>OZ022258.1:4652317-5252317 GCA_963978905.1 Trichostrongylus colubriformis | reverse complement strand
TTAAAAACCAGATGACAAGGCAATCAGGCGGGAAAACGATGCGTATCGATCATTCAATTGATCCCCATAGAAAAAAATACTTTTTCACCTGAGCATATATCAGCATATATTAGAATAGCGATTTTCCTTTACTGAGGCTTAGGCAAAATTATACGCTCGAGTGTACAGATTAGAAATTCCAAAATTCTTCATAGATACTTAAGTCCACAACATTTTATAAATTCTCCCCCCCCCCCCCCCCCCCCACCTCCCCCTCAATGCGATTGCACCTCGTACCTTTTTTCACCCACCTAGTCCCTGAACTAGGCGCCATGTGGGAAGGATCAGATACGTATCGATTAGGCGGTGAGTGAATGATACGCCCAGATTGCGTGGATCCCGTGATCGCGCGAATCGCGCGATTGTTTGAATCGCGAACTCTGAACAGTGCCTCAGTTACTGAGCTGGTTGTTTCGTTTGTTATAAGCTCAATCAGACCGACCAATATCAGCATCTGACCGGAAATGATGTTTACAATGAATCATGCCCTGGTCATTCCTAAGACGTTAGATGCTTCGTCACCACGTGGTCGTTGCTGGGTGCTTTCATGTAAGTTGTAGCACGACGATCGGATTTCTCTACAATCCATTACTAATGGGAATTCCAAAGTAGCTTCAGGTACAACAAGTGTGAAACTTAACTGCCTTCAGGGTTAAGCCCTCCGAAAGATGAAGATATTCTTCCGAAAAGAAGTCGAGAAGATAAGGGGACGTTGCAAAAAATGTCAACGAGAAAATCAAGGAGATTGAGGCTTCAGTACACACATGCCCTACTGCGACCAGCGCTTCTTCCAGGGTACGTTTTTTGACAACTTCTGTGCCCTAGATCAAAATGTCAGATCAAATAAACTCACAAGTTACGTTTTGATGGTGAAGGGGGGGGGGGGACAGCTTTTTCATTATGAATCCTAACATGCCTTCACATGACTGAAAAACTTGTCAGTAACGTAGCGTAAATATCATGTACACATGTATGATCCTGTATAGACAAGCTCATAATCAAGCTGAAATGTAAAGACGGCACTATTCAATTATTCCCACCCCGGATACCGCGAGTTGGTCAAAAAAATAATTTTCGCTGAAACTTTGCCTAGGAGGGTGATTTGGGGTGCTGATTACGCATATGACATCCGTTTTGGCCGTTCGCGCCAAATTGGTGCGATTGCACCATGTTGGTGCAACAACTCGTTTTCGCTGAAAATTTGCCCTAGACGGTTATTTGGGGTGTTGATCACGAATATGACATCCGTTTGGGGCTTTTAGCGTCTTTTAGTTCCATTGCAGTGCAAATATAGTGAGGGCACCACACTGTTCCCGCAAGTTTTGCCTAAGCCTTGAGGAGGAAGGGAACCTTTCCTTCCCTTCCAAGGCTTAGGCGAAAATATGCACTTGAGTGTGCAATGATGACTGTGGGATAGTATCAAATGAAAGATGACAGCGAAATATGACGCTCTCCAGCTATATAAGCGCTGTAGCAGAAATGAACATGACTTGCGATCTTGAAAGGCGCTGAAAACGGCGCTCGCACTGAAAACCAATGTCATATCCGTGATCAGCACCCCAAATAACCCCCCTGGGCAAAGTTTCAGCGATTTTGGTGCAAAAGAGTTGTTGCACCGACATGGTGCAATCGCACCAAATTGGCGCCAGCATCGCAAACGGATGTCATATTCGTAATCAGCACCTCGAATGACCTATATAGGCGAAGTTTCAGCGAAAATTATTTTTTTGACAAACTCGGGGTATCTGGGGAGGGAATAGTTGAATAGTGCCTGTAAAGACACATGTCCGAAATCAAAGCCTCAGTCACAATCAGATTGGTCCACTTACCTTTTCGGGGCAAGAAATTTTTGGGTAGCTATCAAGCTTGCAGCGTTTTCGCGCGCCATGATGTTATTAGGTTGTCCGTAAAGTTCTCAGCGTTTTGTGTTACTATTTTTTGTACATCCATTGCTGATTAAAGACTCATTCTCCCTTGCGTCTCAGTAGTACATCCTGAAGAGAATTATTTGCGCTATCTGATGGCATAAGTGCCGTTTGACCATTGCTTGATAAACCCCCTTTTCGCAAGGCTTTTTGAAGTATGTCAGAAGAGCAACTTTGGACGATATTTTTCTTCAACTACAAATTGGGTCAATCCGCAGTCGAGACAGCTCGACAAATTTACCAGGTGTGGGGGCCCAATAGTGTTGGAGAAAGGATCGTGCGACAATGGTTCAGCAAATGCCGTTTTGGAGATTTCAGCCTTGAAGATGAATCTCGTAGCGGTCGACCTAGAGCAGTATCTGGCGAGGATCTGAAGGCGTTTGTGGAGGCTGACCCATCCCAAACAGCTTGAGAGATTGCAGAAAAAGCTAGGCGTTGGCAAATCCATTGTTGCGGATGGTCTAAAACGCATTGGGAAGGTTAAAAAAAAACTCGACAAGTGGGTGCACCACAATTTGAGTGACCGGCAGAAATTGACATGTTTCGAGGTTTTTTCTTCACTGCTTTTGCGCAATAGAAACGACCCGTTTTCGACCGAATTGTCACCCGTGATTAAAAAATGGATCATGTATGATAACAACATACGTTCCGGACAATGGATGGATGCCGATGAACCACCGAGACAGCTTTCAAGGCCGAATCCTCGCGAATAAAGGATTATGGTCACAGTGGGGTGGTCATCGGCTGGTGTGATCCACTATAACTTTTTGTCACCAGGCTAAACCATCACCGCAGAGTCCTACTGGGGAGAAATCGACGGTATGTACCGAAAATTGCGTCAGCTGCAGCCACCACTTGTCAACAGAAAGGGTCCGATTCTTTTGCATGACAACGCCCGCCCACACGTTCCAAAATCACTATCCATTAACTGAACAAATCAGGGGTTGAAGTTCTACCTAACCCGCCACATTTTCCAGACCTTTCACCAACCGACTATCACCTTTTCAAACATTTCCAGAACTTCCTTGTTGGAAAATCAATCAGGACCAGGCAAAAAAGTCTTTGTAGATTTCGTGCATTCTCGACCACCCAGTGTAACATTAGTAAAAGATGCTGATTCGAACCGTGCCTTTTTCGATTAAATCCGATGAGTATTTTTCTTGATGGAATTTATCGACTTGTGTATATTGGCAAAAGGTGCTGACTCGAACCGTGCCTATTTCGATTAAATCCGATGAGTATGAAGGAAGTTATGATCGTTTAACGTGAAACACTGAAAAGGCTATTGGAACTTTCCGGACAACCTAATACGTCCGCTCAATCCTAACCATGCCCTTTTGGCTCTGCTAACAAATAAGGCCGCGTTTATACTTTGCGTCTGCAGGGTGTGGCTAAAGCAACGATGCACTGTGGCACGGGGCAAGTGCAGAGACGACGCTGGCAACGAGGCAGGGTGGCACAGACGGATGCAGGGACACGCAGCCACGCCTTGCCTAGGGCATCGCAGAGTATGAATGCAGCCAAAGGAGTTCGAGTCAGGAGAGTGTTGTGCCGTCATGGCGCACTGTGGGAGCGCATAAAAGGAATACATCATGGGCAGTTACCCGAGAATCTACCACCTCAAGCAGGTAAGACGGCCAATGTGATTATCGCAAGGTGCGATGCCTTTAAAAATGTCCCCTCTCTCCTCATCTTCATTAATATAGCACACAATTGTACAGGAGTCGGCACATCATGGTTCGATGTTTGATAGAACTCAATGGGAGCGTACAAGATTTGCACATGAAGCTTCACAAAACGATAGAACTGAAATGATGGGAGTAAAACGTGAGAAGTTCATCATCAGAAAAGGATGTGGTACACCCTTAAACCTTCTTCATGAAAAATTACAGCACCATTTATGGATGAGCAGCAAGGACGGGAAACACGTTTGATCGGTGAAAACAGGCAGTCGGTGGCCGTAAGAGGAGAATATCTGAACGAAAAACCCAAATTTGCCATTTCTCTACTACTGCTAGAATTGGTAAGTATAAATCTAGTAGCCTATTCGTACATAACTGACGTGTCAGTAGCAGAAGTAGATAAACCAGCGGATGGGTCAGGACACTCGAATTAGGTAGAGGCACGGGACAAGTCAGCCATGCCCATTAACACGTTGCCAGTCAAAGGACTCTGGTAAGGGTAACTACGCGCGGGAACTACCAACAAGCATCAAGGCACTTCCCACGCGCAGTGACCCATTTCGAATGTGTTGGCGCACTCCCGGCTAGAGGTATGCAGCATAGGCTGTTGACACAGAATCATGTGGAGGCATCATGCTGCTCTCATCCCAATCGATCAAACAAATACTTCTTGAAGATATGGTGTACCACCAGTATACTGGTTTGGGCTGCTGCTGCTGACAATCCTCTTCTGCCGCTACTTCTCGCTATTTTCAATATGCTCGTGGTGTTTTTGCTTATACTCGGATGTCTCAGTGTGGAGGTATGATAAAGTATAAATAGCCATGGAATAATTCATGTGACCACTTCATAAATGTTCTAGTTCTTTCGATTACAAGTACGAAGAGACGATAACCGATCGGAGACACGATTTTATGTACCTTACTCGTGGAGATATGCGGTACGTTTTCTTTCCACTGGTGATCTGGATCAGTAGCGTCACTGCTACAATGAAGTCACCGTCACGAGTAATTTCGACAGATCTTAGATTTATGTAGATTATGGAAGCTAAGATGCTCGATGGTGCATTGGTAGGGAGAGAACGGAGCGGAACCGTTAAAAACCCGAGAAGTAGGAACGCAAAAACCTCATTCTCGCTTCTTCCTTTTCGCTCCTCTACATCACTGGCCGCCGGGGATGGACGCAGACGGTGATGGGCTTACCCACCGAGTTGCGAACGTTGCCCCGCCCCACGCAGAAAATCTGAAGCTAGCAAGTGCTCAGCGTGGAACGCGGGCAAATGTTTACATAACCATTTTCTGGAGTGAGTTTCAAGATAAAGCTGTGAAAGCGCGCAGCGATACCTTTGTCCCTGTCGCATCTCCTTGGCCACTCTCACCGTAGCCAATCAGGAATCACGTCGCATGGAGGCGGGGTCTGTCATCGAAAGGCGTCAGCTGTTAACCGTTACGCCGTCTCTACAGCTAGGGGCTTTTCGATGAGATTCGATAGAAATTGGTCTTTTTCGCCCCTGGTCTCCATGCGAGTGACTTCTTTTAGGGGTAACTGAGTAACCGCATTACCCCTAATGATGCCTTTGGAATACGGTACATGCTCAAATTTCAGATTTCAGATGTGCGAAGCGCATATTGCTCGAGCCTGTCTACTGTGTGCCAATATCACAATCATGGTATTTGATGATAACTTCGATACGGGTTCCATTATTGTACTTGCTGCCACACCATTCCATCTCATGATAGTTGCTATACAGATATTCATTGCTGTTAAGCCTAAACGTGAATAACACGAAATAAAGTGTTTTCCGGGCAAAAATTCGAGAATTCATCATTTATTAACTTCAGATGCTAAAGTGATTATGTGCACTGTGCTGGAAATGCGAGTGGAGGGCGTTTCTGCCACGCCCCACAGTGTGCAAAGGGGCGGAACGAAACACACTCATGCTCTCCTTTATATATCAATTTTTTAGAGAGCATGGCACAATTTAATTGAGTATACAAATAGGGTAAATTTTCTTGGAGCCTCTCTTTGATTAGAAAACCAGGGACAAAAAGGATGCGATGATTCTGGCTTTCAGTTCACCTTCTTCAATTGTTCACGCCCTGATACCTTTTTTTTCTACCTAGAGACGACTGATTGCCCTCAGTAAACCCTACAGAACCCTCGCCCCTTTATATGGCTGTCAGTGGAGCGCCCTTATAAAACCTGGTGACCTTTGCAGATAAGACTGAATGGATTACCGGTTCGTCGGATGCGGTTCAGAAGGAGCTGGTGCGTCGTGACGCACCCGACTTAGACCTCATTTTCTTTTTTTTTGCCCCTCATAAAAATACGCGTGTCACGTTCGAGGAAGCACATCCGTTCCTCCTGCCCTACCGGGGTCAAGCTGTGGCTAAGGAATTCTCAAGAAGAGGGTCGTATTTGGATTAATGAGGGAGGGGGCACGGATTTTGAAAAATTTTCCAGCGCAATCCTTGATTCTACCCCTTACTCTCTCCTTTGCAGGACCTGAGAGAATGGAAGGTTCTCCTGGTCAGGAAACGTTCGTCCGCCTATATGGAATTGATTTTTTGAATTCCCCTTCTTTGCAGGGACATTGACAAGTTGATTACATTTATATTTTATTTCAAAAAAATTTAAAAAATACAACCGGAAGTTCTATTCATCCGAAACTAATGCCAGTGACAATAACTGAGGCATTCCTGTGGAGCAACCACACATGTCAACAGAAATCGAAGTTCACTGTAGACAGAGCAAAAAAATGCAAAGGCATAATAAACATAAACATAAACGTAAACATAAACATCTTTCAATCCAAACAAATGCGAAAACAGTAATCAATGAATGAATTGATTGCTATGGATTTTGAGCAGTTTAAAGTGATGAAAGAAGGCAAACAGTTTATGGAAAACAGATAAAACTAATCAGTAAATCAATAAAGTTCTAATGTAATCAAAGAGTAATACATGATAAACTATGAACACAAACACTCCCGTACTGCGAAATCAAATCATGAAAGCTCACACGAAGTTCAATAAATGTCGCCCACTAATGCGGCAGGTTTTGATCGATCCACTGAAAGAGCCACAGGATACAGAGACGCGCAAGTAAAGCCATTTGTGGTCACCAGAGCCTCCCAAACAGGTCGATTATTGAAATGCTCAATTCAGAATGAGAAATGAGAGGTATTCACTGAGGGAGGAAATTATTCCGCGCAGGAGACCAACGAAGGAATTACAAATGTGAAACAATGCATGGTGGTGAAGAACAATTCATGATCCTGAATCCTAGAGGCACGACGAGAAGGTCGCCATGTCAACCCCTATCATACAATTCAAAGGACTCGTCTACGGAAATTCCTTGATTTTAATTCATCTTAATAACACTTTATCAGATACGGTAAAAGGACAGAAACGGGAAAAGAACAGGGAAATTTCCTTTATTGCTAAGCAGAAATAGAAAAAAGGAAGCAGAGCAAATCGTTCAAATTCCCGCCACAACATTTGAACAATTGTCACCGACCAGAGCGTAGTTCAAATTTTCGCGCCCAATTATGATTTGCTTCTCACTCTTCTCTGCTCCCTCTTTGCTCTTCAGCCCTAGCGTTCAAACCCCCTCGGGCGCCTCACCCCATCAAACGTTACCTTGAAGAGCTCTATCTAATAAGCCGGATTCTTGTGTTTTCGCGTCAAATTTTGCATGTGGCTCTAAGTAAGCAAATGCAACATAAATGTGGGTAACAGAAAAAATCAAGTTTCCGTGGGCGATTCCTACAAATCTTGCACCACCTGCCATCGTCATGAGTGGCTCCGACTACGGTGAAACCTCCGTATTAGGACACCTGCAAGTGAAAATTTCTGATGAAGGAATTGAAATTCAATTAAAATTTGCTGAGCTTTACCTCTTCCTCATGATCAACAACCAGATGATCACCTCGTTGTGGATTCACGCTGGTTGTGTGTTTTGTTATGAATTGTGAAGATGGTTTTGTGGAGAACAATGAAATTGACGATGGTCTCAGGGGTACCGACTGCTTTTTCGGTCTAAATAAATAAACGAATAAATATTACAAACAAACATCAACAAAAGTTGCTATAAACATTTCGAAAGGACATTTTAAAAGAGGTAAATAAAATGTATGTAAATTCAAACAGACTCTCAGTGCAGAAAGCAACCAAAAGGAATCATTTTGGAGAGTACAAATGGCATCAAAGTAAATTGTAGATATCAAAACTACTTTGAAGGCTTACAATAAGAGGAGTTTGCGTTATTTTTCAAAAAGCAGAATTATACCGTTACTACTTCATTTATTGCTAATCACTATTTCGAAACAATATAGAAAATGAAGGAGGCCTTGGCACAATGGGCGGAGTTCTTCGAGTAGGCGGTCCTTGTAACAAAACTAGTTCGCAACGCAGCCTTGAGACCAGGAAAAATCAGCAGAAATCACCAGTGTCCCAGACATCATGAACAAACTTAAAATAAGTGGAAACCCGCACAAAGTAGTGGAGGTGAATTCATAGAAAAACATTGACCCGATGACGCTCGTGATGTTCCGCGCGCAGTAGTGTGCGCTAAACCAGCTGGTAGGTCTAAATCTCTCAAATTGCATCTTTTGAAATTCGCGTTGCTTCCTTAGCTACGTTTTGAAAAAAAAAGCTCGAAAAAAAACAATCACATTGCTGTTTGTCTATTCTACCTATTCCAAACAACTCACACCACACATCTCTCCTGTGGCCGTCGCCTTGCATAAATCCTCTCATTTGCCCACCTTCCGCGGGTATTTTCGCGATAGATGATTTCACTTGTGTCATCTACTTGATACATCTTCAGCCTAAACAATTCATTTTATAAATACCACTGAAAATAGGCTCATACGGTAAGGAGTAAGACAGTAATAAAGGATATCATCAGACAAAAGGGTGCTGGGAGTTTTCTGAGTTGAAAAGCCAGAAAATCAGAAACTCTGAAATTCTGAGTGAGAATGTTTTCAGATTTCATAGAGATCTTCTAAGTTTGACAAAGTTTTAAGAGATATTTTGTGAACGGTTCTTCCTAGGGTCATTCTCCGATATCTGCTCTAACCTTCTAAATGCATTTATGCCCAATTTAGTGGAGCTCTAGAGAGGACCCCGAAGCTCGTTTTAGTTGAGCTGTAACCAGATTACGACCCACTCGATTCCACCAGCTAATCTAAGTTGTAATAAGACAACAAGCTTCCTCGTCGAGTAACTGAGCAATAAACACATCAGTCAATCGTCCTTCACTGATTTGCTTACACTGTGATATGATGACAAAAGTGAACTCATCCCATCAAAACTTCGTAAGATTTCTTCGATGTTTCGCAGAGAAAAAAGGATACGAGTAAGAAATGCTAGGGGCTTTTGGCGCCTGATCGGGTAAGTCAATGGTCAGCGAAGTTCGACCCACTTTTCAGGCCCCTGGAGACGACGACAGGGCGAAACGTCAGGCCGTGAATAAAACTGATTCACCCAAAAACCTCGTTCGGCAAAGCAGCACGCGCATAGTGTGAACATCATGCCGAGGTTTCAAAAAGAGAGAACTCGGAGGATTTGATTAGGCTCAGAAATTCTGATGAGTAAGAGCTATTGAAATACAGTGTCTAAATTTCAATTTTCTCTGCTATACCAACGAGACTGTTAGAAGGAACGCACTTCGCTAATGGCCTCACATTTCGACCAGATCGTCTTCCTCAAGGGCTCAATTACGGCTCGAAATCCTGTCAAAACTGATAGAGAAACGACAACCTCGTTAGCATAGGAGAGAAATTCGAAATTAACACCGATGCCGAGGTTTCATGATGTGATAACTTGGAATTCAATACAATGCTCAAAATTTCGATGTGTTAGAGCCGAGCTGATGTGAGAGCAAATGAAAGAGCAAACACAAAATGCGTGTAAAAGAACCGCATTAGTTGAGGAAGGAGCTCAAAACCGTGTATAGAATCACCTTGACGCCGCATTGCCTCCATTTGGTGGACAACGATGAGCTAGTCCCGGACGAAAGACCTCGTCGGCACAGGCCGCTTCACAATCTGGATGTACCGTCCACCATGAGCCGGCCTCATTCATCATCAAAAAGTCCTTTCGAGGCTGAAAACCGCTTTCATCGAGAAAAATAATGTTTGATCGTTGAACTTTCTCAAATTTCTTTGGCAGTTATCCATACTTTGACACAAGAGAATCTTTTGCGATAAAAGGCAGATGAGTGAAAAATTTTTGAAATTCGGTGCGCTACTTGTCCTATCTTTATACTTCGCGTTCTGACGAAGGTTTGTTCACGATAACATAAAAAGAGCCCCTCATAAAATTCCAAAAAATCCTTCGATCGATTTTATTTAATTTTGAATTGATTTTCAATTCAATTCAATTTTAATTTTTTATTTATTTTTACAGCTTGGTGCCAAGGGGCGGCGTTAGCACTGCCATGGGAAGAGGATCAAATCTTGCTCAGAAATATTTAATCAGCGTGATTATTGGGTTGGAGAATAAGTCCTTGCGGTTTTTTTCAACCCCGTTTTTCACATTGTTTCCTTCATCTTTCGACAAAGCTTATACAAAATTTCGATAGAGCTTTTTTTGCTCTATAAACTGATACTATCTGTTTTTCGATTCCTTCGACTACCTAATATTTATGAGGCTTGGAAATGAAGTAAGCTAAAGGCAAAAAATTTGCACTTGCGCACCTCATCTTTCTCGTCTGCCAGCGAGACCAAAAAATGCATGTGTACATGTTTCGATAGAGTTTTTTTTTAGCTCTACAGAATGGTACTACCTTTCATTCAAATCGTTCAACTTTTTGCTGTTTTTAAGACTCACAAATGCAGTACTCGCAAAAGTGTGCACTCCTACCATCGAGATTGGAAAGAATGTGCATATATGCATTCGCTAGAGCTTTCTTTGCTCTACAGGATGATACCACTCTTCGTTTGTATCCTCTCATATTTTAGCATGTAAGGATGAGTTTCCACCTGCTTTTCAATTCGAAATTACGTAATGAAAACAAATTTTTTTGGCAGAGTGTTTTGCATCATTCAATAGAGCTCTTTTTGCTCTACAAGATAGTACTCACGGTTTTTATTCGAATTGATTTTTGCCACTTTTTAGATCATTTAAAAGTCGACGAAATCGCGCATTTCCGGCTACATGTGTCAAAAATGCGCGATTTCGTCACCTTTTGAATGATCTAAAAAATGGCAAAATTAATTCGAATAAAAACCGTGGGTACTATCTTGTAGAGCAAAAAGAGCTCTATTGAATGATGCAAAACACTCTGCCAAAAAATTTATTTTCATTACGTAATTTCGAATTGAAAAGCAGTTGGAAACTCATCCTTACATGCTAAAATATGAGAGGATACGAACGAAGAGGGTATCATCCTGTAGAGCAGAGAAAGCTCTAGCGAATGCATATATGCACATTCTTTCCAATCTCGATGGTAGGCGAGGAAGCGAAGATAACGAAAGTGCAAACTTTTGCGAATACTGCATTTCTGAGTCTTAAAAACAGCAAAAAGTTGAGCCATTTTGTAGAGCTTAAAAAGCTCTATCGAAACATATATACAAACATTTTTTGAACTCGATGGCAGACGAGAAAGATGAGGTGCGGTGCCAATTTTGTGCCTTTAACTTACTTCATTTCCAGGGCCTAATAAATATTAGGAGTCGAAGGAATCGAAAAACAGATAGTATCAGTTTATAGAGCAAAAAAAGCTCTATCGAAATTTTGTATAAGCTTTGTGGAAAGATGAAGGAAACAATGTGAAAAACGGGGTTGAAAAAAACCGCAAGTACCCAATATTCCCCAACCCAATAGTTTAGTGGTGGAAGCAGGAAGGGAAATAGCAGAGCTACATGCGAAACCGAGCGTAACGGTTTTTGACCCATAAATTGCTTACACATTTTTGACCCATTCAATTGCCTACACAATTCCGAGCGTTACCAAAGGCGTGGTCATCTCAATAGTTTGAAGTGCTATTGCAATGAGTGGGGAGGTATCTTATAAAAAGTTGTTTATTAAGCATCTTGTAGGGATCCTTGGGAGGTCAATCTGCACATTCAGGCGTATACTTTTGCCTAAGCCTTGATAGAGGGAAGAAGGGGTCCCTATCTCCCCCTAGGCTTAGGTAAAAGTAATGGCTATAGTGGTATCCCCCCCCCCCCTTCAAATGCAATAGCACCTAGTTCGATCCTTCTTCTTCTCGTCATTTTCGAACAGGTACGCGATATTTCACGTGAGAATGGTGTACAAATACCTCGAGCTTGCATCACAAACACGCTGTGCTCAGCTGTTTCCTGTGTAAAAATAACGAAAATTGGCCGGAACGTGATGAAACAAAAAGAGGCACCGCTGCCATCGACTGAGTATTTTGAGGAATTCTTCGATTGTCTGCAGGATCAACCAAGTTTTCCATAATTTTGGGGTCGAATCAGTAGCGCTGGGGTTATTTAATTGGAGAGATAGAGTCGGAAAGCTCCAAGAAGTTCTCAAAGACCGGCAAGTCTTCGTCCTACTCTTAGAGTTCGATTAGAACTCATGTGCGTGGCTTAACCCAAATAGCCCATATAAACAAACCACATCACTAACACCAAGATAAAAATGGATAAAAAATCAAAATTCAACGAAGTTATCGATATGATATTGTGTTCGAATTTTGTGAAATTTTTTCACTCAAAAACGAAGAAAAAAGAAATCCTGAAGGAAATTAATTTACATTTGGCGTGAGAACGCGCACAAATACCGCGGATGACATCAGACAGTGCCGAATGGATTGGCGCCAGTGCCGTCCATGGGCCGACGAGGGATTCTAGAAACAAGGGATGACATTCGTAAACATATGCGTAACCCAGTAACCGTGATTCTAAAAATCGCTTACAGTATCCTCAAAAATCTCGAAGATCGCATTTAGTGGTAGAGCGCGATATTCGGACGTCAGTAGGGTACGGAATAGCCAACAAACCATTGAGCATTCGTGCATACGTTTCCTGACTGAAACTACGGTAGATTTACCCAAGACGACCAAACAAAGCAATAACCCTTGAAAACTACTCCAAAAGTAGTAAAACAGCAAGGGCAAAGGATATCCAAATGAAGACAGTACATCATTTACCCATGATAGGTCTCCGTGTTGGTACAGTTGCAACGGTAAACGAATCGGCCATAGTCATAGCAGGCACTATCGGATCGGGCATACCCAAGAGGGGTGAGGACGAGTCATCATACGAAAACGATGGGAGAGAAGCATCTGAAGTAGTCAATGGATCAGAAAGTCTTTGGAAGTGACTTCAACGATAACCAACCGCAGTCTAAGTCTAATGGCGATAGACTACAGCTAAAGGATGAAGGAGAAGAAGACTCGGATTCCATGCCAAGATGTGACAGTGGTGAATTCGCTGACGAATCGAATCCATCTAGTGAATCTGAAAGATGAAGAATGCAGTGAACAAATTGTCCTCGTCTTGGGTACCTCTGAAATCACCTTCATACTCTGCGGTGGTGCCTGCGACAGGGCGTGGCTGCGTTCCTAAGCAGCGAGAGAGAGAGAGCGGGAGGGGCGGAGATGCAGAGAAAACAGAGCCGTGCCCTGCCGCTGGCAACGTAAATTATGAATCAATCAGTATACATGGCTTGCGCCATGCACTGGGCATCCGTCCGGAATTGTGGTGACTATTGAATATCAACTGGCGCTTTACAATGACCCCCTTCATGTTTACATTATTTTTTGAGAGCAGGAGAGGCCATCAAACGGCCCCGTTCATGAACATATTAGTGGTGTTATTTTATAACACTAATTTCATCACTCTTGAATCTATTCAACTAATCAATAAATATGAATTTTGATCCTCGAAAGTGATGCAGGAGGATTCTGATATCATGGTATTTCGGGTGTACCAAAAGGGGTATTGTTGTTGCGACATAATGCTACACCCGGTGTTCCTTTTGTAATTCCATTGAATCAAACTACTCTCCATTGAATCAAACTACTTTCCGAACTAACCGCTTTTCACATCGTTTTTCCGATCGAAGCAATCCCATCCAAGGCCGAAGTCATCGTCTAGACTTAGTGGAGGAGCACATGCCGATAACAGCACCGACAGGCCACCTTCATATGACGAACTCACAGCGACATCATCCATTTGAATACCCTGAACTCAAGCGACAGTATTGATCACTGATTTGACTGATCAATAGAGCAACCGCAAAAACCGCGAAACACGCAAAAGAGGCCTTTTTCATGAGATGCATCGCAGTAAACGAGGCACAGATCCGATGGAAAACGACAACTGCTCCTCTTACTAAAATGAGTCCGCCAAAGATCAAAGCAGAAAGTCCACGCTGAGAGATTTATTTGGGCGAGCATAGGCCTAAATTTCTAATCGGCAGTAGTACAACAGAACACGGATCAATTGCTATACCGAGCGGAATGAAACGGCTGATGGGTAATCGAAGACATATTCTGGGCACTGCAGAGAAAAGTGTTGACTGGATGATGACCGAGAAAAAAGTCTGGCGATCATACTCGAAGAAATGCCAAGCGAAAATGGAAAAATGAAAGGATCAGTCAAAGAACCCTTTTCATCCTGAAAAAAAGGTGATAAATCATATAGAAATCCGAAACTTGCTCAGAACGTCAATTTCTTCTGGGTAAAATCAAGTCGGAGGGGAGGGGGGAGGGAGATGCAAATTTTACACCGACGTCAAAGTTTCTTTCAATCCCTAGGCTCAGGCTAATGCAGATGAGACCTCTGCTTTGACAGATGCTTTTTCATGTGGGAGGAGCAGATATCAGTTTTAGCCCAAGCCTAGGGAGGGAAAGGAGCTTCGACGTCGACGCAAAACTGCGTCTCTCCCCCCTCTCACGACTTTAATTGACCCTTTCTTTATATATATTTTTTATCAAGTCTCGGATGAAAAATGGTGCAAGTGTCATATCTTCACGGCTCCATGAAGCATCTGCCACTGAAAGAGTAAATGATGGGCCCTAATTAGTTTTTGTTAGCCCAAATCCCTTTCTTTACACAGACAGCTCAAGCCAATAAAGTCGCGAAGGAAGGGAGGAGGTAAAGATTGAGGACGGACGGTGCGGATACCTGGATCTAGGAAGGGAAGAGCTCTAGAGTAGGTCAACCACTTTGGGGATATCTGAGGGATGAGTGCAACACCCACCCCCTCCCCTAGAGGTGAAAAAGAATTAACTAGGCAACACGAAAAACTATGTCAGGCTTATTTTAAAAAACGGTAAAGTTATGCAGTTATCAGAATAGACTACCCTAGGCCCATCTTATTTGCTTATGCGATTGACCAATCGATTAATTAACCAATTAGTCAATAATTGAACTCGAGTAGAATTGATTTGATTGATTGCTACATGTCCTTCATCCTACCTGTTATCTCAGCACGAACAATGACGCTACAAGCGGAAGGAGGGGCATTTCGAGCCAATGCATCTTAAGGACAGCATTAGGGGTAATGTAGTAATGGAGAAATCCCTACAGGAAGTCACTCACATGGTAGTCCTGGGCCAAGAAGGCTATCTGTGGCGAAATCCCGGTGAATAACGCCCCTCCGAGCTGTAGAAACGCTGCAAAACGCCGCAATCGCCTATCTGTCCCGCCTCTTTGGTTTGTCGATCCCGCCTCCCAAAGATGTAATTCTCGATTGACTGGGGTGGGAGCGGCCAAGCGATGCGGCAGGATCGAAGGTTTTGCGGCCCGCTTTCGCAGTTTTAGCTTAAAGCTCACCCTAAAAATAGATGTTGTCGTATTTCCAAACATTCCCTTGTGTTTACTTGGCAACATGCCAATGGAAAACTAGATCAGACTACCAGCCTCTTGTCGGACTGGTCGTCCGCGTCGAGAATCAATAGGGAAAGGGGGTCCTATTTCCCGGGTTTTTGGCCAAGTCCATCCGTTGTTTCTTCACTGTCCTGTACTAGGCATCTCAACTTTCACATTCACTACTTCTTTCACTTTCGTCCGACTTTCCCCTAACGCTACCTTTGATGTACATTCCAGCGCAATTCACAAGTCAGTATATATGGCGAACAACACGAAAATACCTTTGAGCCAGGAGGTGGGCTATTCCAGCTAAGCTCGAAAGTGAGAAGGATATTCAGGGTCAACCTCTTTTGCCTGCTTTTGCTTTTGCTTTTTTTATGAAATGGATAATTCCGTAAAATTGGACTTTCTTAAATTCACGTAAAATTAATTTTTAAAAATAAAGTTTTTTCCCCAAATATCCTATCGAAAGGCATGGAACGTGATGGAGCCATCAGTGAGCCACTGGCAACGAATAAAACGCATAAGTAATGGGCGCGGGGGGGGGGAAGGGGACAAAAAAAGTCCACCCTAGATCTCCTTCGCACCTTTGGGCTTATTGTTAGCTGGAATCCTCGCCTCCTGGCCAAAGGCATTTTCGTATTGTTCGCTACATATACATTGGCTCGAAATGCCGCTCCTTCCGCTTGGAGTGTCATTGTTCGTGTTGAGAGGACAGGTAACATTAAGGTTTAAATGCATATTTAACAAATCAGTACAATCAATTCTAGTCAAGTTTAATTTTTAATTAATTAATTGATTAATCGCACAAACAAATAGGATGGATGTAGCGTAATCTAGTGTGATGACTAATGATTATAGCATCGCACGACTTTTATTACACGACAAGAAACTCCACGTTGGGATTAGAAGTTTGGAGAAGCTGATAAGAGTTGCAGGATGCCGACCCGAAAAGAAATGTCTCACAAAGATAGCAGTGTATCAGACGCGTGAAGAAAAATCCAAAGCCGATTCGAATTCGAAAAGGTACGAAATGCGAGTTTATTTATTTATTTGTGAGTTCCGTGACTCGCTATCATAAGTACAAAGCCATAGGTGGGACTGAGGCAGGTAAAAGCTGGACAAGAAACACTCCTAATATCAGAAAACTAACTAAATTCCTTAAAGCATAAACATTTCAATTAGTATGCGTGACAGGATTATGCAAATTGAACTTAAGGTTAAAAAAACACTGAAACTGAGATTGAAATGCAAATGAAATCCCAAAACGGGGCCAATAAGAAGGACAAAAATGGGAAAGAGTGGCTCTTACAAAACCTGGATTCCACGGAAATGGCCGTGAAGGGTGGCGTTCAATGCATCACGTGGGGAATGCACCAAGTGCAACAGAGAAATCAGAAAAAGCGAAATACACTGGAACAAAGGGAATTGATTGGCGTTCGCATTAGGGATCCATTAGCGCAATTTTGAAATGCGATAAGTAATGCAGCATCAAAGCTAATTTAATGATCTTTATGATAACGATCTTCATTCATATTAGTAGTGGCTTTCTATAAACCTTATTTGTCACAGGATGCCTGAGAAGACCTGTGTGTGCTTTAGCCTCCAAAATGAGTTCAATACTGGTTAAGTGACACTAAAAAATGAGGGACCATTGTACATATTGAAAGGACTTTGATCTAAATAAGGTTCATGGACCACATTTGTGGAAGTAGGGCTCTTTGCTATGGCTTCAGTTGTATTTAATCACATATCATCATTAATCACAATCACAGGAAATGAGGTTCTGTTCGGTGGAACTGGCCGAGAACTCGAAATTTTCTCAGAATAATTTTTCGCGCTTAAAAAAATTACATTCATAATCCATTACGCTACTATGGTATCTCTCATATCAAGTTAGAGGAAAAATTTTTGAAGACCTACAATTAGAACCGTGGTAACCATAATTCACCGTGCTTAACTACATTGAAAACATATTAACTATTACAAGAAAATCTACCAAGCATGTAATTCAATGGCTTAACATATGCTCACTGGAGAATACGAAGGTTGAAGCTTCGTCGAGATAACAATCCCAGCATTTTCGAAAAAATTTACAGATATCTTTCAGTTCTATGCCGCTTTGGAGCATTTAGCCCAAGAAGCGCTTCAAAAAAGACTGTATGTAAAAGTTATTACAAGGATGGTGAGTAATGGGCAAAAGCCGTTGTCGGATGCGACTCGATCCTGCCTTCGCATAGAGGATGAAGTGCTGGTTCGAGTCCCGTCCGACACCGAAGCTTTTGCCCATAACTCAGCATCCTTGTAGTAACTTTCGCATCGCGAGCTGCGGCGATAAACAGCAGTTATCAAAATTCAAAGAATACTGTATGTAAAGTTTCTATTAGGATTCCGAGTTATGGACAAAGCTTTGATCGCGGACGGGACTCGAACCCGTATATGCCCGGCAAGCAGGGAGTGCGGGTTCGAATCCCGTGCGAGACCAAATCTTTTGCCCATAGCTCATAGCTCTGCATCCTGATAACAACTTTCACATCGTGGGTTGCAGCGAAAATCTGCAATCATAAAAATCAGAAACCAAAATCATTCTGTATATGGAGATTTAAAAGAAGTAAAGGTGGTCTGCTGATGTCCGTAGACTGGTTCTAGATGGAATCCCATCCAAGCCACAAAGGTGCATTATTTCAAAACACTGAATTTCACTACTGTCGTTGTACAGATTAGACCGCCCATACAATCGCTACAACGGTAGCTAATGAAAGGCAAGGGTGTGGCGTATATAGAAGAAGACAGTAAGTATTACTGGGCGATCTCTTAGTAGTTGCTGATGATCGCTGCGAGAAGCATTTCTTTCGGAAAACATGAGCGTTCGATGAACACACCTCCTCTAGGTAAACAAATCGTATCCTGTGGAAACATCGAATGTAACTAGCGGCGATGGACAGGAAATTTCGCATATTTGAAAGATTATCCAGTTTCCGAAAAGTGAAGAACAAGATCAAGCAGAGCAAGAAGGTGGTGCCACCCCACCATAAATAAATAAGAAAAGTCCACAATTCCTGTGACAACCCTTGCGACTCCAAAATCGAGAAATAAAAAGTAAAAAAGCCGCGTATCCTGAATGACGCTATTCGAACTGCCACGACGACTGCAGTCGGTGCCCCTGAACTTAAGACCATTGATCTCTGGTTCTTGTCCCACACACAGCAGCAGCAGTCGCAAAATTCGATAAGATCGATGGCCGTGGCGAAAGGACGATTACTCACTGTATAAATTTATATAGTTTAGAAAGGAAAAACCACGAAAACCACGATAATCGATGGGATAGTTTAAGAGAGAGGGGAGGAACGGGGGCTGTGATGGCAGTGGTTGCGATGATGACGGAAGCGGCTTGACGGAGAGCTCAGAGATTGCTGCTGCAGAAGAAATGATATTATTGATCAGACCGCACGACCCTTTGCTAAGGGTCGTCGAGCGCCGACTGAGGTAAAGGTCGTCTGGTATGGTCGGCATCTGGGGTCAAAAAAGAAAAGAAACCTCTGGATGAATCTGTTGAGAAAGGTCTAGGACGGGAATCGATCTCCAATTTGACAGGGTATACGGATAATGAGCGACAGTGAAATTCGCTTACGACTGGGTCAAAGATTTTTTTTGATTAATTTTTAATGAGAGGTCTGCAGAAGCAACAAACAAGGTTCATTGCGATCTTGTCCATTGCAGCGATCTATTCTGTTTTGCGATAGTCTTAAGACCAACAGGGCATTCCCAGGTGTCGAGGAAAATACCCACTTCGACAGGATCCCCCCCCCCTACGGGTATCACATACGACCCCCGCACCATTTTTTGACCTCTACAATACCAGTAACTGTTGCCGTAATGTATAAATGCAATGGTTTTTTTGCTATGTATTCTTTCATGAAGCAAAACGATATTTATTTAACATTTTCTCGTCCGAGCTCGCTGAGAAGTACCCTTCCCCTCTCATCTGCCTATTGAAAGTTTAGTTTCTAGCACTTATCGCAGACCTCTGCACGTACGACCCCCTCCTCCTCCTCCTCCTGTCCAGCCAAATATGACCGCACTCTATAGAGGAGTCCTCAACTCCCGGTGTACCCTGATGACCAAAGCGTATAGTCTCCTCATTCATACCTCTCGATTTGGTATTTAGCTCCGCCCACATGATTCCTTACGTCTTCTTCTGACGACAGTAATTCAAACAATATCGATTGAAATTATCTAAAAAATCTTATTACTTTCGGTTAGACTAGGAAAACGGCGTCCGTTAAACACCTCCTACAGCACTTGGAAAGATATATTTCTGACTGCGTATTTCGGTGAAAAAATCTGGTGTTCTGCAAAGATGCCGCAAGTTCAACAATACAAAAAATTTACCAACACCAAATCCAGAAAACATATTGTGGTCGGAAACGATTACCTCCGTCTTTCTTATGAACAACTGTTCTATGAGAAAAACTGGGAAAAAATCTTTCAAAAAGCTCCGTCAATTCCACGTTCTCTAGCTAGGCCTTCATGGAATTTTTTTTATTTGATTTTTTTTTCGTTTTTAGTTATGTAGAGAAAACTTGTAGATTTCCCTTATTCACTTCAGATTGCAAATGTGATGGGTGAGAGAAGTTTCTCTTACTATACATATATACAGAGAGATTTACTAGGATCTTTTACTTATAAGATTGGGCATCGTATTCAAAATCAACTTTTATTGCTATCGCGGTAACCTCGCGACGATGCAGAATAGCTTAAGATGGGAAGAGGAAGAAACCTTGCTGGCACTGCCCATTGAAAATTTTTCCACCCGTCATATTGGGAGCTATGTATCAACACGTTCGATACATACTGAAGGCTGTGACAGGGGTAATTCGGGGCGAATATGGAAAGATCATCAAATATGAAGGTCGAGGTGCTGAATAGCACGAGAGTGAAGAGAACCCAAAGATCACTTTCCGCCGTTTATTCTCAAAGTGGGTGGGCCGGTCCAAAAGAAGGGGCGGGCTGGAATGAAACAAGTGGGAGCTGTTCAAGAAGAAGGCACTTATAAAGCCCGGGGTACTCTTTCTCATCCGAAATTTCTCCTCCTATCGTCTTCTTAGACCCCTGCTTTCATTTGCTTGAGCATGATTAGGAGTTCTCATTATCCACATGGCCCCTGTCATTGTGTCTAAAGGGCATCGAAAATAACCGAGAATAATAAGCAAACAATGTGAATACAAAGCAACATTTTTCTTTTTCTTGAAGTGAAGTGACTTGTTTGTAGAAAAGAAAGCAATGAAGCAGCGTTTGCATAGAACCCCAAAAAACAAGCCACAACCGAAATTCTCTGAGTAAAAGCTGTCGTCTCCCTGAGATGTTGCGAAGGATGAGTGGCAGAAAAAAGAAATCGATGACGCAGATAGGTCGGCAGGTTCCATGGCACAAAAACTCAGGGAAATGAGCCCCATTGTCTAAGAAGCATCGTTTGAGGGACGAAATAATCTATATAGCATCTCTTACTTCAGAAAATTGTCTGCCAAGGCTTGGTTAGCCAAATCCTGATCATAAAAAAGTGACAAACGAGAAAAATGTGAGGAAGAGAATATCGGAATTGGAACCAACAGTTTCTTCAGTATTGACCATATTATTTCAGAGTTGGTAGAACCCAGAGAATAGCGTTTGCCCTAAATGGCTGACCTAGGGTCAGCCCGAGCCAGCACTTGTATTTTCCAAGTACCGTGTTTGCCCTCTCCGATACCGAAGCTCGCATCAATCCAGAACTGGACAATGGGCTTCTTAGAGAATGAGGTTAGGACCACTTTGATTATTGAGGCGATTGAGGGTTTTTCAGAAGTTGCCATCAAAACTGATGGGAAAACAGATGATATCCTTGCGGAGAAAAAAAGCGAAAGGAAAAAAGGAGAAGGGTCAACGAGCGTCAAATATTTGCTTTAGCGATTGCCCTAGTACAACCTATTGCTTACACGTACTCACGGAGGGATATATTATAGAATGAAGTAATCGACATTGACCATTCTCTTGAGATGCGCCTTGGATCCCATAAGATGTTGTAGAGTTGAATCATCCTTTTGAAATTTTGTTTTTCTTCTTTAAATGACCGAACTCTTAGTTTTTCCTTGATTTTTAGGTTTTTACTATTTTTGAATTTTGCTCAAGGAAAATGTAACTGAATGGAATGAAACTGTTATGTCAATGATGATTACTGAAAATTATCCCAATTCACCAAAAAATAGAAGTAATCGAGAAAGACGAAGCGCATTTAGGAGACCCTTATCAACGCGGGTCCAGCAGGAGACCAGATTCTATGGAATCAAACAAAGCCCGATAGCATAGGCCACGTGCCTAACCTCATGATTAGGAGCGGAGGTAGAGGAGGGATTAGTGAGAGGCCATCGTTGGACACCATAACAAGAACAGTCCTCTGGTCTTTTTAGCCCCAGTCCGGTGTATTTAAATAATCTGATGGGTCAATGGGTTTCATCAATCAGCTGAACCTGAAGGGTTATTGATTTATTGAGATTCCTTCTATGAACTAGCGATATATGAAATAAAAAACTGCATTATTCCAAGCTTAAAAAAGGTGCTAGGGGCCGAAATCCTGACACTAGACTCGAATTTCTTTCGCAATATTTTGTAGAATCTTTTGAAACGTTTGGAATACAATTTTGGAATCACTTACTTTTTCGTACGTTTAGATTGGCATGCGACTTCGAGACAGACAATACTCAGAGATTTACTGGGAATAAAATCAACGGCATTGGGTTTGAAAGCTTTCTTAATGTTGCCGACTACACTGACTGTTACATAGTATCAATATCGCATGTATTGAATATGTATAGCAAATGATGTCGTTAGTTCGATAAACTAACGATAATCATTTGCTTTTTTTTGTTTCATTTTATCCCGATCGAGCGTATTGGAATCTGCTTCGTTTTCTCAGCGAAAGCCTCGATGGACCTTTTGGGAATCTGCATTCCTGATTACGTCACTCATGACGACGTTGATTGCACTCGCTTTTCATCCCCTCGTTTTTACACTCATAGCGATGAGCACGGGAATGTTTCCTTCCCATGCCGGAAGAATAAGCTTACTTTCAAACTTTAGCCGTGAATCCACAATGCGCATATTGCAAAAAATTCAAGAGTGCCATACACATTAAAAATATAAAAAAGGATAAAGCATACCGCGTTCACCAGTCCTTTTTGGGGATGTGCCACGCATTTTGGCGCTCCCAGCAGCAGTTGAACAACACTTGGCATAGTGCCTATCGACGAAAAAAGTCGCTATTTCTACCCTCCCAATCTAGTCTGGTAACCACAAGGTTTACCAAACCTAGTGAGTTGGAAATCTACTTTGCTCAGGTTATATCTCAGAATTTGATCCCTGGGCTTGTAAATTGGAGCGCCACCACTTGCCACTACACAACCTCCGTCTCTCAGAGGGAATACGAGCTTTTAAAAGTGTATTGACTAATACCTTTCGTTATTCAATCGATTATATGTTTAACATGTTTCTCCCAGCTAGGAAAGCCGAAGGATGTAGCAGTTGTTGAAGGATCAAATTTCTAGGTCAGAAAGCAGGCGCACTCGAAGGATATCGGTAGGACGAATAGATAAATATAAAAGGCAGTTTATAATAAAAAATCAAATCATTTCTGCTTTCTTTTTCTGTTGATTCGACGGTCCTATAAACCATAGATTATGAAGAATGCAAAAGTCAGGGATGGCTAATTTTGAAAACAATATGAAAAATGATTTGATAGTGTGAGTGAATGAAAGAATGTGAGGAGCGATGAAATTGTGGGCGCAAAACTACGAGAGCGAATCAATTCACAGCATTCAGCGCTAATGCTGTTTGTGAGGTCTTCAAAGGCAACAAAAAAGGCGTTCCCAGAGCCAAACTGGGCGGTTGCTGGAGACATTGCTGGATGGGAAGTGAGCATTTTGCTGAGAGAATCGCCGACTTTTCCCACAGGTGAATAGTGCGGGGAGGAGGGAGCGCATCGTGAGTGTGCTGTGTGCGAATGAGTGCGAATGACGTAGGCAGAGGAGAGCGCAAGGATCATCGTCGTTGCTGCCGTGCGGTGACAGCAGGCAACGGTTGAAACTTGGCCCAACTTTCACGTACACACCACAAAGGCGACCTTGCGATCACTCGCAGAAAAAGAAAGTGCTCTTACAGTGAAATGTTTTCATAATTTATTACTATCATCATGAGCTGGAAGTCGCGTGATAACCACAAAAAAATGAACCGCTGTTAAGCAGAGAATAGCAACTAGCAAACAAGTGATTGATGATGAAATCTCGGAAATGAACAAAAAACACCAACGGGGTCACCCTCTACGGCTAGAACAATCACGAACCAGCCGTACAACGTTTTGGGACCATAAATTTGAGTGATTGGATTTAATTATAAATCGGAATTGAACATTATTAGATCTTATTATAAATCGGATTGTGACACAAGTATAAAGCAACGACGCTGACTTATCGCATTTTGTAATACTCCATGTATTTAGGGGCCGCCGTCAGATTTTGCGATTTTCCGATTTTGCGGTGTCGCGGCTCCGCAAGCGAATTTGCGGCACTGCACAACCCCGAGGTCGTAGTACCGAAAGTGTCACGTCGCAAAGTCGCAAAATCGCAAAATCGCAAGATCGCAAAGTTTGACGGCGGCCTTACTAGCAGCCAGAACCAGATTTGAATGTGATATGGCCTACACGCTAACAACGCAAGGGAATGCGTAAGCCATATTCTATTTACAATCCATTTCGCAGCGCTTGATTGGGCGTGACCTGCGGACTTGGGTCAGTGGCGCGAGTAAGAGTGCGTGGCCAGAGTGAGAGTGTGTGGAGGCGTGAGAGATCGGAATCGCAATATCGCAGATTCGTAAAATTGTAGAATAGCGAAGTCCGGCTTAGTTTTGGTTGCCATTGGCTGGTATTAATCTAGGCTTTGATTGCCGAACCATGTAGCGCGAGCGACGCAACTTCTCACATTACTTTTTCCGATGGCTTTCATCAGAGATTGCTAAAAATTTTTGTGAGGATGGAAGCACTCTGCATTCTGTTATAAAAGTGTGGATAAGAAATACTGCTGTGAATATATAGATAGAACACCCAGAACACCCGGAAATCTTTTCAATACATGTAAGGCTTAGATAAGGTTCACAGGCTGCGATCCATATGCTGAAATGGCTATCCGACTTCTCGCGGTCTTTACTGCCCGTTACTGCTTTCAAATGTCCAAAGTAGTTATGAATGGAAGTCTCATATTTCTCGCCAGATTTAGAGGAAAAATGGAAATTTTTTACGCTTAGTATCAGCATCAGTTCTACCGATAGTAAGAGTTCCCAACTTTGAAGGAACCGATAGGGGTGGAGAGAAAGACAAAGATAGGGATAAATGATCGTATCGAAACAAACATTCCAGGTCAAAGGCGATAATCGGTGGAGAAACCCGGATTCAAAAGAGCGACGTTGTCGTCTGTATTTGCATTTCCCGTGCATCTCTTCGTACTGCAATCAACAGCCGAGTTGCTGGCTGTGGAAGATGTCATTTGTTGTCTCGTTGGAAGTATTTCATTTATACGTCATGATGTGAAATAGGAATCATTAAATAGCAGCAATTAGATGAAACAATTAATGGGAAACAAGCGAAAGGATGACAAAAAAGGTGTTCGTGATGCGAAAAATCAATTGAATTCGCACTCGACGTTTTGGCATGGTGTCATGGTGCAATTGTGCAAAGTACCATGTGCAAGCTTAACTGTAGACCTCACCTTCTTCTTCTCCCTGGCGTTAATCCCGTGCCGTCACAGGGTCCGCAACCTTTGTCATACGTCGCCATTTGTTACTGTCTAAGGCATCCACCGTTGTGGCCTCTATATCGGTGAGGTCCTTCTAGCCTTATAACTGATACTTTGTGCGACTTTAGACGTTTTTCTTTGATGTGACAAGGTTTGTCCATCAGCCGGCCTGTCAACCTGGGCCTGACGCTGGTATCGTCACCATTTTTGCTTTTTGCAAGGCATGGTAGTGCCCCGGCAGGGATCGAACTCGCTGGCTCTTTCTAAGTGCAGACGTGAGTCTACACCCTTAACCACTCGGCTATCCCTGCCAACTGTAGACCTCACCGTGGGCCGAAATTGTTTCCTCCTGGTGTCTTTAGGAAGATACCAAGCTGAGCATCTCATCAGATCCCCATCAAATCCATTTCTGGGCAAATCAGCTTTATATCAATTTGGCTCTACGAAGATGGTAATGGATCCGACTATCGAGGGTCATTGACAGTGAATTAGGACAAAGTGTACAGGATGAACCATGCCAGAGGTCCATGGAAGGCAACTGACGTCATCTGTAGGGCATCGATACGACTACTGGTGCTTGAGGTATTATCATTTCTGTGCCAGTAGTTAGATCACTGTGGAGCAAAATACATACCTAAGAGGGCAGAATAAAACCTCTAGTTAGGCCTCAGCTCTCTGACGTGAATTCATAAGCGGTGCTGATAGATGGAATGTAATGTATTCTGATCTGACCGGTCGTTCATTTCCTCCATTTTACTGTCGAAAACGTGAGAATATCGCACATCAGTGCCTGGTGCTACTGATTTCACAGCAGGTTCTTTCGGAAAATTCATGAGGAAAAAAACAAAAAAATCGAAAAATTGAGGAAAATTTCTTCTAAGATGCCTCATCGGCGCAGAATTACTCATTTATGCAGAATAATGGTTTCTTGGATCACATAGTGAAGATCATGGCTATTGTATTTCAATTTTTACTGGTTTCTACATACTCTTCGAGATTCAAGAGTCACTCAATTGACTCTGAGGCTGGCCCCCCTCCCAAGTGTAAGTAGTCCTGGTGACGAAAAAAGTGCCTGCTGGAAATTAATCGCATTAGTTCATTGACTGTAAGTGCCGCTTCGCACACGATTAGTTGCAACGTGAATCCATCTACCCTGACCCTTGGAAACTTTGGGAAAGTGACGATTCTTGATCTGTAGGACTTATTCCAATCTAAAGGATCCTGAATACGGTTTGGGTATATATATTGGTGCCGGAAGTGATCGTGAGAGTTTGAAAGAGCTTTACCTTTTCTCTGTCAAAACTTTCGCTCACAGAGGTTATTCTGCCACTATTGTTTAATCCCGATAAGACCGATTCTCTTTATCATCTTTTTTTGCACGAACGATCGGCTGTTGTCCCCTTGTCCAACACTTCATTGTTCCAGTCGTCTCGCGTCTAGCTGACGCATACACAAATAAGTAAATAAATATGTAAATAAATAAATAAGTAAATAAATAGCAACAAATGGTTCGGATTTGATGGGAACCCCGTAACGTTCCATTAACTCTCTCGTCACACAGTTTTAATCAAACGATGTTTAGATTACTGCTTATCTTGAGATACACTTTGGTCTGAGCTCTTCGCACTTAATATAATATTAGGTTGGCAACTAATTAATTGCGGATTTTTGTTAGAAAATCAAAGACCTTTTTTCATAGAACTAAATAACTTTACTCTGCAATGTATTGCCCATTTTTATCAATGACCTTTTGTCATCTTTCAGGTAGCATCATAATTCCCCGTTCATAAAACTTCTGGTTTTTATCAGTAAAAAACTGAGTCAGGTACGATTTGATCTCATCATCACTACTGAAATTTTTACCACTCAAAGAATTTTGCAATGATCGAAACAAAAAGTAATCCGATGGTGCAAGGTCAGGACTATATGGTGGATGTGCCAAAACATCCCAACCAAGCTCCAATAATTTTTGCCGAGTGGCCAAAGATGTGTGTGGCCTGCATTGTCATGATGGATTACAACACTTCTTCGGTTAATTAATTCGGGTCGCTTTTCTTGAGCTGCATTGCTTAATTTTGTTAATCGTGCAATGTAGGCATCAGAATTGATCGTTTGGTTGGGTGGTAGGAGTTCAAAGTAGACAATTCCTTTGTAATCCCACCAAACTGACAACAAAACCTTCTTTTGATGAATATCAGCTCTTGCTCTTCTTTGAGCTGGTTCACCTGGGCGGCTCCACGATCTTTTTCGTTGGACATTATTGTAAACGACCCATTTTTCATCGCCAGTGATGATTCTTCTTAAAATGGATCATTATTACTACGTTTCTTTAGCAAATCGCAGATGTTAATGCGCTGCACTAAATGCGGTCCCTTTAGTTCATGAGGATCCCAAATATCCAGTTTCGACACGTACCTAAGTTGTTTTAAATGTTTTTCAATACATGTATGTGATACCTGTAGCTTCTCTGCAATCTCGCGTGTTATACTGTGACGATCCGAATCAAGTATTGCCTTGATTGGGTCGTTGACAATTCCAACTGGACGACCAGAGCGTTTCTCATCTTTGAGAGAAAAATCACCAGAACGAAATTAGGCGATCCAATTTTGGCACTGCCAATATTTTAAGTCTTCAGCACCATAAACAGCACATAGCTTTTTGTGAGCTTGCGATGCGTTTTTCCCTTTAAGGAAATAATAAAGCAATACATGACGAAAATGATTGTTTGATTCTCCATTTTTCAGCACACGCCAAACGAAAATAATGCAACCGATCAAGGAGCTTTCTTTACTGATTGATAATAGGATTGCCTACTATTAGATAACAATATGTGTCTAACATTTGGCCTACGCCAGTAAAGCTAAACATTCAACCAAAGCCATCTATGAGTGAAATCCGCAATGACTTAGTTGCCGACCTAATAATTTGAAAAGGACGATAGACTTCCATACCTGAAATTCATTGTAAACTGGGATCATCTTCATCCCTTCGCACACAAGGGGATGCCAAAAAAGTAATTTTTTTCACTTTCAACCCCACATTAGTCGAACTTCAGCAAATTCTGACAAGGTATTTCCATAACTCCGTGAGAGTCTTCTGCACAACAGGATCGGGAGCTTATTCTGTGTGAATATGACTCACCTCAACACGGCAAAATCCGAGATTTTGTCACACTCGTTCACAACCTTTTTAAGGCCCGTTCACTCTAGGTACCTATGGGGATTCATACTGGGTGATGCCCTCAAAGGCACATCCCAGGATTACCCTCAAAGGGGTAAAGCGCCAAACCATGAGGTCAGAGATGCTGAGGAATACTGACAATGAAAAATCCGAAAAAAGCCCCCGAAAAGGGCAAAAATAAAGCTTCCTGTCACCTGGCCTTGGACGAGATTACCGCGTGCAAACGAGCCTCTGAATCAGTTCCCGCTGGCTGGTTTCGGAAGGAACTCAAGGATATCATCTGTTTCTACATGTCAAGGTCTCCTTTATCATTGGCATCTCTTCCTTACCTTACATTATCACACAAATCGTAGGCTTCATTTGCCATGTTGTTGCCATCACTGCCACCGCATTGCCAATTAACACGTCTGGGATGGGCGCACCCGAACCCAAGGGTCGGCCGAGCTGGCTCCAATTTCGAAGAACCAAATCGTGTTATTACCACAGAAACCTCTCCGGGGGCTGATTTGAGGCATGAAATATGACACCTCGGATCATAGCAGCCTTGTCCAAGCAGCAGGGGCTCTGTGACTTCCATGACCCGAAGAGCCTATCCTTAGAAGCTTCCCACAAAATACCCAACACGGAACCTGGCTCCACTGTTTTGAGGGGACCTTAATACCGTAAGTGCTCTGAAGCCTGACTGCACCGACTGAAGCTCCGTATTTTGATAAAGGTGAAAGCAGTGAGTCTCAGCTTGCTCCTGTTTCTAGAGGAACATCTCGGGAATATTTTGCCCCAACTTTTATCTCTTTCCCCTAAGTTTTGTATACTTTACGGATGTGACGGATGTGTGCAGTGAGCAGAATCACTTTTTTTAGCAACCCCTGAACGCACTACTGTTACCAGTACCAGTTAGCTCTGAAGAGTTGGAGGATAGAGGAATGGGTTGGACTAGACACCATCTGATGTGAGAGTCACTTTTTAGCTCCATTAGCCCTTCAGTGCTCATCTGAAAGATAAATAGAAACATGTTAGTAGCTTTCGGCAAACGTCTGACGGAAGGCTTTGTCACATGAGATTGAATCACGAGAGTAGTTCAGGACACTCGAAGTGGGTCACGGCGTCACTCTACTCTACCCACACCGCCTCGTTCGACTAGCTCTGCCATTGTGAACTGCGCTAGATCCACCTGTGTGGTCCATTTCTAATGCCCTGGCGTACACCACTGAACCGCAGAATGCTACGAGGTCTAGCATCTCTCCAAGGTCTCTATGTTGATACCAGACCAACTGAGAGAATGTATTAGGTTGATTCATAATAAATCGGACAAATTGACAAATTTTAATCATTGTCGTACAACTTTTTAACGACAACTGGGATTCACTTGAAATATGCTCCATCTTTATCGATGACCTTCTGCCACGGTATAGGCAGATCATGGATGCCCTTGCTCCAGAAGGCCGGAAGCTGGAGCTCGAAGAAGTTGCCGAGTGCCGCCTTGACCTCGTCGCGAGTTTTGAAGTCTTGGCCGTCCAGGTGGCGTTGGCTGTGGGAGAAAAGGTGGAAATCTGAAGGGGCCAGGTCTGGGGAGTACGGTGGGCATAGAAGTACGGTCCAACTGTACGACAGCAGCTCGGCCTTGGTCGATCTTGCGAAGTGCGGTCTGTGGAAGTAGACACGTTGTCGTGCTGGAAGTAGACATGTGACCGCCGCCGTAGCGAACTTTGAACATTGGCCTTCAATTCTCGTAATTGACGAACGTAGACGTCGGCGGATACTGTGGTACCTTCATCGAGCAGCTCCCAGTACTCTACGCCGTGTACGCTCCACCAACCGCGGTTTTCGTCTTCGATGGAATAGTCGCCTGACGCAAACTTCGAATGCTACAACTACGGTGTACTTCTGCCGGGGGCATGCTCCTTGTGAACTTCTATCAGACGTCTGCCGATATCCGCGGGTTCCTGGCCAGATAGCGATATAAATAGTATGACGTTGCGAATGTGGTCTCTGGACCGCTTGAAATCGTGCGGCATTGTGGCGGAATGAATTTACTTTGGAGTGATTATTTTGCGGTACTTTGAAGAGTTTTTCATACTCATTCCAACGTACCTCGCGCGTCCATTTTCGTTAATTCGTTACTGAGTTATGATCTCTAGAAATCATCACTACCATTTGTCCGATTTATTATGAATCAACCTAATAGTTTCATTCCGCCACAATGCCGCACGATTTCAAGCGGTCAAGAGACCACATCCGCAACGTCATAATATTTATATCGCTATCTGGCCAGGAACCCGCGGATATCGGCAGACGTCTGAAAGAAGTTCACAACGAGCATGCCCCCGCCAGAAGTACAGTGTACTTGTGGCATTCGAAGTTTGCGCCAGGCGACTATTCCATCGAAGACGAAAACCGCGGCTGGTGGAGCGTACACGGCGTAGAGTACTGGGAGCTGCTCGATGAAGGTACAACAGTATCCGCCGACGTCTACGTTCGTCAATTACGAGAACTGAAGGCAAATGTCCAAAGTTTGCTACGGCGGTGGTCACATGTCTACTTCCAGCACGACAACGCGGGACCGCACATTGCAAGATCGACCAAGGCCGAGCTGCTGTCGTACAGTTGGACCGTGCTTCCACACCCACCGTACTCCCCAAACCTAGCCCCTTCAGATTTCCACCTTTTCTCCCACAGCCAACGCCACCTGGACGGCCAAGACTTCAAAACTCGCGACGACTTCAAGACGGCACTCGGCAACTTCTTCGAGCTCCAGCCCCCGGCCTTCTGGAGCAAGGGCATCCATGATCTGCCTAACCCGTGGCAGAAGGTCATCGATAAAGATGGAGTATATTTCAAGTGAATCCCTGTTGTCGTAAAAAAGTTGTACGACAATGATTAAAATTGGTCAATTTGTCCGATTTATTATGAATCAACCTAATACTTTGGAGTGAGTGTTTTGCGTTACTTTGAAGAGCTTTTCATACTCATTCCAACGGTACCTCGCGCTTCCATTTTCGTTGACTCGTTGCTGAGTTATGATCTCTGAAATCATCACTACCATTTGTCCGATTTATTATGAATCGACCTAATAAACAGTGACTGATGCACAGGTTTCCCACCCCTTCCCCCTCTCCGTAAAAGGAAATAGTATGCACAGTGCGTCTCATTTATTGAGTAATACCAAAAGCCTTTTTCTCCACAGTTTTATTTTCGCATGACCAAAAGCTGCATTTTGGTCCTGTTTGTTTGAGCTGCTGAAAAAGAAATTTCCCATTGCTGACAAGAACTCTGAAAGATCACCGCGAAAGTTCACTTGTTTGATCGGCCAGATCAAGTTGGGATGCTCTGCAAATAGATGCTCACTGTTGAAACATGGCTCGAGAGAATGTTTAATTCTGCACCACAAAAATAGTAACAAAAAATAAAAAAAATAATGGGTGGTTAATAAAATAATATAGGTTCTAGTGGGGATGGATAATAATTCTCATTCTGAATTACAATGTTACAAAGAGAAAATTGTAAGTGAAAACTGGATGCCAATCTACAGCCACATGAGGACCGCTGGAAAGGTGATGCCGCTGGCATTCTAGCTGATTGCACATTTTGCTTTTGACCCCTTGAGTCATTTTAGAAAGTCAACTTTGTCCGTGTAATATTGTATATCAGAATATCAAAAATATTTTCTATGTATTGACAAAATATTGTCTAAGTATACTACGTTCGTTTGAGGCATGCCTAAGAAAATACCATTAACGAAAATAAAAATAGAAAATAAAGCAATAAAAATCGACAATACACGTCAGTAAGAAAGTACAAAACAGTATAAACAACTGCAGACGATCAGTCATCAGGAGAATTAGAACTTCTAGTTTTTCCGTGGGACTTCTTGGACAGCTTTAAATATTAACTACCCGTTCAAATAGCGAAACTTTAGCTGTTGATGCTTTCAGCTTCACAACTTCATGTTAATAATAGCTACCGACTCAAAACATTATAATTACGTATAACAGTAAGCTATGAATAGATATACATCGAGAGGTAAAATAGAGCATGAGGTCTCGGTAGGACAATAGATTAGCACGGGGCCTAGAATGGTTTGGGTGAATTTTCCCCTGAGGAAGAACGTTTTATTTGGCCGTAAGGAAAGTTTTCGCAAATTTTTGCAGCTTTATCTTTGGAAGAGGATAGGTTGGCTCACACTGATGCATACTTGCTTTTCCCATTTTGTTATACTATATCGCGTGGCATCGCAAAAAGTCAACCCTTATTCAGCATGCTTCCTGAACTTTGCTACTAAAAGAGCACTGATTGGAGAAGGGAAGTGGAGCGGGAAGGAAGGTTAGTCTGACGAGTGTGAAAGAGTGTAAGGGCGTAGGCTGCAGTTCGTTCAATTTTTAGAAGGCAATTCTGTAGAGGGTGTATGCCTGCTTCTAGGGCACCCACTTTTTGAGTTTTGGCAAATCAGAGCTGCGCCCTTTTGCTGTACTTCGCGATTTCCCTAACAATTCAAAAATCTCTTGGAATTTTGAGGAAAGCCTACATTTATTCGAAGAGAGAAAATTTTTTACCCTTCTAAGAAGCACAATATACAAGTTGATCTAAATTGATGCGCTCTGGAATTTGGATATATTGGGTAGTCTAAAAAGTCTTTTCGTATTTCCAAATACCGCTTTTTCCCTCCAAACTGCTTTCTAGCAATCTCTTCTGTATATAGACATGTAGTACGAGTCCACACGCATCTATAGGTATTATTCTCTTCCATCTCCAGGATAACCTTTTTCGGCAAAATAAACATATCAATGGTCAACCTCATTTTCAATACAAAAATTTTTCTTTGAATGGCGTTAGACAGGGAAAGGAAAAGGTGATAATCCGATGGAGCAAATCAGGGCTATAAGGTGGATGGGGCAGCAATTTTTATCCAAGCTCGAGAATTTTTTGGCGAGGCAATTTTTTGGCAAGTCTTCTCACTATTGAAAAAGTGACTCGCCAAAAAACTCTCGAGCTTGAATAACAATTGCTGCCCCATCCACCTTATAGCCCTGATCTGCTCCATCGGATTAACACCTTTTCCTTTCCCTGTCTAACGCCATTCAAAGAAAAAAAATTGGAGTTGAAAATGAAGTGACTTTTGATATTTTTATTTTGCCGAAAAAGGTTATCCTGGAGATGGAAGACAATAATACCTATAGATGCGTGTGAAGTCGTACTACATGTCTATATACAGAAGAGATTGCTGGAAAGCAGTTTGGAGGGAAAAAGCGGTATTTGGAAATACGAAAAGACTTTTTAGACTACCCAATATCTTGTGAACGCACATCGACCACTTCTTGCCTTATAACCTAGTACTTGTAATCTGCCATATACTTGAGCGTTTCATGGCTGTAGCCAGAGTACGCCGGGAGTAGAGGATCCCACGGCAGAAGGGAGGGGGGTCGTATTTGAACGGACGAAAGGGGGTGGGGGGATCGTCCCTGCAAAGGTCTGCGATAAGCGGCTAGAATCTTAAACTTTCAATAAGCGAATGAGAAGCGAAGGGTATTTCGCAGCGAACTCGTGTGAGGAAATGTGAAATAACTATCGTTCCGTTTAAAATAAGAATGCATAGCAATAAAACATATTGCAAATATACAATCTGGCAACAGTTATTAGAATTATAGAGGTCGAAAAAAAGGTGGGGGGTCGTATTTGGTACCCGTAAAGCGGAAGGGGGATCATACTGGAGGTTATTTTCCTCGACACCTGTGATTGCCTTGCCTGTAGCAGTAAAATTGAAAGTCCTCAATGAGAAATAGCATGGGTGGCGAATTTAGGACCTTGGGGGAGATTTTAAAAGCTGTGCAATTTTTCTGAAGAAGCTGAAGCCATTTATAGCAAGCAAAGTAATACTTTTATGTGGGCGCACAATGTGTAATGCACACTTCCAGTTCAGGATATTAATTTGCGACTGGACTACTGTAATGCAAAGTCCCTCAATGAATAGTTTCATTTTTTCAAACGATCACGTAGAGACCAAGCATCGAAGTCCTTCAAATTGACAGAGAATTTCTCCCATCAGAGTAATCCGAACGAGTCACCGCTATGTTGAGGATGCTGCTCAAATAAAACCCGCGGCGTTTTGCATCGCTCAAGAAAAACTCTCCGCAAAAAACGCTCCTCAAAATGCGCATTCTCTCAATACTATTGAACCGCTTAAGTCCACAAATCGAGGAGATTTCCGCTCATTTTGTGTTTGACCGTCCTCTTCTACACTTTGTACCATCATACGGTACTCTTCCGCCTATAAAAGCCTTTCACAAGTCACAACTTTAACAGTCGGGTCGAACATTCCAGAATGAACTCCATCAGGTGAGTTTTTCATTTTCACATCGTTTCCCTCCCTCCCTAATAACATTTCAGCTTCTCAATGCTTCTGCTTTCCTTGTTTGCTACCATCGCTCAGGCCTACTATGTAAGTATAAAAAGTAATATTGATCAACTACCGTAATTTCATAGTAATACTGTAAAATATATTTCTAGCATAGTAAAAACAGCAGCAGAATACGTAAGCATTATGAGTATGCCAACATACAGTGCAAATTTTGATGTATCTTGAGAACCTTCATTCAGACTATAAAGGATAAAGGCGGAGGTGGTGTGGTGACAGGTGGCGCACACCCCACTCTCATGGTGCGGGGATCAAATCCCAGCCCGCCCAGGCCAACCGAACCTTCGACCGACCTCCGGGGTCGGCGAATCGGTACCAATCTCGTCTGGGAGGATAACAGCACTGACTTGTACATCGGCTGGCCACCGCAAGTCATTCTATAGGCCACATCACATTTACCAGACATCACGATTTTAAATGGAACTATAATGAGCAGCGCATCCCAGAAAGGGGTGGATTAACGCCAAAGACTTCATCCTTTATCCATTCAGACTATATATTACTACTACCCTTCCAACAACAATAACGCTGGCACTACGTATTACTACTATCCAAATAATAATGGATATAATTATAATACAAATGGTTATTACTATGACAGTGGTAAGCTTCTAAGAGCGCGGCTTTTTTCAAATTTTCTTTTTTTTCTTAAGAGGAGCTGATGAAAGACGTCGTTTCAGGTTCCACGGTTTATTACAACCCCTACAACACAAATGGATGCAGTAACTGTGGAACGAACTCATACACCCCTTATTATTACTATTATTATGGCAGAAAGTAAAATTATTCCGCCTTTAAATGATCTGCAAAAGAATAAATATTTGCGGTATATGTGAATAATTTAAATGTGTCTTTATACCCCTTTCAAAAAGAACGATATGGAAACGAGTAAGCATGTATTAACTCAGCCTGGAAATAGTACAGAGGGTGAAATCAGGTGAAAAAGAGCATTCGTGCACTGTAGAGACGCTATCAACCGATGGGGGAAGCTTGATATTCTTTGTGGAAGTGAGGGACGGCTAACAGGTATGTTCCGCGGTGACGGTTGGGACACATGGTCAGTAGGGTCACTAGGACACGCGATGAATATTCACATCCCTTAAATCATCATACACATACCTTAAATCATCATTATTCTTAGATACAGTGAAACAGACGTGAAAGGAGGATAGGATTTACATGAACAAATTGTCTCAGTAATTTATATCACGGCAAAGGCCACAGACCGTAACAGGGTCACAGGCCTGGGTCAAAATCCGTGTGTCCCAACCTATACCCGGTTTTCGGATGCATGGCTCAATCTACTGGCGTGATAAGCAGCGTAGGTATCTTAATTACTGCGACAGTGGGTGTTAGGAATGGGGCGTCCGTAGCAGTGAAAGGCGTTTCTATAATATCTCACACTTATCCCTACTATATATAGAACACTTTGTCTGTCAGTATGTCCGTCCGTATGTCACGAAATTAGGATCATATGAAAAGCATACTGTGTAGATGGGAGCAAGTTTGATATGAGTAAGGCTTGAGACAAGAAATAAAGAGCACCCATGGACTAACCCAAGCTCCGCCCACAGTGGGCGGAGCGTGCACTCGAATGTTCCCTTATTAGGTCAAATTGTTGATTGGAGCGGGGCGTGATGTGGTAATGGCTACTGAGTAAATCACGTGTTACGCGCACAATAGTGTGCGCCAGCCAATTGGTATAATACGAGCTAGATTGAATCCAGAGCCGTGTGTACTCCATTCATCCCGAAGTTACTTGTTCTGCACCGCATTAGCTTGATGAAATATCAAATTCAGTTCAATGTCAGACAGCTCCGCTTTTGAAGTCTTCTAATGAAAGCTGACAAAGCTGTTTGAGATGGAAAGCCTCAAGCTGTGGATAAGAATTGTGATGACAAGCGAATGCGATTTGACCCATACGATGAATTTCGGGACCAGACGATGCACATGTCGGTGCTTTAATCCTCTTAGACGAGTTTGATTCCAATTCACTGATCCCGGAGGCATGGAAGTTAGCCGAGAGCGGGCGTCGATGCAAGATTTGATCCTCGCACCATGAGAATGGGAGCACGCGCCACGTATCGTGACTCCACCTCCGCCATAAGTTATTAATATGAAAGTTATTAATATGAGCTGTGAAATAGCTGAAGCGCAGCTATACAAGTATATAAGGTCTTCGCTGCTTTTTGGGACATCCTGTATGTCTTCGCAGCGCGAATCACATTCGCCGCGGTCGTATGAGGCCGCGTTCATACTCCGCGAAGCCGAAAACGGGCGAAGCTGCATGTCTGTGCATCTCCACCTATGCCACTCCGCCTCGCTGCCTGTGAACGCAGCCATGACCTCTCGGCACTGAGTATGAACACGGCCTAATCCGAGAAAAGAAGGGAATAATAAATCAAGCCGTTTCCGCAAACAAAGCCATCTATCAGTATAACAAAGTACCAAACTCTGTCTGAAAAAGTACGGTACGTAAAATGAGCTATCCATAATTCTCTGTTTGAAAGTGACTCATACGAGAACAACGCATGTTCTAGTTACTACATAGTTGCAACTGCACCAAATCTTGAGGTGTTTACGTCATCTCAGAAACAAACTGTCGTCTGCATGGTGATTAATCACTGACACGAACAATTATATTACTAGTGCAATTTGTTGTATTTTGTGTGAAAACGTGGAGTTCACGTGAAGTGACGTTGAACATCTAACTACCCTTAAGAATGAAATCACTGTCTAGTTTTGGTTCACGTCGACTAATTTTCTTGAATGAACCCCTTTATTTACGTGATTCTGCCTGTTTGGACGGTTGCGAGTGCTTATAAGGACTCCAACGAGCTGTTTAACTAATATAAAGTAGGTTACCATCGCTGTAATTATTCGCTTTCAAACAACAGAAGATCGCTGAATTTCATACTTGAAAACAAGCAATATGAATTGCTTAAGTTCATAGAAACTTAAGCAACAAGCATGGGGGAGCATGGTTTTTGTGCCAAAGAAAATCCATACTGAAGAGCTTATGAATTCTTTTGTAATCATTAAAAATCTCTTTCTGAAGCGGATATTCGAGATTAGCCACGTTCTTAGTCTACGGTGGCGGCGGCCGGGCGGGCATGGCTGCGTTTCTCTGCGTCATCGCCTGTGCCACCCTGCTTAGTTGCCTGCGTCGCCACAGCACCTTTCCCCTTGCCACTCTGCCTCACTGCCTCCTGTGAACCCAGCCTGTCGTGCCCGGTGCGGCTAGCTGTTTGAACAGCTGCATCGAGTGGTTCGCAGTCACCGGACCATGGCAGAACGTGTGTGTTATGGTGTGGGTGTTATGTTGCCCACACACCAGTAGGGTATCTGTCGCACGAGTGAGAATGCTATCTTAAGCCTGCGCGGCCCCCCCCCCTGAGACCTGTACCCTAACCACCGTTTAGAGGACTATGTGTACTATTGCTACATGACAGAAGACGAGGGGGGATTATGCTGATTTACTACAAGACATAAATATACTATTAAATACATCGTGAGGACGTTACACAAAGAGGCAGCAAAAAGAGAGAGAGAAAGAGATTAATTACAATAACAACATCTATCATCGAAATGTAACGAACTCACAGAGACCGGTCGATTTGGAGGTGACGAGGGAAACCCAGGGCCAGGGAAGAGGGTAGCATGTCCGGTCCACCAGGGTAGCGTTCTTGTCGAGGATCTTCTTCTTCGGCGACAATCAGCTTGGCATCGCGTGACGCGACAGGTGACCGCTCCGAACGACGACAGAAACAGGCGACTGACTTGACTTGGCGGGAACCGGGCGGATCGATAGTTTCCCGCGCTACACGTGGCAGAGACCGTTTACGGTAAGCGTTGAACCGTGGTGTTTGAAGGATTGCTCTAGCCCCGAGCGCGGTTTCCTACCGGCGCATGCTACAAACCCAGGGAAGGTCGTACGCAAGTCACGACACAGCCGCGCTCTGCCAGCACTTGGTATGAACGCGGCTCCAAAAGGGGCAATTGACAGTGAAACTCGAGTTATAAACCGCGGCATTCTGGTCTTTATTGGTCATCTCCTGCGCATCATTGCAAACTGTACACATCACCTTTATGAGTTGCGTGCTGTATGTGACGGGGCATAGACTAAGCCAGTCAACATTTGTTGTCGCGAAGGACGTATCTCTTTCTGAATATGAAATGTGTAAAGCAACAAACAACAAAAACAGCGGAAGCAGTGAAAGGGAGAATAAGCGAAAATGGTAAGAATAAAAAGTATTTGAGAACCATTTGAAATGTTTCTATGAAGACTATGAAAAGATCTATATTGAAAAGCATTTGGAGTAAATTCCAAATTACGACATTACAATTGTGAATGGCACGCTGCCAAGCGTCTTGTGTGCAGTTGCGATCGGATCCAACTGCAAGTGTTCACCGTAAACCAAAATCCCCCGTCCGGCTTCTTCAAACCATCGTGTCATGAGATGTCACTTGGTCAATCCCGTTCATGACGATTTCATATGTGTTTAACTACTAGTTTACGCTTTCCACATCTGTAAGTGAGAACAAGCTTGGTATCGTATCGTGTCGTAGGGTGATCACAGACCAATCCCATAGGAACTGGAATACTGGCCTTATCGGGGCAGCTACCCAGTTGCTCGAAACTCACATATAAGAATTGACTACTGCCTATTTCAGCTCCCTGAGTTATATTTCGATTTTATATGTCACGAACTGGTTTTCATTTCATATAGATAAGTTCTTTAATAACATGGTACCCGCTATGTACTATGTACTTGGTGCCCTTTGTGTTTGTACTGACACAAAAAACGGACAATGGACACGCTATCAGTGGTCATAGCGGAACAAATCTCTGCTGTGGCAGCAAAGCACAGCGCACTTTTTTTTGATTCTTGATTGCTGCTGATTTTTGCCGCAGCCGCGATGCGAAAGTTGTCACAAGTATGATAAGTATGGGCAAAAGCTTCGGTCTCGGACGGGACTCGAACCCGAACTCCACGCTTTGCCCACAGCTTAGCATACTTGTAACACCTTTCATGGAGACTTCACTCTTCCAAACAAAGCACCATCTCGTAACCTTAAGCAATCGTCCACGGAAACTCCTCCCAACTCTTTTCGGAATCACAAATCGTTTGAATTTCCCATCACATTTCCAGCCGCAACAACTGAAGAATCATCATCGGCCAAAGCTCAGTTCAAATGTTCTCCTCCATTTTTGATATGCGTCCCCCTACTCTGCGTCTCCGACCACATGACCCTTGTTGCTCCTATAGCCTCGAGCCCTCCACCTCTCCGAAAGCCCCACCCCATACCTTGAGGAACTGTATCTCGGTCGGATTCTTGTTACCTTTGTATCTGGCCTTAGGTATATGTATGTGGTATACAAATAGAAAAAATATATTTATAGTATACCCTAAAATCAGGTAGATAAGTTCTCCCTCACGCGGTGTCGCGCACGGCCGACGCAGGGGCAGTCTTCAAAGAGCTCAGAATCGCGATGCACCCATCAGTCGCAAAAACGAAAGGATTGTAGAAAATTTTATTCAGCTTCATTTTTAATGCCTTAAAACAACACGTATCAAAATCTTCGTTTAACCCGTGTAACAATTACCATTCATCAAAAATCTTTTATGCAATCTCCATTTCATCGTCACATACATACATAGCATGAAAACACTCACTCATCTTATCCAACAATGACCGATGATCCATTGCGCTTAAGAGGCTGTTGACAATCTTCTGCTCAGAAAAAGAGTGAAAACTGTCGCAAACAAGACCAGCTACTTCTCCATAGCTCATCCTTTTCATGATACCGCTTTTGCTATATCTTTTATTGGGTCGGTCTTCCATCATTCCCATCCTGCTCTCAAGCTGTCCTTGCACGGCTTATTAATGCCAATGTCGAAGGGCTGCAGTGATTTTGTCATCCCTTCTGGAATTACCGTAATTTTGGAGTGTGATATGTACGTCGAAGGCCTTCCGTCAATTGACACCTTGCGAAATCCAGGTTTATCAATGACGGCGATGGATCGTTGCTATAATGCTTCCTCTTATGCCCCTATTCATTTGTATTTATTTATAGACACCATTTTTCATGTTATTGCGTTGTGTTCATGTCTCTTTTTAGCATCTCTATGATCGGATCGATTGGCATCTTGGCCTCTTCATTTAACCTAGGAAATAGTGAAATAAATCATGGAAATCAACCATGAAATGATTTTCTCACTATGACTCTGTTTAGTTCACGATGAATTCTAACCTACTTTGTGATGTTCGCTTGGACTGAGACGATGCAGAAGCTAGAGTAACCATCTGCAACTGCATTAACGTCAATTCGTATCGTATGTACCTTGGCGACGGAGCTTGTCTATTTACTTGTTTATGACCCTGTATAAGATAGACGTTCAATACAACACAAATCAAGACAACGTCATTTTATGACGCTGAGAAGGGGTCTAGTGCTCCATGTATGCATTTCAAGGAAAAGCTCAATGCACCTGAACTCAGCTGGAACTCAGCTAGCCCTTCAAGGTGTCATTGTATAGTGACACCACAAATTCATCTACATGATTCCAACTAGAAGGCAGATGTGGCGCATTAGGGCAAATTGACGAAGATCGAGAAGCAATTTCATTAAACTGCTTTTTTCTGTACTCAGAGAAGGGCCATTATAGAGAATCGTGGCGTGAATCATCGATGTTGCCTCCACGCTGTACATCGTCGATGCTGAAGCATTTCATGTCATTTATCATTGCTTTCTCTAATGAAACAGACGCCTTTTCATTTTTTGACGTGGCTTTCTGCTCTTCATGTCTTTTTCAGAAGCAACAATCCCTTCTGAGCGAGCGCTAGTCCTCGTTTCCTGTGACTTTCCACTAGTAAGGACGAATCTCTGGTCTGCTGACATAACGCAGGCGATGTTTAAGAAAATCGTCCACGGCAATTCAAGTTTTTTTTTATTAACCATACATTCATATTGAACTTGTTTACTACGGGCTTCTTGGGCAGTTTCACGTGAAAAAACGAGAATCCGGCTGATATACATCTTCTCAGAGCAACGTCCGACGAGGTGGGGCTGTCCGTGCGTGGAGGTGGGACCACGAGAGCTTTAGAAGCAAAGAGGCGACCGTTTCGTGGAAAAGGCAAGGTGCTAAACAAATCAACATTCGGTGCGAAAATATGAACTGCTTTTACCCGCCAAATGCTGTTTAACCCATTGACAACTGTGTGACACAACGTCGTGTCACACCATGTTGGCCGCGTGGAACCGTGTGACACGATGTCGTGTCACAGTCTTGTAACTTATTTTAGAGCTTCTTTTTAAACTTTCGTTTGATCTTTTTTTAATTATGTACCTCAAATATGAAGGTTTTCTACACAGAGCATCGTCCAAGAAAATAACTTTTGAGTGTTGAATTAGCTTCTTAAAAGGGGGTAGATAACCATCAGTTATTTTGAAAACAATCAATACACAAATAGTGTCGGCATCTGCTGCAATGGGTACAGATTCTTTTGGCATAAAATGCAGCTTATTTGCGCCCTTAAATTTTGCACATTTCTTCATTCTTCATTTCTTCATAACAGCTAACGCATGGCCTGCGATAATTCGCCTAAAAGCTTAATACAAAGCTTAATACAAGAAAGCTTAATTCAAATGTGGTCTATATATTATTATGTATGCAGCTGGGAGCTTAATTACAATGCAAAAAGGTGAAAATGATGGCTTATCAAAAGGGTGTCCCTGTGGGACCGTGTGACAAGACGTCGTGACTCACGCGGAGCGTGGGAAATCCCGCGCGGTTCCACGCGCCAGACAAGCAAAAATGCTGCGGTCGTCAATGGGTTAAATATCGCTCGGCGGGAATTCGAAAAAGCTGCTGTTCTTCTAGATTTTCGGTTTCTGCTTTCGAACGAAGGAATGTTCTCGGTTCTTTTTGTGTTTCTGCTCATATATGGTATCTAGTAGTAAAGTGATTCTGAAAGGAATTAGAATCATGGAATTTCTGTGTACAAATCCGTGTACAAATCCATAGCGACCATTCCATATGATAGATTTGTTTGTCAACGAAAGGAAAAGCAGTGGTTCCACACAAGGGATCACTGTACGTTCTTTGTAGTCGATCACACAGAACGTCATAGGACATTCTGACGTACTGCGACATTGACAACCGCGTGATATGTAGAATGTCAATACTGAATATGTACTATGCAATCTGATGCTCATCTCACGGTATGCTAGTGTTATTTTACACTGCTCATCAATTCGCCATCTCATATTCCGAGCGAAAATCTTTAATTTCTACAAAACCTGGAATTCTTTGGAGTTTTTCTGTCCCTCCCCGCGCAACCTTCCGTTCGTGCTTTATCGAATGAAGGAGAACGCGATTTATATCTTCCGGTATGCCCTTATGCCGGCGAAGCTTTGTTGTTTAATAGCTGGTAAACACCCAAAAATCGATTCCTTCAAAGTAGAATTCGTCATGCAACAGTTGCTAAGTACTTGCCGCCACATACGTGTGAATGTAAAAAGGAATACATTTTTTTATTGCATATTGTGGGAAAATGTGGGATTTCCAATGTCCCCTCGTCATTCTTATGGGAAAATAGTAATAAAGTTTGATTGCTAAAATTATAAAAAATATGAGTGCAAAGTTGTGCAACAGAAAAGAGGAATAAACGAAACGATCAAAAACTTCCTTAAGTGAGGCCTCTATTCTGTTGCTGATCCTTGATTCTCGCCCCAGTATGTTTTGAGTCGCATGTCATTGCTCATCGCATATGCCGATCACAGCCACTTGTATCTGTGGTGTGTGGCTGACACACGCATCGCCTGACTCCACCACGTGTAGGTGGAGCTGGGCCGCCTAGAACCTTGTAGAGGGCAGAGTGCCTTCTAGCCGTAAATTGCACCGAAATCGGTTTCCTACTTTGTTTTATTTCAAAGTCGACATGCTCCGCCTTCCTGAGTAGCTGAATTGTTCCTTCTACTGCCTTCAATCCCTCTAACTCAGAGTGGCTTACAAACTCTCACCCTCTCGTGAACCTAATGAAAACAATTCCAGGATGTGCCTTGAAGCTAGAATCCAGGTAACCAGGTTTTTTGTAGTCGCAGCCACGTGTTTCTGTGGTGTATGGCGGTCACATGCACCGCCTGACTTCATCACATGTGGGTTTTGAGTAATCACAGTCGAAGTCATGATATGAACACATGTGAGCATAGTGGTGGTAGCTCATCACTAGAGAATAGGGCCAAAGCAAAATACAAAAGCACTGTGGGCGCTCTGGTCAGGTGGGCGGAGTCCTGCCTTTTGAAGAGGGTGAAGAGGCACGTGGGGGGGGGGGGGGAGGGGCGCGGTACTAGGTTCGGCTCCGCCCGTATGCTGATCGCATTTCAATTACTTTGAGTAACAACATACCCGTCGTCAGAGAAATTTAGTGCTATACATCTTCCAGAAGTGTGCCACTGTTGCTATCTGCCTCACCTCACGTAGACAAATTTCCATGTCAAAAATAATTGACAACTGCCCTACCCAGAGGCGCCCTAACTAATCAATCGTAACTTTTTTGGGGGCCATATGTTCAATATATAAAGGGCGGATATTTCGGAATTCATTTATTGCGTTGTTACTGAGAACTACTGCAGTGCATATTTTCTTGATCGGTACCAATCCAAGCAGATCAAACCTGAAGATTGTGGTGAGTCGATAGGTAAAAGGGGGGGGGGGGGTGGTGGGCGATGTTCAGAGGCATTGATTGTCCATTGGCTGTCTCGTCATCCAATTTCCATCACAAATACTCCTTCGAGTCTACTCCAGCCGTCAGACTTCCTGCGTTTTTTCTTTTTATCATTTTGCACTAACCATGCGTCTCTAGCCTGTATTCCTCGAACAGCCTAAGCTCATTATCGAGCACATCACGTCCTGCTTTTACGCCGCGCTTGAGTACGTCTCTCCCCACCTTTGGCCATCTGTCTGTGAACACGCTTCTCAGCATATTTCTCGTCACTTGGAAAAAAACGTTCCCCATTATTTAATACCCGTAATGGAATTGACTGCGGATAATAGAACTGGAAGGAAAGTCAAGAATTCGCCTCTTTCTGGGTGCTGCCTTTATGGGGTGCACTATAATTATCGATTAGTCCCCGCTTGGATATATCTTCCTTGTCTCCAAACAATTCTAGGGCCACTTAAAGTGTGTGTGTGTGGGGGGGGGGGGGTGGGGAGACGAGAAATCTTCACCGACGTCAAAGCTCGTTTTCCTCCCTAATCTTAGTCTAAAACAGATAAGACAGATGCTTCTCATGTGGGAGGGGACAGGAGTTAAAGCCTAACCTAGGAGGAAAGGAGCTTCGACGTCGCTGAAAAGTTGTCTCTCCTCCCCCCCCCTCGTCCCACTTTAATTGACCTCAATTCTAATGTCTTGAAATCCTTAAATTATGAAGGAAGTTGTCAGAGCCTAAAGTACATTCGTATGGTATTGATATCCATTAATATTTATAAATTACAACTGTTTACACTGCTAATTAACAAAATTTATAGTTAGCATATAAAGAGGACATAACAAATGATACCATATTGGTAGGAGGACAGATTTGCTCACCGACCAGGCCCTCTTTCTTTTTTTGCTGAGCTAGAATTTATTACTCCTGTGTGCTGCTATTTCATAGTATATAATATATCGTTCCTGTCCATCTTTACTGGCTTGTTTTGATTGTGCTGGGATGTGGATAAATGTAGATATATTGTCCTGGAGATCCAACAGCCCTACCCCTTCCCCTCCACATTATCCACATAGCGCCATGCTTAGCGCAGGCCTGGATGCGCTATGTGGTCATCATCCAAGCTTGCTCGAGCAAGCATTTTAATGTGGACTCGGTCTACACCTTTATAAGGTTTGCTGACATTGATCTTAGCGATTTTGAACGTCGTGAGGATTCAGAAGAGCCAGTTGGAGCACTCTAACTTTTGAATCCATAATCAAAAGAAGTCAGTAAAAAAAAAGGGGGGGGGGAGGCAAGAAGAGGAAGTGATTTTGGGCCACGGGTATAGATATTACCCATGCCACACATGAATAGTTGGGAGCCGCTGATAAGTAAAATACTTCCCCTTCCCTCTTTCGTACCCATATAGCGCTAAGTTATGTGTTTCTCGAGGATCAAGTCACATATAGAGTGCGCCATGCTCACAGGACCATCTGGAATGTCGGAGCTCGATTGGTTGTCTATAAGTCTAGCTATGGCGTCTTGCTAGGGCTAGTTGAAGCTATTCTGCATGCTTCTTTTATCAAAGAAAGTCGAAATCAGGTCATCAAAAGAGGGCTAGATTTTCCGGGATCCCATGGAGTACAGTTCATTAGCTCTCCCTCGTAATTTGCTTGTCACTGGAGCAGGTGGACCGCCCTCATACCGTATGATTGCCCAAACATGTAGCTTGGAACGTTCTGATGCGATTTAATTGCGCGTTGTCGTTTACCTCCTACGATGGCCAGTATTGATTCACACTTCAAACCAGTTTCTTCCCAGAATAGATAATTTGAGAGGAATTCTCCTAGCCTTCCTTTGCATGGCCCATCAGATCCTTGTGCTGAACATATGTGTGACCTGCTCGTTTTTACTTGTTCTGATTGACATTTTAATAAAATAGTATCCATTAGTTATTTTTGTTTTCAGTAAGTTGAGGAAAGCTTCTTCCACTAGTCATCAGCTCCGAGACAATATATATTGCTGAAAATCCTCAAAGTAAAGTAAAAGTTCGGAATCGATAACAAGTCGGTCGTAATACTTTTTGGAAATCAGCTGCTTTCGTTGTGTCTGTCAGTCAGTGGTCGATGTTATTCATGACACACATGAATCACTAACTATCAAATGCTGAGATCGATTATGTGTCAGTGTTCTTCGGTTCTGATCTGAAGTGGTGTTCCTTTCTTATCTGACCCCTACGTGCCCTTTCTTAGAAGGAAAGAACAGGAATCTTTGACATTGTACGAAGTACATAGATTTTTATAAAGGTACAGAATAGGTCTCATGTGTGGCAAAAATGAAGCCCATTAGGGAGACTTTGTTAGGAAGAGTACTGCTAGCTCCTCTAAAAGCTCTGTTCCTACATATTATTATGCACATAGATATTCTTCATGGGCTGTGAATACAAGCGACTAATGATGAATGCCTTTGGCTCACCATTTGACGCCGTGTCCCTCCCTTGTATTTTCCACTTTTGCAAGTCTTAAGTAGCGCAAGCCCAGCCTGGGCCAATTATTTTTTATCAGAATAACTTTGTTCATGTTTAGCCGACCGTTGAGGTTGCCTCATTCCAGTTCGGTTGATTTTGTTCCCCTCCCCACCCCCCCCCCCCTCCCCGTTATATGTGGTGCTATATAAATTGAGAAGGCACAGCAGCTGAGCATAAGGGAGAACGAGCATCGGGATGGGCGAATAGCTGTCGCCATGATGCAAAGCCCTTTTTTGCACTCCCCTCGTCACGTGAACTTAAGCAGAATCCCACGCCGCCAAACTGTTGTCCCCCTGGTTCATACGGCACCGCCCTTTCTTTATCGCTTACTTTTCACTTCTGTCGTTCTTATCATTTCTAACATTTTTTGTTTCTTAAATAACAAGGACAGGGCGGCAAGACACTGCGTTGAACAACCCTCCACCTACATACCCGCTTCCATCATCTCCCATCTGAGACGATTTTTACCCGAGAAATCCCTACTTTTACATCGGTAATCTCTATGACTTAGCGTTATGTCTGCTTTGCATACAAGTTTCTGAGCGCTGTAGTGGCTAAAGGGAAGGGGGGCGCACCTAAATCCACGTTCCAGCGCGACACAGGCCAGTAAAAGGGCGAGGGGGAGGAGGTAGGGGGGGGGGGGAGGTGGGATGGAAGCAAGCACTCCCGGGTGCCGAGGAAATTAGACGCTTCAGTAAAACCCTCCCCCTTTTTTGGACCTCCACAAAAACAGTAACTGGTGGCGGATTTATGGTTGTAATGTGCTTCATTTCTAAGTTCTTGTATACTTACCTAAAGCAAAAAGATATTCATTTCTCATTTTCCCTCACACGAGCTCGCTGTAAAATACCCTTCGCTTCTCGTCTGCCTATTCAAAGCTTAGATTCCAGTGCTTATCACTGTCCTCTGCAGGTACGACCACCTCTCGTCCGGTCAAATACGACCACCCTGTCAAGGAATTCTCGACTCCCGGTGTGCCCTGGGGGGAAGACAGTGCCAAGAAATGAGGCTAAGGTTAAAGCTCTATTGAAGGTAAAAAGGGAGGTCCAGGGTGGACAACACTTTTGCACTCCCCCCTTCCCCCCCGTGTCCACATGGTGCCTGTTTCTATTACTTCTTTTGGGATCTTCAGCTATTACAGTGCCGAATGGATAGAGCAATTCTTAAAGTTTCATTTTTATATTTTCTTCCAAATATCATAGGGATTATTATCTGTTGTAGCTCTTTTCCAAAGGCACTGATAGCCTTATCATCGTTAACCCTTTGAAAATTGTGGTTTGTTTTTTCCTTTTTTATTAATCCTTTTTGTCTTCTGGAGTTCCCTCGTTTGCTTTGCTACGATTCCTTTGAAGACCAGTCGTTTGTTTCTCTGTGGATTAAGTTCTGGATATCCAAAACCTGAATCTTTCGAGCTATTAGCACCTATATATCAGTTGCTACCTTCGATTTTGAGTTCGCATCGAGTTCATGGCGCATCCTGGAAGAGCAATCACTACCGACCTGATCACATCCGCTATTCATGCTTTCAGGCGATTGGCATACGGAATTTTGTCCGTTTCTCTTTCCTTGAAATACTGTTGCAGCAGCATCGAAAATTCATTATTTCCATGCGACTTTTTTAGCTTAATTAATTGAAACTGCTGCGAAAAGTCGAGAAGGAGACTGACATGCTCTTTTCATAAGGATTTTCCATTACTCTCTCATGTCTACATATATCTTAACAATATATTATGTATCACTTGTGAAACCTTGATAAAGCGGCACGTTTCTTCAGTCATCCTTCTCATTTTCATGGATTCGGCGAAAAAAGTAGGGACCGCGTTCACGTGCTATTCATGTGGCCGCATTGGATTTTGCTGGCAGTTCCGCGGTATTTTTCTGAAAATAAAAACCACATAAGCGCAGCTGAGGTAATTATATAGTAATGGAGCACATTGAGCTTGTCTTTCATGAATGAGCGAAGGTGGGAGACAACACCATGGGACGCCGTTACTAGTAGGTAGTCCACAAATCTGATCCCAGCTAAGGCGAACGCAGAGTCTTCTACTGGTTTTGAGACTGCATCACTGTCCTAATGAGGTTTTGGTGGTTCATACTTCTGTCGAACTCTTATTACTCCAAGTTTATATAATTCCTATCCACATATCTTTAACACAGTATACTATAATTCTATAAGTGCTACAACCACAATATTTTCCTACGCAGGCACCGTTTACATACAATAGCGCTCAAAAGTCTTCGGCAAAATGGTCTTTCACGTGGGGTTTTTCACTTGTAACTTTTTTGCGACTGGACCGATTCAAGAGAAATTTCAATATGTTGTACTTGTACTTGTACTGCATACTAAATATACCATTTTGGCGCTCGACGGTGTGAGTTACGTGGTTAAATGCAATTTTTTGTTTTTGGAATGCCATCCCTATGCCGTCCCGCTGTGCCGCTGTCATCAAAAGTCGTGGTCTTTCTACAAAATATTAATGTTCTCTGAGGCTTGCTCATTTTGTTTTTGTAAAGAAAGCCGTTTTTCTTGACCAAGCTTTTTTCTTTTTTTTCGCTGGTTTTGTAGTAAATTTTGTAAAATGCATGAAAAGAGTCAAGCGGCACTCGAGTAGAAGGAAATGTTGACAATAGGTTCAGGCTCCACATATTAAAATTTTGTCAAATTTGGTCAAGTAGAAAAAAAGTTATGACAAAAAAGTTTTGGCCAAAGACTTTTGAGCGCTATTGTATAATATCTCCCGTTTCTCCCATGTGTGGTTCGCCGATGTAAAACGTAATGTTCCGCACCGTTTTTTACTTCTACCGCCGCGTTACTGTAGACATTACTGGGCGACCCGATGGGGTCGTCATCTTGCCGATTTCACAGTGGCCACAGCCTCAGCTCTGTTCCTTCCGAAGTCCCCGATCTCAGGCTTTGCCTCTAATTTATATCCCCCCACAGGAGGGCGCATACATGAGTCATCATGAACTCGGGTTCACGACGACCGGTGTGGTTTTTCATTGAACAGGTCAAGCGTTAGATGAGTATCCCATGACAACGGAAAGCGGACTTGGCGGACTTGGTCTGTTGCGCTGGAAAAGAAAAGCGCATTTGGCACTGGGAGGACGTGCCAAGAGTGGGGTCTAGCATTGAGTTGAGTATTTTTCTGATTACTGTGACCTCCTGTACTTATCAGCGACGGTGCAACCCCTCCCACTTCCATGGAGTGATATACCGGTTTTTTATATTGGTCATCGGTCACCTTGGTCGCCTCGGTCACCTTCGGAGTTTAATCGCAGGTTGCTGAGAATTCTTTGAGGAAATTCGTCTCTAAGGGTGACCCCCCCCCCTTCTCGTCAGGGATTTTTCAATCATTGGCTGATGCTTTCTGAGAGCGAAAGAAGTGTGGGTTTGGAAGTGGAGCGGGTAGCCAATTCTAAGTTTTTTTTGACGCTTTTGGGAGCTGTGAGTTGCGCTCGCAGCCGACCCCGCACCACGAAACACTTTTCGGAGCGATGAAGTCGTGCACAGCAAGCTATCCGATGTCTTTGAGGGGTCGTAGGAGTCGGGTGTGTGCACATTTGACGGAAAATCGCTTCGCGGTGTCGCACTCGTGACGCCATCAGTACGACTTGCCGAATCGATTGCCCTTCAGAGCTCGGCAGAGCGTGGCTGCGTCACTTCTGCACTTCCACACATGCCACACTGCCTCGCTTTGAGGCTGCCGTACCCTGCCACTGGTACACGCACCCGCCGAGCCGCTCGTCGTGCGTGGCAGCGCGAAAATCCGTCATAAGTGCGCACACCCTAGGAATCGTATTGTCAAAACTTTCAGGGTCTCGGGGAGGGGAAGGGGGTGGTGTGTATATACGCAATAGCTCTCGACGTCAGCATTATTTGTCTAGATGGAAAATTGATTAACATTCTAATAGAATTGTACCCATCAGTTATGTGTCTATACGGAAATAAATTTTACTGTTCTAATTAACATTCTAATAGAATTGTCCCCATTGATTATTCTTCCTGTTTTTAGTGAATCGTGGTGAGTTTCCTTCTCTAGTTACCAGCTCACCTAACAATATATTGCCGAAAGTGCTTTGAGTAAACTAAAAGTTCAAAATCGATAACAAGTCGGTCGGTCGGTCGTGATTCTTTTTAAAAGGTTTTTCTTGTTCTGATTGCTTTAAATATCGGTTGTCCTCCCGTGAGTGGCTATGATTTTGAATAATTGAGGGGAACATTTTCAAATTGAGTCGATTCGAGCAATCAAACAGTTTGTATTTCGTGGAAATCGTTGCATGTTATTGCTTTATTCCGTTTATGGTGGCATCATTTTTATGCTCGAAGCATCGCAGGGAACTATGAACTTCGTGGACGTTTTTTGTGTGGCTGTTCTTGTTGGCCTCCATTCACATGTTGTGATCGTGATGAAGTTCGATTATCAAAAATCTGTTGGTTGTCCGGGACACGCTGTGCTCTGACATCTGACCGCCTTTCCCACATGTGTGCTGCACTTCTTGACGTTCTCGACGGTGTCAGTTGGTGCCAGAAGTGACCTGGGTGTGTGCAGAGAGGAGGACATGAAGAATCATTACGAGCAAAGTGCTCAAGCACGCCGCTTCATCGTGACTTCGGACTTCAGTCTGATTACCTCCTCCTAGGAAACTCAGCCTAGTCACTCTGTCCATTTCTTCATAAATTTTCTTCATTTTTGTATTTGAACTGTATTTCATTTTTGTATTTGAATTGTATTTGTATTTAAATTTATTTTTGTTTGTTTGGCTAATCATTGTTTATTCCAAAGAAGCTTCTTCTCTCAAAGTAGTTTGAGCTGCTATCTGAGCACTTCTGAGTCGACCTATTCTGCTCGCCACCAGTCGGTTCCACTGGATCTGCTGTTCAACTGGCTTTATTCGATTGCCCGTAAACTTGGAATAAGCCATGCATGTGCCGCTGAGATGAAAATTGCAGAGCATGATGTCCGCTCGAGGAGCACTCCGGGCTGTTTTACAAATTGGAAAACTTAGCACTGCTCGCTCGTTATCGAACTTTAGTGTGCCACTCCCACTTGGAACTCCGGTTGTGAACCAAACATTGGATATTCGAATTCCGGACGATAAGCTTTTGGTCAGTGCAATTTCTATCTTCTTCAATTGTTTTACCAACTTTTATCAACACTTATCAGTTAGTGTGTGTACTCGCAGCTCCGCGAAAAATTTCATTTCTGATATTTTCCGATTTCGCAATATGCTTGATGCCCCTCCTCTTTTTTCCGATGAGCCCATTTTCCGTTCTTTTCCGATTTGCTTGTCCGTTTGTTCAAATAGCCCTAGCCAGAAGACTCCAATTTTCCAATTTCCCAATTGGATTCCAACTGAGAATTGGACAACCGGGGAGATTCCAATTGGAAGTTAGGGAGTCTTCAATTTTTTTGCGATTCACCTGTTCGTTTGCAGAGATGCTCATCTGAGTAGGTGCTCATTGATTGACAATCCTATGCCTAATTCTTCGCGTCTCACGAATATAAAAGAATGCCGTGCTATGCGAATGGGGGAGGGGGGGGGGGACATTGCATTGGATTGTTGCACATTGACATGCCTTTACATGGCTTCATTGTCTAATGGGGATGTCAGATTTTGTTCAAGTCTGAGGAGGGTACTTCAAAAGCAGGGGGGGGGGGTGTGGAAGGAGGAGCGAGAGGGGGCGAATGCACTAGCAACGGCAGGGTTCTTCGATGAAAACAAATCGAAATAGTGAATGCCCATACAGTAATTTCGTGTCTGAAGCTTATAATAGTAATGTCAATCTAAGTCACCCTTGATTCACCCAAATGCAGTATCCGGTATAGGTCAAGGAACCTACTTTAGCGGGATTTTTCCGGATCAGTTCCTTTGAAAGGAAAAATTAAAAATATATACTTATACACGTGCACACACTTCGTATAGTGGTTTCTTCAACAAACAACAATAAAAGTCTTCACTCAGGAAATATTCGGTGCTGAGTTCCGGGTTACTATGAGATTTGCTTCATTCGTGTACTTTCTTAAGATCCTGAGCAATAATAATCTTCACAAACTCAAGCTGCGCTATGCATGCATTTTTATGATGATTCTGTGAAGAATTATGGCGTAATATCTCTCATAAACCGAACATGTGGTGTTTACCACCGAAGCTTTTGCTCAGGGATATGGGACACGGTGATTCTTGGATAAGTCCCTATACCATCCACGGGATGTGTACCGGTACGTCTGAAAATCGCACGGCCTCCTGCGGCTAACGGCGCGGCGAGTGCGAGTTGTTTGCGGTTTTATCTGGCGGAACAGCAACAATAACAGCAACACCGGCGAACATCCGAAGATTCCAAACTGGAATCTTCGGATTCACGATACCGGCCCGATAAATCATCAGGGAAATGCCAACCGACTGAGGCGACAAGTCGTACTGATGGCGCCGCGAGTGCGAGCTGCAACGCGATTTTTAGACGTAACGGTACAACCTCCATCCACGCAAAATTCGCTCCTAAGTTTGAAGTAATTGGAGATTAGCAGAACATCTACTCACCTCTTTGGTTGAAACTTCCACCAGGTTCACGCTTCTGTTAACTGTGGCGTTAACTTCTAAGTTGTATAAAAATTTAATTTGTTCAGAAGTGGTATTAAAATACGAAGCTATTTTTACAATGGCTCATAGACGTGTTGCTTTCGATAATCGAGAACGTATCCTAACAGTTTTAGCTCTCAGAAATCGCGCTTTTACATGTCCAGAAAAACCGTCCCGGGTGGCCAAGTGCAGCACATGGTGCTGCTCGATTTCAAGAGAATAAAAACTGCCTCTGTTCGTTATGTGTTTGAAGTGTTAAGATAACTCTGATGGATTCATAGTTGTAAAGAGCAGAGTGCAGAATCTATTGACGTAAAACGGATGGATTTTCCTCAGTATGTGCCCTCTGAATCACGTCACACTGTGAAGTATATAAATAGGCTTAGAAGAATTTCGTTTGCTAAATCCATCTGTTACAGGGTGCGCTGCAAGGGTTCCGATGATTAGTGCGGGGTCAGATCACACATGAGTGGGTTTGCTCCACGAAGCGATTGATTTACTACCGATTTCAAGTTCTTGGCTAGGTAACTGAACTAATTGTGTCAAAGATGAAGGCCAACGAATAAAGACAGATATCTGTGAAGCTAAATATGTAAAAAAGTTAAAAAGTTGGATGAATCTAAGTTGGATGATAGTTGAGCTGTGACATCTTCCATTAAATATGCTCCCAACTGAATATAAAGAAGAGAGAAAACGTGGAAGCTAGTTACTGTAACAGCCCGCAGTATAAAGATTTAGTCTGATGAAAATGGTAATTTAGTCTTTTCCATAGTGAATTGCCAGCCACGCAACGCTGGTGACCCGACCTCAAAATATCCTTCGGAACACTTGCACGTCACCCAGCTGTTACACACTTTTTGTTGTCTTCAGGCCACATACATCTGGATAGATGGAACTGGTGAGAATCTTCGAGAAAAGACTCGTACTATGGACAAAGAAAAGGGACTGGCTGGCAGTAAGTTTTAAGTTCATTTCTACTTTTGTTTTATTCTGGTTTCCTCTGGTCGTGCTGCATGTGCGTAGACCAATCTGACGTCTGACCCTATGATTCATTTTTCTTGGACGATTGCTTTTTCTCTTTAAAAAACGAATCCCCTTCAGGCGCCCCTATAAATCATTTGCATGGAAACACATACAACGTCACCTAATTGCAGATAAAACGCTAGAAGTCAGCAGAGGGGGTAATTTGGGTGACGAGGATGAAATATGGCGCTGATGAAGAGGCCAGGGATAAAACGAGATGATGTGTCGCGCAGTTCATGGATAGGTGCAGTACAGGCTCCTTATTGTGAGTACCCTTTGCGCTAGCTCACCCACACGGGTTGTCCTAGCTTCTCCCACAGATGGACGTGTTCAACATTGAGTCTTCATCAAGTTAGGAGCAGGCATCTTGATACACTCCCATACTTCACTCTCATTGTAAAGCGGTGCTCTTTCAGAATTTCCAAGGTGGGGCTTTGATGGATCGTCGACGTACCAAGCAGAAAGAGGTGAAGATTCGGATCTGTTGCTGAAGGTCAGTGCATTAATCTGATGCATTTTATTTTGAATAAAATTCAAATAATATTCCGTTGCTGGGCCTGTGAGGGTCACACAAAATTTAGTTTGCGAAGGATTTTTTGAGAGCACCTCTAAATGAGCCCGTTTCAGAGAGGAAAACTTACAAAAATTTTATGTTTCAGTTTGTTTATAAAATTTGTTACGCGAGTCTGAGGTATTCAAACCTTGCAGCATTCATTCCTATCCATGGATAGAATTAGGTAGATGCGAGGAGCGACGGAGAAGTTAGGGACTGAATGGCGTTGAATAAGTTTGAAACTGCCTATAGCTGCCCTCACTTATTTTTCGAGACCGTAAAAGTAAGAAAAAAAACGCTTTTTTCAGAGTGCCTTATTTCCATAGTACAGCAATGATATGTGTGAATTCGAGCAGCGTCCTTTTTGTGGGTTCTATTTTTAGCTCTCCTCTGGCGCACTTTTCATTTGACCCATGTGGAATCATTTTTCTTTAATTGAGAAAAAACCAGCAGTGGAAATATTTGAGTTGTTTCGTCTTAGCACTGGTTTCGTCCGCACTGTAGTCTAATCAATCAAAAGTTTCTTTTGATTGACCTATTCAATCAGTTTGTTGACAAGGGCGAAGTTGTTTTTGAAAATTAGGCAGTGCCGTATAATGTTTGATTTTTGCTCGATGATTTGATTAGAGAAAAGCAAAACTTTCAGTGCGGAAGTCCTTTACGTCCTATTAAATATTCATCAATTTGTATTCTACTTCAAGTGGATACGACCAGGGAAGGAGAATCTGAAAGAAAGAGAGAGAGAGAGTTCCATGAGCTTCATGGACTGTATTTTTCCTCGCAGTGATTTTTCTCAGTAGATGCTAAAGATGGTTCGTTAAGGAAATATAGTAAGGGATCCATTATTTCAAATAGAGTGATAGGGGTAGTTTTTTCGAAAATAAAAACGTTGTTAAATATCAAAGTCAGGTGCTAAGTAGTAGGAAAATGAAGAAAAAAAAGGAATAACACAGTTTAAAACCCGAGAAATAAGATCACGTTCCCATCGCTGATTCTATTCGAAAAGTGGGCGGGTCACGTCAACGAAGGGGCGGGTTTTGTCCAAACAGTGGAAGCTGTTGAAAAAGACTGCTTGTACAAAGCACCGACGCTTTTTTTCAACGGAATTTTCGCCACGCATAGTCTTTCTACATTCGAAGCTTTTTTGGGATGGCTCACTTAAAGACAGCAGCAGGGCTGATGTGATTGTTGAGAAATCCCTGAAAGAAGTTACCTACGTGGAAACTATGAGCCTAAGAAGGCTATCTGTGTCGAAATCCCGGCAAAAAAGCGCCCCTGTAGAAACGGCGCAACGATTAAGAGCTGACGCCTCTAGATAATCGACCACGCCTCCAAGCGACGTGATTCCTGGTTGGCTAATGAAAGCGGCCTTACGCGGCGATATCGAAGGTATTGCAGCGCGCTTTCGCAGTTTTGGCCTGAAGCCCACTCCAGGAAAACGATGCTGTCGTGTTTCCAAACATTCCCTTGTGTTTACTTGACGGAATGCCAATGGAAAACTATAATAGTTCGAACTACCCGCCTCTTGACGAAAACGTCGTCCGCGTCGAGGACCAACGGTGGAGGGGTCCTATTTCTCTGGTTTTTGGCTATTTCCATCCGTTTTTTTCTACTGTCCTGTTACTAGGTTTTCGTCCGAAGTCCCCTTAATGCTGCCTTTTCAAAAGTTTCATTACATACACAACCCTTCCACCCCGTCTTTAAGCAGACTGTGATCACATTCTCCCATGCTCTTTTGAAAAAAGCCCGTTTGATAGATTTATTTTAGGATGCGAAAAAAGGAATATTGGCGAAATACGTTTTTAAAATTACGATTGCGGGCGTAATTACGGTTTACATTTGATATGTCGTAACACGCAAAAATTTTTTCCAGCTACGGTGGAACAGTAGTCGCTCCTAGAAATTCAATTATGTCGAGCCGTTAATCGCCGATGAATTATATCACTTAAAAGTGTGCGAAAAAGGAATACTGGCGAAATACGTTTTGAATTCATTCAAGTGACAACGCGAGCAAAGCCGGAAAAGACTGCTGACGCTCTTGTTGTGATCGTTCTATGTTGCTTGTTTTCAGCCTGTTGCTTCGTACCCGGATCCATTCCTCGGTGGTAATCACAAACTTGTTCTATGCGAAACATTGGATAAGAATCAACAACCAACAAGTTGGTGGATGTTATTTTATTCCCCTTAACTTGAGAAAAAAACAGAATGATCAAAAATTAGTGAAACTTATCAGGAAGTTCAGATCACAGAAGACACGAGAAAATTGTGCACAAATATTAATTTTTAAAATTCGTCTTTAGCTTTGACTACTGTCAAGGGCTGAGAGAAAGGCATCCTATCGATGATCGTATATGGATAATCGTATCCAAAAATGAAAGGAAAGTTGCTAATCGGCCCGGTACTGAAGAAAAGATAGAGAAAAGCTCAGATGACAGTCACTGACCTTTCCTTCCCTCTTTTATTCTCAGGGAACAAATTCACGCAGGTCTTTCTCCGTGAAGTCCCTTCGAACAGGAAGGCGTTCCAAGCAAGGAATCACATCAGGAGGCAGACAGAATTTAAAGCTTTACTCACGGTTTGTACTGGATGATCGCTGACTGAGTCGCCGAGTGAATTGTTTCACGACATTACTCAAAGGAATCATCCACAGAAAAATGAGTTTCCTGTTGCCCATATATTTATGCTGTATTTGCCTAATGTGGGCCGCATGCAAAGTTTCGTGTGAAAAAATGTGAACCCGTCTAAAATACAGCACCACAAAGTCTCGGCCGGGTGGGCGCGGCACGACCAAGTGCCCACCCCGTCATCCGTCGCGGTCGGAGACGCGTTGTAGGAAGTGAGAATTACGTAAACAGTCTCTCTCTCCATTCCCAACCGCGGAGGATGACGGGACGGGGCTTTTACTCGGATGCCCCGCCCACCCGCCTAAGTCTTGGTGGTGCTCTATCTTAGCCGGATTCTTATCTTTTCGCGTGAAATTCTACATGCGTCTCTTACTAGGCAAATACAATATAAATATATGAGTAACATAAATCTCATTATTCCGTAGACAATTCCTTTAATGGAATCGTCCACGGAAAAATGAGTTTTTCTGTTGCCCATATATTTATATTGTTTTGCCTAATGTGGGCCACATGCAAAAGTTGATGCAAAAAATGTGAATCGTGCCAAAGTACAGCACCACAAAGTCTCCGCCGAGTGGGCGGGCCTCAGTGCGAGTAGCTACCCCGTTGTCCGCCGCGATTGGAAACGAAGAGTGGGATTGTTCACGTACAATGTTCCTTCGATGCGTCTCCGACCGCGGCGGACGACTCGGTGGCACTTGCTCGGAGGCTCCGCCCACCCGGCCGAGAATGTGTGGTGCTGTATCTCAGCCGGATTCACATTTTTTTTGCGTGAAACTTTGCATGAGTCCCACGCACATAAGCATTATATGTGCAACAGAACTTATTTTTCCCGTGGACGATTTCTGAGGATAAGGGATGAGGCTACGATGCCCACGAATACTTCATAGACGGAGTCTCTATAAAATTCCATGTGGATGGCTCAAATCTTAAACGTGGGTTTCTGCTAAAAATCACCTGTTGAGATTTTCAAGGCACAGGGTGTGGTTTAAATTCCCAGATAAAAGAACATGTTTGAACCCACTGGTGTAGCGACATGCTACATCATCTCGCATAAATCGAACTACTATTGCCTCTGTATGATTTCCCTGGAACTCGTAAAACTAAGGGGTTTCTTTTTTTGACTTTTTCATGGAAAAATCGCAAATTTTCTGTTTTTTATTCCCGAAAGTTCAGATTGTCAACATAATCTTCATTTCATTTGTATATTAGTGCGATACCGATATTACTGTAGGCAATGCATATTTCTACCAGAAAGACTCGTATAGTAAGAAAAATCCCTTGAAAAAGGTAAGAAAAAATGTGAAAAAAATAGTTTTCCAAAATTGAATTTCCAGGAACGAATCATCGAAATGCGTGTGCAGAAGTAATGAAAAAGATCGAACATATGAATCCATGGTTTGGTATGGAACAAGAATATCTTTTGTTGGATAGGGACGGATATCCTCTTGGATGGCCAAAACACGGTTATCCAGGTCCACAAGGTAAGTGAGCTGTGGTCGTTGTCAGTTTGTCAACAATGTTGTCTGTTATACAATATCGATGATAAAGTCGCGGCCCTTTTTCAGGACCGTACTACTGTGGTGTCGGAGCCAACAAAGTATTCGGAAGAGAAGTCGTGAATGCCCATTATCGTGCATGTCTCCATGCTGGACTACGAATTTTTGGAATCAATGCCGGTATGCGGTTTCTGCTTTTCTCTCCTGTTTTTCAAAGATAAATCATGTTTTTGTTGTATGGCTTGTGAATTTGTGGTTTTTGAACTATTAACGACAAATATATCAAAATATACATTACTCGTTGGAATAATAATAGGCGATAGAATGCGATATTGTGCCGTTTTCTGACCCCGCCTTTTCGCAGATTGTTGAAAATGGCTCTGCTCCCTCTGTTTGTTTTCTGTAGCCTGGGGCTTGGCCTAAAAAAAGGTTGAGATGTTGAAATATACAGTTACCTTTAAAGTGATAGCAAGAGATAACAAGTGATACTTCGTCTGAGTGTGTCGAGGTGGTGTACTGGCAGGTGGCGAGCACTCTCATAGTCTGATAGGGCGGGGATCAAATTAACATCAACGACTTCAGACCAACTAATCCTTTCAACCCTCAGGGGTAGGTGAATTGGTAATTCTACTCCTTTACTTCTACATTTTGCTGCGTGTGCATGCGCGACCTCCCTTTCCCTAGGATTTTCGAAGAAAATTTATGTTCTGTCTGTTCGTTTCCCCATCATGAGACGTTCGAATTGACAGAAGTTAGTGATATATGCTTTGAAGTGGTAATACGAGATAGCAAGTGATATTGACTGATATAAAGTGTCACTGAAGTCTTTGCTTTCTCTTTCTTTTCTTGCAGGGTGTTCAAGTTTAGAAGTAGCAGAGGAGTATACGGTGATTTGCAGAGGTGACGCCCGGTCAATGGGAATTCCAGCTAGGCACCTGTGAAGGCATTGCGATGGGCGATGAATTGTGGATTGCTCGCTATCTCTTGCACCGAACTGCTGAACAGTTTGGAGTCAGCGTGACTTTCCATCCCAGACCAGCGGTTGGTGGCTTTCTTTTATATCTTGGAGGTTTTTATTTTTGAGTTTTAGCAGTGGTCCGATTCGAACGTATTACTTCCTTAATTAACCATTTGATAATTTTAGGTGACTACGGGTGATTGGAACGGAGCTGGGTGTCATTGCAACTTCTCCACCGATCAAATGCGTGCAGAAGGTGGACTGAAATTTATTGAGGAAGTAAGTACGCTTGGCTGAACTGTACAGTCGTTGCCTCTTCGACTTTTTCCCTTACGCTCTATGGTAGCCCTCAATTTAGGACTTTAACATTTGCTTAGTTTTTGTGCATTTATTTCATTTTTTTGGACTTGAGTATCTACGATTTCTGTCAAAGACTCCCGTTTGTGACAGAGAGTTTTCGTGAGCCAGATTGTTTGAATTTCACCTTAAAATAAGTTCGGCACACTTCCGTGTTGATGGACGTCGTTGAAATGCCATAGCCCCTCCCCTTTTCAAATCTTGTAGGAAATGAAGTACAACCGATAGTGGTAGACCTTAGTATTGTGCTGTCACGAAGCCTCATGATTATCTGAAAGTGCAAAAATTGAATGAGACTCGAGAAAGTTTATTTCAAAAAACTCAAGAGGCTATGAAAGTCAAAGTTTTTCAAAATACATTACGATATTTCGGTGCTTAACACCATTAAGCCTCAAATGTGGCAATTTTGCTTACCAAATGCAAACAAATGGCAAGCGTCCACCAACACGGGAGAGTGCCAACCTACTTTACGGTATTCAAACGGTCTGACTCACGAAAACTGTGCAAACGGCAAACTGGCACATTTCTGGCCTGAGCACCGCAATATTGCAATTTATTTCGAAAAACTTTTGAGACTTTCATAGCCTTTTGAGTTTTTGAAATGAACTTTTTGGGGTCTCATTCTATTTTTACACAGTCAGTGGTAGAACCCTTCATCAGCGTGTACCCAGACTCGTCGCTTTGTCAAAAGTCGCATTTTGTGATTTTCCACGTTATCAAAGCAAAATACATCTCAGTGGTCTACCAATTGCCTCAATGATTCGTTTCACCTCTTCATCAAACGAATCATTTATGTGGTCATCCTCTGAGGATCTTCAGTGATTGGAGGATGACCAGATTAATATGTGTTGAATGATGTGTCAGTGGACTAGACAGAAAAAGGAATAAGTGGTATAGAATCAATACATGACTGCCTATAAGAGATGTGGTGAATGAGAAACTGTAGGCGGTTGAGAGAATATTTATAAGAGATGGCAAAAAAAAAGAGTTATTTGTGTCCTAAAATTACGGTAAATTTGAATGCGTATTAATTAGCGATGGAACACACAAAAACGTTGTGCAGCGTACATGGAATATTTAAACTGAAATTGCTCAAAGGGAATTCTGAACAAAGTTCACGACACTTTCATAGTGGTCATTGAAAAAGCATTCATCGCTGGTGAATTTATTTTTATAAATACACTTAAATATGTTCGCTATTATATTATAAATTCTTTGGTGTATTTATTATTTAGTAAGATCGCTGTAAATTCTTTCAACTTTTTATTGAAATTTTCAAATCCTGCAGTAGTATTAGTTGTTCTAAGGATTTCTGTATAAATAACTGAAGCTTTATCCCTGTCCGATATGTTCGTATCGTAATGTGCGAACCTAATAACCCTAAAATTGAAGTCATCTGTTTTATTAAATCAATGACAGTTAGATCTTTCTTTTGAGTATGTTTCGTGAAGATTGAAGTTTTCGTAGAAAGTGTCAGTTTTTGAATCTCCATGTCAAAGGATATCAAAAAATCTTATTTCATTCTTTAAGTTGAATTTGTATATTTTGGAAAATTATTATTTTTTGCTTTAATGTTACACCATTTTTAGGCTATGCCGAAGCTCGCTGCCACACATAAGGAAGCCATAAGTGTTTATGATCCTCACGGTGGAGAAGACAACAAGCACAGGTACTATTATGCAAATTTTGTCTACGCCGAAAAGCCCTCTCGATGGCTTCCTGCAGGGATGTTCTGAGAAATTAAAAGGAAAAAGTAATGAGGGTAAAAAGTAAGGCGATTTTCAGGCTAACAGGCAGGCACGAGACAAGTTCGGCGGAAAAGTTTACTTGGGGAGTTGCCAACAGAGCAGCATCTGTGAGAATTCCAAGAGGTGTCGCACAAGATGGCAAAGTGAGTAGAATACTCAAATGTGTTGTGGTTCAAGAAGCACTTCGCTTTAATCAAACTTGTTAAATTGCTTTTTTGGGACATTAGATCTTCAGGTATACATGCAGGTTACACCCTGGTTTCGCCATCACAATGCGTCTTCACGGCGCCACACCATTTCTGACCCACACTAAGGCCGATTTCATACTTTGCGCACCAACGCCGTCACCGGAGGCGACGGCGTCAATTTGACGCCATCACCGCCGGTGACGGCGTCAAACTCACGCAACCATTTGCCCACCGCCGGCGACGGCGTCCATAGATAATGCCGTTTGCAAAATTCTTGACCCAATCACACTACAGTATGATGATTGTGGCCGCTTCGAATCTTGGCTGTGCCAATATTGTGATCGTGGCCGCTTCGTGTATTGGCACAGCGCCAAGATTCGAAGCGGCCACAATCATAATACTGTAGTGTGATCGGGTCAAGAATTTTGCAAACGCTGCGCATTATCCATGGACGCCATCGTCGGCGGCGGACAACTGGTTGCGTGAGTTTGACGCCGTTGCCGGCGGTGACGGTCGTCAAATCGACGCAGGTGACGGCGTCGGTGCGCAAAGTATGAAAGCGGCCTAACCACGCCTTCCGGCTCAGTTGACCAGCTGAGGATCTTTGGTGTGCGTGACCAGCATTTGAATAGTGCCATGATGGCGTCGTGACATCTAAAAAAGGGTGCAACCTGGATACTCAAGAATCTGTGCCCTAACAGATAAGCCTTCGATCTGGGTATCACCTTGAAGACATACATTTGAAAAATAGGAGTATTGATTTCGAAATTTCAGGGTTATTTGGAAGACAGACGTCCATCGTCAAATTGTGACCCGTACCAAGTGACTAGAATAATTGCTGAAAGTATCTTCCTTAGATAAATTGCATTGTTTTTGCTATGTGATAGACGTTGCACGGTCTGAATTGGCTGTAATACTGCGTTTAGAACCGGTTCTTTTACGTGTTTCTACATTTCTTTTTCTAGTCTAGATCCGCTATTCATCACCAAGATATCCATATAGATTTTTAGATTTCATATTTATTATACCTTGATTAATTAGAATTTTTATGTGAGGTTCAATTCACATTCGTGTTGCATTGTCCACTTCTTGCCTTCTTCATTGTTACTGGTTCTGGTCTAGTTTCACAAGTGCGTCTTCCATTTATTTATTAGAAAACTTGTGGAATTCAACGATCGTTCAGAGACGTTGCATTTTCTCTAATGAAGTTTTATTTCTACTACGTGGTGCTCGAATAGTCACAGAAATTGTTTCGATGGATTATTCCAGAACAACGGATTTACGGAAAGGAACGTATGTCCCCGTAAATTTCGTTTTTCTTACGCCGTTCAAGAGCCGTACCCTTACTTTTCATGAATACTCCGGCTGCAAACGTCGCCTCAGACGACCCCGTCCTATGCTTCATTGTTCGCCGGCGGAGCGTGGCGGCGTTCACAGGAGCGAGCACATTTCCAGCATCCTCCTGTGATTGAATTCCCTTCCAGATAAATACTCCATGTGCGCACCATTGATGTACCATCATGTAAATGAGGGTCATTAAAAATACGATAAGGAATAACAAAAATTGTAGATCCTTGTCTAAATTATTCTTCTGAACTTTTCAGTTTATATGCATTTATGTGCCAAAATGTGCTCTAGTACTTTTCAGCCATTTTCTATATCCTCTCTGGTGATAGAAAGGAAAACCCGAAGAGAGGAAAACACCGACCTCTCTGCCGGCCACTCTGTACTATCCATACATTGTCTACTAGTCATTGTGACACTATGTTGATAGAAAACTACAGTGTAGCTACGATCAAATAAATTCTCAAATCTCCCGTCTAGTGTTAATGACGGTCGGCATCTATTGATTCTACCTCTTTTCTTATTTTCGAGTGGCTTTCATACTCTTTCATACAGTCCTCATTGAAAGTATCGTATTGGTCACAAAGCCTAAAAATTGCGTGTTTTCTTCATCACAAATTTATTCTAAAAGGTTCTAAGTTTTGCTTGAAAATGCCGGAAATGAATAGTGTGATTATCCGTTTCCAGTCTCACCAATTATACTACCGTAATTGTTTCTCAATCAGGGTACACCGGGTGTCGAGGACTGCTCGAAAGGGCTTTGTTTTGACGGGGGGGGGTTGTAATTACATAGGTCAGCAATGGTTCTAGGCTGAATGGTAAGCGGAACGTGCCTTCCCATAATCCTGTTTTTTTTTTGAGAAAATATGATTGAATTGGAGAACACAAAAATTACAAACACCAGGATGGGCCCTGCTCTCAATTCCTTGTTTGAAACAAACGCAATTTCAAACATCGAGCCCCATATTCAGATGGATGAATATTTTTCGACTCTATCTTATTGACACGTGGGCTCAGAAACAGCAACAGCATGATAGGTGTTCATGGATTCTTCTGAGATCCACCAAGCAGTAAATAAATATAGATTGTAAATATAAATACGAATATAATAATAATAATATAATACTAAATTATGAATAAATTAGTATAACTACGAAATTTTGCCTCCTTTTTTAAAAAGGTCTCAATGCAAACCTTCTCAATAGTTGCGAAGTGTCGATTTTACATAGAGATTGCGTTCACGTTGACGTGAAATACGAGGGATCATGTGGTAATTATCAGTTACGGACACCTGAGGGTCCGGTAATGTGGACGAGTCGTCCGTCGCAGAAAATGCGTAGATGGTTAGCGTTGGGGTAGCAGCTACAGCCGATATGACCCAATAGCAAATTAGCTGCTAAGGGCCACGCCTAACGACATACACCCAAATACGATGATCAGTGACAGTCAGTGTAGGCCATCTGATTTGGGAGTGGGACTATTGTACAGAATACTCCTCAGCACCTTTGCCTCGCACCTACCTCGCACCTCTCTATCACCTCCCTCACACCTTGGCATGGGGTGACTTTGCTTAATTGAGTGCTGTGTCTGTCAACCCCTTGTCGACAATGATTAATACATCGAAGCACATGGAGTTCGTAGAACTCATTCATTTTCTCAGTGGTGAGCTACTATGCTTGTGTACCTCATTGTTTCTCATTCTCTGGTTATCAGTTAATCACTTTTTTGTATGTTCACTTGCTAACCCGATTTGATAAGTTTTGTTCTTTTTGTTCCATTCTCATCTGCCTTTTGAGAAGAGATCAGCGGGCACAGCTGTTAATCACGCAAGATCACCCCGCATGCCAAGGTGTGAGGGCGGTACTAGGAAGGTGCGAGGTAGGTGCGAGGCAAAGGCTAAGGAGTTCTGTACAATAGTCACACACCCTCTGATTGAGCGTCACTTTATAATCTCAGCAGTAATGACTATCCTGTCTAAATGAGCACAGGCATATGACTACATGTATATGGACAGAAACCATCTGTATCGTAATACCTGAATACCATTATGCCCCAAAATTGTAGGTATAGCTTGGTACCGCTCCTAGTAACCAGGTGAATTCAACTGAACTCTCGCGTTCCCTTTCCGTTTGAACGTTTTTGATCAATTTTATTTGGATAAAATATTCAGCTATTAGCAACTGAGTCTGCTTAAAGGAATCGTCCACGGAAAATGAGTTATTGTGTTACTCATATATTTATGTTGTATTTGCCTGATGTTGGCCTCATGCGAAATTTCACGTGAAAAAATGTGAATCTGGCTGAGATACAGCACCACAAAGTGCGGTCCAGGTGGGCGGGGCCTCCGTGTAAAAGCCTCGTCCCGTCGTCCGCCGCCGTTGGGAACGGAGAGTGGGACTGTTTACGTAACCTTCTGTTCCTACAACGCGTCTCCGACCACGGCGGACGACGGGACGAGGCTTTTACACGGAGGCCCCGCCCACCTGGACCGCACTTTGTGGTGCTGTATCTCAGTCAGATTCACATTTTTTCGCGTGAAATTTTGCATGAGGCCAACATTAGGCAAATACAACATAAACATATGGGTAACACAAAAACTCATTTTCCGTGGACCATTCCTTTAACCATGAACTTTTCCGCTTTCTCGTAATCATTGATACTTCTTGAGACTTGAGAATGACAAAACTCTCCAGATATGAAGGGATCAAAAAATGTTCCGGACGAAGTGGAAGAAAACATAATGAGCGCACAGCAGAAAGCATAACAGGTTATTCGGCTCTTGATTCTTTAACGCTTCCCATCCAGTATTATAATCGCTTGCCAGAATCTGATTACCATATTGATCCGATGTGGCTCATTTTGAGCTCTCTTTGTAGCTCAACACATGGAAGCCACAGCATGCTTGACAAAGGGTAATGTCGAGTTAGAAGTTTTAGTGGAAATGTACCGTGTCATTTGCTTTTTGACATTTTACCTACCTTTGACCTATTCTGTGTTCACTGTATCTTGTCATCATTTGAATTTTCTGTCTTCACGATCATTCATGTATTATTGCCGTAGGGAGTCGAACATCACAATTTTCTAGGGATTAGGATGTGCACTCTTTCTTTACGATTTCTCACCGCTATGTGCGGCGCGATACCTGCGAGCTTGAGGATTGTTTTGGTGGGGTCCTAAGGTGATTACGCAGCGGGCTAAGGCCGCCGCACCTACCCACCCTTAATTGTGACTGATACCTAAGGGAAATGTAATTCCCTTAGGTATCAGTCACAACGGGTGAGGGCTCGCCGAGAACGGCCGCGCGAAAATTCGACAAGTCGATCTTACCCAACCACAACGGCACCCCAGGCTCGTATGCACGCCGTCACTTACTCAAGGACAGCATTAGGGGTGACGTGGTTACCGAGAAATGCCTGAAGGAAGTCAGTTACATGGAAACTATAAGAGTAAGAAGGCTATCTGTGGTGAAATCCCGGCGGAAAAGCGCGCCTCCGAGCTGTAGAAATGGCGCGGCGGATAGATGCTGTCGCCTTTCAATAATCGACCCCGCCTACTCGTGGTCGGGCTATCATGAGAGCGGCCAAGGATATGCAGAGATATTAAAGGTATTCCGTGGCGCTTTCTCAGTATTAGCATGAAGCTCACTCCAGAAAATGATGCTGTCGTATTTCCAAACATTCTCTTATGTTTACTGGCGACATGCCGATGGGGATCTCTTTCGTACCATCCGTCTGTCGATGGAAAGGTCGTCCGCGCCTAGAACCAACGGTGGGAGGGGGTCTTTTTCTCGGGTTTTTGACCATTTCCGTCCATTTTTTCCTAACTGTCTTGTTACTGGGCATCGCGACTTTCCCATTCACTTCTACTTTTACTCTTTGTCCGAATTTCCCCTAATGCTGCCTTTAAAGGAACCGTGAGGGTCGGGAGAAAAAGGAATATGATGGGAAGAAATGATCGCTCTGAAACGTTCATCCGAAGCCGAAAGCGATAATCGGTAGAGCGCGACTTGAGGTCTGTATTCGCATCTTCCACGTATCTTTTCCAGATGCAACATCACCTCTCCGATTTGCTCGCTCTAACAGATGTCATTTGTTGTCTCGTAGGGTGTATTTCATTCATTCATGATGATGTGAAATACGAGGAAAAACAATCAGCATCAATCAAGTGAAACAATCAATGGGAGAATAAGCGGATGAGGCAGAAAGTGTTCGCGGTACAAAAAATCATTGGATTAACACTCGGCGTTCTATCAAGGTGTCGCGCGTGCAATGTTTGCAACTTAACGCACTGCCTGCAAACGTTACGGTAACTCGTACCGTAGGCCGAAGTTGCCACTTCCTGGGTCCTGGTGTCTTCAAGAGTATACCCTAACAGTGATGGTTCTACCCTTCTGGGTTTCGCTGCAGTTTACCGGGACAAATGCCGTTTTGAATCACAGACCGTTATTGCTAAGAATCGAGGCCCACTTCTACCCCTATCGCAGCGAAATAGGCTTGTGATTATAGCTGTTTAGCATGAAGAGTGAAATATGAGGGAATACATCATGAATGGTTTCACCTCGTGATATGCTCGCTCGTAAAATTAAAATATATCCTACGAGTATTTCTTGGAAAGCCTCAAATATTTTTTATTTATTTCAGTGGCGTCTTCGGAATGGAGACAAATGGCAGAATTCAGAAGCTGTCACAGTCAGAAAGGCAGCCGTTATTGGTGGTGGTCAGAATTTGTATAGAATTGGACAGTTGATACTCGGAATAACATTACGGTAGTCCTATTACATCATCGAATGGGGTTTTGCCTAAATAAATTATTCTACTATTTTCGAAACGGCTAAACTGTCTCCAAGCTCGAAGACAGGAAAAGATGGAAGAGAAGCTATACATATGCTTCACTGTTCGTGTTTCCTATGAACGCACTGGCTTCGAGATCAAAGTGTCGCAAGCCAAGAGTAATTTGCAACAAAAAAAATCCTTGTGATGGCTGTGATTATAGCTCCATATATTACTTGCAAAGTTTGGCAGAGTTCCATGTGTGCTCTTTACCTCTTGAGTCATGCCCTACCCATCCCAAACTTGTTCCCATGACCACAGGTCGTTCTTCGTATAGTACCGAATTTCGTGACAGATGAACGTACTGGCAAACGAAGCGTTTTATACGTATTAGGAATATTTTGTGTATGAGGTGTTTCATTTAAGATTCGTAAAGTGTAATAAAATGTTACCAATATCACCGTACAATTATTACATTACGCCCCGACCTAGTAACGTGTATAGACCTAGTAACGCTCCACAAGTACAGGCACTACCTACATGAATCGCCCGGATAACCTCTTTCAGGAGTTTAGAACATTCCGAACCATGACGTTTCTTGCCTTTAAAATAAAGTTTTTCGGAAATGCCATAAAACACCTTATGCAAGCTTTTGAGAGATGGTGTCTTGCGGCCCAGAACTCCTGCTTCAAAAAGGGAGCTTGTGATCTCATGTGTTTCATGTGTTTCATGTGTTTACACGTTTTATATGGTTTTTGGTTTTTGGTGTTAAATGCATTATTATTCGTTTGTGATCTGTGATTAAGGAAGCCTCCTTCGTACTGATTGAATGGATGATTGTTTGACTCCGAGCTTCCCGTCGATTGGCTCCTACCGTTTGTTCTACATAACATCAGGCATGGCAATCATCATTGCTTCCATTTCGCTTCAAATAATATTCATCTTGGTGCGTTGTTTTTTGTCATATGATGCCACGAATGATTCACTCACACTTATGGGATGGAATTAGTGAAAACTAAAATTTCAAAGGCTACCATATATGTATTGTGTCAGAGCGCGTTATGAATTCCTGGAAGGTAGCATTCATATCGTCCATGGAGCCATCTTGCAATCACAACAGCGCACACTGTGCGATAATGTTTCGACGTGCTCGAATGATTATACACCATTGAATGTGTCAGCATTCTAACCATGAACCTCATATCTGCAGTCGACAAGCGAAGTCCCCGCGCTGATCAGTTTCTGTGTAGTTCGACCAGCCAGCAAAAGATCATCGGCCGATGATTATCTGTGTCCATTGTTTATTTTGTATTCTGTATTTATTGTGTACTTTCTGTCGAGCACTCGCTGTCAACAAAGGGTCATTCTCTGTGTATAATCAATTAATTTTGTGAGAAAGACAATGTTCCAGGTTTGCCAGAAGATGAAAGGTTGGAAGTCGGAATTCGCATTCTATCTTCTCCAAGTCATGGCGTTTTTCAGCTTGCTGAATTACGTAGGATGGTTTGCGTCCTATATTCATGGACTGATCCTATTTGATTCACTCGCATTTGCTAGGGTAGAAATACGATAGCAGTTTAGTTTTTGTCGAAATAGCTCTGCACGATTTAGGCACTAGGTTCCAATTATCAAGGCAGTTATCTCGCCTTTGTCGCCACGAATTTGTTTCTTACTATCCATCGCTTTTTCTATACTCTATTCCCACTGAGAGCGCATCGCATTATAACTGAGAAGATTGAGAAGGTGAGATTTGAGAGATGATTCCATTGACATATAACCTTTATTATTTTTATTTCGTCTGGCGAAGGCCAAGCTGATAGTCCCCCGCCGCTTGCGTGAATAGGTCTTTATTTACAAAGCTTGAAAAAAGGGAAAAAATACATATATATTTGAGTTTTTGGGTGTGATTGATGACTACAGTGCTTGGACATCTCGTCCAATGCAATGGCCCTATGTGATAGGTCAGGGATCATGGACACGTTCAAAAAATGCCTGTGAAGATTAAGATGTTTGACGCGACCCAGCTTCCTTCGAGTGATTTCAGCCACGATAGCACGTACACTTGGATCGTTTCTGCCTACAGTTTACCTCCTCAGCTTTTCTACAAGTATTTGACTGGATTTTAGCCGACTGTTTCTGGGAACGAAAATATTTCTGACCGTTTTGCTGCCTTCAAATACAAACCGCCGTGCTGTTGTGAAAGTGAACGACACTGTATGCCAGCGAACCTTCAAAAGGGCACAGTGAAAAATGTCGAAAGACAAGGCAATAATATCTATCGTTTTCTGTAAGTATAGACTATGGCTATCATGCTTGCAGATTGGCATCGCATTTGCTTTCATTTTCTATGGCCTATTCCTGGCTATCACCTTGTCGCAGTTAGCCTCTATGGAATTCTGCGCGGCTGACTTCTATTTCTTCTCTATAGATACTCCGCTTTATCCAATGATTTTCTGGTATGTTCGCGGTTTGTCACTGTTAGTATAGATTGTAGCAGTGAGCTTATTGTGAAAAACCTCAAAGTGCATTTTGTGACTGGTTCTTGAATTTCGCTGTTTTGATAAAGGTCGGAATCTATGAGGTTAGCTGGCCTTGCTAATTTTGAGTAGGCTCAAAGTTCGTTCGGCTGAATTATTTATGGGTGTTCTGTTAGATGATCAGCAAAAGTAAGTATTACAGGACAAACGAGATAGCCAACTATGCTGTTGGCATCAAAGGATCACTAACCTTCAAAAGGAATAGTGAGATAAGAATGACTGCACAGGTGATCAATTCACTTTATATCCTCAGCACATGGAATTCTTCATGAACGGTCGAAAATTCGAAAACAATATATGTACATATACAAATGTTAGATTGATCATGCTTTGTCTTTTTTCTGCGGGTCGCTGTGGTTTCTATCTTTGAGTTGCTCTTTTTTGCATACTGGCAATTTGGAACAAGCGCACTTTTATCAGTTTCTGAGTTTTGGTGTCGTACACTGGATGGCTACTCTGTGCTCATTTATTATGACGTTCTCATCTTGCCCTACATGATATTTAACGAGTAAGTTTCGGCATGAACGGCATTAACATATACATTGTTAAACTTAGGCTCTCAATAGCGGAGCAAGGGTTTTACGAAGCAATCATAGGATCCCATTCTATAACCAGTTGGGGGCGCTCACCACAGTGCGCGCAGTACCATGGGCTTCAGTAGGTCGATCGGAATTGATTTTTTTTATAAACTTTACTCGCAGATTTTAACACGCCCCGCCATTGTGGGCTGCTCTCCGATCACTTCGGATATGCCCAAGATAGCTTGGACATTGACTCATTCTACAGATTTTTTCCTGGTCTCAAGGCTGCCTTATGACCCAAGTATGAGTTTTTGTTGCAGGGACCGACCACTCGAGGTGCGCTCCGCCCAATATGCCCAGACCTCTTTCGTGACCTTCAAAAACTCATCCCTGACTTTAATCCTTTTTCCTCCACGTTTGGGACACATACGAGCCTAATTAACGATTTTTGATCCGAAAACGGAGCACTCCAGTGCACGCCTCGCCCACTGTAGGCGGAACTTCACTTGGGTATGATTTACTTCTTGTCCCATGCGCGACCCATACCACACTTATCCCCATCTCCACTGGTCGTTTTTCATATAATACCTTATTTCGTGACCGTTGTAGGGATGGGCAGACAGAAGAAGCGTTCTATATTCAGGGTGAGGCAAAAGTTCTGGCAGCGGCAAATATGTCCGTGAAAACGATCAAATCTATCGATACACGATACAACGTCAACAGCATTTATCAACAGCTATATGGATCTCAAAAACAAATTAGATCTCGAAATAGCCTCCTTTTGCGCGAATACAGGCTGAAATCTCCTAGGAAACGCGTAGACGGCGGCACAGAGGTAATCTTCGTCCAAATCCTCCCATGCTTCAACGAGGGTTGCACGTAGAGCATCCAAATTTCTATGGTGAGTAGAACAGGCTTTCCTCTTAAGAACTGACCACATGGAGTGGTCCATGGATTTAAGTCTGGACTGTTTGGGGGCTAATCGTTCGACGAGATGAAGTTGGGCAAGTGCGTTGTGCACCGGTCTTGTACCACCTTGGAACTATCTGCTGGAGTTTAGGACTGTTGATAAGTTCATGTCCTGTTGCCAAAAGGAGGTTTCGTTCAGAGGAGTACCTTCTTCTCCAACACGCCTTTTAAGTAGGTCTCGCTTGTTGCCCCAAAAACCATCAATGACTTGGGGTGTCCAGATCGCTGAGCAATCCCTCCATGTTGGCTGGCTACTGCAGGTCTTCCCGCTATCATCTTATCGTTTTGGGTGTTTAGGAATTGATCTGTTGAAAAAAGACATTCGTTAGTGAAAAGGATGTCGAGTGTCGTGTCGGCGAAAATCGCTTTGAAAGCTCGTTACATCTTTCGAGCCTAGTTTTATTCATACTCTCAGTTAGCATGTGAGGTATTCATCTTATAAGAGCGAAGTCGAAGGTGGCTGGTGACAATCCTTCTCACAGATCGAGCAGAAATACCCACCTCAAGGGCCATTTTCTCTCAGACCTATGAGGGTGGCGGCGGATTTTTTTCCGGAAACCTTTCACGAACTCCTTTGTTGTTGCACTCTTCAGTCTTCCACTTCTAGGCTTGTCTTCCATAGTTCCTGTCGCCTTGTACCTGTTGACGTTGTTGTACACGGTTCTTAAAGACAGTGTTCGCGATAATATGGGTGACAGGGAACGCCAAAAGAAGTCATGCACTGAAAAATTACGGGGCTGAAAGGCCGATGTATGGCGAAATCCCCCGCAAAAGGCGCCCCCTTGAGCTGTGGCGGAGGCGGCCTCGTCAGGGCAAGCCGCCTTGGACAAGGGCAGCCCGCCTCCAGGCGACGTGATTAGGGGTTGGTCACGGTGCGGTTGGTCAAGGAGATCGGCAGGATTGAATGTATCGAGCGCGCTTTCTCACTTTTAGCTTGAAACTGACCACATGAAAATAGATGCTGTCGCATTTCCGAACATCCCTTCATGCTTACGTCTTGGTAATGCCAGTGGAAAACCTATGCGGACTACCCGCGTCTTGACGGAAAGGTCGTCCGCGCCCAGAGCCAATGGTGGGAAGGGGTTCTATTTCTTGGGTTTTTGGCCACTTCCATTCGTTTTTTCTCCACCGTCCTGATACTAGACATCTCGGCTTTCATATTCACTACTTCTTATACTTCTCGTCCGAATTTTCCCGAAAGCTGCCTTTAAGGGAATCTCGAGCTGCTTCGAGATAGTCTTTGCAATGCATCCAGTCAGATGGAGGCAGGATGGAGGGTAGTTGGTTTTTGCTTGTTACCATTCTGTAAAATAGCATGCTTAAGAACGGCCAATTCATGGAATGTATAGAGGAAGACTACAGTGCGTTTCATAATTATAAAGTCACCCCAAATTTTCGGCTTTCAGATGAGACAGCTAGATTAAAAATTTTAAGTATTTTTTATAGATTCCTTACCACAGAAAACCCTCCTATACTAGTTTTGATGACATTACCTTTCAGCCCGACATTTTATGAATATTTTCTGATTTCTGTGCCGTTTCTTTATTATTAGGTCACCCCGAAGAAACAGAAAATTTGCTAAAGTTACAGCGCATACGAAGGAGCATATAACCTACAGCTCCTTCCCGTTTAAGACCGACACCAACTAGCAGGTTTCGTGATGTAGAAACGAAATTTCGAAGAGCCCTCACCACAGATATTGTTCCAGTCTTCAACGATTGCCTAATTCAGCAGTTTTGCTTCCTAGAATTGGCGATTATTGGAGTAAATATTTTTGCGGCGATCTCTTCCAGATCTTCTCAATGGAGTTGCGACCAAGACTGCATCTTATCTTTGGCTGGACGTCCGTATTTCGGAACTTCAACTGCAATTCCGTTGGATGAAGTACGTGAACAACAGCATTGCCATACTTTGAGACGCAATGAAGAGCCGATCGGCTCCAGTAGGCAAATGATTTCTTCGTGAGACCTTCCAGCAATCTCTGAATCCATTCTGCAGGTTTCGAAGTCGAAGCTCAATGCTATCTCATTGCCGAAAACAATCTGGACCATCACCCTTCCCCCACGAAGACAGCCAAGGCTCCGGTGGATCGGCGTACTTCACAGACCGAGCTATGACTACCTCTACCCGTCAGCACCATACAAATAGAATAGTTTCAGACTCAAAAATACAATTCAAATGGAATTACTAGTATGCAGGTGCAACTGCTATACAAACTCAGTTTCGTCCAATCCGTGCTAAAGAACAACTTTATGAATTGAAGTCGTGCCGCCTTATGGTGTGCTGCAGGTCTCGGAAACTACTTCATTATGATGAAAATGATTCCACGTGGAAGTCCACAGTCTGAAAAGCATCTGAAGACACCGAATGACTCAAATGTTATTTAACTGAGCACAGGAATCGATCATTTAGGAATGGCTCTCAAACTGAGCCCAGCACCGTGAGAATTCCAAATTTGGGCTCTCCCCTAGGAACATAGCAGCTAGCCACAAGATGATTGGGCATGTATCTTGAAGATCTATTGGGAGAACATATCCACCTTCACAGACTTGTTGGAGCCTCAACTTTCTTCTTTTTCTCAGGCTGACCTTATAATTATGAAACGGTGCAAAAAACGAAAAATACTTTAAACATAAGGTAAAAGAGACTGCAACCAGAAATTCGATACTAGGGATTATTTCAAGTGAGGATTCCGTCGATGAGACTGAAGAGATTCCTTAATGGGGTGTTGTTGAAAAAACCTGAAATTCAGGGGTAACCTATAATTATGAAACGCACTGTAACAGTAAATAGAGGCACAAATCCTGTGAGGATCGAAGGCCTCATTTTTTTTGGGGATTTTGCCAAAAATTTTGCCAGAACTTTTGCCGCACCCAGTATATTGAAGGGATACAAGTGGAACAGTTGACAGCTCATCATAATTGTACTGTCATGGGGTGTTCCAATAATTTCAACATTCCATACCCACCCACTTGCTGACCTATGTTGACTAGAGTCCAATATACAGTTGGCTGATATGTTTATTGTTGTAGTGTTGAAGTTTGGAACAATGCAATTCATGTCACGAATTCTCAAACACCCCGATAAGTCGCACGACAAAAATGTTGATCAGCCATTTTCAGGAGTGTAAAAAAAAGAACTGAAAGACCTATTACGGAAGAAGAAGTCAACAACAACGCTCGTGATTTCCCTGGAATGTACACGGCTCCCACAACGAAGTATAATGTCATCCGGGTAAAGATGCAGGCCAGGGTACTCGAACTCAGTAGAAAGATCACACGTGAAATCAAGGGGCGGCGGATGGTTTATTGCTGACTCTCGCACACGGATTGAGTTTGTAAGTTATAGCTGTACGTTAAAGTGCTGCGTTGGCGTATAAATGTTGCAACACACACGACTTTTCTCTGAAAGATATTACTTCAAGGTTTTGAGATATTGAGTAGTGATTCAAGATTCAAAAATATACGTGGTTTTTATTTACCGTAATTACGCTTCGCTGTCAACTAATGTGTCAAAAGTAATTGTACGAGCCTAATACTAAGATAGTCCGGTCGCCGAATGCTTGTATTCATGAGCTCAGTGCTACGTATTTGAACTAGTGCTTTATTGAAGCACGGGACAAGTGACTGCCATACTTCGGAGTCGCACTTCTACAAAGAAGGGTCGGCATATCACTCGATAGCCACAACGAGCACAAATACAACACTTGTCATTAAGAAGAAAAAATCATAGCAATCGTCACATAGGTATTAAGCGGCCATCTACAACCCCTCTCCCTTACCGACACACTTCGCTAATCAGATGGGATTTACCTCCTCCGAACAATAGATCCTTGGGTTACTGGTCAGGCTGAGCCTTCATTGCCTTTGCGAGGTTCGCTATCACAGCTATACATCTGCTCGAACCCACTCCGATGCAACAGATTCCGCACAACAGACCAATAAGGGAGCTTAAGCAGGTGGCGTCGTAGTTCGAGCAGGTGTATCTCTGTGATAACGCGCCGTGGCAACGCGAGAAAGGTGCAGCTTGACTAGTTACCCAATGATCCACTCCTTCAAAGATGTAAGTGAGCCATTTGATTATCGCGAAAAGTACCTTTAAACATAACTAAGGCCTGAGAATTGGCCAAAATTGTGGGAAAGTTCTCGAAGTCTCGGTTTTGTGGGAAAGTTCTCGAATTCGAATTCGTATTGGCACATTACGCTATAATGAGAATAGGGTTATACGCTATAATGAGAATAGGGTTACTTTTTGCTTCCTCACCGGAAGTTCATTTGTCTAAGACCAAGTGTAATTTGGCTTCGCTGTGTTCAGACAGGCATAACGGCGTGCAGCATCAACAAAGATGAAACCTGAGCAGTTATCCAAAGGCCTACTACTACAAGAAAGTAAGCCACTTATCGATTATCACGTGTTGTGCCTTTAAGTAAGCACTTAGTGTGCAGAAATAGCAGAATCCTTGGCTTTGAGGTCTAAAATTGCGTAGAAATGATCCGATTAAAACGACTAATCACCACTTCTCGGTGTCTAAAATTGCGTAGAAATGATCCGATTAAAACGACTAATCACCACTTCTCGGTGAGAGAGATTGTTGCCCACTGATCTAGATGTACCAAATACCCTCAATCGTTACTTGAAGAAAGTCGGTCCCTTGCTTTTCTCGACTCTAGCAGTTCTAGCAACTTTAAAGGAATCGTCCACGGAAAATGAGTTTTTGTGATACCCATATATTTATGTTGTATTTGCCTAATGTAGGCCTCAGGCAAAATTTCACGCGAAAAAATGCGAATCTGGCCGAGATACAGCACCACAAAGTGCGGTCCCAGTGGGCGGGGCCTCCGTGTAAAAGCCTCGTACCGCGTCCGCCGTGGTCTGAGACGCATTGTAGGAACAGAAGGTTACATAAACAGTCCAACTCTCCGTTCTCAACGGCGGCGGAAGACGGGACGAAGCTTTTACACGGAGGCCCCGCCCACTGGGACCGCACTTTGTGGTGCTGTATCTCAGCCAGATTCACATTTTTTCGCGTGAAATTTTGCATGAGGCCAACATTAGGCGAATACAACATAGATATATGGGTGTCACAAAAACTCATTTTCCGTGGACGATTCCTTTAAGCTTGGAAGGCTTTCACTTGTGTGTCGTGCTTTCACTTGCTGAAACTATAATTGATTTTGTTGCCTCATAATAAACAAAGTAAAGTGTGTAACAACATGAGTTCCACAGGCATATGTGATAAACAAACAGTCAAACTCATGTATTATGATTTGCTCCCAGAACTCGATAAGATCGCCTTTAGACTGGAACACAATGACAAAGTCGACGAGGGTGAGCATCTGCCTTGATCGCTCATGCATCTTTCGGCAAGCTCATGCATGTTTTCCCTTTTTGCAGTGGGAGAAGTTCTTCGAGCAGAGGTTGATTTGTGAGGAGCAGTACAGGCTCTTGGTTTCAACATGCCTGAACGGAGCAGTAGAGCAGGTTGACATTCGAGGAGTTTGGATGGGCACAGCAGAGATGGTGCCGCGGTATATTAAAATATTTCAAATCCGACAACATTGGAGTCAAAATCAGTCAGCGAAGTAACTCATTACATCTATGTCATAAGGAGACACGTGCATAATATCTCATCTTGGACCGAAATTGGATGGCATCCAGCAAAACTCAACTCGGTCCACAAAGCGTGATCAGGGCATTAGTATCTCTGAAGATCTTGCACGACTCCACCTCCTTTTAAGGACCACCGAGGAGCATAAACTTTAAGCAGCTCGACATGTCTTTAAGAGTAAGTTGGAGGGCGAAAATCGCTCAGTTTCTCACGATTTATTCAGTTCTCCAAAGTTCGCGCTCATCTTCTCTTTACAGAAAAAAATTTATTGGTGAATTTCATTTAGTAATATAATATTCAGCTATCAACATTGGTGAACCTCGCCCACCCGGCCGCGACTTCGTGATGCTGTATCTTGGCCGGATTCTCATTTTCCGCGTCAAGTGTCGCATGCAGCCCATACTAGGCATATACACATGAATATGTAGGTATTAGAAGAACTCATTTTTCCGAGCACGATCCCTTCAAAGGAACCGGAAGGGGTTGGGAGAAAGAGGAATATGGGAAGAGATGATCGTTCTGGAAAGAAGCTTGCGGTTGAAAGCGATAATAAGTAGGGAAATCCGGATTCAAGAGAGACACGTCGAGCTGTAACATCACCTTTCCGAGTTGCTCGCTGTAGCAGATGTCATTTGTTGTCTTATAGAGTGTATCATTCATTCATGACGAAGTGAAATAAGTCAGAAAACCAGCAGCAGCAACACATAAAACAGTAAACGGGAAGATAAGCGAAAGAGTAGGAAAAAGGTGTTCGTTCTAAAAAATTCCATCGATTTCTCACTCGACGTCTTATCAAGGTGTCGCGTGTATAATTTCTGCAATCTATCGAGCTGTAGGCCGGCTTTACGGTAGGTCTTACCGTAGGCCGGATTTGCCACCTGTCAGTGTATTCAAGGTTACACTCTAACGGTGATGGCTATACTTTCCTCGGTTTTGCTGTAGGTTACCGGAACAAATGCCGTCATGGATTACACATGCCGTTATCGGTAGTATTTTGAAGCCCACTTTTATCCATATCGCTGCGAAACAGGATTGAGATAAAAACCAACTAGCATGATGAGGGGAATGTGAGAGGGCACCTCATGGATGGCTATCTGTTCCACCTCGTGATATTTTAACTCCAGTGGCGTATTCGATATGGAGAAAGCTACCGGAATTCAGATGCTGCCACAGTTAGAAACGCTGCCGTTACTGCTGGTGGTCAATGGCCATTCAGTAATTTACCAGATTCCAAGAAACAGTGAATTGTGAAGTATATTCGAATTCGAGTTACGGGTTTCAGGAACCATGGAACGATGAATCACGATAGCATTTTGTCGAGCCGGCTACCATACCACCTTGGCCGAAAATGATGCAAAGGTTCCCATCCTGAGAAAAAACCAGGAAGTCAACCATTGTAAGGCCCCGTTCATACTTTGTACACAGGAGCTGATACCAGCTTCGACAGCGGCAGTTAGACACCGGCGATGGAGACAGGCGGCGATGGAGACAAAACCATGTGTCAGCGGCCGTCCGCGGCAGCACTCAAGTGACGCGTTCTGTTTACAAAACGCTTGACCGAACCATACCACAGTATGGTGATCGTGGCGAGAGCCCAGCATTTGAATTTGAGACTGGCATAGTTTGGCATTAATCCCAGATTCAAATTCGAATTTGTGGGCTCCCACCACGATCATCATAGCATGTAGTTGTAGAATGATTAGGTCAGGCGTTCGGAGGGTGTCCAGAGTGCCGCAGTGATCGATGGCGGGCGCATGAATCGTTCACAATGACCGGTGATGGCGACGCCGGTGCGCAAGGTATGTATGGCGGCCTAACCACTCTTCCACATTCATCAAATGCTATCGATATATTTTTGAATACGGAACTATTCTTCGAAACATTCAGGAAAAGGATTCCACGTGCACGATTCGGTCACTAAGAAGAAAAGCACTGATACATAGGGTGAAGCATTTATCAAAAGACTGTCTGCTGACTGCAACTAGAACATCCAACCATTGTGTGACGGTGTAAGTTCCTCACGAATTTTCCTTATTATGGTATATAATTTGTAAGCATAGAGATAAATACAACTTCAGGATGTTATTGAATTTGTACTGTACCCAATAGTGGATGGGAGATTTCTATGTGTGGAAGAGGGCATGACTGAATACTAATCTCTGATGATGTTATGTTGCGAGTGGTTTCTTACGAAACGGATGGTAAGTTATACTATCAAGTTGCGGCATGAATGTATTACAGCCTCCTCGGTTTTGGCTGGTCCACAGCACAGGGTAGCTCAATGTTATGGGGCAGCAGAAGTTGTGGTCTCCGCAAAATCTTTGATTGTATCGCCCACTGGCAAAGATTGGGCAAGTACATAATACTCGATTCCAGACTTTGTAAACATGAACATTCGATGATTTTCGCTTTTTTTCAGAGCCACACGATAGTAGCTATCTCTCATCAAAGTCTCTAAGGAATTGTTGTCCGGTAAGATCTCATATCTGGAACAATCCCTTTTGGAACATCATCTAACAGTAAGTAATGATATTGAATACCTTACATATTACCCACAAACTGTTGAAGTATTGTGATGTGCCTAATCTGGTGGGGTTGGCTCAGCGTTTTTCACCAACAACTGTTTTCTGCTGCCATCCAGGAGGAATGAGAATTTGATTGTGTTTTCTAGGCATTAATCCGCGACTAAATCTTCGACAGTGATAGTTGGAGCGGCCCTTTTTTTCTCACTGCACCGTCTGTGCCTCATAATCGGGTGTGCATTGCTGACAAGGAAAGGCTCCCGGGTCACCGTGGCCATTCAAGATGAGTTGTATATCCTCCTATGCAGTCTCGAACGGGGATCTCAAATCTGTCCTCCAATCTGCTAAAAGATTCTTGAAAGGAAGTTACGGAGGCCTGAAAGTCCTGAAAGATACGGCGCAAAGCGCAGGTGCTGGTCATATAAGACTCGAGAAGTCGTGCTGTCAGCGGTCGGATGGAGCAGTTGGTAGTGTGGCGAGCTACAAATTGGGACATGAGGGTTCGAATCCTTGATGCATTTGCTGGTCTTGCTTTTGCTTTGAGTATTTTCTAAACGTTTGCAAAACGCTTTTACGCTTCATTAAAGCATCCCGTGCCCCCCACTAATGAGTAATCCGTTATTGCTCCTTTCCTGCATAATTGAACATTCTGCCCATCTTTTTTACCCTATTATTCTGCGATTGTGAAGAATCTGGCGTTGTTGCGTAAAATGACTACGATATTCGTGTTCAGGGCTCGAATACCCCTCTGTGCAAATTTTCAGCCAAATCGAATTTTTGGCCAAACTTCGAAAAATTGGGGGTGCCGAGGGGGTAAGTAGTAGTTTCTGAATTTTTTTCTACAGAAAATCATGCGACCTGAACAAAGGTAATCTTGACATATTTATTACAGATGCTCATGACAAATATGTACGTAACAGGCGTCAAATAAGGGCATTTTCCCGGCAAGGGTCAACAACTTCTCCTTCGTTGAATGGGCTGCCAGCCAATAGATCACGAATTTTTCCGAAATTTGGTCAAATTCTCAAACTGGCTAAAAACCTCTTCCTTGGGATAATTTCATTCCCTGAACACGAAAAACACACTGGTTCTGCACGAGAGCGACTGGCTCGCGCGCTATGGGCTCCCGAACTTACCGCTTAATGGTATTACTTGTTCAGAAAAACCTCCATAACTCCACTCCCAGAATCGTTTAGCAGATTTGGAGAGCAGGATTGAGATCCCCGTTCAAAACTACGTAGAAACGTATACAACTGATTTTGAATGGCCAGGGAGCGGAGTTACGGAGCGTTTCATGAATGGTCTATTACAGGGTACGTTCGGAAGGCTATGGCGCGCGAGCCAGACGTGTTCGCGCAAAATCAGATCCATTTTCGTTTTTATGGGACCGAGCTACCCCACTGTACAAGTTTTTAGCCAATTCGAGAACTTGACCGAATTTCGGAAAAATTCAGGGGCTATTGGCTGGCAGCCCATTCAACGAAGGAGAAGTCGTTGACCCTTGCCGAAAAAATGCCCTTATTTGACGGCTGTTACGTCCATATTTGTCATGAGCATCTGTAATAAATACGTCAAGATTACCTTTGTTCAGGTCGCATGATTTTTTGTAGAAAAAATCCAAAAACTACTACTTACCCCCTCGGCACCCCCAATTTTCCGAAGTTGGGCCAAAAATTCGATTTGGCTGAAAATTTGCACAGAGAGGTAATTCGAGCCAACAACGCCAATCCTCACAATCGCAGAATAATAGGGTAAAAAAGATGGGCAGAATGTTCAATTATGCAGGAAAGGACCAATAACAGATTACTCATTAGTGGGGGGCACGGGATGCTTTAGTGAAGCGTAAAAGCGTTTTGCAAACGTTTAGAAAACACTCAAAGCAAAAGCAAAACCAGCAAATGCATCAAGGATTCGAACCCTCATGCCCCAATTTGTAGCTCGTCACACTACCAGCTGCTCCATCCGATCGCTGACAGCATTACTTCTCGAGTCTTATATGACCAGCACCTGCGCTTTGCGCCGTATCTTTCAGGACATTCAGGCCTCCGTAACTTCCTTTCAAGAATCGTTTAGCAGATTTGGAGGGCAGATTTGAGATCCCCGTTCGAGACTGCATAGGAGGATATACAACTCATCTTGAATGGCCACGGTGACCCGGGAGCCTTTCCTTGTGAGAGAGATACGCCCAAGAGTACCCAATAACCTTAGTTGCGGCTCCGCAATGGCATTGAGCAATGTATCACGTAAATGAAGAATGAGCATTGGGGAAGTGGTGTAGTGATGCAGCGCAAGTTCTCCGTTTCCCAAGTGCGAGGTTTAATCCGGCATCGACGTTTGCCCAGGTCAATCGAGCTGTCGCATCGGCACGGGCGCTTCTTACCCCGCGATATCGCAGATCTCAAGGGCAGTCTGCATCGGGGGTCTCCCGGCGGAATTAGCGCTCGTGTCAGCGTGAGGGTCACTACGGAACCTTATGCTGCGCTCGCTCTCGCCCCTGTCTACGCGGGTAGAATGCCATACTCTAGCTGCTCCTACGCTGGAGGACTCTCCGGTCCGTTTGGAGAGGTCTTCCCTTACGTATCGCACCACAATAGCGCCTGCGACTATGACAACTTTAAGAGTGGGCCGACATCGATTATGATAGCTCGACCGACTGGTTATCATATCAATACGACAATTAAGCACCAGGTAAACTGGTTTCGTGACCTTGCAGTATGCCAATACCATTTGTATCACCAAGTGTTCATGTACTGCGTAAATCAGATCGAATAGCAACAAAGCACAAAACAAAGGAAGAGGTGGAATATAGCATAGACACGCACAACGATTTTCAAAATACTCACGTGTCAAACCCACGACCCGGGGGAGGGGAGGGCTGACAAGATCCTATCTTACGACTACCATGTGCAGTATCCTCTGCGGCGTCTGCTTCGGCAATACGTCGTGATGACACGACAGGAATAAGGCCGACGTGGTACGGGCTTCCAGAAGCAGTTGCCAAGTGTCCCACGGTCAAATCAGAATGAGCCGAGCACGGCCCATCAGCGAGGACGACAGCAGGAGTTGCGTACTGTGAATGCGGACGACTGACGAATCGAATCGCGCGACTGACGAGCTGGACACCCCCGTCCACCTTCCATTTCCAGAGTGTTGGACCGGCAAATTGGGACCCGCGAGCCCGCCAGGTGTGATCTATGGTAGGTCGTACGAAAGTCGCGACACAAGCTTTCAATCTTCTGAGATATTGTCTCAAGTGGTTTCGGTGGTTCTTCTGTCTGTTAAACTCTCATTGTATCATAGGCTTATTTTACTTATTTTTTTGAAATTCGCGCAAACTCGATGAAGCAGATTATAATAACGTACTTGCAATGGCTAACTATTCCCCTAAGACGACATTGCTCGAGCCCATCGCTATTGTTTCTATTTCCTACTTTCCACAATTACTTCGCTCTTAATGTGGGTGCGCAAGGTGCAGAAAGACTTGCTTTGCACCCTCTTTCTGTTACCACCGCCTGTTACCGTTATCAAGCACCGGGGACCCACTGAGTTCGCCGTCACGCCTTACCAGGGAGAGCTGCCGCGTTAGATGCTCCTTCCTCTCTGAGCCGCTTCGAATGCTCCGCCTCCATTTTATGTTCTCGGTGCTGGCAGGCTGACTGATGAGTTACCGTGAGCTCCGTTTCACGAGAGAATCTTCCGGTGTAGGTTGACTGATATCAGATTCGTCTTGGAATATAAAAGCACTGACTTGTACATCTGTCAGACACCGCACTTCATTGTGTGGTCCAAATCCCATTTAACTTCCATCACGCTTCAAAGTTGAGCTAAATGCGTGGGGCATCCCATAGAATTGATTGTTTGACGCTAAAAAATTCGAGTTAAACTTTAACTTCACCCACTCTGATTGGCAACCTCGTTATAATACCCTAAGTGAAATGGTAATTCAATCGGGATAAATGGCGCCACCATTTCACGTACGGTTCACAGGGGGAGGTGGACTAACTACATCCATCGGAGAGAAGCTATTGATTCGTCTAAAAGCAGATTCGTTCGAAGGCAGACTACCTTGCTCGTTCAGATTTCTTTCGTACTCTGGTGCTGCGGGCAAAAAGTGTTGCAATGAAATCTATTGAGATCACGTAGTCTCGTTTCCTTTCATATCAGCCACAGCTATTCGAATGGCAAATGATCTCCGAAAAACCTTTTACAATTATAATACTATTGCAAAGGATACAAAAAATGAAAATGAAAGGAGGAAGAAAGTGATAAATAGGGACTCGGCTTTCTTTATCGAAACAAGTTATCATTCAGTCATTATTGCTCAACCACTGCAATCCATTGCGGCTACTGCGGAGGATCTTTGTATCCCCTCACAAAGCTTGCAAAACTCACTCTGCTCTCTCGAAGTATAGTAACATCATTAAGAACCTACATTCCAATGGTGTTTAATAGATTAATAGTGCTCCTTATTCGATCTTTTGCCTGCTTCAATCCCCTCTGTAGTTTTGTATTTTGTTTTATTTTGATACAGCACGCATAAATAAATGAATAAATATCAGGAGGCTCGAAGATATAGTCCCTCCATTATATTAACCGCCTAACTTGTGTGGCTCTGTGGGTCGGTTTGTCGGTATGTCTGCTCGTCCGCTAGCGAATGACTGTGGTTAGGGAATGATAAAGTAGAGAAACCGCTCTGGTTGGGAAAAATTTGAAGGGTGATGGAGCGTCAATGTAAGACCATGTTATCGTAGTGATGAAGCATCTTACTGTTTCACGTCCCATCGTGGTGATCCTAATTACAGTGAACCCCTGATCAAAAGTAACGCTCGCTACATGTATATGACGATGGAGCATAGCCCAATTACTGACTGAGAGAGTAATACAATTCATCGGGTTTGTCACGCTCAGAACATCACGTAATGGCAAGATCACTTCAGGTACATTATTCGCACTCAAGTCATAGCGTTTTGAAGTGGGGAAGACTTGGATAATTTTCGGATTTGAAATGTTCCTAAGCACTATTCATACGCATCCTGCAGAAACCATGCCAACATTTAATTTTTATTCCCTCTTCTCACTACTTTTTCTCACAAAATCTGCCTGACTATTATTAAAAATGATTGGTGATCACATCTACGAGGTCATTTCACTCTCTATTGTGAGAACGAAGACCTTATCTGAATACCGTACTTAACAATCTAAAAACTCAATGGAGTTATTAACATAAGTGATTGCGACGTCTGCTAATTACATATAGAGAAATAATTTTCTTCTATTATGATATTATGAGAAGTGCGGGGCTGTCGAACAAATCTCACCCATTAATAAAAGAGCACAGTAGAAGTATTTAAATAATTAATGTCACGACCGTTGTCTAGTTGCCGTTGCCAAGTGAAAAATGAGCAGCTTCTGATTCTCAAACGGAGGAACTAATGACAACCTACTAAATAATAAAGAGAATTCAACAATAAGACTCCTAATAGAACTTACCTCAGGAGGAAAAACCACTGCTACTTCACGTTATTACATCGTGAATGAAGTACCTGTTGCAATAAGAAGAAACACTTTATTTATTTATTTATTTATTTATTTATTTATTTATTTATTTAATACACCAAGAGGTGCGCACAAAAGAGCTCAAAAAATCTTGATAACTCCGTTAAATTGGAAAGAAGAATATTATCCGTTTCACTTTCTAATGATACACATCGTATGTAATGTTTCTGAGGATCGTCAGTGATCAAGGGATGAATTCTAAGGTGTATGTGTCACTTAATCCACTATTATGAGAGTAGAGAAAGGGGTAGATTCATTCTTCAAGTATAAGCACGCAAAAAAGGTTGCCTCCGGTATAGTCAACAGTTAGTATGTCGCTTTATCTCTGAACTGTGAATTCTTAATTTTCGATTTTGCTCAAAGAAAACGTCGAGCAACTCTACTCCTCCCTTACTGTCTTCCAATCATGACACCAAAAGGCCACATAATGGCACGATCGTTTCCTGATTTATTATGGTGACGATACTCAGGGTAATGCCTCCGTCGAGGAATCCTCAGCGGGGGGATCGTATTCGGTCCGCTTAGAGGGGAGGTGGTTGCAATCGTTGAGGTAGGCAGTGACTAAAGCAGTTTTCAAATTGAGGGTCCAAAGTGCAAAAGGGGAGATGTGATAAAACTGACTAACTGGGTTCGAACCTAAAACTCATAATTAGCTTAATCATCATGAAAATCATAAATGAAGGGACCTACAAGGAACCGTCCAGTTCCAATTACTCTTTCATTGGCCCGCTGGCCCAGGAACCACGTGCAGAGACGGCTGCGAAATTCACCATTTTACCGTGGGATGCGGTATGTATCCACGGGTACCACCGTGGATGCTTACCCCAAAGACTATTGGATGAAAATGAAAAATCGGCTGATATGGAATTCTTTGATATTTTGCTGCGATTACAAGTACGGATATGGTGCTAGTGAGCCATTATGCGGACCGGAAAGCGTTTGTAGCCGCTGAGAATGGGAAGGAAATCCTCATGCGTGGCTCATCCCGCAACGAGGGCTACCGAGGTCAACCATCACCATCCTCTCGTCGGTCTTCTCAGAGCAGAAGGTGCACACTGTAGGCGTAACATGAAACTATTTCTTCTGGAGATTCGTGGGAATATCTCACAACTTCGACGAAAAAAATTTTCATCGACTCGCTTCTTACAAGGAAAGGCTCCCGGGTCACCGTGGCCATTCAAGATGAGTTGTATATCCTGCTATGCAGTTTCGAACGGGGATCTCAAATCTGCCCTCCAAATCTGCTAAACGATTTTGGAAAGGAAGTTACGGAGGCCTGAAAGTCCTGAAAGATACGGAGCAAAGCGCAGGTGCTGGTCGTATATGGCTCGAGAACTAATTCTTGCAGTGGTCGGATGGAGCAGCTGGTAGCGTGACGGGCTACAAATTGGGGCACGAGGGTTCGAATCCTTGATGCATTTGCTAGTTTTGCTTTTGCTTTGAGTGTTTTCTAAACTCTTGCAAAACGCTTTTACGCTCCATCAAAGCATCCCGTGCCCCCCACTAATGGGTAATCTGTTATTGGTTCTTTCCTGCATAATTGAACATTCTGCCCATCTTTTTTACCCTATCGTTCTTCGATTGTGAGGAACTTGGCGTTGTTGCGTAAAATGACTATGATATTCGTGTTCAGGGGCTCGAATTACCCCTCTGTGCAAATTTTCAGCCAAATCGAGTTTTTGGCCCAACTTCGGAAAATTGGGGGTGCCGAGGGGATAAGTAGTAGTTTTTGAATTTTTTTCTACAAAAAATCATGCAACCTGAACAAAGACTATCTAGACATATCTATTACAGATGTTCATGACAAATATGGGCGTAACAGGCGTCATATAAGGGCATCTTCCCGGCAAGGGTCAACACTTCTCCTTGAATGGGCTGCCAACCAATAGCCCATGAATTTTCCGAAATTCGGTCAAGTTCTCGAATTGGCTAAAAACCTCTTCCTTGGGATAATTTTATTCCCTGAACACAAAAAATACACTGGTTCTGCACGAGAGCGACTGGCTCGCGCGCTATGGGCTCCCGAACTTACCACGTAATAGTATTATTTGTTCAGAAAAACCTCCATAACTCCACTCCCAGAATCGTTTAGCAGATTTGGAGGGCAGAATTGTGATCCCTGTTCAAAACTACATAGAAACGTACACAATTGATTTTGAATGGCCAGGGGGCGGAGTTACGGAGCGTTTCATGAATAACTGGTCTATTACAGGGTACGTTCGGAAGTCTATGGCGCGCGAGCCAGACGTTTTCGCGAAAAATCAGATCCATTTTCGTTTTTATGGGACCGAACTTTCCCACTGTACAAGCTTTTAGCCAATTCGAGAACCTGACCGAATTTCGGAAAATTCATGGGCTATTGGTTGGCAGCCCATTCAAGGAGAAGTGTTGACCCTTGCCGGGAAGATGCCCTTATATGACTCCTGTTACGCCCATATTTGTCATGAACATCTGTAATAGATATGTCTAGATAGTCTTTGTTCAGGTTGCATGATTTTTTGTAGAAAAAAATTCAAAAACTACTACTTATCCCCTCGGCACCCCCAATTTTCCGAAGTTGGGCCAAAAACTCGATTTGGCTGAAAATTTGCACAGAGGGGAAATTCGAGCCCCTGAACACGAATATCATAGTCATTCTACGCAACAACGCCAAATTCCTCACAATCGAAGAACAATAGGGTAAAAAAGATGGGCAGAATGTTCAATTATGCAGGAAAGAACCAATAACAGATTACCCATTAGTGGGGGGCACGGGATGCTTTGATGGAGCGTAAAAGCGTTTTGCAAGAGTTTAGAAAACACTCAAAGCAAAAGCAAAACTAGCAAATGCATCAAGGATTCGAACCCTCATGCCCCAATTTGTAGCCCGTCACGCTACCAGCTGCTCCATCCGACCACTGCAAGCATTAGTTCTCGAGCCATATACGACCAGCACCTGCGCTTTGCTCCGTATCTTTCAGGACTTTCAGGCCTCCGTAACTTCCTTTCCAAAATCTTTTAGCAGATTTGGAGGGCAGATTTGAGATCCCCGTTCGAAACTGCATAGGAGGATATACAACTCATCTTGAATGGCCACGGTGACCCGGGAGCCTTTCCTTGTTAGAAATAACTTCTTTCTTTTCGAAGATATTGTATAGTTTCACTAGTTTTCAAAATGCGACATCCTCGCAGACCCCAGACAATAAGACCGCACTAATACGGTGAAGTCTAAAGGAAGTTATGACCATTTAAAATAAAGCACTCGAATTTTTTTCAAAATCTTCATCGACTGGATAACCATATCGAAAACCACCTGTTCATTAGGAAAACAAAACGGTCAATAGATTGATGTGAATACGTTGTTTAGAAAGCAGTTTACAGTACTTCGAAGAATGGAGTGTAAGTGCAGTTTCAAGTATTCAAAAAATGTCCAAATTTGGTATAGGGCAATACCGCGCCTCATTGTGATCGCGACGTCGCTGCCGCAAGAGTGACGGTGCGATCGCAGTAGAGCGCATTAAGTACCTCCCAGGTAGTTTCTTACTATTTCTGCTTGTTGTTCTCATAATATATTCCTGCCGCATAATTTACCTCGCTCCTTTGTCATCAGAGGACGGGGACGCTACCCATGGTAGGCAACACTCCCGTTTCGGAATACGAGTCTCGAACTTTAGTTAGGTTATCATGTCTCTTAAACGCTCTTGCTTCGGAATATATGGATCACTGCTTTTCTTTTAATCACCGGCTCTTAATTACCTTGATGCATTGGTTCGCATTGGCTGGGTAGAAACCACAGATATAAAGGAACCTGAGGAGGGGAGAGGGCACGGAAGGAACCCCCTTCACAACATTACCTTCGGAAGGTCACAACTTGATCAAACTGTGTATTTTCCTGCAGAATAATTACCATTCGATTTTTAAGCTTCTTCTGCTATGGCAACGAGGCTGTCAGGTGGAATGTTTATTGGTAGCCTATCTTTTCGACCGGATCGTCTCCCTCTAAGGACCAGCTCACCACCGCACGAGTGGAACAACGCCATTCCTAGTTAGTGTTATTAGTGAATTATAGTTGTTATTAGTGAATAATAGTTGTCGATCTTCTCGACTGTTTAACTGTAACAGTTATCATCAGTGGATTTCCCTAATAATAACAATAATAGTCGTTATTAGTGGATTTCACTAATAACGAGTAGCACGAAATGGCGTTTTTTACTTGTGAGGTGGTGGAGTGAGCTTTTGAAGACGATCTGGTCCAAACGTCAGGCCATCAATAAATATTCCACCTAACGTCCTCGTTGACATAACAGAGGAGGTTTCAAAGTAATATCGATGCCGAGGTTGCCAACATGGTGCATATTTGCATATCTCACTTTGATGAAAGACCGACGATTCACTTGGCGCGAAATCATAAAAAGTCGACTCCAAATCATCATGCCTCCTAAACACGCTGCTATCGAAAGAGCTGTCCAGATATCCGGAGAAAGGGTTCCCTTAGTACCAGATTTGAGAAGTATAATGGAGGAGCGGGGACACCGGCTTGCGGCTCGCAACTCTTTCAATTTGTGCAAGACCATTTCTCAATAATGTGATTGCGTACGGCTGCTCCGAGGAGTCGTGGACCCACCTCTTTCCGAGCAACCTGTAGTGGGCAATCACATCTGTTGCGAGGATGCCAGCACCTTTGATTATCTCGTGCGAATGCGGACGCTCATCGCTTTCTGCCGTTTACGTTGAAGCGGTTTGATCAATTGAAAATTCGAACAGCTCATTCCCATTTCTGCACTTTTAAAACCAGATACTGAATGCTCCATCCAATGCTTCACCCACTCCCCTTGCAGTACTAACATTTGTGGTTGCCTTTGCTGGGAATCCTCTAAACAAAAACTCATAGAGTAAAGTCAATCACAAAGTGCCATTTTCGCCGTACTTTGGAATTTTTCAGTAATTCGAAAACCTCGTGGCGTTCCAGGTAAAGCAAATATTCAGGAAGAGCAGCTTTTCATCTACTTAAGGAGCTTGATATGTTTCATGTTGGCACGCTCTCAGATTTAAACTTATCTTCTGAATGCGCAAAGCCGTCCAGAATTTTGCTTACCACCTAAAAGGAGGAGCTCCTTATGCAGCAATAATATGACCCTCAACACCTTACGATGATATTCGTATCGTTTAATAGGACCAAAGACATAAAAAGTATGCAACTGCACGCTAAGCCCACCGTAAAAGGAGCATCACTTGTGTATGGTTCCTCCTTACTTCTTGTCCCATGCCCTACCTATTCCGCACTTACCCCATGCTCACAAGCCGTTTTTCATGTAATGTGCGAGCTCCTCCCACCCCCGAAATGCTCCTCCCTCTGCTCAAAATTCTTTCTTGACCCTCGGAAACCTATCGCTGACCTAAATTCATCTTTCCCCACGTATGGTGCACACACAAACCCAATCAACAATTTTCAGCTTGAAAACGAAACATTCCAAGGACCGCCCCGTCCACCGTGGGCGGAGCGATCCCTGGAATGTTCTTTCCATGTGTGCTCTTTACTTCATGTCCCATGCCCTAACCATACCACACCCATCTTCACAGATTGTTTTTCATGTAACGTCCTAGCTCCGCCCATTGTGCCCAGTCATCTTTCACGACTTTCACAAACTCATCCCTGACCTTACTCCATCTTTCACCCACGATTGGGGCACACTCAAACCCAATTAACAATTTCCTGTCCGAAAACGGTACATTTAGGGCATCCCCCACCCACCGTGGGCGGAGCCTAACTCGGTCCATGAGTGGTCTTTACTTCCTGTCTCATGCCCTACTCATATCACCCTTGTCCCCACTCCTCAGGTCGTTTTTCATGTAACGTCCTAGTCCCGCCCACCACCACAAATGCTGCACCCACTGTAGCCGGGCCTCTTTCATGACTTTCACTAACTCATCCCTAACCTCAATCCATCTTTCCCCGCACATTCAAACCCATTTAACAATTTTCGGTCTAAAAACGGAATATTCTAGGTCACGCTCCACCCCCCGTGGGCGGAGCTTGACTTAGTCCATGTGTGGTCTTTAGTTCCTGTCCCATGCCCTACCCATACCACTCTTGGCCCCTCTGCACAGGTCGTTTTTCATATACACCTAATTTCGTGACAGACGTACAAAGGGACGGACAGACAGACGAAGAATTTTATATATAGTAGGGATAGTTGGGGAAATTAAAAGGCCGCTGTTCAAACGACTTTACGAACATCGCAGGGCCTTGCAAAATCCCACATCATATATAAACAGTAGTTTTCCAAGCATAGAAGCGGAAAACCTACCCACGAAGGACCTCCCAACTTTACTGTAAAAGTGCTGCACCGTTCCATTGAAAACACAATGTAAAGATTTTGGTATTTTGGTTTTTGGTAGCTTTGTCAACATTGACAATTGATCTAATAGTGGCAAGAAATTACTAGAGGTACTGGAAATAAGAAGATGATCCCCAAAAATAAATAGCGAAGACGAGCTATGTGAGTCTTTCCAGTTGATCACATGACTGCAGTGACTTGCACTGTGGAATGAATGTAATATCACCTATCACCGCAGTCATAGCACGTCCACCCTATTTGAGGTTTGGGTCAGGGTGGGTCAACCATTCCTGCTCCACTTCCAGCAACATGATAAGATAGGTAAGTGGCGGCAACGAGTCAGTCAGACATAAATCTGCTGACTCATTTCATAAGGTGCTAATATACATATAAAATAAAATAAGTTGTTCTCTTTCAGACGTGAAAAAGGAGCTAGGCGCCGAAAACTCACTCTTTTGTAATTTTTTGAGTCTTCTGAAAGTAAATTTTGGAGCCTTGCATTAATCTTCACACATTTAGATTGGCATGAGGCTTCGGAACAGAACAATACTCAGTGATTATAGTGTTCTTCTTCTTCAATCGCAGCAAATTCACATACTCCGTATGCAGAAAAACGTGCAGCTAAGTTCAACTCATGTACCACGAAGAAGCTCAAAGGAAGTAAAATTTGGGTCGCATGCAGCTGAAATAATATAACCCATCAGTACGCAGGCGCCGCACTCCCAGAGTGCCCTGGAACACTCCTTCCCATCTCCAAGATATGGCTCCAAGAAGTACATACTATTGGATGCCATGTTCAAGAATCATACCCTATATATAAACCAGGAATTTGGTTTGTCCGTTTGTCTGTGTGTCCACCCTGTGACTTAATTACCCAAATTTGAGGTACAGTAGCGTTGCGGACCTATGGTCTTGGGTGAGTGGCGAGAATGAGAGTGTGTGGCGGGATGAAAGAGCTCGACACACGTTCATCCAAGTCCGTAGGCCTCGCCCTGCCAGGCGCTCCGAAATGGACTGTAAGTTAGTCGTAGCTATGTATCGACTATTCGCCCACAACATAATTCTGTCGTGTTATTCACGCAGTACTGTGCGATAGCCCAACTGGTGCACTTAAAAATCACAGTATGAATCTGATCTCTTCGGAGAGCTTGGAAACATGCTATGGTCTACTTTGCCTACCGACAGCAGACTACTCGAATACTGAAGCGCGCAGCTTGAGGTGATGCGCTAGGATCGCTATAGCATCAAAAAGACCCGTTTTCAAAGAGCTTTGCCGCGCATCATCTCTTCTAAGTATAAAACCAGCTTAACGGCTGGAATTAGACTGAGTAACGCGAGTGTAAGAAGATCGGTCGCTTTTCCACTTAAAGGCACACTACGCTATGATTAGATGAGTCGATTTCCGTTGGGATTCGACCAACTAGAACCTGTGAAACGAAGCCATCCAAAAAGTGTCCTTGTTTCATATGGAGTATGAATTCCATGAAAAGCCTGCTCTTACAAAGTGCAATTTTTTCCGTCTGAGTGACGCAATATTTAAGCAGATCGAGGCTGACGCGCATTGGCATTTATCTTTTTTTTTAAAAAGAAGATCGTCTACAAATTCCCCAGGAAGTCTCAAAAACCACTCCACACCTTCCAACCCGAAATACGACCTTCACTGAGGATTTCTCGGATCGAGCTCAACACTGGACAAGACTATCTCCAGTTGCACCCTGAACGTGCAAACGGACCAAAACTTTCCTCACCACCTTATAATATTCAGTATTAGCTCTCACCAAGTATTCGTACGGTCCTCATTGGCACTGATATCACACACTTTTCACAAAAGCCATTATATTAGCTGGTATCGACATTATGAATTTGTTTTTGTTTCACAGTTTTTAGCTGCATTTGGTGTAAATAAGAAAGGGACGGTGCCTGACTACTTACTCATTCGAGCGCTCTACCGTTTTAACAACCTTGATAACCCTCTCGCACCACTTTTTTCAAACAATTTCAAATGCCAATCCCTATCAAGAAATGGCGCGCTTCCTGATAGCTGCTTTCAGAATCATGTAGGGGCACGTGTACACAACATACAATTGACATTCATTGTTCCTAAGCTACAAATCCCAAAGGAGTAGTTGACGTTTCGTTCTCCGCTGAGGGAAGAATTTAGATTTTTACAAATTTAGATTCTCAGTTTTTAGGCTCATAAACATTTAAATATGAAAATTAGGTGCATTAATCGCTTTTAGAGTTTTGGACCACTCCCTATTACCAGTTTTCAACAAGTTTGACGGCGCAATTTTTGGGCCGCCAGTGCTTATAGTGCGTAAGTTGGTCATTTCGGAAACAGGTACAATATTCGTGCTCAGAGGGTCATACTTATCCCAAGACCAACCACCGGCCCGACTGAGATTCTAACCCAAACTTGATAACTCGAACCAGGTACTGGTGCACCTTCGAATGCACCTTTGAATAAATTTATCATGTTTCATGAAGAGGATATCTTTGGAAGTCTTCTAGAGGAATAAAATGGAAGGGTGCACCTGGAGATAGTCTCGTCCAGTGTTGAGCTCGGTCCGAGAAATGCTCAGTGAAGGTCGTATTTCAGGTTGGAAGGTGTGGAGTGGTTTTTGAGACTTCCTTGGGAATTTGTGGACAATCTTCTTTTTTGAGTAGATCTTGGTCCGGCGATTTCCAAATGAGTACGCCAATCGATAACCACACTTATCCCTGGTATCAGTGCTATGGCTTTTATATTATCGCAAAAACCGCCCACTATATCAAAAGGTGCAACCTGATTAAAATAGCGTAAATAGCAAGTTGCCTCTCCTGACATCCCTGCGATGGTACCTAGAGCGCATCACAAAAGATGACGGGTATGAAAGCAACTCACCCGTCCCATCTGTTTTCTCTTTCAAATGTCTGAGATTCTATAGAGATTGGTGTCGTGAACAGAGGAGCAGCTAATAAAAGTGTCATCACAATCTGAATATGCATGAGCTAACACAAGCAATTACCATGACTTTTCTCCGTAATTTTATGTTGTGGTTGCTCTAAAATTGACCTCAACAAATGGTTGAGCGGTTGATGACAAAGTAATTCTGCCGCATTGAACGGGTGGAGGGCTCTCTACCATCCCACTCCTTATATAGGGCGAATGGCAAAGTATATGTTGATTTGTGCAGTTCATCAGGTAGATGAGGATAGAGTAATGAGCATAGTGCCCCTCACGTAATGCACAGCCTCTAAAATATATTATTCATTTTACCGTACTAGTTGGGCTAGCGCAAACTACTTCCCGGGGGCGTCACTTGGTCGATCGATTTGCTTTTCATAAATTTACTCAGTACCCATTACCATATCACATTCCGCCCATCGTTGGCGGGTTTCCTCTCATTTTAAACGCGATCGAAATAATTAGGATTGGCCATTTCTACCGATTTTTTGGTTTTAAGACTGCGTTGAAATCGAGTTACGGATTTTCGTTGCACAGACCGCCCACTCGCAGTGTCCCTGTCATTGTGCCCAGGCCTCTTATCATAACTTTCAAAAACTCATGACTAACCTTACCCATATTGCATCACGTTCGGACCATTTTCGAACCAAATAAACAATCTCCGACCCGAAGACAGAACGTTTCAGTGCACGCTTCGCCCACCGTAGACATAACTTGGTCCATGTGTGCTCTTCGCTTCTTCTCCCATGTTTTACTCATCCCAAACTTTATAACATCTCCACAGGTTGTTTTCTTGTTATGCATTATTTCCTAACAGACGTATCGATAGAGGGACGGACAGACGAAGCGTTGTATATGAAGGGGGCACACAAAAAAGACTCACCTTCCCCCCCTCCCCCCCCCCCCCCGCCACTTTCAACACCATTTTAGTCAAGCTTCAGCGAATTCTGACGAGATTCTTCCATACCCAAATCCAAGAACACACCTCACACTATCACCACACTCCGCAATAGCCTTCTGCACCGGTAGGAACGGGAGCTTCTTCCGGGTAAACACGATGTGTCACTTCAACTCGACAAAATCCGAAATTTTGCCACCTTCGTTAACAACCCTGCTATGACAGTTCACTCTGGGTACTTGAGGGGACTCATATTGGGTGATGTTCCTAAACAATCCTTCGGGCTCTCAACACCTTTCGCTTCCAAAAGCCAGAACGTGCCATCACCACTGAACCCCCCCCCCCCCTCCCCTGAGGGAAGTGAGACATGAAAAAGACATTTCGGGTCAGGGCAGCATGGTCCGGGTGGGGTAATTTCGCCAGAAAATCGCTTCAGCGACGTCGCACTAGCGGCCCCACCAGTACGACTTGCGAATGGACTGCACTTGGGAGCCACAGCGCGGCTGCGTCACCTCAGCCCATGCCACACTGCCTACTGCACCCATGCCACACTGCCTCCTCGACCCATGCCACAATGCCTCGCTTGAAGGCTGTCAGCCCTGCCACCGGCACTCGCACCTGCCCCGTCGCTCGCCGTGGGAGGTCACGCGGTTTTTTGGCATAAGTAGCCTCACCCGCATGGTCCATGCAGCTAGAGCTCTGTGACGTCTTGGAACCAAAGGGTCGGTCATTAGGAAGCATACCACGAGAGATATGGAAGCTGGCTTTGCTGTTCAAGGCGGACAGTGATGCCGTAGAGGCTATGGCACCCGACAGTGCTGACTGGAGGTTCCATATTTTCATAACAGTGAAAGTAGCAAGCCTCTGCTTGCCACTTTCTGCTGCTCCTTGCTGCTTGTTCCTAGAGCAACATCCCAGGGACATTTGTTCAAATACTTTCATCGCGTTCGTTATCCTCTGTTTTTCATACTTGGCGAAAGTGAGCCGCGAGCAAAATTACTTTCCTGGCAACCCCCGTGTGGTATGAATAATTATTAACAAGTACACACCCTAATTATCTAGCATTATAGCCCTAGACAGCAGAAAGGCGGATAATACTTCTCGTACGATTTCATTACTTCCAGCCATAATTTTCCTGTTATTTGATATAAAATTATTCAAAGCCGTGATAGAACAACAGAATACCTCGCGCAAACTGTTCAGAAGTAGTGCCACACAGCAACAGAAATCAAGTATCTCCAAAGAACGGATCTTTATGTGTTTCCATTGTTCGTGTGTGTTTCAAATACATTCTAATGTTCCATACATTATCTGTTTGTTTATGTTTGGAGCTGGAGCAATGACCGAAGAGTACGACTGTTCCACTCCGAGTTTCCCGCTTATCGGTTCCGTCCGCACGCTCTACGTGACATCTTGCATAGCAATTATCATTGCTTCCATTGTGTTTCAAATAGTTTTTGTCCTGGTAAGCTGTTACTGGTTTTATGTGTCTTTAGATAATATGTTTACTCCCGCGAAGTAACTTATAAACTTGCAAATTTTGAAGATCAGAGGGTTATCTAACGTATCCTATCTCTACAAGGTTGCACTCATACTCTAGAATCCCTGCTCCTGCATTGCACCCTGCGCGAGAGCATGTTGTAGTACTCCAACAAGGTCACATCATCGAGCATGCAGTACTGTTCAATACACTAAACGTGGAGCCCACATAGCGGTATCTAAGTACAGTACGGCATGGAATATAATGAAAGCGTGTGCATCAATGGTCGATGACGACCTACTTCCGTAATTAATTTTATTATGGTTATTCAAAAATCGACCTCACCAAATGGCCATTCGAGAGGAGGAAGGCGAAATGGATTTGTTAGCATAGTACTGTTGCTTCAGATCTGCCAGAAGGTGAAGGGCTGGAAGTCGGACTTCGCATTCTATCTTCTTCAAATTATAGCGTTCTTCAGCGTCATGAGCTACATCGGATTGTTGGTGTCATACATTCATGGACTCATACTATTTGATTCCCCCGTGCTCTCCAAGGTAAAGATGCGATGGCAACAGAGTTCTATGTTTTGGTATAATTCAGCATAACTCAGGTAACCGGCTCCAACTATCAAAGTAGTTTCTTTGCTTTCGTGTTAACAGATATGTGCCTCACTGTTCACCGGCTTTTCTACACTCTACTTCCGGTGAAAGCGCAATTCATTCTAACTAAAAGGACTGAGAGGGTAAGATTAAAAAACATGCTTTGTTCATATGTGACCTCCACCATTTTTTATTTCAATGGGGAAAGACAAACTGATAGCCGCCCTTTGCTTTCGTGAATCAGTTCCTATTTAGAAATGGTGGCACAACTAAAAAAATCACACAGATATCCGGGTTCCCAGGCATAATCAGTAGCTTATGTATATGGATATCCGAGTCCATCCAATATAATTGCGTCAAGTGGTTGGAACAGGGGTCAAGGACGTGTTCAGAGCTGCTTGCGAACAAATTATACTATATCGGCCATTTTGCATACTCATGGTGACTTCATACCCTTGCTTGTTTTCAAGATAACACGTTCGATAGAAACATGACCGCTTTGGGTAACCCTCCAGATCTTGTCAACGAAATTTTTACCGGGAATCCCGACAGCCTTTATACCTCGAAGTTTTCTTCGTGACAAAACTTCCACATTGTTTTCTGCATTTTGCTCGGAAACCCGGTGCTGTCTAAAAGATTAGAGCCATTATATTCGGTAAATCCTCAAAATGAGGGGTGAAAGTCTAAAAGCGATGTATTATCTGCCGGTCACAATACACCTTGTCCTTACAGATGTGTATTGCATTTATATTTATTTTCTATGGGGCAATCACAGCAACTGCTTTGTCACCTTTCGCTTCTGTGGAATTCTGCGCTGCCCACTTCTTCTTCTACAATGGAGAAGGTCCCCTTTTTTCAGTGATTACGTGGTACGTTTAGAGCTCCCAACTATCAGTATTGATTGCAGCATGAGCGGCAGAGAAAGTCACCAGAGTGCATTTTGTGGCTGACACTTGTCTAACTTATAGTTCAATGCTATGATAAAAATGATTTGCTAATTTTGAAGAGATGCAGAGTTTGTCCTGGTGATGGACTCTTGAATCTTCGCCGTCAGATAGTCAGATCATTACAGGATAAATCAATTGTTCAACTATGCCGTTGGCATCGTTAGTGTAACTGCTTATTTGATCATGTTTACCATACTCTTCATCAAAGGATCACTAACATTCAGAAGAAACAGTGAGATAAGAATGACAGCACAGGTGATTAATCAATAATTAGAACAGGTAGAGCTCTATATAATAGACATAAATATGGGGACTTTGTTTTGTATGTGTAAATGTAGACACGTGCATTCAGCTGTTGCTTTCACCATATTTTAAAGCTTCGTTCTGCAGGCAGCAGTGGTATCAGTATTACAACTGCTCTTTTTTGTCTACTGGGAATTTATAATAGACCCAGAACCGTCTGAATGGTGGCAACATTTAATGGAAGGATACTCGACGCTCATTTACTCTGACGTTCTAGTCTTACCTTACATAATATTCAACAGGTAGGTTCTGATCTTACCAAATAAACTATGGAGCTAAAGCTTGCAAAAAAAGCAGGAGTCGTTAGAGGCTATCTTAAAAGCCTCAACCACTTCTAACGTGCTCTCCATTTTCTATTGTTAGAGTGCCAAGAATTTTCGAACACACTTTGAACACCCTTTTTCCTTATTAGTTACATTTGTATGTGCAAAGAAGAAAAGGTGTAACCCTTCATGCTTCGTAATACTGAGAGAGTTGAATAAGACGTGACCAGATGCCATCGTGGCTGTCTTGCATGCCCATCAATCACTATCATTCAGGCAAGACAAACAAGACATTTCATGAGAGCGTTTCCTCAAAACTGATTCTTGCCTTGGATTTGGGATCTTCGCGATGACTGTCCTTCGGAATGAGCATGGTCCAAAGACAGTATACCCCACTGCAAAGATGTGCGCCGATTGCTGAACTGTGTTGGTATAGGAGGGATTACTTCTCGGTGAAAGTGACCATTGACTACTAGGACCAGCTTCACATCAATGCGATGTTCTTTCTGCGGGAGAGCTTTAATGGTTGCAAGAACAGGCTTTCTTGCGTGCAGACCCACAGTTCAGTACGATTCGAAATAAGATGAAAAGGCTGCAAGTTTGCTAGCAGTGACTCAGTTGATCCACACCTCCTGAGATGAGTGTGGACACGTGTCATTCGCTTGCTGCTGCAATTCGAAGGACATCGGCTAAATAGTGTCAGTCAATGAGAACGGGATCCCTTGCGAAAAGTATGCCAAGTTTACGACACACAAAGAAACAGAGCAATGCTTCGAATAATCATTGCGTTAATAATGAAGTGCAGTGAACCGATGCGATAACAATGAAACACGATATCGACAGTGCTAAAAAGTAACTTAGGCTGAGCCCCAGAACTGAAGAGAACGATTTTAAATAACCTGGTGTGGTCCCTAGGCCGGACGACAGTACAGAATGAGTAAGCTAGTGTGGTTCCTAGACCTGATGACAATACAAAGAGAGGGGAAATCAGCGATCATATGGGAGAGATCCGCGATAGGGAGAAAGTCGAAAGAATGTCAAAAATCGAAACACTTGGAACATGCGCGTCCCCAAAAAAGGGTTCTGCCAACCCGAGCCCGCCAAAACCGTTGATCTCTTTTTGACAAATTATGTCGAGGAAGGTATGGGTTACTTTACTCTCATGCCTAGAGATTGTTCTGCGCAAGTTTTACAACACTGTGGAGCTGAAACAAGGGTTATTTTCGCTGCTGTCTTATAGAAGATGGTGCAGAAATCAATGCTAGGAAGAGAACACTATTATGCACTATCAGCGATCGCCCATCAGATAGAGTAAACACCAAAGGAAGAGGGAAAACGAGGTCTAATGATTTTCTGGTCCACCGTATTCCACTGTCTTCCTCTAACCAGAGTTTATTTGTCCTGCACCGAGACTGACGCTCCTTACAATTAAGTGAAATGGCGACGTGGAAATAGCTGCCTTACCTCAATGCCTTTGGAATTCACGACTTTCGGATTGGAGAAATGCTAGCACAGTCCAATAGACGCTATGCACACCAGAGCTCAATAAACTGTTGACTGATAAGCTTGTTGCAAAAGTTACAAAAAGTTTAAAGGAAAAATACAATTTGTATTACGAATCCTCGAGTGACCTAGTAGATTACGAGTTGAAAAATTGAACAGCTATTTTCAGGAGAGTGAAGACAGCGCTAAAAAGCTTATTTCGGAAGAAGAACTCACCGCTTGTGGTCACCCTGGAATGTCCATAGATCCTACAACGACGAAGTAAACTCGTCCGAATAGAGAGGCAGACCAGGATCCGAGGAATTGTGATTTTTGAAAATAGCTTTGCTGTCTCAGTTCGTTTTGTGTGCTCTGGGGCTTGGATTAATAAAAGGTGAAGGAATCACAATTTCAAGTTGCCTACGAGATGACAACAAGAGATAACAAGTGATACTTTGCGTGCGTAAACGGAGGTGTTGTGCTGACAGGTGACGCGCACTATCATACTGTCATGGAGCGGATATCAAATCAGCATCAACGTCTTCCTGACCAACCAGTCCTTGCAACCCTCCGGAATAGACGATTTGGTACCTCTATTCCTTTACTTCTACTTTTTGCTACGCGTGCTTGTGGCACCTCCCTTATCTTAGGATTTTCGGAGGAAACTTGAGTTTTGCTTGTTCGTTTTCCCATCATGAGGCGACGGAATTTACGGAAGGTATTGCGATATGCTTTGAGATGGTAATAGGTGATAACAAGTGGTATTGGGTGATATAGGGTGTTACTGCAATGTAGTGTGTGACCCAGTCTCCTCTACAGGGACTCGAGTGATAACAGCGGTGATCAATATTTATTATTAGGTTGTCCGGAAAGTTTTCGGACTGACGTCGGAGAACATTGTGTAGTTAGCAACTTTATTGACATCGTGTACCGTGGATTTTGGAGTATTCGTAAGGTCTGAAGTTGGCGTACAGAAAGGTTAGGTCGAGCCCCACAGGTAGCGACCACGAGCCGTTTGTTCTATGTTTGTGGTCGAGAATTCTTGAGCGATTCGTCACCGTTGTCGAACTTGTGGTACCAGTAGGAGCACGTCGAGCGACAGGGGGCTTGCCCTTTCACTGTTTCCTGCAGAAAGCGATGGACCTCGTTCGCGGATCGGCCGGAGCGGTGTTGTAGAAGCAGAACTGGTCAGTAGAGCACCTTCTTGTCATCCATTACGAAGGCACTACTGGGGACAGGAGACGGTCTGTCGCACATGCTGCTGTCAGGTACAAATACTGGACATGCAACACAAATCCCTCAAGTTAGGTCCGCTCACAACATCGGGTGACAAAGAAATTTTGTTTTGAACCCTACCATGCATTTAGTCCGAAAACTTTCCGGACAACCTAATAGGAACAGAGAATAAGGAACAATGGATTACAGCCAATTAGTATGCAAGATTCGGGGAGTGGCAAGTGGGTAATAAGGTGGTGGCGAGGCTTGGCTGATGCTGATGACGCTCTGCTGATGACGATGGCGAATCCGGTGGCCGGTACCGGCGGCGAATCCGGCGGCTGGTGGTGGTAGGCGGGTTCAGTTGCCTCCTGCCAGCTCCGGGTGGTCGAGGAAAAAACTGCACCAACTGACTGTAGGTGGCCAGAGCCTTCTTTCATAGCCCCCCCCCCCATTTGGGCTCTCTCGACCTCCTGCAGAGTGGCGAGTTATAGATCACGGGCGCCTACCCTCAACATCCTCCCCCCCACCCCAGGGAGCCGGCGTCCTCGACGGCGTTATCTTTAACGGTACCAGAGGACGTACACATGCATTCGTTACTCGCTTTTATACACTCATACACTGCCCTGCCACTGCACACGCCCAGGCTCTTGTCACAAATTTCAATGCTCCTTCGGGAGCTCTGTGAGTCCTTTTCAAGCCACAATGTGGATCGCCTCAAAAGTGGCCATACTGCGATTTGCGGCCACCTTCCTTCAGCTGACCATGACACCTCTTATCTGTTTCTTAAATGGGGGCGTCCAGGTCGAACACGCCTTCCACTCATCGAGAGCCTCCTTCAAATGCTCGAGCGAGGTGGTTACTTTCTGATTATCCCCCTACGTGGACCATCTTTTTCACTAAGGATGCATTTTGTGGAGCGGCAAAAGCTATCGGTCCTTCACTTCTGGAGCATCGCTTTTCCTCCAGTTCCTCTTGATCACTTTTCAGACTCCTCAGGGCGTCATTGTATGTTGTATCGAAGCAGTAATCGTCGATTCGCTCATGCCTCGTGATTTTGTCGGTCACGCAGATGAAATCTGTCCTGTCCATACAGCGGTCATGAACAGTCTTAATCCTTCTTTGATGCTCCATTGTCGAGGCACACCATTCCTCTTTTCACGATCGGATCTTCTCAGCCGTGCTCATGTCGCTCCTGATGAAGATGCTAGCAGCAATTCATGCTTGTTCCAACGATCCTATGGCTTCTTTGGCAAAGCCTTCTAGAACGGTATCCCCTCGAGATCACCAAAGCCTGCTCCGTGCAGGAATCCGTCCTTGCAGCGATATAGTAGATGAACTTGGCTTGTCGGCTCAATGACAGATGCTCTGAAATGAGAACAATGCATTTTGTCCACCTTAATCTTCAATTTTCTGCCTCTCTTCCCTCTACTTGTTGCACTGTGTCTACCTTATTGTCAGGAATTTGTTTTGGTGCTAACTTCAGCATGTGATATTGAACCCAAATCGGTTCCGAATTTTCTCCTATTCGGGAGACAACTGCTGAGTTCTCGGTGGTTCCTATCACGCAGAAAGGTCCAGCTCAGTGGCTTGTCAGCTTGGGGCGCAAACTCATTGCTTTTTCTTTTGGTGTAAGTAGGTATACTCTATCTCTTATTTTTTTGCATTTTCTACTGTCAACCTTATTTTTTTTGTCATAGTCCATTTGCAATTTCTCTCTCACTCGGTTGCCGTACTCGCGCACTCATTCGTGAGTCTCCTCTGTGCACTGAATCAACCCTATCTTATAGTCATCCATTGCTTTGTCCAGGGCGTACCATGATATCTCCCTATTCGGTCCCTTTTCTGAAGGAAAAAAACGGACCTATCCCATGGAGCAAAAAGCAGGGGCTCTCCTTCGTAGCCGTACGAGGTGACACGCTGTAAGCAAACATACAAAGGAAAGCAGGTCATTCAGTCACTACTGTTGCTGACCTCCTGAGCATTGCAACAATGGAACCATTAAGCCTCTTTGTAATACCGTTTTCGCATGGGCTATATCCTTTGGACATTACGTGGTTGATTTTGGTTACTCTCATCAGTATAACCATCCCTTTGTTTTCTAATGTCCCTCCCGAACCAGAAAGTATCGCCTTGGGAAATCTACACCCATCGGCTGTCCATCGGGTGAAAATGACCTTTGCTTTCGTTTGAGCCGATTTGTTTGATGTCGGTTGAGCTTTGCGAAAACTTCGAAAAATGGTCGATTATCGTTACCGCACACTGTTTCCACTTGATGTTAGCCCCAGCTCTAAGACAGCTACGTCGATAAGCTCTAGGGCTCTGCGATTGCAACTGGCGTCAATGAAGGGATTCCCAATTGTCTGTGGTTATGAACAAAGTAACGTTGGCACGCTTTCGTTAATTTATTTACATCTTGAACCATACTGGGCCTGTATACATCCTTCTGTCGCTTTTTCGATAATTTGAATGCGCTGAAGTAGCCTGCCACGGCACCAGCTATGGCTTCGTGGAAAACCTCATACCTTTTGCTTTCTGGGACCACAGCTGCCAACTTTCTCGGAGTAGGTATTAAGATTCCAATTTCCACTACAAAATTCACTACCCGTAGCCAGTTAATCGACCTCGCATCCTTACTACGCGGTTCAAGTCATACTTTCTTAAAGCATCTAGCACCCCATCAGCTAGTGTATTCACTACGGCGTCATTTAGCCCTTTTACAGCCTCTGAGTCCTCATCTACTCGTACGCCTCTACTTAATGCGTCGGCAACAAAGTGTGCTTTGCATTTTACGTATTTTACCATCAGCCTGTACCTTTGCAACTCGAGGAACCCCGTAGCACTCGCGCAGAAACGTTGTTCCTCATATAAAGTGCAGCTATCGGTTGATGATCAGCCATAACTATCGTGCACCATAGATAACACCATAGATAAGCATGTGGTATCGCTTATTGACAAACATGGCAGCTAACGCTGCTCAACGATTTCGATGCGAGGTTCATGGGGTGCAAATACTTATCTTCGTCTTCCTGCACCAAAAGCGCCCCTATTCCGGATGTGGACGCGTCAGTACATACATATAACAAAAGGTTTCTCCCAACTTTGTGCTCTTTCCATATCCGGTTGCTCCGATACTGGCGTAGAACATATGAATTCTTCTACTTTCTCGAAAGCTTCTTCACAGTTTGCTGTAAACCATATGTTTATGACTCGTAAGGTGGAGAAAACAACAAGCCCACTTACTACTCTGCAAATTCCGTCTACGGATGCCTTTTTGTAGAAAGCTGAGGAGTTGAAAGGCTTTCTCGATGGCTTCTTGCGGAGATGTCCTAAATAAGCAAACGGAAAAAGTAGCGGGGGTGAGAAGGGAGATGATTTTCAGGCTCACAGGCACGCACGAGACAAGGAGAATTCCAAGAGGTATCGCACAGGATGACAAAGTGAGCAGACTACTCAAATGTTGTGGTTAAAGGAGCACTTCGCTCCAATTAGACTTGTTGAATTACTTTTCGGGACATCGGATATGGGTACACATTCAGGTCGTACCCTTGTTACGCCATGACGATCCGCCTTCACGGCGCCACATCCCCTCCAACCCACGCTAACCATACCTCCTAGCTCAGTTGACCAACTGAGGAGGCTAGGTGGGCGCATCTAGCGTCTGAGTACAATACCGCTCGCGTCGCGTGAGTAAAAAAAAGCCTCGCGGCGGTTTGTTCGCGAACAAACCGTCGCAACGTCCGAACATCGTTCGATGTGGATAAAATGGAAAGTTCTTAGGAGCGTTGGATTTGTTTCGATGCGGCGAGTTCAGTAGTGTATAAAATGTCAAATTTTGATCACCGACAGTCCTGAAAATTGCGCGAAAACGCGTTTTCGCGTTTTTCCGCTATAAATCAATAGTTTATTGGTTTTTCATTGGACTTGTATAATTTTCGTAATCAGCTCATCGAGCTCTACAAGACGATGCTACAAGTTTTCGGTTTTCTCAGATTCGATTTTTTCACATTTTGAGAAAATGGAGGGAAATTTTCTTTGGAACCTGATGAGTTGAAGCTAAAATCCTTTCACAATCTCAAAGCGAACTCACAGAAGTGTAGAGATTGAAGTTGCGAGCCTTTCAGATCAGCCACTACTCCTTTGTGTGGCCCTAAACAGCGCCTCCGTGTATACTCTGCTAAACAAAAACCATCCCTTAACTCATCTGCAGACGGAGATCCCCTAATGAAATAAATGCCGTTCGATTCCTCTGAGAAAATGCTATCGAACAACATACAAAAATCTTTGTACTGATAATTGTCTTATTTTCCTATTTCCAGCCTTTTCCTTTTGTGGATCAACCTCTCAATCTTCTGTCGGCCGTCGCGATTCACGTGCACGCCCTGGGAGAGCGATCATAATCGATGGCGCCATCGCACTATTCACGTGCACGGCCGTGGGAAAGCGCTAGGAGCTCCCGATAGCGCCATCGATCGTGCTAGGGTTATTTCTAAGAAGGCGTCCATCGTCGAATTGTGATCAGTACCAAGTAACTGGAATAATTGCTGTAAGTATTTTCCTCAAAGAAACTGCAATGTTTTCGCTATGTAATAGACGTTGTGCGGTTTGAATTGACTTTTAAGATTTTATTGGATCTTAAAGGCGCGATTTGCGATAATTTTCGTGCCTCGTCGTGTTTCATGATGACTCTGGGAGGTGCTGAATAACATAAAAGTGAAGAAAAGACAAGGAAGACCTTCAAACACTTCAAAAATAAGGTGTTTTTGAGCTTTGGCTTCGACGAGTTTTCTGTTAGAAGAAGGCACTCGAACAAGTTTTGACGTGATAATATCATCCGATAAGGATGGTGTTACTATGGAAATTTCCATATCCTATCTTATCGCAGTCAATATCATGCCTCTGATCCCCGCTGGCTGAATTGTGGATTGGTGTAGGCCATTTTGAGACGGTGGCAGCCATCTCATTTACGGGTTCTCTATGCGTTTAGCGCTCACCCTCGCTCCGCGGTGATGGCACACGTTTTGCCGTTATGGAATGGCCTATCTGCTCGTGGATGGAACCAAGATGCTCATATTATCGTGGACTTTGCCTTTGAACCAGTCCTGTTAGTGTTTCTACTTTTCCCGTTCTAGTCCATGTTCGCTATTCATCACCAGTGGGGGTATACCCATAGAAATTTGTAGATTGCATATTTATTATACCATGATTAATTAGAATTTTCATGTAAGGTTGAATTCAAGTTCGTGTTGTACCGTCCATTTCTTGCCTTCTACATTGTTACTGGTTCTGGTCTGAACTCACAAGTGCGTCTTCCATTTGTTTATTAGAGGATTTGTCGAATTCAGCGACCCTTTAGATATGTTGTAATTTCTTTGATAAAGTTTTATTTCTACTACGTGGTGCTCAGTTATCACAGAAATTGATTGGATGGATTATCTCAGAACGCAGAGGGGAACGCATGTCCTCTTAGGAGTTCACTTTTTTCACGCCGTTCAAGAACCGTAACCTTCTTTCCGTGAATAGTCCGGCTTCAAATCTCTCCGATCCCTCCCTGTTGCGCATGCACGACTTCGACTACCAACGACGAGTCTCCCTCGTCAAAATGCGACGTCGATAGTAAGTTAAGTGTTCTCGACTAACATTGAGCCAGAAATATCGTCTGTAGTTGAGCCCTGAGTTGAGCAAACAATAAAAAATTGCTGTTGAATGTCATAAAAGGAAGTAGGTACGAAATTTTGAATTTTTAAGTGACCGATAAAAAAGAGGATGGCTGTGGCTCACGATCTCCCACAATCGCTTCCTTACCGGAATGGCTCTTTCACTGGATTATCTTCTCTTACCGCGAGCTTCCTTCTGCACGTGTGCGCCACGCTCGGACTTGGTCGTCTGGCGCTTCGTTCATAGTTTACGCTGGCAGGGCGTGGCGGCGCTCACAAGGCGATTACGCAGCGGACTAAAGCCGCCGCACATACCTACCCTTGTAATTTTCCTGGGCGTCTCAATCACAATGGGTGAGGGCTCGCCGCGCCGCCTCTCGCCGCGGACGGCCGCGCGAAAACTCGACCATTCGATGCCATCCAACAACAACGGCACCCCAAGCTCGTATGCACACCGTTACTTATCAAAAGGGACCATTAAGGGATCGGGAGAAAGAAGAATATGATGGGAAGAGCGATAATCGGTAGAGCGCGACTTGAGGTCTGTATTCGCATGTATCGCGTATCTCTCCCAACTGCAACATCACCTTCCCGAGTTGCTCGCTGCGACAGATGTGATTTATTGTCTTACAGGGTGTATTTCATTCATTCATTCAGTAGAAAAACAAACAGCATCGATCACGTGAAAAAATTTATGGAGTAAGCGGAAGAGTCAGAAGAAGGTGTTCGTGTTACGAAAAATTCATTGAATTCACACTTGACGTCTTATGAAAGAGTCCGTATGCAATGTATGCAACCTAGCAAACTGCAAACCTCACGGTAGGTCTTCCCGCAGTTGCCTCCTTCTAGTGTCTTCATGGGTACACCCTCACGGTGGATTCTAGCTTCCTTAGTTTCGCTGTAGGTTACCGGGACAAATGCCGTTACGAATCACACAGGCCGTTATCGCTGAACTTAGAGGCACACTTTTCCATATCGCTGCGAAGTGGGCTTGCGATCAGAACCAAATAGCATGATGAATGGAGTGTGAGAGGGCACCTCATAGATGACTGCCTGCTTCACCTCGTGATATGCTTGCTTGTAAATTCGAGAAATATCCCTAAAATCTTATTTTCAGAGCAATTTATTTCAGTAGCGTTTTGGAATGGAAACAACTGGCAGAATTCAGGAAGTGCCACAGTCAGAATCGTTGCGGTCATTGGTGGTGGTCAGCGACAATTCCGTGTTTCACCAGATTTCAAGAAACAGTGAATTGTTAAGTATATGTGAGGGTTTTTCAGTACCATGGGACAAGGAATCGCGATGATACATTTTGTCGAGCCGGCTACCATACCACCTTGGTTGAAATTTTTCCCCATCATTCGCTTAACCTTATGTGTTGTCCAAAACTGAATTTGAATCGAAATGTAAAATTGTTACTCAAAGGCAATAACGGTGCTATCGCAGTGCGGGGGGGGGGGGCATCCTATAAAAAGTTGCTTATCTGAGCATCCTGGAGAGATTCTTGAGGGGTCAATCTGCACATTCGAGCGTACTTTTGCATAAGTGTTAATGGGGAGAAGAAGCGGTTCCCTTCTTCCTTTAGGACTAGGTAAAAATAATGCCCTAGTGGGATGACCCCCATTGCGATAGCACCGGATTGGCGTTACAGTGGGTATTTTATGAAGTAGGGATTTTTAGACTGAAAAATTATCTTTCTTTTCTTGGTCGGGCAACCTTGCTCCGTTCTCGGAGACAGGAAAAGGTGGAACAGAAGCACCCATGCTTCGCTGTTCGTGTTTGCTGAAAACGCGCTGACTTTGAGAACAGAGTGTCGAATGCTAAACATTATTTTGAAAACAAAAAATGCTCTTCGATATCTGTGATAACTCCATAAATTGCTTCCAGAGTTTGATGGTTTGCAGTCGAGAGTTGACATCAACTCATGCGAAAGAGGAGAAACTAGGTCTATTCACTTCTGCAGTGTGTGATAAACTAGAAGATGGTATCAATCTCACCAAGGATCTCAATTTACTGAAAGATTTGTTAGATTTTGCACAGACTTTCATATTCAGCTTTCCGAGCTTACTCTCCTCATGCGTTTTCTCCTACAGATTTTCATGGATACTGCCACTTTATTTCTAAATTCTATTTTACACGCCATAATTCATTAAATTCTTATTTTCATTCATACATATACAGTAGTTATTTGCTACATCTCTTCTAGAATTGAGGCGCTACTGAAAATCGCGTTACGGTGAAGGAGTTTAGTCCAGTTATCTGAAAGCCTTCTATGATTTTTCTGGGTGATTGAAGCAGTGTACGAAAAGGTTCAGCTGAAAGCTGAATTATTCGCAAAACTGAATGGGATCTGCTCACCAGCTGCAATCTTCGCCACTAACACGTCAAGCTTGAGCGCCGATGAGGTACCCAAAAGAGTTGTGATGGAGCGGAGCGGTCGTTTGTCCATATACTAAAGAACAGTTGTGCTTCTCTGCTTCTTTGGTTTATTGTAGTAATGCAGATAAGCACATCGGAAATGAACTTTTCGGTCGCACCCACGAATCCGTATGATCGAAGTAGTACACGGCGCGCACACATCGGCGAAAGCAGTTGCGAGGTTTTTCGCTGTTTGTGATATGATGGAAAAGGTTTTTTGTATGCGTTTGGTCGCATTCCACATGGAACTTCGAAGTTTTCGTCTGCCAAGATTTTGCGAAAAAAGAGTTTGCAACAGGGAGTTGTGATCCTCCCTCGAACAAGTGCTTGGTAGTGACTGTTGCAGATTTGAGGAAAGTTGGGAAAGGAAATCGAAAATTCTGAGGAAATCGTGTCGTTGGAAAATTTCCTTCAGCAGAATGCAGAGGCAGGGACAAAATTATGTAGTATGTTGCCCAAAGAGAAGCACTGGTGGAGCAATCCTCAGGGGGTCGTGTTATGAGTGGGAAATTGGGGAAGCGATTGTTTTTGAAAATTCTTCGAGTATTCTTCTATAACCACCTAAATCTCTGAGGCGATGGGGCGATCCCTGAAAAAGTCTCTAAAGAAGAAAGGCAGTAATTTTCAAAAATTTCCTTCGATTATAGGCTCAACCCAGCTTGCCCCTGAGCAACTACAGAGTGGAATGTGATCATGAAATTTTCGTTAAATCTATTTTTCCGCCCCTCAGGGTTGTTTTTGCCATCCATCCTTTCGTCCACTAGCTTGTCCACTGGTGGCTGACGGCCTTGAAATCGCATTGAGCGCCCCGTCAAGACCTGGAAAGCAATCCCGCCCCTGCGAGCCCTGGTTGTGTAAATATTTTGATAGTATGACACATATTTGAAACTGTGTTCTATATCAGCTACCTGTACTGATTGGCAGCTGTCCAAGCTTTGTGCTCAACCGTTTGTCGGCGTATATCTGAACCAGGCTAAGAACCTTCTCTATCAGTACGAAATGTTTCTCAACGACGTTGGCGCCTTGTTAAAATCCTTTGGTGTGAAGGGCCATTTACCGTAGGTGATATGAATGGTAAGTGTCTCAAAATATATTTGTATGAATATTCTTAAAACAGAAAGACTTATGCTGCACCCAGATTTCACGGCCAAATCAGAATGGGTCGAGCACGGCTCATCAGGAAGCACAACGGCAGGATGAGGAAGATCAGATCGGTGACTGTGACGGTGGACGACTGATGAATCGAATCACATGACTGTTGAGCCGAGGCGCCTTTGAACGTTCTCATTCCATTTCTAGAACCCGCGGGGTTATACCGGCAAATCGGAATCTGCGGCCCGCCAGGTATAATTAATGGTAAGTCGTGCGAAAGCCTCGACACAAGCCTTTGAATCTTTCGAGACTCCATCACTGTTCAAAGGGGTTTTAGTGGTTCTTACGTCTGTTGGATTCTCATTGTATCACAGGCTCATTTTATTCCAATTCGCATACACTCGATAAAGGAGATTACAATAACGTACGTGCAATATCAGACTATTCTCCTGAGTTTATAGCAGCCATAGCAGTTTATATAATAAGAAATTGCTCGCCCTACAGTGCTTGCACTGGCCACGCGGATTATTGGAATAGTTTTATTGGCACGATAGGTTATTGTCCTGAAGGAAAGCAGACAGTAGTAAAGCTAATATTTATTATATCTACTAATATTAAAATTATTGGTTGGAGTCTTCGTATGGTGATAATATTGAGTGCCGAAACTATTGCGGTTAAGTGTTATCGGGATCTGTAACAGGCTATAGTGAATACGGAAAAATAGGTTCAATTGTGAGAAACTACTGAGATGATGAATGCAGCGATCCTTGACGAGGCGATCGGAGTCAGCAGCCGGAAGTCGGAAGACAGAGCCCAGAAGCCTTGTGAGTCATCATAGGAGGCTTATATACCGTGAAAACAGTGAAGACAGTCTCCAGCTGCAGCGTGACTCCAAAGGTTGTCTCCTTAACACAGCTGGCGAGCGAAAAAACATATTCTGAAAACATGTTAAGAAAGTGCTAGTACTAACAACTTCTAAATTAAGTGGTAGTAATGAATGAAGTTCAATTAATGAAAATTATCTACCATATACAAAATAGCGTATAGCTACAACATAGTTAAATACTATTTCCATTGCTTCCATTTCCTACTTTCCATAATTCCTTCGCTCATAGTGTGGGACCGTGTGGTGCAGGAAGACTTGTTTCACGCCCTCTTGCTACTACCGCCTGTTACCGTAATGAAGTACCGGCGACCAACTGAAGACGCCGTCGCGCCACTTCTCAAGAGAGCCGCCGCCTTCGACTGTGCTCCTTCCTCTCCGATCGGCGTAAGATGCCCCACCGCCAATTTATATCCTTGGTGCTCGCAGTCTTACCAATGAGGTATCGTGAACTCCATTCCACGACAAAATTTTCCGGGATAGGTGAACTGGTATCAGATTCGTCTCGGACTATAAAAGCACTTGTACATCTGCTAGTCCCGCAATTCATTGTGTAGTTCAAATCCCATTCAACTTCCACTACGATACCGAATGGAAGTAAGTGCGTGGCGCTCCCATAGAATCGACTGATTAACGCTAAAAAAATTTAGCTAAATTTAAACCTTCCCCACTCTGCTTGGCAACCAAGTGATAATACTGTAATTGAAATCTGGAGTGGAATTGGGGTAAATGGCGCTATCATTACACGTACGGTTTGCGAGAAGGTGGAATAAATGCGTCCATTGGAAAGAACCATTGATTCGTTCATAAGCAGACAACCGTCTTTCTTAGATTTCTTTCGTGCTCTTGGTGCTGCTGGCAAGGGCTGATGCAATGATGCAATGAACTCATGAGAACATGTAGTCCGATCGTTCCCTTTCATCTCAACTACTGCGATAGAAATGGCAAATGATTTCCGGAAAACCTTTCACAATCATAATACTTTTGCAGAGGATACGAAAAATGAAATAGAAAGAAAGAAAAGAGTATTGATATCCAAGGGTTTTCTCCATTGACAACAAATATGCACTCCCACCCCTGCTATTCCTGATGTACACAGCTGACTTACCAGAGTTCTTGAAGGTTTATCCCTGGGTTGAGATTAAAATGTTTGCTGATGATATCAGGATCTACTGTAGCTACGACAATAAAAAACATAAAGAACAATCTATGGGACACAATGCCTTGAGCCCAACAATTCAGCGGATGATGGAATGGTCTGATATTTGGAAAATACCGCTTTATTCGAAGAAAACAGTACATTTGCAATTGGGCTCTAGCTCACCAATTTTATTTCAGGTTTCTGGCATTTCAATAAGGCTAGAAAATTCGGTGAGTGATCTTGGGATTCTTTTTGGTAACTCACTGAACTTTGGTGGTCATATTTCAATGATCGTGAAAAAAACTTTCAACGCATTATTCCTTACGCTGAGAAATGTTCATTGCAATGATCCCGCCGTATTAATCAGACTCTATAAAACCTATGTGCTACCTCATTTGGATTATGGCTCTGCAGTATGGAACCCGCATATTAACAAGCACATCAAATGCCTAGAGAAATTTCAAAGAATTTTTACATGAATCGTTTTTCATCGGTCATTCCCAAATGCGAGAGATTGCCAGGCTGTACCAGCTTACAGAGATCGATTAATCATTTTGAAACAATCGCGTCACAGCACGCATAAACAAATGAGTTAATAATCAAATATCAGATGGCTCGAAGATGTTCCCCCGCCATTGTATAGACCGCATACCCTGTGTGTGGCTCTGTGTGTTGGTTTTTCGGTATGTCTGCTCGTCCTCAAGCGAATGACTGTGATTAGGGGATGATAGAGCAAAGCAACCTCTCTGCGTGGGGAAAAACTGACGAGCATTGGACCGTCATTGTAAGACCATTTTATCGTAGTGATAAAGCATCTCACTGTTTCACGTCCTCTCGTAGCGACCCTAATTACAGTTTCCTAATTACGAAAAGTGGAAGTGATACAATGTCTCTGAATTGTCACGCTCAGAACCTTACGTAATAGCAGGACACTTCAGGTGCACTCCTTTCATTCAACACATAACGTTTTGAAGCGGGGAAGTCCTGTATAAATTTCAGGTTTTGAATATTCTTAAACACTATGCATACACATCCTGCAGAAACCCTTCTTCTCAGAAAATCTGCTCAGATATCACTAAAAATGTTTGGTAATCACATGCAGTAAATTATTTCACTTCCTGTTGTGAGAAATGCGAAGCCCTTATTCAAATACCGTACCTAAGAATCTAAAACTCAACAGAGTTATTAGAATAACTGATTGCGACTTTTGCTCATCACATCCAAAAAATGATTCCCTTTTAGTATGAGAAATGTGGGGCTGTTGAACAAATCTTACCTATCACTGACACGGAAGGCCCATGAGGTCATGGTGAGCTTTTTCAAAACGGTTTTTTGCATTTTGTAGGGTCACATGCATGGAGCAAAAAACCGGTCTCCAATTCGGCTAAATGGTTTTGGGGGGGTCAAAAAATGGGTGACAAAAGTTACTTGGAAAGAAGCAGTTTTGACCAGTTTGTTGCAATGCTTTCCAGCTGCGGCGTTCAGTATCTGCATATCAGAAGACTGTGTTCAAATCTACGCCAAAACCACTGCGAACTGTTTCAAAAATGTAGAATCACTTATGGTAACTGCTAAAGGAAGCAAAGAAAACTGATAGGGGACGCACAGGCAAGTGTCCTTGCAGTGGTTGGATGGCCGAATGGACAGGGAGGTGGACTGGCATTGGCAAGGTTGAGGGGTGCTTGTGGTTCAAGTCCTCTAGACGTTCTCGCTTTTGCATTTTATTAATTTTCTTTGTCCAGCGCTATACTATTTGCTCACATGCAAAATGACTGCAATTTTGGTCGCTGGTGCACGAAAGTGACCTCATTTGCAAGCTTCCTGTGGTTGAAGTGTTTGGACCCTTCGGCGCCCCTAGCACGCGTGCCAAGCGTTTCTCTGCGAAACTAGTGTGATATTCGTGCTCAGGAGTCTCAACTAGCCCCAGATACAAAATACTATCCAAATTGGGATTTTGACCCAAACTCGAGAAAATGTGGTGGAGATGGGCTCACAGTCACTGCTCTACTTGTACAGACGAACAACTTACAGCCTCCAGTAAATGCAATGGAGCATGTGCAGAATCAACGCATTCCAAGTGACCTGCACCTAGCAACATCAGGCGAAGGCAAAAGATAGCAAATATTTCCTCATATGGGCTAGCGAGCTCCTTTCGTTGAGTGCTCTGTACTATGGCAGTAGTAGTATACGTCGCCCAATTTTCCAAGTTTGGGTCCAAATCACGAATAGGCTAAAAACTTGTCATCTAGGGTAGTTCGACCCCCTGAGCATGAATATCACACGTACGTTGCGGGAAAACGCCTAGTTCCCCTGTTATGAGCGTTGACAGGTTCAAATCAATCATTTGCCAAGTACGCAATTATACTGGATATAGCGGTTTCCTGGTAGAATAAAATTGATTTTGCACATATTCTGCACTTATGGTCTTGCATGAGTACAAATGGATGAAAGCTAGAAAAATGCAAAAATTTGTCCTCAGTGGGGATCGAACCATCAACCATTTCCTGGGCCCCTCAGAACCATTTAGCCAAATTTGAGACCGGTTTTTTGCTTCATGTATGTGACCCTATAAAATGCAAAAAACCGTTTTGAGAAAGCTCACCATGACCTGATGGGCCTTCCTTGTGAGAGAGAGCACACTGGAAAGTTAGAATATTTATTGTCACGATCACTGTTCAGTTCCCGTTGAACACGACTCCATATAGAACTTACCTCAGAAGGAAAAACTAATGCTCTTACTATAAGTTCATAAATCGTGAATGAAGTTCTGTTTCTATATAAAAACACCCGATAACTCTTTAGAATTGCAAAGAGGAATATGATTCGTTTCACCTTTTAATCATGCTAATCATATGTAATGTAATCCTCCGACGATCGTCAGTGATTTGGGGATGACATGTAAGGTAAGTGTGTCAAATAATCCATTATTAGGAGAGAAGAGAAAGGAAGAGATCATTCCATAAAGTATAAGCACACTGAAAAAGTTGCCTATGAAAAAATTCAACAGATGGTATGTCGCTTTATCTCTGAACTGTGGACTGTACTGTTAATCCTCGATTTTGCTAGAAGAAAAAGTCAAGCGACCCTATTCCTCCCTTACTTTGCCCACCAATCACGACCCCCAAGAGGCCACACAGTGGCACTATCGTTTCCTGTTTTGTGATCTTGACGGTCACTGTCTATCTGATGTACCTTATAGGTCGCAAAAGAAGTTTTGAGTAATTTTTGCAACATTGCCTTCTCATGGTATTAACTTGGCTCAAGCTGTATCTTTTCCTGCGGAATAATTACCATTCAATTTGTCATACTTTTGCCATCACGATGCATATTTGCATATCTCGCTTAGATGAAAGTTTGACGATTCACTTCGGCGAAATCATAAAAAGTCGACTCCAGGCCATCATGCTTCCTGAACACGCTGCAACGAAAAGGCTGTCCAGATATCCGGAAAATTGGGGTTTGCTTAGTATTGGATTTGAGGTTTATAACGAACAAGTAAGAACTTCGGCTCTCAGTTTGTGCAAAACTATTTCTAAAAAATGCGATTGCATATGGCTGCTTCGGAGAATCGCCTGGCGCCCATTTCTTCCCCAGTAATCTGTAGTGGTCAACCACAACAGTTTCAAGAAGGCCAGTACTTTTGTTTATAGACGCTCATCGCTTTCTGCCGTTTTAGTTGAAGCGATTTGATTAATTGAAAATTCGATTAACTCATTCTTATTTCTGCACTTCTGATAAGAGGGACAAAGTGTTTTCATCCGATGCCTCATCCACTCTCCTTGCAGAACTCACATTTGTGGATGCCTTCGCTGGGACTCGAGAAAACAAAAATCTCTTGCTTTTACCCTTCCAAGGGATGGTCACAATTACAATACCGCTCAGATTTTTTGAAAAATCGACGGTGGGCGACGGATTAAACGGCACAAATCGTCGCACCGTTATAACTCCGTTAAAAATGAACAAAATGGGGTCGAACTAGAAGCGTTAGATTCGCTCCATGCGACAAATCCAACGACCTACTTTTCGGTAAAAGCTGCAAAGATTTCTTTTTTTTTACCCTCAGGCAGGACTGCGACTTTTCTCGGCTTACATTCACATGTTCATTTGTTGCTCGCCCATGTTCTGCACAAACATCATTTTTTTAGAGAGTTATCTCCAAGTTTCAAGACACTTTTCAGCACAAGTTTCCATGACATTTTCGAGAATTTTTAGGTTCATTTCGTCGGAATCAATGGACTAATTTGAAAAATCACTCGCCTATCGCAAAGTACTGGCTACGTTCTGCAAGAATTCCCTTGACTTCCGAATTACAGGCGAGCGCTTCTTCTGTGATGAAGCTTCAAACATCTGTAAACGGTGTGCTTTGCGCGCTGAATAATTTCCCTTCTGTTTCCTGAAATAACATTTTGATCAATGAAAATCGCATGAGGTTTTCACATACAACATCCTACACTTCAGGAAAATGAAGGCGGCATTCAAACAACATCCAGAATCATGAAGTTAACAAGAGCGTTAATTTCACATGAAAGTATGAATGTGGACGTACACTGATGAATTTCAAACGAAACTTACTATGATGTATTCAGTGTCAAAAATGCTGTTCATCGGTGTAAAGATCATTTCACTGCGAAGCTTTTGAATTTTTGCCACTGTTTTCGTATTCTTGAGCATTGTCGGCTCCGACGCCGCTTGCTGACCTCTTAATTACTCTGTGGCGCTCTGCACATATGAGGTCAGAGTGCCCCGCGGTATTATCACATCACATCAATGCACACTATTGACATTCAAAACCGCTTACTTTTATACAGTGATCCCCCATTCCTCTTCTTTTCAGGAGTCTGGGGGGCCAGTTCCTTCGAGCCGAAGGAACTGATCCACAGTGTTGTGGAAGACAGTGATAGGGGTAATGTGGGTAATGGGATCCCCTAAAATGGGTCACGCAAATGAAAGCTAGGGTCTGAAAAGACTATGTGTGACGAAACTTCCTGAGAAAGAGTGCCTCCGGGCTTTATAAGAGCCGTGCGTCATCATCGTATTCCTGTATCTATGCACACAATACAAAAATTACCTATTCACATAAAAAATACACAAACTAGTAATTCGTGACCACCGATCAATGATGAACTGTTTGAACAGAGAATCACTAATAAAAGTCCAGGTCATACAACTTTCCCCTGAAAAGGGGGGGGGGGGAGTGGGGGTGGGGGGAGGGGGGATCACTGAATAAAAACAGTAAGCGATTCTGAAGGCCAATAGTGTGCATTCATGTAATGCGATAATACCGGAGGTAGTACTGACCTCATCTGTGCTGAGCGTTGCACAGTAATTAAGGGGTCAGCATGCGGTGTTGAAGCCGACAACGCTTGCAAAGATACAAGAACAATGGTGAAAGTTCAAAACTTTCGCAGTGAGATAATCCTTAGACCGAAGAACAGCATTATTGACACGGAATACATCTGTATAAGTTTCGTCTGAAACTAATTAGCGTACGTCCACACTCATACTTGCATGTGAAATTAACACTCTTTTTAACTTCTTGATTCTGGGTGTTGTTTGAATGCCGCTTTCATTCAGTGGAAGTGTAGGATGTCATATTTGAAAACCTCATGCGATTTTCATTGATCAAAATGTTATTTCAGGAAACAGAAGGGAAATTATTCAGCGCGCAAAGCACACCGTTTACCGATGTTTGAAGCTTTATCACAGAAGAAGCGCTCGCCTGTAATTCGGAAGTCAAGGGAATTCTTGCAGAACGTAGCCAGTACTTTGTGATAGGCGAGCGATTTTTCACATTGATTCCGACGAAATGAGCCTAGAAATTCTCGAAAATGTCGTGGAAACTTGTGCTGAAAAGTATCCTGAAACTTGGAGATAACTCACTAAAAAAATGATGTTTGTGCAGAACATGGGCGAGCAACAAATGAACATGTGAATGTGAGCCGAAAAAAGTCGGAGTTCTGCCTGAGGGTGAAAAAAAGAAATCTTTGCAGCTTTTACCGAAAAGCTGGTGACCTACTTTTCAAAATTCGACAAGTCATAGGTCGCTGGATTCGTCGCATGGAGACGAATCTAACGCTTCTAGTTCGACCCCATTTTGTTCATTTTTAACGGAGTTATAACGGTGCGACGGTTTGTACCGTTTAATCCGTCGCCCGCCGTCGATTTTTCAAAAAATGTGAGCGGTATTGCAAGTTACCCCTGAGGGATGGAAGGCTTGGTTGGCCTGTGGGGGCATTGGCGCCGAGTTTAATCCCCTCATCATTAGAGTGGAAGTGCGCCCCACCTGTCACTACTCCGATTCCGCGCTTTGACAAACATGGTTTTCTAAGTATCACCGACTCAGAATGCTGCAGTACTGCATAACACGATTTCGAGAATTCAGAGAGATGCAGAAACAGGCTGGTGATGGTCGCTTCGACAATCAATGGTACAGTTTTATGCGACGGTATGGATAAAGTTCCGAAAAGTGGAGAGAGGCGGCTCTAATCTGTAGTGTACTATTTAGGCAAAATAGCTTGTATCAAGTTTCCTGTACCAGAGCTTTTTATCTGTGTAAAGAATTGTTGGAGTAAAGTGCATCACCTGATAGAATACAGCGGATGATAAGCGATTATCGTCCCATCGCGTTCCATAAAATACCATGATTTCGTGAGCATTAGAATTTGCCATTCACCTCTTTGTCTACTGCAGGGAACAGGATGTAAGACTTCATTATGAGGAATCTGTGTTTTTTCCTGATCTCATACCAGATAATTATATCGAAAGATCTATTCGGTTCTTTATGTGGTTGTTGAGAGAAGCTGAGAACATTTGCTTGTTGACTTGGGTGGCTTAGATTCCGATACATCGTGTTCCGCCCGCATGGATCTGGCACAAAATACTGCGAAAGACAATTTATACCAGGCTAGTCCATAAGACTATATAACTGCTGCTAGCATCAACTGTCGCCCTTCGCAAGTCATTGTGTAGAATTGTCGGTGCTCGTATGCACAATCCCTGTCTCGAAGTCGAGAATGGCGTGTCTAAAGACGACGATGAAAAGGTGGCATCGTCAGCGTGTCGATAAGTAATTGTCTCCCATGCACTCGATTTCAGTTTCATCACAAATCCCTAGTAGTTGATGTTTTTTTCCGGAATTATTCTTGAAATGGAAGTTTGTTCCGCAGCGAGTTCGATTTGCAAAGTAATAATACACGCTGCAAATTGTGGGGTATTTATCGCAGTTTTTATGTTTGATGTGAGGCTTTCTTGTGCATTGCACATGTATTCAGCCTGCTTTCCATTATAGTGATTATAGTGTTCTTCGTCTTCATCCGCGCTGGATCACACATTCCGTATGCAAAAATCTTGCGACTAAAACCAATTTACGTACCACGAAGAGGCGCGGAGGATGTAAAAATTGGGTCGCGTACAGCAGAAACAGTATAACCCATCAGTACACAAGTGTCGCCTTCCAGAGTGCTCTGCGGACGCTCCTTCCCATCTCCAGGATATGGATTCGTACATACTACTGGATGCCACGTTCAAGATTGCATTTGAAAACCACAGTAAGAATCTGATCTCTTCGGAAAACTTGGAAACATGCAATAGTCTGCTCCGCCTACCGCCAGCAGACTACTCGGCCACTGAAGCGTGCACCTTAAGCTATCGCAATAGCGTCACAAGCACTCATTTTCAGGGAGGATAGCCGCACATCATCTCTTCTGAGTATAAAACGAGCATACCGGCTGGAATTAGACAAAGTAACGCCAGTGTAAGAGGGACTGGTCGTTTTCCCAGTTAAAGGCACACTACTATATAATTAGATGATTCGACTTCCGTTGCGATTCGATCAAACTAGAACCTGTGAAATCAAGCCATCCAAAAAGTGCCCTTGTTTCCGTATTTTGAAATTTCCCTATCAGTTCAAGGACTCTATGGAATTCTAAAAAGGCCTACTTCAGAAAGGGCAACCCTTTTCGTTTGAAGTGCACATTATTTAAGTTGTTCTAGGCTGTCGCGCTTCGACATTCGGATTCATCTCGCGAACGTGCAAAACCTACCACAATTTCCTACCTGACAATATTTTGGATTGGTTTCATCACTCCATCGTGCCGCCCTTATTGGTACTGATATCGCGCAGTTTTCACAAAAAGCTCATAATATTGGCTGCTATCGTCGTTATGAATTAATTTTTATTTTACAGTTTTTAGCTGCACTTCATATAAATGCAAGAAAGATGGTGTCTGACGATTCACTCATTCAACATTCACCAACCGTGATAACCGTCTCTCACCACTTTTTAAATATTAGGTTGGACGGGAAGTTCTGGGACACCTTGTGAGAAAAATTCAATTTATTTTAATTTTACTCACATGTAACTTCAGTCACCAAAGTATGCACCATCGTGATCTACAATGTACTGCCAACGCTCAGGAAGATCGTAGATACCCTTCCGGTAGAATTCGGGAGACTTCTGGTCAAAGAAGTTCTGGAGCCCGCTCTTGAGATCGTCGTCATCTTTGAACTGTCGCCCGTCAAGGAAGTGGCTCAACGACCGGAATAGGTGGTAGTCAGTTGTGGACATGTCCGGGGAATATGGTGGGTGGGGAAGCGTCGTCCAGCCGAGGTCCTGGATCCTTTGACACGCCAACTTTGCCACATGTGGGTGAGCGTTATCGTGGAGGAAGAGGTCTTGGTCCATTTTTCCGGTAAGTTTTGGCGCTCCGGTGTCCAATTGCCTGCAGTAGAGATCGGCAGTGGCTGTCGTGTTGGATGGTAACAGTTTCCTATTTTTTTGAAAATTTTCAAAAAAAAAAAGTTTTTTTCTCAATGCAATTTTTTGAATATTTTCCTGTTCCAATTTGAGCCGATCGAGCCATCGGGCTGCCGCCATATGAGAGACAGTACCTGGGTCCATCGACTGGTTAATTTTGTTAGTGGCCTCGCATGCTGAGGAACCGAGGCGGTGTTCGTGAATTTCGCACCTTTCGCGAAATTGCCGTAAATTCACTGCTAGTTGAAGCCGTAGAGAATATGAATGTGCTATTCAGAAGCCCTTTTCAGACGCTTCATATACCCCCCACTACCAAATGCTCCCGAAGCTTTACAGGTTTCTACAGGAAAAAACAAAAAGTGTCCCAGAACTTCCCGTCCAACCTAATAATTTCAAATGCTAATCCCTATCACCAGACTGTAATGTGAGTGGGCAGGCCGTCTTCATTTCTCTTTCAAGAGATGGACCTCAGGTCGAAGTGGCCATGCAGTATGGGATACACATGGTCCGACGTATTTTCGGACGCTGATCTCGAATCTAGAATTCTGCAGAACGCAGAACGATTCTCTGAGCGGAGTTATGGAGGTTTTTCTGAATGAACGGCTACAAGTTGGATCTCATTGGCGAGGCACTGTGTCATAAGCACGGCCGTTGCAGAGCAAGCAACGGCCTCGATGGCTCTTTGGTAGTGTTCCGGATCTGTAGGACAGAGGAAATGGGTTTGCACCCCGTCGGTGCGGTTTTTTTTTTGCATTTTGTGTTTTATTGTCAGTAAGTGCTTTTCTTTCATTTCTGGACGTTTCCTTGCACTGGTACCCATCGCACCCATCATTTACTCTTCCACTTTATCTATAACTACCGATATTACTGACAAGGGTAGGATACCGAATCGAAGAGATTCCCGTACCACAGGAATTGGGCGTTGTTGCGTAAAAAGATTATGATATCCGTGCACAGGGGGTCAAATTACCCCTCTGTGCAAATTTCGAGCCAAATCCAGTTTTTGGCCCAACCTCCGGAAAGTGGGGGTAACCAGGGCATGAAGTGATAGTTTTTGAATTTTCTTCTTCAGAAAACCCAGCAACCTGAACAAGATAACCTACCCATACCTTTTACACTTGCCCATCTCACTAAATGTACGAAAGAAGCGTCAAATAGGGGCATTTTTTAGGCAAGGGTCAACGACTTCTCCTTTGTGTAATGTGCTGCCACCCAATAGCCCATGAATTTTCCGAAATTTGGTCAAATTCGCGAATTGGCTAAAAACTTGTCTCTTGAGGTAGCTTGACTCCCTGAACACGAAAATCGCTCTGGTTTTGCGCAAGAACGTCTGGCTCGCGTGCTATGGGCTTCCAAACCTACCATAAAACAGTACTGTTTTTTTTTTTCAAAAAATCCTTAACTCTGCTCAGAGAATCGTTCTGCAAATTTCGAATGCAGATTCGAGATCAACGTCCGAGAATACGTCGGACCGTATGTATTCCATTCCGAATGGCCACTTCGACCTGGGGTCCATGTCCTTGTTAACATAAACGGTCCAGAGTCAGAAGCAGGGTTAGGGCTAGATCCAGTTATCCTTGAAGGAAGCCATATCTTGGCTCAAAAGAAGGAGGGTCACCGATTTCAAGACAAAGGATTTTAGGAAAATCGCTCTTCCTCGAGACGGTTCTAGCATGTTGTAGGGGCACGCATGACAGAAAGCCAATCGACATTCATTTTTCCTAAGCGCTCTTGCGAATGCCAAATAAATAGTTAATGGTTCGTTCTTCAATGAGAAGATTTTTGCAAATGTGGATTTCCAGTTTCTACGCTCGAAACATTCGAATATGAAAATCAGGTGTCGTGCTTAGAGTTCTAGGCCACTCTCTATCGACAGTTTTCAGCAACTTTACCGGTCTAATTTTTTTGAGCCGTCTGCGCTGATAGCACGCAAGTGAGGCATTTTTGAAACGGGTACGATATTCGTGCTCAGAGGGTCGAACTCAAATCTCGGCCCAACTGAGATTCTAGCTTAAACTCGAAAACACGAGCTATTTTCTGATTCATCTTCGAAAGCACCTCCGAAAAAAAATATATCACTTTTTGTGAGGATGATAGTCTTCTAGAGAAATAAAATGCAGGGGTCAAGTGGATGTGGTCTTATCCAGGATCAAGCCCGTTGAGAAATCCTCAGTGAAGGTCGAACTTCGGGTTGGAAGATGTGGCTTGGTGTTCTGAAGAGAATTTCTCGACGACCACCTTCTTTTAGTAGTTTTTGGACCGATGAGGCGATCTCCATATGAGAACACCAATCGATAACCACACTAAATTCAGGTAACAATGCTAGGAGGTTTTTGAGTTGTCGTAAAACTGGCTCACCATATCAACAACTAACAACTACGTGACTAAAATAGCGTAAATAGCAAGTTGCCTCTCCTGCCATCGCTGTGATGGTACCTAGAGCGCATCACAAAAGGTGACGCCGCTTATGAGAGCAACTCAACCGTCCCATGTGTCTCCTCTTTCATATGTCTGAGGATGCACAGAGTTTTGATGTTCTGAAGAACCTGTTGTTACACTCAAGACGCACAATATGATGAGAAATAGAGATTTCGCGTTTATAGCATCGGTGTCTTCCATTCGATACGGCTCCAAATTACCACTGACCATAAAAAAGTGTCTCTTCGGTTGGTAGCAATAAATGGTGCATTATGGCGCTTGCTAAGATACGATTCAGTTAAGATTCAAGCATGTAGTGATCCTATCAATGACAAATGGCTTTCAACTGCTGCATAAGTAAAAGGAGTTGTGAATAATATTTCGAGTTCCACGATTTATTTACTTAATAGGATTTGTTGGTTGGATATTTTTTCAAGGAAATGCTATTAAAGTGTCTTTACAATCTCAATATGCATGATTAACACTACCTCTACCATGACTTCCGTCATTTGTATTGGTTGCTCTGAAATTTACTTCAACCAATTTGGGCGGTTGATTACGAAGTAAATTCCGTCGCATTGATGGGTAAAATGCTCTCTACCATCTTACTCCTTATAGAGGAAAAATGGCAAGGTATATGTCGATTTGTGCAGTTTATTAGCGAGTTGAGGATAGAGTAATGAGCATAGTGACCCTCACGTAATGCACAGCACCTAATATATATTACTTCAACTACCATAACAGTTGGGCGAGCGTAAACTACTGCGCGTGGACGTCAGTTGGTCGATTGGAATTGCTTTTCATAAATTTACTAAGTACCCATTACCATATCACATTCCGCCCATCGTTGGTGGGTTTTCTAATTTTGAACGCGATCGAAATAACTTGGATTGGTCACTTCTATTAATTTTTTCTTGGTTCCAAGACTGCGTTGAAATCGAGTTGCGAATTTTCGTTGCGCGGACCGCCCATGCAGTGTCCCGCCCACCATGTCCAGGCCTCTTTCATAGCATTCAAAAGCTCATGGCTAACCTCAATCCATAATTTCCTCTTGTTTCGACCACTTTCGAACTGAATAAACAATATTCGATCCGAGGACAGAACGTTACAGTGCAGGTTCCGCCTACCGTAGACTTAACTTAATCCATGAGTGCTCTCCAGTTCTTGTCTCATGTCCTACTACTAGGTTGATTCATAATAAATCGGACAAATTGACCAATTTTAATCATTGTCGTACAACTTTTTTACGACAACAGGGATTCACTTGAAATATACTCCATCTTTATCGATGACCTTCTGCCACGGTATAGGCAGATCATGGATGCCCTTGCTCCAGTAGGCCGGAAGCTGGAGCTCGAAGAAGCTGTCGAGTGCCGCCTTGACCTCGTCGCGAGTTTTGAAGTCTTGGCCGTCCAGGTGGCGTTGGCTGTGGGAGAAAAGGTGGAAATCTGAAGGGGCCAGGTCTGGGGAGTACGGTGGGTATAGAAGTACGGTCCAGCTGTATGACAGCAGCTCGGCCTTGGTCGATCTTGCGAAGTGCGGTCTGTGGAAGTAGACACGTTGTCGTGCTGGAAGTAGACATGTGACCGCCGCCGTAGCGAACTTTGGACATTGGCCTTCAATTCTCGTAATTGACGAACGTAGACGTCGGCGGATACTGTGGTACCTTCATCGAGCAGCTCCCAGTACTCTACGCCGTGTACGCTCCACCAACCGCGGTTTTCGTCTTCGATGGAATAGTCGCCTGACGCAAACTTCGAATGCTACAACTACAGTGTACTTCTGCCGGGGGCATGCTCCTTGTGAACTTCTATCAGACGTCTGCCGATATCCGCGGGTTCCTGGCCAGATAGCGATATAGATAGTATGACGTTGCGGATGTGGTCTCTGGACCGCTTGAAATCGTGCGGCATTGTGGCGGAATGAATTTACTTTGGAGTGATTATTTTGCGGTACTCTGAAGAGTTTTTCATACTCATTCCAACGGTACCTCGCGCGTCCATTTTCGTTAATTCGTTACTGAGTTATGATCTCTAGAAATCATCACTACCATTTGTCCGATTTATTATGAATCAACCTAATAATCCCAAACTTTTCCCCATCTCCACGGGTTAATTTCATGTTATGACTTATTTTGTAACAGACGGACGGACGAATAGAGGGATGGACAGAAAGACGAAGCGTTTCATATAGAGGGTACACCCAAAAAAAGAGTCACTTTTTCCCCTACACAAGAGCCAGAATGTGCCATTACCACAGAAACCCCTCCCGAGGGGAGTGAGACATGAAAAATGACAATTCGGGTCATAGCAGCATTGCCCATGCAGCTAGAGCTTTGTAACTTCTATGAACCGGAGGGTCAGTCTTCGGAACCCTCCCACGAGTGATCCACTACAATAGCTGGCTCTGCTGTTCGAGGCGGACACTGATGCAAGCTCCCAGATTCCTAGGTGCTCCGAAGCCCGACTGTGCCGACTGAAGCTCCATTCCCATAGCGGTGGAAGTGGCAAGCCTCCGCTTGCTCCTGCTTCTAGAGAAACACTCCAGGGATATTTTGTTCTAATACTTTCATCTCTTTCACCACAATCTCTTTTGTACACATGGCGGAAGTAAGCCGCGAGCTAAACTACTTTCTTTGGTCCCCCTCCCCCCCCCCCCGTGCAGTAGGAATAATTACTATTAACTGGTTCAAGCCCAAATAAACTGATATCAAAGTACTAGTAACAGTGCAGAAAGGCAGATATACTTTTTGAACAACAGTTCAGATCAAATTCCTTGAAGATTTCATTACTCACAGCCATAGTTTTTCTGGACCTCGATGTAAAATTATTCAAAGCTGTTGTGGAACTGCTCAATACCTCGTGTAAGATGTTCAAAAGTAGTGCTATACAACAATAGTAATCACGTGCTTCCGAAAACCGAGTCTTTATGTGTTTCCACTGTTCGTATGTATCTCAAATGCATTCTACTGTTTTATAGTTTTCTGTTTGTTTATTGACATTTGGAACTGGAGCAATGTCCGACTCGTACGACTGTTCGACTCCGACCTACCCGTTGATCGGTTCCGTTCGCATGCTATATGTGGCATCTTGCATAGCAATTATAATTGCTTCCATTGTGTTTCAAATGATTTTTGTCCTGGTAAGCTGTTATTGGTTCCAGATGATTTGTTACTTCCGCGAAATAACTTATAATCTTGCAAAAGCTGAAGATCAGAGGAATATCCGACATATTATATTTGTGCGAGATTGCACTCATACTCTAGGATCTCTGCGCGTGCATTGCACGCTGCGCGATGAGCATGTTGGTGTACCCCAACAAGCTAATATCGTTGGCCATGACATTATATTCAATACACTAAAAGTGCAGCCCACATAGCGGCATCCAACAAGAATGCGACATAAAATACAGTGAAAGTGCGTGCGTATTAGTTCTGATTAAAGTCGAAGCAAGCCGAACATCAGTGTTCGATGATGACTTATTTCCGTGATTCATTTTATAATGGTTGCTCGAAAATCGACCAGTGAATGGCCATTTGAAGAAGTGAATTTGTAAGCATAGTACTGTTCCTTCAGACCTGCCAGAAGATGAAGGGCTGGAAGTCGGACTTCGCATTCTTTCTTCTTCAAATTATGGCGTTCTTCAGCGTCATGAGCTACATCGGAAACTTGTTATCGCACATCCACGGACTCATGCTATTTGATTCACCGGTGCTCTCTAAGGTGAATATGCGATAGCGACAGAGTTTTATGAATTGGTACAATTCAGCATCACTCAGGTAACAGGCTCCAACCATCTAAGTAGTTTCATCGCCTTCGTGTTAGCCGATCTGTGCCTCACTGTTCACCGCCTTTTCTATACTCTACTTCCGGTGAAGGCGCAACTTATTTTAACTAAAAGGACTGAGATGGTAAGATTAAGAAACAAGCTTTGCTGTTATTTGACCTTCACCATTTTCAATTCATGGGGTAAAGGCCAAGCTGATAGGTGCCCGCTGCTTTCGTAGATCAGTTATTCTTTACAAACTGTGACACAAAAAAATCACACATCTATTTGTGTTCACAGGCGCATTCAATGGCTAATGTGTGTGGATATCAGAACTCATCCAATATAATTGCACTGAGTGGCCAGAACAGGGGTTGGGGGGCGTGTGCAAAGCTGCTGACGAAAAAATAATATTATTTCGGTCACTTTGCATGCTCATGGTGACTTCATACCCTTTGTTTTTCCCAAGATATAACGTCGGTTATAAACATTATTGCCTTGAGTCCTCTAGTGCTTGTCGATAAAAACTTCACCGCGAACTCGGCCAGTCTTCATTCCTCGGAGCTTTCCGCGCTTTTTTCTGTTTTCTATTCGAAACCCTGGTGCTTCGTAAAGATTAGAGACACTATGTCCAGCAAATCTTCGAAAGAAATGGCGAAAAGGTTAGGCCCAAAATCGATGTATTATGTGCTGGTCACAAAATATCTTGTCGTTACAGATGTGTATTGCATTTATATTTATTCTCTATGCTACATACACAGCAATTGGTTTGTCACCGTTGGCTTCCGTGAAATTTTGTGCTGCCCACTTCTTCTTCTACCATGGAGATGCTCCTCTTGCTTCAGCGACTTTGTGGTAAGTTCTGAGTTTCCAACTATTAGTATTAATTGCAACAGCAAGAGTGCAGAGAAAGTCATTAAAGTTCATTTTGTGGCTGATACTTCTCTATCTTACAGTTGAATGCTATGATTAGCGATTTGCTAACTTTGAAGAGATACAAAGTTTGTCTGGGTGAGGGATTTCCAGATCTTCGCCGTTGGATGGTCAAATCTGATGAGCATTACAGGATAAATCAATTGACTAACTATGCATTTGGCATCGTTGGTGTGACTGCTTATGTGATCATGTTTACCACACTCTACATCAAAGGATCACTGACATTCAGAAGAAACAGTGAGATGAGAATGACCGCACAGGTGATGAATCCACTTAATAACTAGATCACTTAGAGCCCTACAGCAGTGGACATAAATATGGAAATTTTGTGACGTACGTGTGAATATACATATACATTCAGCTGTTATTTTCACCATCCCTCAGAGCTCCGTTCTGCAGGTAGCAGTGGTATCAGTATTACAACTGCTCTTTTTTGTCTTCTGGGAACTTGTATCAGACAAAACCCCGTCTGAATTGTGGCAGTACATAATGGAAGACTACTCAATGCTCATTTATTCTGACGTTCTCGTCTTACCTTACATAATATTCAACAAGTAGGTTCCGATCTTACCTTACAAACTATGGAGCTAAGGCTTTCAAAAAAAAAAGCAAGGGTGGTAAGAAGCTATCCTTAGAACCTGAACCACTCCTAGGACCTTCTCCACTTTTTATTCTTAGGGTGTCCACGAATTTCCGAACGCACGTTGAAAACCCCTACCCCAGATAAGTTACATTTGTATGTGCGAAATATAAAAAAAATGTAACCCTTCCTCTTACGTAATACTAAGAGAGCTAAGTAAGACATGACCAGATGCCATCGTGGCTGCCTTCCACGCCCATTAGCTACTATCATTAAGGTAAGATAGACGATTTCATGAGACCTAAATGTGTATTGAACAAAGTGAGACTTGCATAATTTTTATTCCAAAAAACTCAAAGGGCTTTCACAAAACCGGTCAAAAAAAATCGTTGCAAGAGAACTTTTGAGCCTTATTGGCAAGCTTCCGGCGCGGCAAGCTTCCGGCGCCTAGCGCCTGAAATGGTACAAATATAATACTGTTGAGAGACACTATTTCAGTGTCACTCTGGTTTAGTTGTACTATACTGACTTACTGGTGCCACCAACACTATCTTTACCGGCTTGCTGGGATCCATGGTAGTGGGGCAGAATTTGTTGACCCCCCCTATTCTAACCCTTAAAGGCAGTGTTAGGGATAATGTGAGTGATAAGAAATCCCAAAAGGAGTCATTTAGTGAAAAACTACGGGTGTGAAAGGCCTATGCATGGCGAAATCCCCCGCGGAAGGCGCCCCCTTGAGCTGTGGCGGAGACGGCCTCGTCAGGGCAAGCCGCCTTCGTTTAGGGCAGCCCGCCTCCAGGTGACGTGATTTGTGGTTGGTCACGATGAGATTGGTCAAAGAAATCGGCAGGATTGAAAGTATCGCAGCGCGCTTTCTCACTTTTAGCTTGCAGCTCACCACATGAAATTAGATGCTGTCGCATTTCCGAACACCCCTTCATGTTTACGTTTTGGTAATGCCAATGGAAAACCTATGCGGACTACCCGCCTCTTGACGGAAAGATCGTCCGCGCCCAGAGCAAACGAAGGGAAGGGGTCCTATTTCTCGAGTATTAGGCTATTTCCACTGTCCTGTTACTAGGCATCTCGATTTTCATATTCACTACTTCTTTTACTTTTCGTCCAAATTTCCTCTAAAGCTGCCTTTAATTAGCGCAGACGTGTTATGACTGTGATGGCGTTTGGTATCAAATTCATTCCACATTGCATAACACCATAGTCATGTGATTCATTCGAAAGAATCACGCAGCTCGCCTCTGCTATTTGTTTCTGGGAATAACCTTCTTATTTCCAATGCCTTGAGAATTTTCCTTTCCACCGTGGAGCGGTGGAATACTTTAAGGACAAGGCTGGAGGCTCTTCGTAGGCATTCTTTTGTGTTCTATGCTTGGAGAAACTATTACTTAAATATGATGTAGGGTTTTGTAAGGCCCTGAGATGTTCGCACAATCGTTTGAGAAGGAGCCCTCCTGTTGCTCCCACGCATTTTTGCCCACATCCTTGATATAATATCAAGTATACTGACCCCTGGACTGGCATATTTTATCGTTAGTGCAATAACTGCAACTCTTCCTCCCGCATTTATCCTCATAAGGTTCAGAGTAGGTAAGTAACCTTTTAAGATTTGGAGGTGGGTGACATGTGAGTTTTATAGGGAGCGGAGAATTCTTAACCATACTGTTGACTTTCCATGCCGTATTTTCGTTGACATACGGCGTTATCATGGGGATGCCATCCGCACTGGAATACGGTCTCCATGCTCGCACGTTTGATCGTGTGTATCCGCTTTCGTTCAATCTACCACCGAGGCTTAGACTTACTCGAACTTAGTTCCTCCCATGCTGTTGGGCACATCGGGCGACGAATGCTCTCCACTGTTGGCAATCCTACGCCATTTCTTCGCTCTCATCCCTAGAAAACCTCATACCTCGGAGATCACTATCAAAGTTCGTCACCAAGTGTTCCTGGGACGGCCTCTTGCTCGCTTGGCACCTGGTGGAGTCCAGTAGGCCATGGCCTCTCGTGGAATTCGATACGATGGCATACGTAGGATATGGCCGGCCAGTTGGAGCGTATGCCGTGCTACAATCACGTGGAGGCGATTCATACCGCATCGGCGTAAAACCTCTTCGTTCGTGATGTGTTCCGTATACCGTAACTTCATTATTCGTCGCAGAAATCGCTGGTGGAAGGAGAGCATCTAGCTTTTTGCTTATGCTAGCTGAATCTTTCCATGTTTCACTTGCGTAAAGTGCTGTAGGAACCACAATGGACGAGTAGGACTGCAGCTTGATGCTTCGCGAGACAGACGGCATCGCCCAAATCGGTTGTAAGCGTCGAAATACCACTGCCGCTTTTGCGATTCTTATACGTGTCCACCTCGGCGTCACCATTAGATGTTACCGCACTACCCAGATAGGTGAATTCGTCCACGACTTTGAGCGGTTCGTCATCAACTACGATGTTGTTTGGATACTGTGGGATCCGATCTGCATGACCTTTGAATTCTCCGCACTGACACGGAGGCCAATTTAATTCGACTCTGTGCTTAGGCTTGAGGTCATGGGTCTTACCTTTTCAATATCCTCTGCAAGAGCGGCCATGTCATCTGCAAAGTCCACGTCCATGTGACGATCTCTGCCAGTCCACTTGATGCCTATTTCCATTTCCTAATTCATCGCCCTTTTCATGACAAAGTCAAAGCAGACATTAGACAAGATCGTGAAAGAATAAATCCCTGCCGTACAGCCGTAGCGATTTCAAATAGAGCCGTACAGCCAGTAATCGTCCTTTCACAGCAGGACGAGTTAAGATACAGATTCTTGAAGATCTTGACGAAGAGCAAGGATACATTATACATACTGAGTATTGTCCATGGTGATTCGCGATGTATGCTGTCAAATGCCTTTTTAAAATCCAAGGAGGGTGGTGATGAGCAGTGACTGGCGGTACTCCACACATTGTTCTTTGATGTTGCGAAGGGTAAAGATTTGTTCGCAGCACGATCTTCCATTTCGGAATTCCGCCTGTTCTTCTCTAAACCTTTCATCGATGACGCTTCTCAATCGCCGTAGCAGTACTACGCAGAATACTTTCCCTGGCACGGACAGCACCGTAACGTCCTACCAGTTTCCACATTCTGTCAGATTGCCTCTCTTGGGTAGTCTCACAATAGCTCCTCTCCTCCAGTCCTCAGGGACTTCTCCCGTACTCCAGCATCGGTGAAAAAGAGTTGCTAGCTTCTCCGCCATAGGCCTACCTCCTGCTTCTAACAGTTCCGCAGCGATTTCGTCCATCCCTGGAGCTTTCCTGCTCTTGAGACAGTTAACTGCTTGCATAGGTTCATCAACCGTCACTGGACCGATATCGACATTCAACTCTTCCATCCTGTCAGCTTCTTCGAAACAGTAGGTTTCCACTTCAGTTGGTTGAGGACGTCGCGGGAATGTTCGAGCCATCTTTTATTCTGTTCATCAGCGCTCAGGAGTAATCTACTGTTCCGTCTTTGATGGGCACATTCGAGTTGCTCGACCTTCCTGTGAGTTCATTTTCAACAGAAACGAGGTCCTTGCGTCTTTACGAACTGCCGCTCGTTGGACTTCGACACCTTTCCGTATAAGCCATTCTTTCTTGTCGCAACGACATAAGTTCTTGACTATACGGTCAAGCTCACTGTGATTACGGCTCGCTTCATTCAATTTTTTGACAGTTCTCGCTTATTCCTTTATAAAGCTTCATGAGCCTTCTCTCGTCTATTTCTTGCCATGTCCCATATTGGATCCATATTGGATATCCCGTCTTCGACCGACTATTTTCTCAGCGCACGCACGAATAGTTTTCTTGAGGGCTGACCACTCCTCTTCGAGACTTTCCAGATCGTTCGGTAGGCTGGATTGATTTCGTAGCTCCAACTTGAATGCAGCAGTAAGTGCCGGGCCTTTTAGTTTTTTCACAGCAAATGCTCAAACCGTGACAGTCTTCCTCTGTAGCTTCAGCTTGATTTTGATCGTGGCTCTTACTAAACAGTGATCCGAACCAACGTCTGCACCACGATATACACGAGCGTCTTGAAGAGATGTTCTCCATTTGCGGCTGATGCAGACGTGGTCGATGCGGTGAAAGTCATTTTATCAGGTGAGCTCCACGTTTTCTTGTTCTGTGTTGAAACTAAGTGTTCCCGATGCAGAGTTCACTGTGGTCGCAAAAAGAAGCTAATCGTTCACCATTGTTACTGAAGCGGATGGCAGACGCAAACGGGCCGATCGTTCTCTCGAGTCCATATCGGTCACAGCCCATTTGTGCATTGAAGTCTCCGAGAATTATCTTGGTATTTCTCCGAGGAGTCTCATCCAGTGTGCTCGAAGCTGTTCGTAGAAGCCGTTTTTACCTCGTCGTCAGTTTCCTCCGTAGGTGCGTAAACTTGAATGATCGTAATGCGCACGTGCCTGCTCAAGAACCGCGCCGAGATTATCCTATTACTCATGGGCTTCCATCCGCTGAAAGCGTTCGTTGCTTCTTTACAGAGGATGAATCCCGCAGCTCTTTCATGATTTTCCTCGTGGCGAGAGAATAAGATAGTTTATTCTTGCTCAACATGCGGCCGCTACCCAGCCGTCAAACTTCGCTAACTCCCAGAATGTCCAACCGGTAATTGTCTAATTCTCGAAGTAGCTATGCAAGTTTTCCAGTCCGATTCAACGTGCGAACATTGCACGTGCCAATATGTGTTTTATTTTTGGGTGAGAAAACCTAACTTAGCATAAGGGTAGCCGTCACAAGGCAGAAGTCCGACTTCCTCTTTTCAACAAGTTTGTGCTTATTCGTCGTTTTTTGAGCTTGAATCTTTTTTTCGACGGAAAGGTTGCTAGCCCTTCGCACCAATCATCCACCCTCCCGGGCTTGGGACCGGCCACGGCGTACCATCGAGTGTGCTCCATTCAAATTTTGGTTACAAACTTTCTTCTTGATCAAAATGAGGGCGGACCACACTGGCCATTATGTAGGCAGGGTGACCACGAAAAGGTTCGATACAGTGAGAAGTGACGTACCGTTTGAAGCAGGAAGATAAGTTACTGTGGTGGCTGCTTTGAGATACAACGGGTTGTACCGATCCGCTAGGCAACAGAGACCATATAGGATTGCCTCACCAAACCAAAAAAAGAGAAACAAAACAATGCTTTGAAGAGTCAATGCGGTAATAACCAAATGCAGTAACCGGTGCGATAACAATGAAATGCCAGGAAGACGATACTAAAAAGTAACCTAGTATGAGCCCTAGAAGTGACGACAATGCTTACAAGTAACCTTATGTGGTTTCTAGACCGCAGGACAATACAGAAAGAGATGGTAGATTCGCCATCTTGGAGATAGATCCGCGATAGGAAGACATTCGAAAGACTGCCAAAAAACGAACCACTGGGAGCAGGCGCACCTCTCAAATAGAGCTCTGCTCTTACGAGCTCGCCAAGACCATTGATCGCTTTTTTGACATATTATGTTAAGGAACTTATGACTAACTTCACTCCCATGCCTTAGAAATTGTTCTGCTGCTTTGTTTTTCGACACTGTGGAACTGAACAAGGCCCTTTTCCCTGCTGTCCTATAGAAGATGGTGCAGGAATCATGGCTGAGATGCCCACCAGCAAGGAGAACACTACTATCCACAATCAGCGATCGCTCACGAAGTACTGAAAACACCAAAGGAAGGAGGGGAAGAAAGTACAAATGATTGTCCATCTCATCGTATTCCAATGTCCACCTCTAGGCAGACTTTATTTCTTTTGCACCCACGCTGACGCTCCTTTAGTGAAACAGCGATGTAAAATCAGCTGCCTCGGTTTAATGCCTTTGAAATTCGCGACATTTAGATTAAAGAAATGCTAACATTATCCAATGGACGTTACGCACACTAGAGTTCAATATAGTGCTGACCGATAAGCTTGTTGCAAAAGTTACAAAAAGTTCAAAGGAAAAATGCAATTTGTATTACGAATCATCGAGTGACCTAATAGATTAAGAGTTAAAAAATTGAACAGCTATTTTTAGGAGAGTGAAGACAGCGCTGAAAAGTCTATTTCGGAAGAAGAACTCGCCATCGCCGTTTGTAGTGACCCTGCAGTGTCCATAGGTCCTCCAAACGAAGTATGCAACTCGTCTGAATAAAGAAGCAAGCTAGGATCCAAGGGATTGTGATTTTTGAAGATAGCCTGCTCTTGTTGTTCGTTTTGAGAAGTCTGGGGTTAGGACTGATGAAAAATGAAGATAATAATACACAGTTGTCTTCGAGATGATAACGAAAGATACTTTGCATGCGTGGGCGGAGGTGATGTACTGACACGTGACGCGCACTCCCATACTCTCATAGGACGGGAATCAAATTCCCATCAACGTTCGCCCAGACCAACCAATCCCTTCATCCCTCCGGGGTAGGTGAATTGATAATTCTACTTCTTTACTTCTACCAATTGCTACGAGTGCATGCGGCACCTCCCTTCTCCTAGGACTTTCGGAGGAAAATTATGTTTTGCTTGTTCGCTTTCCCATCATGAGGCGACCAAATTGAGGGAAGGCATTGATATATGATTTGAGATGGTAATGGGTGCTAACAAGTGATGTTGGGGGATATAGAGTGCCACTGCAACCCTTTTTTCTACATCTTTCACAGCGGTGTTCAAGCTTAGAATGACAGAGGAGGATACGGTGATTTGTAGAGGTGACGCCAGGTCAATGGGGGTTTCAGCTAGGCACCTGTGAAGGTATCGCGATGGACGATGAGTTATGGATTGCTCGCGATCTTTTGCACCGTACAGTTGAACAGTTTGGAATCAGCGTGACTTTCCATCATGGAACTGCGTTTCGTGACTTTCTTCTATTCCGTGGAGGTTTTGGAGTTCCAACAGTGGTTTGACTCAAAAAAGCCTCATCCTTTATTAACCATCTGATAATTTCAGGAAACTGCATATGATTGGTAACGGAGCTGCGCGTCATTGCAACTTCTCCTACCCCTGGCTAAACTGTACAGTAGTTTTTCTCACACTTTTTCGCTAATACTGTATGGTAGTCTGCTTTAAGACTTTGGGACTTGCCTAATTTTTCTGCATTTATTGCAATTTTTAGATTTGGGTCTCCTATTTTTTTATAAAAGACTACCTTCTGTTTTAGGGAACTTTAGCGGGCCAGAATGTTTGAATTTCACCTTGAGGTAGGTTCGGCTCCCTTACGTGTTGGTGGAAGCCGTTGGAATGCCACATCCCCCGCCATTTTTTCGAATCTCATGGGAAATGTGGTAAACAACCGACACTGGTAGACTTTGCCTTCGCGTACCAGACCTGTGGCTTCGTCAAAAGTCGCATTCTGTGATTTCCTACTCAAAACAAAATGATACCTCAATGACTCGCCATTCACGCTGCACTCGTAGGCGGAGCTATGATGAGACGAGCGGGACTAGTTTTTCGAATTTGGTCGCAACTTCGTCCTACCTCCAATGATAGTGATAAATCATAGAACTCTAACCAATGATGAACAGATCTTTCTTCTGGGTATAAGTCTCGGGAAGATTTCATTCTTCGTAGACAGTGCCATTTTGTGAATCATCGTCAAAAAATACCAAATAAATTTTATTTCATTCTGCAACTTAAATTTGTACGTTTCAAAAAAAATTTATTTTTTGAAAGTTATTGCTGCACCATTTTTAGGCTATGCTGGAGCTTGCTGCCACACATAAGAAAGCCACAAGTGTATATTACTCTCAGGTGGAAAAGACAACAAGCACAGATACTATTCTACAGATACCGTCTATGGATGCCTTGTAGAGAGCTGTGGAGCCGAAAGGCCCTGTCGAAGACTTCTTGCGGAGATGTCTTGAGAAAGTAAACGGAAAGAAAGTAGTTGAGTTAAAAGGAAGACGATTTCCAGGCTCACGGGCAAGCACGTGACGAGTTTAGCGGAAACTTCACTTGGGGAGTTGCCAACAGAGCGACATCCGCGCGATTCCAAGAGTTGTCGCACAATATGTCGAAATAATGAGCAGAATACTCAAATGTGTTGTGGTTCAAGGAGCACTTTGCTGTAATCAGACTTCTTGACTTGCTTTTTTGCTCTAATCTGACTGTCACCTTGAACAGTACATTTGAAAAAGGTAAAATTTCACGCTTATTTGGAAGACAGGCGTCCATCGTCGAACTGTGACCCGTACTAAGTGATTAGAATAATTGCTGAGAGTATTACCTTAGATAAATTGCATTTTTTCTGCTGTGTGATACCGTTGCACGGTAAGATTTGGCTGTAATACTGCAATTTTAACCGCTTCTATTACGGGTTTCTACGTTTCCTGTTCGAGTCCATGTCCGCTGTTCATCACCAATAGGGGAATACCTAAACAGATTCGCAGATTCCTTGTTTATTATACTTTGGTTGATTGAAGTTTATATGTTAGGTTCAATCCAAGTTCGTGTTGCACCGTCCATCTCTTGTATTCTACACTGTTACTGGTTCTGATCTAAATTCAGATGTGCATCTTCCAATTATTCATTCGAGAACTTGTCGGACTTAACGGACATTCAGAGACGTTGCATTTTTTCTAATGAAGCTTCATTTCTACTACGTGGTGCTCGAGTAATCACAGAATTGGTTTGATCGATTATCCCAAAACGACGGGTCTGCAGAGAGGAACGTATGCCCTCTTGAAAGTTCATTTTTCTAGGTCGTTCAAAAGCCGCACCCTTCCTTTTCGTAAACACTCCGGCTGCACCTCGCTCTAGACGGTCCTGCTCTGTTGCGCATGCACAGCTTCGGCTATTGCCTTGGAAAGTACGAGTCCCCTTTAGCAAAACACTGACGTCAATAGTAAAATGAGTGTTTTTGAGTAACAATGAGCTAGAAGTATCGTCTGTAGTTGAGCCCCGAGTAGTGCAAACTACAAAAAATTGCTGTCGAATATTATCAAGGGAAGCAGGTGCAAAATTCCAAGACTTCAAGTGATTGATGTAGAAAAAAGGATAGTCAAATGTGGCCCACGATCTACCAAAATCGTTTCATTGTCGAAATGTTTGTTTCACTGAATAATCTTCTCCTGTCGCAAGCCTTCCTCTGCGCGTGATGCCACGTTCGAATTTAGTCGTCCCGCGCTGGGTCCAACTTTGCGCCGTCAGGGCGTGGCGGTATTCACAGGCAGCGAGGCTGGTTTAGGAGAGGTGCAGAGACGACGCAGGCAACGAGACAGTGTGGCACAGGGGGAGACGCAAAGACACGCAGCCATGCCCTGCCATCGGCACCGCAAAGTATGGACGCCGCCTAAGGCCTGGTGTGATTTGGTAGGCATCACTTAGTCTTGTTCAAGGACACAATACCGTGAGGGTGTACCATGCAGGCGCAACAAAGGAGCGGCCTCAAGGGTTATTCAAGGACCTACTCCCCCAAAAGTAGGCCTCTAATCTGACTGATGTGCCTGATGTATCTCTAAATGTAAAAGGGACCGGAGTATATCAACCGACCTAATAAGGAGGATAGAATAGTCCAAGGCACTGAGTGGATGATAAGGATGCAAAATATGTACGGGTAGGTATCATCGAAGAGCGGTATAGCGTTAGAGTGAGCTGATCGTGTTTGTACTTCGATTTATAGTCGCATAGTGAAGCTTGAGAGTTGAGTGATAGTTCCAGTGGCAAGTGGCAAGAATTGTTAATACGGGATAAACCACCGGCGTAACACAGAAGGGATCAAAAATCATGAAGTTTTACGCGAATTAGCACAATCTCCCCTCCTCCCCCTTCCCTCATAAGTTACATCACCCCCACAGTAGGTATTTAAAGGCACCGTAAAAGATTCAAGAGAGAAAAGCGTATTTTAAAATAGTTCCTTCTGTAATTGGAAATCCAAGCACAGAAGGAACAATGTGTAGCGAAAATGGCATTAATGTGCCTGAGGTGCACTAATGCGGTTATAGCGCGCTTCACCTTGAAGTGCACACTTCAGTGGCCGAGATGTCTGTTAGCGGCGAGCCGACGATGTCGCAAAGGGCAAATATGATTTTATACACGATGATGGTAAACAAGAGAAAAAGCACACGGCAACAAATGTGTGAAAAGGGGGAATAGACATGTGAATGAGCAAAAAAGTGATAATAATGAGAAAAAAATTCGATGGGTTCACATTCGACGTTTGGTAAGGCGTCGTGTGTGCAAAAGAAGAACTGCAGGCTACCGCAAGCCGCACCATAAGCCAATATTGCCCCCCCCCCCTCCCACCACCCCCCCCCCCCCCCATCCTTTTCAATGTTTATTGATACAGGTCACCGCTCGAATGCATGTTGGAAAACTCGGCATACTGCCAGCTCTTGCCAGGGATCGTGATGTTTATTTTGCTGTCCACTCTTGACAGGTCAAAAAAGCCGATATTGATTCAAAGGTATACTACGAGGAGGAGTACGGACAAATGTGCTGAGGAAAGCAATACCACGACGCGTAAGCTCGCGACGCGGTCCGTCATCATTGGGCACAGACTTTCTCCCGTTTTGTCGCTCCGTCTGCGCACTCCACGTGAGAGAGAGCATGTGGTGAAATACCCGCAGAGTGCACTATGCATGACTGGTGGGGAAGCCAACGTTGATCGCATTAGTCAGCTCGACAAAAACGAAGGAAGCTGGGGTTAGCGGTAAAGTAGAGGAGGGTCGGGCGTTGCCATCACAATTGGGGCTCAAAACCGCGGATTTGTTTACGGCAGGGGTCTTCGATTCACGCTATTGTACTCTCACGGCTCTAGCGGCGAGACAAGAGTCGCTCTTTTACACCGTAATAGGCGAAGATCTCAAGTGCTTCTCACGAAGAGCTTCGCCCGATGATAAGGAGACCTAGAGCTCATAAGCATGCCAATGCGCCTCATGATGGAGCCCGCGACGGGCGAGATCATGCGTCGCTGTAGAGCTTCTCTCTGTACATTTGTCCAATTACCGACACCGCGCTACGAGTGGGTTTCATTTGGACCTCTCACTCCCTCGACACTGAAGGCGTTCTCGTCGTGGGGTTATGTTCAAACTCGCTTTGTCCAATGTAACTATAGGTTCGTCTGACGAAGGTATGGAATCTTTCGAGGGTATCTTCGCCATGGAGAGGGAAATCTCATAAAGGGTTGCAGACTCAACCATCTCTACTTAAGAACCTCTTACTAGGAAAAGGTTTCAACTGACCGTGGAACTTCGAAATGAGACCCGGGGGAGGGGGATCGATAGAGATTCGAACGCTGATTATAACTGTGAAAACAAAATTGCTAAATGGCATTCTGAAGCGAGTTGCGAAGTGCCAAAGGTTGCCTGTGACTTGCCTGTGGCATATCACTGGCGAGGCACTTTGCCATCAGCACGGCCGTTGCTGGCTAAGCGATCTTCTGCCTGCTTCAATCTCGTCTATAGCTTTGTATTTTAAGACGGCGCGTTATAGCATGCATAAATAAATAAATATCAGAAGGCTCGAAGATGTTGTCCTCCTACTATATTAAGTAGGTATGTAAGGACAGTTCTAGTCCGTTTCCTCGCGTTCACAAGATAAATTTACATATCAGAGCGCATTAGCATGAATCAGCTTACTCATTGTGCTCCTTGAAGAGATAAAGTTGCTCCCTCTGAATGTATGATTTCCCCGGAATGTTACAAGGTTTTCGCTTCTAGGAACATTTTAAAGTACTGCCAAAATGGCACTCTTTGGTTGACTTCACTTCGTGAGTCATTGTTAAATGGCAACCACAAATATCGATCTGCAACCCAGAAACTGGGAGCCGCGCGATCCCTCGGATCAGCCATACCTGAATGCATTTTTCACAAATCCTCTTCCAGTATCATCGCCAGATGTGCGATGATTCTCACAACCTGCGTCTGGCGGGGGCGGGGCATAAACTGTAGGGCAGACCGGGAGGTCCAAGCCCATATACCTTCTCCTGTAAGCGTCCAATAAAGACGTTCTACCTGCTCTGTTCTGTACTCTGCTGAGCCGCTCCTATTATTCATTAATATACCACTGAACCACCGTATAACGGTAAAAAGAGGTAAATCAACCTCTAAAGTCTCTAGCGCCCACTACAGTTTTGGTGCATCGGCCGGGAATCGAACTCGGGCCGCCCGCGTGGCAGGCGAGCATTCTACCACTGAACCACCGCCGTATTACGGTAAAAAGAGGTAAATCAACCTCTTCAGTCTCTAGCGCCCACTACATCCAGTGATTGAAGAGGTAGGCTGAAGCCCTTACTCATGCATCATATTCACCATACCTAGCGCTAACTAGGCCCCACTTTCTTAAACTACAGGACAGCTCGTTCAGTAGCAGTGTGTTCAGAAAAAATGGAGAAAGATGCATTCTGAGCCGAGTCATAACCTCCCGAGATTCTGAGCCGAGTCATGACCTCCCGAATTTGGAATTGCAAACGCCAGACAAACCTTTCCTTACAACATAGTGTGAACCGCCTACCCTGTGTGTGGCTCTGTGGGTCGGTTTGTCGATATGCTGCTCGTTCGCAAGCGAATGATTAAGGAATGATAGAGCAAAGCAATCGCTCTAAGTGGACAAAAACTGACGGCGCTGGAGAATAATTGTAAGACCAGTTATCGTAGTAATAAAGCATCTTGTTGTTTTACGTCCCATCGTAGTGACAATAATTACAGTTGACCCCTTATTACAAAAGTAGCTAGCTACATGAATATCACGATGGGGTGTGGATATCACGATGGAGTACGGATATCACGATGGAGTACAACCTTATTACTGTTGGATGAATGTAATACAGTCTCTCTGGGTTGTCACACTCAGAACACTACCTAATGGCAAAACACATTTCAGGTGCATTTCTCTTCTCTAAAACATACCTTTTTGGAGCGGGGAAGCCTTGGATAACTTTCGAATTCCAAATGTTCATAAATACCATGCGTACACATCCTGCAGAAACCATGCCAACGTTTAATTTTTTCCCTCTTCTCACTACTTCTTAGAAAATCTACTTCATATTTGGTAATCACATCCAGGAAATCATTTTCACTTTGTGTTGTAAGAAGTGCGAAGCCATTATTTGAATACCGTACGTCACATTTTGAAAACTCAATAGTTGTTAGAAAAACTGATTGCGACTCCTGCTAATTGTATCCAAGAAAATGATTCCCTTCTTTTATGAGAAATGTGGGCTGTTGCACAAATCTCACCTAATAATAAAAGAGCACAGTAGAAGTATTGAAATAATTGATGTCACGATCGCTGTTCAGTTCCCGGTGTCAAGTAGAAAATGAGCAGCTTCTGACTTTCATCATAACGGAGTAAGTGATAACAACCTACTACATAATGAAGGAAAATTAACAATACAACTTCAATTAGGACTTACCTCAGGAGGAGCCGCTCTTATAAGTGCATACATCATGAATGAAGTACCTCTTGCAATTGAAAGAATCACTTTATAAATGCTTAAAATTGGAAAGAAGGTTATCATTCGTTTCATCTTTTGATAATACGAATCATAAGTAATATCATCTCCCGGGAATCGGTGATTTAGGGATGACATGTAAGGTGAATGTGTCGATTAATCCATTGTTGGAAGAGGAGAGAAAGGGGTAGGTTAATCCATTAAGTATTAGCACGCCTAAAAAAGTTGCCTCCGGTAAATTTAACGGTCAGTATGTCGCTTTATCTCTGAATTGTGGATTGTACTGCTAATCCTCAATTTTGCTAAAAGAGCACGTTCAAGCGGCTTTACTCCTACCATACATTGTCTACTAATCATGACCAGAAGGCAACATAGTGGCACTATCATTTCCTGGGTTGTGATGGTGGCAGTCATTATCCACTGCTTCTTCTCAAGGTCAAGCCTTCGTCGAACAAACCTCGACAGGGCCGAAATTCGCCGATTAACCGTGGGAAGCGGTATTTAATGGAGTTCTTTAATATCTTACTATCTTTAAGTACGTGATCTGGTGCTAGCGAGCCTATGTGGACCGGAAAGCGTTTGCAGCCGCTGTGAATGGGAAGGAAATACTCATGCATGGCGCCCGCAACGAGGCTAGCCTAGGCTACCACCACACTCTCGCTGGTCTTCTCAGAGTAGGAGATGCGTACTGGAGGCTTGACAGCAACAATGAATCCTTTTTCGGAGATTCGCAGAAAGATCTCGCAACTTCGACAGAAAAATTTTTCATTGAGTGGCTTCTCAGGAAATAACTTCCTGCTTTTTGAAGATATTGTATGGTAAGACTAATTTTCAAAAAACGAATACCTCGCGGACCCCAGACAACAAGACCGCACTCATACGGTGAAGTTTGGAGGATGTTATGTCCATTTAAAATGGAAACACTTCGTATTTTTTTTTTGAAATCTTCCTCTACTGAATACCCATATCGAGAACTACGTTTCCACTAGGAAAACCAAACGGTCAATAGATTGGTCTAAAAACGTTTTTTTGAAAACAGTTCACAGTACCTCGAAGAATGAAATGTGAGTGAAGTTTCAAGTATTCGAAAAATGTCCAAATTTGGTATGGGGCATTACCGCGCCTCATTGTGATCGCGACGTCGCCACTGCAAGAGTGACGGGGCGATCGCAGTAGAGCGCAGGACATAGCTCCCATTCAGTTCCTAAAATTTCTATCCTTGTTTTTTCATCCTATATTCCTGCCTCTTAACTTGTATTACTTTTGAGCTTTCTCCTTGGTCATCAGAGGACGGACACATTACCCATGGTCGGCAACGCTTTCGTTTCGAAATATAAGACTTGAATTTCGCTAGGTTATTCACTTAGACTCTCTTGTTGTTTCGAATATAAGTGTCAGCATTTTTGTTTGACCATACTCTTAATTTCTTTGATGCAGTGGCTCGTATTGGCTAGATAGAAACCACAGAAATAGGGGAACCTGAAAAAAAAGGGGGGGGGGTGTCGTCGTAGGAGATCCCTTTTTGAGAGAGAAGTCGAGTTTTTTGAAAATTCTCCTCGACGTACGCTTGGCCCTGGTTGTACACCTTGGGTCAAAAAAGGTTTCGTCTGGTTTTTGCAACGTCACCTTCGGAAGGTCATAGCTTGGCTTACCTGTGTCTTTTCCTGCAGAATGATTACCGCTCGATTTAAAGCTTCATCTGTTATGTCAGCGATGTTGTCAGGTGGATTATTTGTTGATGGGCTGACGTTTCCACCAGATCGTCTCCCTCAAAGGCTCATTTCACCACCGCACGAGTGAGACAACTCCACTCCTAGTCAGTAGTCAACAGTGAGTAATAGTTGTTATTAGTGGATTTTTTATTAGTGGATACTAGTTGTTATTAGTGGATTTCACTAAAAACAACCAACCCGGAGTGGCGTTGTTCGACCCGTGCGGTGGTGGCCTGGGCCTTTAAAGAAGGCGATCTAGTGGAAACGTAGGTCCATCACTAAATATTCCACCTAACAGCCTCGTTAGCACAACAGAAGCAGCTTTAAAGACACCTGGAGGGGGTAATTGTGGCTTACGGTAGAACAGACGTAGTGTGGACGAGCTTGAGTGGCCGCCATTGCACAAACTCGCCAATTTGACGCTTTGGCATGGTGCCAAAAGAAGATGGTTCTATTATAGGTTTGTTTTTTCCTTTTAGTTTTTACTTTGTTCTTTCTTATATTGTTTCTAGATGTACTTACGGGTCAAATAAAGTCGGGGGGGGGGGGGGGGAGAGACGCAAAATTTCCACCCACGTCAAAGCTTCTTTCCCTTCCTAGGGTTAGGCTAAACAGATGAGACCTATGCTTTGACAGATGCTTTTTAATGTGGGAGGAGGGGATATCAATTTTAGCCTAAGCCTAGTAAGGGAAAGGAGCTTCGACGTCGACGCAAAGTTGCGTCTCCCCCCGACTTTATTTGACCCTTCTGAGATTTTCAGGTATAGAAATGCACAATTAAGAAGATCTATAAGTAAACAAGTAAAATATGTCACTAGAAAACAGAAAAGAGGAAATAATTCAAAAATAAGGTTATCAGGCCGAAGACAAGCTTCAAAATGAACGAAGCGTGGCTCGGCCACGGAAGCTTGCAGTTCGGATGGAAGCGCGCCCTGGGGGCAAATAGCGCCCTGTGGCGCGTTTTTCAACGCCGGTTTCGTTACACCTTGTATCTACCGAACCCATATGTTTGTTTTCAGACGCCATTGTTTTCGTAAACGTTATTCCGCCCTTGCCCCCCTCCCGGGCCTTTAAAGTAATTTCGATCCCGAGGTTCTACGAAGGAAAAAATTGGAATTTGTTCCATTCTATTTCCTATATTTTTGCCAACATGATGCATATTTTTTTTATCTCGCTTTGCTGAGAGGCTCACGATTTACTTCGCAGGAAATCATAAAAAGTCGACTCCAAATCATCATGCTCCTTGAAGACGTTACTAATAAAAGAGCTGTCCCGATATCCGGAAAAGTGGGGTTTGCTTAGTATTAGGTTTGAGAAGTACAACGGACAAGTAAGGACTTCGGCTTGCAACTCTTTCAATCTGTGCAAGACTATTTCTGAAAAATGTGATTGCTTATGGCTGCTTCAAAGAGTCGTGTGTCACCCATTTCTTTCCAAACAACCTGTGGTGCTCAACCACATCTGTTTCAAAAAGGCCAGTACTTTCGGTTGTTCCCTGCAAGTAAAGCGCTTATCGCTTTTTCTCGTTTAGGTTGAAGCGATCTGTTCCATTGAAAATTCGAGCACCTCAATCTCATTTCTGCACTTTTGAAATCAGGTACTACATATTCAATCCGATGCTTCACCACTCCCCTTGCAGTACTCACATTTTTGGTTGCCTTTGCTGGGTCTCGACTCAACAAGAACTCGTGAAGTGAAGTCATCCGAAAAGTGCCATTTCCGCAGTACCTTAAGATCTTCCTGGTAAATCGAAAACTTCGCGGCATTTCAAATGAAGCACAATTTAGAAAAAGCAGCTTTTTATTCATTTAAGGAGCTTAATATGTAAGATAATTCATGCTGACACGCTTTCAGATTTGAACTTATTTTGTAAACGCGTAGAACCGGCCGGAACTTTCCTTACAACATGAAACTACGAACTTCTCATGCAGATAGAATATCACCCTCAACACATTGCGATAACATTCGTATCACGTAATGGGGCCAAAGACATAAACACTATGCAGCATTTGAGGCTGATTATTTGCCAACTATGATAGCGGATTTCGCTGAATTTAGGAATCCCATGTGTTAGACTCTGCAAGATTCCGCTGCGTGTTTATCAGTCCATCATTGGGGGGGGGGGCGCTAGTTATTTTACTTCCAAGCAGAAATAAGGTAGCAGATAAATGCCATTTAGCGTCTACAATGACATGTACGGGCCAGAGGTTGCACCAGTCAGTGCTTTTATCCTTCCAAGGGATGGTCACAATTTACCTACCCCGGAAGCATGGTTCCCTTACCATGAAAGTGGAAGTGCGCGCCACCTGTAACTACACCACTTCTGCCCTTTAATGGACGTGGGTTTTTAATGGACATGGTTTTCTGAAAATCACCTACCCAGAATGCTGAAGTACTGCATAACAAGATTCTGAGAGTTCAGAGAGATGCAATATAGTTTGATAATTGACGCTTCGACAATCATTGGCACAAATTTATGGCGACGGTATCATGAAAAGTTCGTAAAAGTGGAGAAAGGCTGCTCGAAATTATAGAAAATTATATAGTAAAAATATTAGGTTTTTGCAAAATTAATTTTGGTTTCAAGGTATGTATAAATAAGTAGATTTTTTAGAACTATTCCATCCCAAGGAACGCCAGGCATACCATTCGGTGGGTTTTTTTTCTGCTCTTTCAGAAACTTCTATGAATGTCGCTCTAAGTTTTCCAGCCGGCCTTTTCCAGGGCTGCGTATAATCATGAACCGACGCGACTATCGAGTCATCATGCTTTATGAGTTTGAATTGGAACACTCCGCAGCGGAGGCAGCTCGTAATCTCAGCAGTGTTTTTGGGACGAATTGTCCTTGCGAACGAACAGTGGAGCTCTGGTTTAAAAAATTTGCTTCTGGCAATTTTGATCTCGAAGAGAAGTCGGGTCGCGGCCGCAGGTCATCGCTTAATGATCAAGATTTAAAGAGAGCCGTCGGAGCAAATCCGGAGACGAATACTCGTACGTTAGCAGAAGACCTAGGCGTACATTACTCTACAGTGGCCAGACATTTGCTGACAATCGGCAAGGTGAAGAAGATGTCGAAGTGGGTGTCTCATGACCTGACCGATGAGCAGCGTCTGGCACGTTTCGGCACCTGCTCTAATCTCCTAGTTCGCCATAAAAATGAGCCATTTGTAAACCGTATTATAACTGTAGATGAAAAATGGGTTCTTTATGATAACAGGAAGCGGGGATTAGTCTGGGTAGATAAGGATGCTCCTCCAAAAACTTTTCCTAAACCCGACCTTCACCCTAAAAAGGTTATGATTACTGTGTGGTGGTGTTGTAAAGGTGTAATCCATTACAGTTTCTTGCAACCTGGTCAGCCAGTCACAGCAGAGTCTTACTGTTGTGATCTGGAGCAAATGTATAGAAAGTTGCAAAAATTGTGGCCGGCGGTGGTGAATAGAGGAGGGCCGATCTTGTTGCAGGACAACGCAAGGCCACACACCTCACAAATCACTCGGCAAAAATTGACCCACTTGGGTATAGAAGTTCTCCCTCACCCAGCGTATTCTCCCGACCTTTCCCCAACAGACTATCACTTTTTTCGAGCCCTCAATTCTCATCTGCGTCAGAAACAATTTACTAATTTAGGTGGTGTTGGATGTGCCTTCCTTGACCGTTGATTCTCGTGATAGTAGTTTTTATAGTGAAGGCTTAGTTTTATTGCCTGTTCGTTGGCAGAAGTGTGTAGATTCTGATGGTTTTTACTTCGATTAATAAACTTGTGTTTAAGCTGAGTTATAGTAGTTTGAAGTATGCGGTCCATTTCCTTAAGTAATTTTGCAACAACCTAATAGCTTGTACCAAGTTCCCAGTACCAACGCTCTCTGTTGGTGGGAAAACTTATCACCTTATACCAGAGTACGGTGGAATAAGTGATTGTCGTCCCATCGCGTTCCATAAGATACCATGATTCTGTGAGTTTTACAGTTTCTCATCCACCCCTTTACCTACTGCAGGAATAGGATGTAAGAGGTACTATCAGAAAATTGTACTTCTCTCCTGATAACATTCCAGTAATTTTATTATTATCGAATTAGCGATTAATTCTCTAAAGATTTATTCGGTTCCTCATGCGGTTGATGGGAATATTGGGCAAATGAACACTTCCTTGCCCAATGCGATTGACTTTCATTGAACGAGTATTCGATGCCGATACGTACTGTTAATAGAGTACAAATTTGTATTTTCATTTCGAGAGAGCTGATGATTATTTGCATGTTGGCTTGTGTGGCTTAGATTCCGATACATCGTCTTCCACCCTTTCCCTTCTGGATCTGGCGGAAAATACTGCGGAAAAGGACAATTTATAGCAGACTAGTTCGTAAGACTATATAACTGCCGCTAGCATCAACTGTCGTCCTTCGCAAGTCATTGTGTAGGATTGTCGGTGCTCAGATGCACAACCCCTGTCTCGAATTCGAGAATGGCGTGTCTAAAGACGACGATGCAAACATGGTAGCGTCTGCGTGTCGAATAGAGTTCTGTCGCTACGACTTGATTTCAGTTGCATTCAAAATTTCTAGCATTTCATGTTTTTTTTTTCGGAGTATTCTTGAAATGTACGTTGGTTCAGCAGCACTGATTCCCATTTGCAACGTAATGCTTGCTGTTGTGATTCGTGGTACTTTTCGCAGTTTTTATGTTTCCATGTAAGACATTCTTGTGCACTTCTCATGTATTCGATCTGCTTTCCATTAGAATGATTATAGTGTTCTTCTTCCTCAACCGCAGCAAAACCACATGTTCCGTATGCAGAAAAACCTGCGACTGAAACTAGCTTACATACCACGAATAAGCTCAGATAAAGTGAAATGAGGCTAAAAATTGGGTCCCATGCAGCTGAATAATATAACCTTTCAGTACGCAGGCACCGCCCTTCCAGAGTGCTCTGTGGACACTCCTTCCCATCTCCAGGATATGCATCAAACATATTATCAGATGTCACTTTCAAGAACGCATTGAAATATCATAGTAAGAAATTGATTTTTTCAAAGAATCTTGACGGTCCAATTCTTTTGAGCGAGGCATTTTTGAAACGTATGCGATATTTGTGCTCAGAGGGTCAAACTACCCCTAAGTCCAACCTCCAGCCCAATTGAAATTCTGACCCAAACTCGAAAACTCGAGCCACGTACATACTGGTACATCTTCGAGCACCTTCGTATAAATTTACCACTTTTTGTGAGCATAATATTTTTCGAAGTTTCCTAGAGGAATAAAATACAGGAGTACATTGGATGTAGTCTTGTCCAGGGTCCAGCTTGTCGAGAATACTGTCGAGTTATGGTCGTTTTTCGGGTTGGAAGGTGTGGAGGGGTGTTTTTGAGATTTTCTTAAAAATTCCTCGACGACCACCTTTTTTGAATAGTTTTGGACCGATGGGACGATCTCCAAATAAGGAGGCCTGTCGATACCCACACTTAATATGAGTCTCAATTCTAGGAGTTTTTTGAATTATCGTAAAAACGTTCCCCATTTTACCAACTGCTAACTGAAAGTCCTTGCGGCAGCACCTAGAAGGCATCACAAAAGCTTGACGCCGGATATGAAAGCAACTCACCCGTCTCATCTGCCTCCTCTCTCAAATGTCTGAGGATGCACAACATTCGGTGTCATAAAGAACCTGTTGTTATCAAGACGCACAATATGATGAGAAAGAGAGATTTCGCGTTTGCCGCATGTGTCTTCCACTCACATCACCTTTACGGCTCCAAATTACCACTGACATAAAAAGTGTTCCTTTTGTTGGCAGTGCAATAATATAGTATTGGTGTATTATGAAACTTGCTGAGGTACGATTCGGTTATAATCCCAAGTATGTAGTGATCCTATCAACAACAAAAGGTTTTCAACTGCTCATAAGTGAAAGGAGTTGTGAATAGTATTTTGACACTGACGATTCATTTACTTGTTACGATTCTATGACCGAGTATTTTTTGAGGAGTATCTAATAAAGGTGTCATTACAATCTCAAAATGCAGGAAATAGCACTAGCGGGATGGTTTTTCTGTCATTGGTTCTGTATTGGTTGCTCTAGAATTGACCTCAACAAATAGTTGAGCGGTTGATGACGAGGTAATTTCCATTGTTTGAGGTAGGGTTTAAGTGGTTGAAGTGGGTGAAGCTCTGGGTAAAGTGCTCTCTACCATCCTACTCCTTATAAAAGAAAAATGTCAAGGTATATGTTGATTTGTGCAATATATTAGGAAGACGAGGATAGAGTAATGAACATAATGCCCCTCACGTAATGCACAGCCTCTAACATCTTACCTATAATACTGTACCCAGTTAAGCTAGCGCAAACTACTGAGCAGGTGCGCCACTAGGTTGTTCGAAATTACCTTTTTTATAGATTTACTCAGTACCTATTACTATATGACATTCTGTCCATCATCGACGGGTTTTCTCTCATTTTGAACGCTATTGAAATAACTTTGATTGACCACACGGGTTTACACGGGTTTTTTCATGGTTTTAAGACTACGTTGGGATCGAGTCACGAATTTTCGTTGCACGGACCGCCCATGCAGTGTCTCGCCCCTTTTTCCCAAGCCTCTTTCACAGCTTTCAAAAGCTCATGGCTGACCCTGACCCGTAACTTCCTCTCGTTTGGACCATTTTCGGACTGAATAAACAGTTTTCGATCCGAGAATAGAACGTTTCGTGCACGCTCCGCCCACCGTAAGCGTAACTTGGTCCATGTGTGCTCTTCACTTATTGTCCTATGCCCTGCCCACCCCAAACTTGTTCCCATCTCCACGGGTTGTTTTTCATGTCATGCCTTATTTCGTAACAAACGGACGGACGAATAGAGGGACGAATAGACAGACAAAGCGTTTTATATAAAAGAGACACTGAAAAAAGCGTCACTTTTTTCCCTACACTTTCAACCTCATTTTAGTCATTTGGCAAAATCTGACGAGGTTCTTCCACCCTAAAATTCAAGGACATGCCTCACACTAGCACTACACTCCATTACAGCCTTCTGCACGAGTAGAATCGGGAGTTTTTTTTGTGAACAAGATTAGTCACCTCAACTGGGCAAAATCCAAAATTTCGTCACCTTCGTGCACAACCTCGCTAAGATCCATTCACTCTGTGTACTCGAGAGGATCCATATTGTGTGATGTTCTTTGAAAATCCGTTTTCTTCGGGCTCCCAACACCCTTCGTTTTGAAGAACCAGAACGTCCCATCACCAGCGAAACCTCTGCCGGGAGGAGTTTGAGACTTAGACTCCGGGTCATAGCAGCGTTGTACATGCAGCTGGAGGTCTGTGATTTCTCTGAACCGAAGGGTTAGTCCTTAGAAAGCTTTCCACGAGAGATCCTTTACGGAAGGTGGCTGTGCTGTTCAAGGCGTATACTGATGCAGGCTCCCACTTTCCTTGGTGCTCTGAAGCCTGACTGTGCCGACGGAAGCTCCATATTCTCATAGCGGTGGAAGAGGTAAGCTTCAGCTTGCTCTTGCTTCTAGAGAAACACTCCAGATATATTTTATCCTGATACCTTCATCTCTTCCATTACTCTCTGTTTTGTATACTGCGGAAGGGAGTCAAGAGCAAAATAATTTTTTGGCACCCCCGTTTACTAGGAATAATTATTAACCAACACACGCCCTAATGATCCAGTATTATAATCCTAGTAACACAGCAGAAAAGCAGATAATACATTTTTGCAACTGTTCAGATAAAATTCCTTAGAGATTTCATTACTCCCAACCATAATTTTTTTCGACTTTAATGTAATTATCCGAAGCTGCTATAGAACTGCTCAACACTTCGTGTGAGATGTTCACAAGTAGTGCCATACAACAATAGTAATCTCGCGCCTCCGAAAAACGGGTGTTTGTGTGTTTCCATTGTTCGTATGTGTTTCAAATGCATTCTATTGTTTTATAAGTTTCTGTTTGTTTATGACATTTGGAACTGGAGCAATGTCCGACTTGTACGACTGTTCGACTCCGACTTTCCCGTTGATCGGTTCCGTTCGCATGCTCTACGCGGCATCTTGCATGGCAATTATTGTTGCTTCCATTGCGTTTCAAATGGTTTTGTCCTAGTAAGCGGTAACTGGTTTCATGTGTGAATCCCGCGAAGTAACTCATAAACTTGCAAATACTGGAGGTCATAGGGTTATTCGAATCCTATCCCTGCAAGGTTGCACTCATACTCTACGATCCCTACGCCTGCATTGTACGCTGCGCGATTAGCATGTTGGTGTACCCCAAGAAGCTAACATCATTGGCCATGCCGTACTGTTCAATGCAGTAAACGTGGGGCCCAAATAGTGTCCAACTACAATACGACATGAAATACAGTGAAACGTGTGCTTATCAATTCCGAATATGGTCAAAGCAAGCCGAACATCAATGTTCGACGATGACTTATTCCGTAATTTACATTATAATGGTTGCTCAAAAATCGATTTCAGTTGGCCGTTTGTGCGGTGGATGACGAAGTGAATTCGTTAGCCTAGTACTGTTCTTTCCCAGAAGATGGAGGGCTGGAATTCGGACATGAATTCTATCTTCTTCAAATTACGGCGTTCTTCAGCGTGTGAGCTACATCGGACACTTGTTATCGCACATTGATGGGCTCATTTTATTTGACACCCGTCCTCTCTAAGCTAAAGATGCGATAGCAACAGAGTTTCACTAAATGATACAATGCAGTATTACTCAGGTAACAGGCTCCAACTAACTAGTAGTTTCGTCGCCTTCGTATTCACCGCCTATTCTACACTGTACTTCCGTTGAAGGCGCAATTCATTTTAACTGAAAGGACGAGAGGGTAAAAGCAAGCTTTGTTGTTATTTGACCTTTACCATTTTTATTTTATTTTTATTTATTTTTATTTTTATTTTCTTATTTATTTCATTACAAATATTATATTTAAATTTATTTTTTTCACTGTATAAAGACCAAGCTTATAGTTTCCCGCTGCTCCCGTAAATCATTTCTTATTTCGAAAGCGTGACAGAAAACAAAAAAATCTCAAGAAAATTCGGGTTCCCTGGAACAGTCAATGGCTAATGTATGTGGAGTCCGAGCTCATCCAATATAATTGCATTGGGTGGACAGAACAGGAGTAAGGGGTGTGCAAAACTGCTTGCGAACAAAATATATTATTTCGGCCGCTCTGCATGCTAAGGGTGATCACAGGGTGGTGCTGAGGGTGATCTTTTTTCTGCTTTCTATTCGAAACCCCGGTGCGTCGTGAAGATTAGGGACACTATGTCCGGCAAATCTTCTAAAGGAAGGTCGAAAAGGCTTGGTCCAAAAGCGATGAATTATCTGCCGGATATATTAGGTTGTCCGAAAAGTAATGAGACAAATGTCGTAGTGCAGTGATTCGTCGGTAACTTTATTACAGATCAATATCATTTACTAATATTCGCCATTGTGTTCCTTCACATACTGCCATCTTTGCGGCAGAGATCTGATTCCATTAGCAAAGAACTCCGGAGGCTTCGACTTCAAGAAGTTGTTGACAGCTAATTCGACGTCCTCCCGATTGGTGAATTTTTTCCAGCAAAAGAGGATTGAAGAGAACGAAACATGTGGAAGTCTGATGGAGCGAGATCTGGGGAGTACGGTGGATGGGGTACAAGTTCGATCTCCAGCTCTCAGCTTACTCTGAGTCCTTTTCGACGTGTGTGGCCTGGCGTTATCCATGAGGAGTAGGATTTTGCCTCTCCCACGACGGCGACTACGCAGAATTTCAGCTACTCTTTCCAGCTGAGTACAAAATCTTTGAGAGTCGACCATGGAACCAGTTGGAACCAGTTCCCAAAACACCGGGCCTTTAATATCCCACTAGAATGAGAGCAACTCCTTCTTGTCATGATCGGGATGTTTCGGCTGTGGTTTCGGCAATTCATCGAAGTCGACCCAATGTTTTCGGCGCACCGTGTTATCGTAGACACAATACTTCTCATCCATGGTAACGATGGAGTCGATCCAGGAAAGCGTGCGATGACGGCTGAGCAGAGAAGTGCACACTTCAACACGCTTCTTCTTGTCGTGAGGGCTGAGAGCGTGCGGATGAACCCGAGGCAACTTTGCCACTTTACCTGACGCACGAAGAACATCGTGTACCGTGGATTTAGTAGCCCCCGAGGAGGTGGCAAGCTCGCGCACTGTAACGTTAGGTCGTTCCTCACAGATGGCAAGTATGAGCTGCTTCTTTCGCGTCAGTGGACGTCCTGAACGACTACAGTCTTCAAGACATTTCCCTCCTTTGTCGAACTTGCCGTACCATCTGAAGCACGTCGCTCGAGAAGGTGCTTGATCCTTCATTTCTTCCAGCAAAAGCCGATGGGCCTCATCCGCGGATTTACCTGAACGATAGTGTAGAAGGAGAGCTGCCCGATACAGCTTTTTTTTTCTCATCCATCTTTAGCACGTTTGTGAAAGATGAAAACAGTATGGACCATATGCCCTTGGTGGCATATATGTACTGGACTTGAAACACTAAATTCCAGAATTTTGTCCTCTCACGACTTCGACGTCCAAAAATACTTAATGTTGAATCTCACCACTGCATTTGTCTCATTACTTTTCGGACAACCTAATACTATGCTTGTCCTTACAGATGTGTATTGCATTTATACCTATTTTCTATGGTACATACACAGCGATTGCTTTATCACCGTTGGCTTCTGAGGATTTCTGAGCTGCCTGTTCTTCTCCTACTATGGAAATGGTCCCCTTTCTACAGCGTTTTTGGTACGTTCAGAGCTCCCAACTATAAGTATTGATTGCAGCAGTGAGCGGCATAGAAAGTTACCAGAGTGCATTTTGTGGCTGACACTTGTCTAACTTATAGTTCAATGCTATGATGAAAACGATTTGCTGAATTTGGAGAAATACAAAGTTTGTCCGGGTGAGGGACATCTCGATCTTCGTCGTTAGATGATGTCTGATGAGCATTACAGGATAAATCGGTTGGCTGACTATGTCGTTGGCATCGTTTGTGTGACTGCTTATGTTATCATGTTTGCCACACTCTTCATCAAAGGATCACTAACATTCTGAAGAAATAGTGAGATAAGAATGACCGCACAGGTGATGAATCCACTTGATAACTTAATCATTAGAGCTTTACAGTGGTGGTCATAAATGTGGAAAATGTATGTGTTGATTTACACATACATACATCCAGCTGTTGCTTTCACCATCCCTAAGGCTCTGTTCAGCAGGCAGCAGTTTTATCAGTATTACAAATGCTCTTTTTTGTCTACTGGGAATTTGTAACACGACACAATGTGATGAAAATGCTCGATCTCGTTGACTTTTAGATAATCTAAAAGTGGAAAAAATTGATTCGAACAAAATCGTAAACACCATCTTGTAGTGCGAAAAGAGCTCTATCGAATGATACAAAACACGCTGACAAAAATCATTTTCATTACGCAATTTTGAATCGAGAAACAGGTAGAATCCTATTTCTACATGCTAAAATATGAGAGGATACAAAAGAAGAGTGATATCATCTCGTAGAGTAAAAAAGCTCTATCGAATGCATATATGATTATTCTCTCCAATCTTGATTGTAGGCGAGCAAGAGAGGATAACGGAGGTGCTAGCTTTTGCGAGTACTGCATTTGTGAGTCTTAAAAACAGCAAAACAGCGAAAAGTCGAGCGATTTGTATAAAAAGTAGTATCTATTCGTAGAGCTGAAAAAGCTGTATCGAAAACATATACACATACATTTTTGATCTCGACGGCAAACGAGGAAGATGAGGTGCGGAAGTGCCTTCTGCTTACTTCATATCCAAACCTCATAAATATTAGGTAGTCGAAGAAATAAAAAAACCGATGGTAGCATATTGCAGAGCAAAAAAAGTTCTATCGAAAACGTATTTGAGCTTTGTTGAAAGATGAAGGAATCAATGTGAAAAACGGGTAAAAAACCGCGGGAACTTATTCCTTGACACAAAACTTTGTGCGAAGTCACTGAGCAAGGTCGAGAAGCGATACCATATTAATGTCAGCGTTAGCTGTCACGTTCGATTCCAATTGTTCATCTATGGTGTCCACGCGATAGTTATGACCGATCATTAACCGTTAACTGCGTTTTTTGAGAGGAACAACTTTTCTGCGCGAGTGCTGCGGTGGTCTCTTGAATAGCAAAGGTACAGGCTGGAGATAAAATAGGTTAAGGCAAAGCAAGTTTTGTTGCCGATGCATTGGGTAGAGGCGTACGAGTAGGTAAGGGTTCAAAGTCTGTAGAAGGACTAAGTGACGCCGTAGTGGTTACACTAGCTGTTGGTAAGAAGACCGAGTGGCAGGAGGAACTACCAAGTCGTGTAGAAATTTTAGCTGGTTTTGCGCGTTATCAAGATCAATCCCAATCTCAAAGCGTGTCAACATGAATCAACTAACATCGTGTGCTCCTTAAATGAACAATAAGTTTCTCTGTCTGAATACATGTTGTCCTTGGAATGCCACAAGGTTTTCGGATTATCAGAGAAATTTCAAACTACGGCACTTTTTGGATGACTTCACTTCACGAATTCTTGTTCAGTCGAGTTCCAACGAAGGCAACCACAAATGTGAGTACTGCAAGGGGAGGGTGGTGAAAGCATTGGATGGAATAGTTTCCCCTGATTTCAGAACTGCGGAAATGAGAATTAGTTGCTCGAATTTCCAGCTAACCAAATCGCTTTAATTGAAACGGCAAAAAGCAATAGCGTCCATACTTGCAAGGGATATCCAAAAGTATTGGCCCACGACACACAAACTTGGTTGACCCCGTCGAGTGGCCTTGATTTGAAGAAGAACTGTGTTCCGCAGGACCCCTCGGAGCAGCTAGGCGCGACCGCATTTTCCACAAATCCTCTTCCAGTATGTGAAGCAGTTGGAGGCTGAATCCATTACTTGTCCATGGTAGTCACGAGATCTAGCATTAACTAAGCCCCACTTTCCCAAAGATCTGGAGGACAGCTCCTTCAGTAGCAGTGTGTTCAGAAAGAATGGTGATTTTGAGTCGACTTTTTGATTTCGCGCCATCTGAAACATCAACCCTTCATTTAAATGAGATATGCAAATATCCTTGATATTGCCAAAAGTGTAGCGAATCTAATGGTGCTGATTAATGAGAAAAGATGCAATGGAACCGAGCTATGATCTTCAAGTTGAAATTGCGAAAACCGGTCAAAGCTTTCCTTACAATCTAATAAAACACGATAGAGACTTTTCAAAGATGTTAGTTAGATGCAATAAAAGAATGACTTGAACCGCTTAGCAAAAATGCCAGGCACGAATAAATGACTACATTAGCAGACTTTGTAGTAGAAAGCGGGAACCTCATTATGTACATCGAGGAGATAAACTGGTGGTTGTGGTACCAGAAAGCGCAAGGTATGATGTTTTCCACGAAGCCATAGCTGGAGCAGACCACTTCAGCGCTTCAAATTATTGAAAAGTTGCGGAAGGATGTGTACTGTCTCAGATTGATTTAAGATGTAAATAAAGAGACGAAAGTGTGCCAACGTTGATTTGTTCATGTCCCCAGACCAGCTGTCTTAGAGCTGGGGCTAACATCAAGTGAAAGCAGATATGCGGTACCATAATCGACCATTTTTCGAAGCTCGCACAAGCTTACTCGACAGCAGACAAGCGGCTGAAATGATAGCAAAAGTCATCTTCACACGATGGATAGCCGATAGGTGTAGATGGCCAAAAGCGATACTCTCTGACAAGGAAGGGAGATTTGAAAACAAAAAGATGTCTGAACTGATGAGCATCACAGAGAGGCTTAATGGTGCCTTTGTTGCAATGCTGAGTGAAAGGTGGAGAAAAAAGGGTTGTGTCGAGAGCAGGCGCCCGTGGTATCGAGCTCGCCACTCCGCGGAGGTAGAGAGAGCCCAAAGAGGGTTGTAAAAGGGGGCTCCGGCCCCCAGTCACTCGCTGCAGTTTTTCCCTCGACCACACGGAGTGAGCAGGAGTTCGCTGAACCCGTCTACCGCAACGAGCCGCCGGATTCACCACCGTCATCAGTCGAGCGTCACCAGCATCAGCCGAGCCTCGACACCACCTTATTTCCCACTTGCAACACCCCGACTCCTGCATGCTGACTGGCTGTATTCCACTGTTCGTTATTCTCTGTTGCTAATAAATTATTAATTACTGCTGTTGTCACTCAAGCCACTGAGGAGGAGATCGAGCTACACCCTACAGTTGCAGTGACACCCTATATCACTTGATATCACTTGTTATGACCTATTGCCTTCTCAAAGCATATATCAATACGTTCTGTCAATTCGGCCGCCTCATGATGGGAAAGCGAACAAGCAAAATATAATTTTTTCCCAAAATCTTTGGAAAGGGAGGTGCCGCATGCATGCGCTGCAAAGAGTAGACGTGAAGGAGTAGAGGTGCCAGTTCACTTACCCCGGAGGAACGAAAGGATTGGTTGTTCTGGGCGGACGTTGATGCGAATTTGATCCCCACCTTATGAGAGTATGGGAGTACGCATTCCCTGTCTGTACATCACTCGCCCACGCACGCAAAGTATCACTTGTTTTATCTTGTTAACATCTCGAAGGCATCTGTATATTTTAATACCTTTACCTTGTATTAGTCCAAGCAGTAGACTACACAAAACAAACAAAGAGAGTATAGCCATCTCCGAAAATCACAATCCCTCGGATACTGGCTTGTCTCTCTATTCAGACTAGTTGCATACTAGTACCATCCTTTATAGGACAGCAGTGAAGACTACCCTTCTTTCAGCTCGACGACGTAGGACCTCAGGACATTCCAAAGTGACCACAAGCGGTGATGGCGAGTTCTTCTTCCGGAATAAGCTTTTCAGCGCTGTCTTCACTCTCCTAAAAATAGCTGATAAATTTTAACTCGCAATCTATCAGGCCACTAGAGGATTACAAGCTGTGTTTTTCCATCAAACTTTTTATAATTTTTACAACAAGGTTATCAGTCAACAGTATATTGAACTTTATTGTGCATATCGTCTATTGGACTGTGCTATTCCGAAGGCATTGGACTAAGGCACCTATTTTCACATCGCTGTTTCGTCTAAGAAACGTCACCGTGTGTGCAGGAAAAATAAAGTCTACCTAGAGGTAGACAGAGGGGAATGCGATGGACTAGAAAATCATTTGAACTTCCATTTCCCCCTCTCTTTGGTGCTTGCAGTATTGAGTGGGCGACAGCTGATAGTGGATAATAGTGTTTTCCTTGCTGGTAGGCATCTTAGCCACTATTCGAGCACCATCCTTTATAGGACAGCAGTGAAGACTACCCTTCTTTCAGCTCCAGAGTGATGGAAAACTTGCGCAGAACAATATCTAAGGCACGCAGCGAAGTTAACCATTACTCTCCTAACACAATCTGTCAAAAAGATCAATGCTTTGGCGCGCGGGTAGAGCCCTATTTATGAGGCGCGCATGCTTCCAGCGGTTTGGTTTTTGACAGTCTTTAGGCGGTCTTCCTATCGCGTATCTCTCCCCTATATCACGGATTTCCCATATCATTCCGTGTTGTCGTCAGCTCTAGGGACCACATGAGCATGTCGTTACTTGTGATCATTGTCGTCAGTTCTAAGGTTCATTCTACGCTACTTTTGGCATTGTCGCTGTTTTATTTTATTGTTATCGCACCGGTTATTGCATTTGATTATTACCGCATTGATTCCTTCAAGCGCTGTTTCTGTTCCTCTCTTTCTTCTTGGTGATGCATAAATAACATGCTCTCTGATGCTTCGCTGACTGGTGCAATCCGTTGTACCTCGATATAACCACTACAATAGCCAATTTTCCTCCTCCAAAGGCACGTGCCTTCTAGCTGTATCGAACATTGTCGTAAGCCTGGCATGATTTTCGCGAGGGAAGCGAATGACACGTGTCCGCACTCATTTCAGCTGCCCAGAAGGTGTGGATGGACTGAGTCACTGCTAACAAACTTGCAGCCTTTTCCTTTTATTTTGAATCGAATCAGGCTGTGGGTTTGCATGCGAGAAAGCCTGCTCTTGCAGCCACAGAGAACTCTTTCACAGAAAGAACATCGCAACGATGAAACCGGTGCCAGTAGTAAATGGTCACATTCACCGAGAAATAATCCGTCGCACACCAGCACTGTACAGCAATCAGCCCACATACTTACAATGGGTATATCACTGCACTTTTGAATTATGCACATTCCGAAGGACAGCATCGCTGAGATTCCGAATTCAAGGCAAAAATCAATTTTTAGCAAACGATCCCATGAAATATCTTGTCTCTCTTGCCTAAATGATAGTGATTAAAGGGCGTGGAAGGCAGCCACAATGGCATCTGGTCATGTCTTACTTAACCCTATCAGTATTACACAGAAAAGGGTTCCGCCTTTTCCTCTTCACATATACAAGTGTAACTCATCTGGAAAAGGGGTGTCCAAAGTGTGTTCAAAAATCTTAGACAGACAGCCTAATAATGAAAAGCGGAGAGAGTCCTAGGAGTGGTTGAGGTACTTAATATAGCTTCTTACAACTCTTGCTCTTTTTGAGAAAGCCTTAGCTCCATAATGCATATGGTAAGATCGGAACCTACTTGTTGAATATTACGTAAGGTAAGAAGAGAACGTCAGCATAAATGAGCGTCGAGTAACCTTCCATCAGCTGCCACCATTCCGACGAGGGTGGGTATACAAATTCCCAGTAGACAAAAAAGAGCAGTTGGATGACTGATACCATTGCTGCCTGCAGAACGGAGCTCTAACTAGGAAAGGGTTTCAAATTGCCGTGGAACTTTGAGATAAAACCTGGATGGATCGATAGTGCTTCGAACGGTGGTTATAACTGTGAAACCAAAATTGCTGAACGGCATTCTGAAGCGACTTACGAGGGGTCAAATTTTGCCTGTGACACCTCACTGGCGAGCCACTTTGCCATCAGCACGGCCGTTGCGAGGCTAGCAACGGCCACCGTGGCTCACTGATGGTGTTCTGGACCTGCAGGAAAGGGGTCTAGGGTTTGCTTCCCGCCTATGAAGATTTTTTTGCATTTTGTGTTTCATTGTCTACAGTCCAGTTCCCGAAGGCTGACAGGGCGTGGCCTGCAGAGTTGGGTGAGGGTGTGTGGCGGGGTGAGAGAGATCGATACAAGTCCGTAGGCTTCGCCCTGCCAGCCATCGATAAATGGACTGTACACGTTTACTTGAATAAATAATACTACGTTCGGAAGCCCATAACGCGCGACCAAGTCCTTCTCGTGTAGAACCAGTGTGATTTTCGTTTTCAGGGAGTCTAATTACCCTAAGGGGCAAGTTTTTAGCCAATTCGAAAACTTGACCAAATTTCGGGAAAATTCACGAGCTATTGGGTGGCAGCATCATGAACAAAGGAGAAGTCGTTGACCCTTGCCTAGGAATTGCTCTTATTTGACGCTTGTTTCGTACGTTTAGTGCGATGGTCAAGTGTAACAGGTATGTGTAGGTTATCTTAAGTTGCAGGAATTTTTGTCGAAGAAAATTCAAAAAGTACCACTATTCCCCTGGCCACCCCCATTTTTCTGAAGTTGGACCTGAAAATTTGACTCCTCGTAACTCGCTTCAGAATGCCGTTTAGCAGTTTTGGTTTCTACAGTTATAATCACCGTTCGAAGCCCTATCGATCCCCCCGGGTCTCATTTCAAAGTTCTACGGTCAGCTGAAACCCTTTCCCAATAACGGATGGTGAAAATAACAGTTGAACGCATATGTATGTTTACACATACGTCACAATCCCCATATTTACGTCCACTACTGTAGAACTCTAGCTGATATACTTATTAAGTGAATTCATCACCTGTGCGGTCATTCTTATCTCACTATTTTTTCTGAATGTTAGTGATCCTTTGATGAAGAGTGTGGTAAACATGATCACATAGGCAGTCACATCAACGAAGCCAAAGGCATAGTTGAACATTTGAGGTATCCTGCAATGCTCATCAGATCTGACCATCCAACTACGAAGATCTAAAAATCCCATACTCGGACAAAATTTGCATCTATCGAATGTTAGCAAATCGCTTATCTCATAGCATTCAACTATAAGTTAGAGAAGTATCAGCCATAAAATGCACTATAATACTATTTTTTTCTACACGCTCATTGCTGCAGTTAATACTATGAGTTGGAAGCTCTGAACGTACCACGAAATCACTGCAAAAATGAGAGCATCTCCTTGGTAGAAGGAGAAGTGCGTAGCGCAGAATTCCACAGAAGCCAACGGTGACAAAGTAATGGCTGTGTATGTACCATAGAAAATAAATATAAATGCAATGCACATCTGTAAGCAAAAGGATAACTGTAACCGGCAGATAATACATCGCTCTTGGATCACGCTTTTCACCCTACCTTTTGAAGATTGAGGAATATAATGTCTCTATCTCAACGGCAGCACCGGGCTTTCGAACAAAAAGTAGAAAAAAAGATAAGAGAAGTTTTGCTCATGCGGAAGACTTCGAGGAACAAAAATTGTTGGGATTACCGGTGAAGTTCGTCGCTCTGGATTGATACCCGAGGCAGTAATGTTTCTATCAAATGTGCTATCTCAAAAACAACGGGATATGAAGTCACCGTGAGCATGCAAAATGGCCGAAATAAAATAGTTTGTTCGCAAGCAGTCTTGAACACGCCTCTAACCCCTGTTCTAGCCACTTAGTGCATATTGGATGAGCTCTGATAAGACATACAATAGCCACTGATTACGCCTGAAAATCCAAATAGATGTATGGTTTCTCTGTGTCACGCTTTGTAAAAAGAATTGATCCACAAAAGGAGCGCGCAGCTATCAGCTTGGCCTTCACGCAATAAAATAAAAATGGTTATGGTCAAGTAACGACAAAGCTTGTTTCTTAGTCTTACCCTCTCGGTCCTTTTGGTTAAAATAGATTGCGCCTTCACCGGAAGTAGAGTGTAGATAAAGCGGTGAACAGTGAGGCACAGGTCGGCTAACACGAAGGCGATGAAACTACATAGATAGTTAGAGCCTGTTACCTGAGTAATGCTGAGTTCTACCAATTCATATAACTTCAGTGCTGTCACATCTTCACCTTAGACAGCACGGGTGAATCAAATAGGATGAGTCCATTGATGTACGATAACAAGTGTCCGATGTAGCTCATGACATTGAAGAACGCCATAAGTTGAAGAAGATAGAATGCGAAGTCCGACTTCCAGCCTTTCATCTTCTGGCACGTCTGAAAGAACAGTGCTGTGCTGACGAATTCAGTTCGTCGTCCACCGCTCAAAAGCCATTTATTGAAGTCGATTTTTGAGCAACCATCAAAAAATAAGTCACGGAAATGAGTCATCATCGATCACTGATATTCGGCTTGCTTGGACCATATTCGGAACTGATATACACGCGCTTTCACTGTATTTCATGTCGTATTGTAGTTCGACAGAGCTACATGCGCTGCACGTTTGGTGTATTGAACAGTATGGCATGCTCAATGATGTTAGCTTGCTGAAGACACCAACATGCTAATCGCGCAGCGTGCATTACAGGCCCAGACATTGCATAGTATGAGTGCAACCTTGCAGAGATGGGATACGTCGGATAATCATCCGACTTTCAGCGTTTGCAAGCTTATAAGTTATTTCGCGGGATTAAACAAATCATCTATAGACACATAAAATCAGTAACAGCTTACCAGGATAAAAACTATTTGAAAAGCGATGGAAGCAACAATAATTGCCATGCAAGATGCCGCGTAGAACATGCGAACGGAGCCGGTCAACGGGAAAGTCGGAGTGGAACAGTTGTACAAGTTGGACATTGCTTCAGTTTCAAATGTCATAAATAAACAGAAAACTATGAAACACTAGAATGTATTCGAAACACATACGAACAATGGAAACACACAAAGATCCGTTTTTCGGAGGTACGAGATATATATTGTTGTATGGTACTACTTCTGATCATCTTACACGAGGTGTTGAGCAGTTCTGTAGCAGCTTTAAGTAATTTTTACCCATAGTCGAGAAATTAGTGCTGTAAGTATTGAAACCTCTAAGGAATTTTATCTGTTGCCCAAAAAGTATTATCTGCCTTTCTGCTGTGTTACCAGGGCTATAATACTAGATCATTAGGGCATGCACTAACTAATAATTATTCCTACTGTACCGAGGTGCCAAAAAAAGTAATTCAGCGGCTCTCTTCCGCAAAGCATACAAAACAGAGGGTGATGAAAGAGACGAAAGTATTAGGACAATGTATCCTTGGAATGTTTTTCTAGGAGCAGGAGCGAGCTGAGGCTTACCACTTCCACCGCTATGAAAATATGGAGCTTCAGACGCACAGTCGGGCTTCGGAGCACCCACGGCATCAGTGTCTGCCTTGAACAGCAGAGCCAGCTTTCGTGGAGGATCTCTCGTGTGCGGCTTCCTAAGGACTGACCTTTCGGTTCATAGAAGTCACAGAGCTCAAGCTGCATGGACAATGCTGCTATGACTCGAGGCGTCATTTTTCATGTCTCAAACTCCCGTCGCGAAGGGTTTCAGTGGTAATGGCACGTTCTGGCTCTTGGAAGGAAGGGTGCTAGGAACCCGACGAAAACGGATTGTTCAAGAGCATCACCTAATATGAGTTCCCTCAGGTACCCAAAATGAACGGATCTTATCAAGGTTGTAAGCGAAGATGACGAAGTTCTGGGTTTTGCGGAATCGAGGTGACCATGTTCACTCGAAAGAAGCTCCCGATTCTACTCGTGCAGGAGGCTGTTACGGAGTGTAGTGATAGAGTGATGTGTGTTCTTGGGTTTTTGGATGGAAGAACCTCGTCAGAATTTGCTGAACTTTAAGTAAAATGGAGTTGAAACTGGATGGGAAAAAGTGGTCTTTTGCGGGTGTCCCCTTATATGAAACGCTTCGTCTGTCTAACCGTCCCTCTATCAGTCCCTCTGTAAGGAAATAATGCATAACATGAAAAACAACCTATGGAGATGGGAGCACTTGGGATGACTAAAGCATGGGACAAGAGGTGAAGAGCATACATGGACCAAGCTAAGTCTACGATGGACGGAGCATGCACTGAAACGTTCTGTCCTTGAATCGAAAATTGTTTATTCGGTTCGAAAATGGACCAAACCTGAGGAAAATATGGGTCAAGCTTAGCCATGAGTTTTTGCAAGATATGAATGAGGCGTGGGCAGAATGGGCGCGACACTGCGAATGGGCGGTCCGTGCAACCAAAATTTTCAACTCGGTTTCAACGTAGTCTCGAAACCAAGAAAAAATCGGTATTTTGATCGCGTTTTGAGTGAGAGGAAACCCGCCTACGATGGGCGGAATGTGATATGGCAATGAGTACTGAGTGAAAGGCAATTCCGATCGACCAACTAACGCCCCCGCGCAGTATTTTGTGCTAGGCCAACTGGTCGGTCATACAGGCAATATATCTCAGGTGCTGTGCATTAAGTGAGAGGCATTATGCTAATTATTCTAACCTCATCTCCCTACTAAATGGCACAAGGAGTTGGATGGTAGAAAGAAGCTTCACCCGTCAATGCGGGTGAATTTACTTCGTCATCAACCTCTCAACCATTTGTTGAGGTCAATTTTAGAGCAATCAATACGAAACGAATGGCGGAAAAACTCATCATCGAGCTAGCTTTAAATCATGCACATCGAGGTTGTAACAACACTTTCATTCGCTGCTTCTAACAAAATATTCGGTAATAAAATCGTAAGAAGTGAATGAATCGTGAATTTCAGTGTACTATTCGCAACTCCTTTCACTTACGTAGCAGTTGGGAGCCTTCTGTCGTTGAAAGGACCACTACATTCCAAAAATCATAAGCAATTCATATCTTCGCAGGCGTCATAATGCTCCAATACTGAATTATTGCACTACCAACGAAAGAAACACTTTTTTGTGGTCAGTGGTAATTTGGGACCGTAAAGGTGATGTTGGTGGAAGACACCGATGCGGCAAACGCGAAATCTCAATTTCCCATCATGTTTTGCGTCATGATAACAACAGATTTTTTCAGAACACCGAATCTCTATGCATCCTCGAATTTTTGAGAGAGGAAACAGATGGGATGGGTGAGTTGCTTTCATATCCGTTGTCACCTTTTAAGATGCGTTATAGGTAGTATCGCAGGAGGTCAAGGGGAGAATCCTACTATGGACGCTTAGCCAAATAGCAGTTGCTAAGATGGGGAGCGATTTTCACGATAATACAAAAACCTTCCAGCATTGGTACCTGGAATGAGTGGGGTCGTTCTTATTTGGAGATCGCCCCATTGGTCCACAAACGACCTAAAAAGGGTGGTCGTCGAGAAATTTTCAAAGGAAATCTCCAAACTCCACCCACATCTTCCAACCCGAAATACGACCTTTACTGAGGATTTCTCGATCCAAGCTTGACCGTGGACACGATTACCCCCAGTTGCGCTCTTGCATTTCAAATACTTCTCTAGGAGACTTTCAAAAATATTATCCTCACAAAAAAAGATAAATTTTTTCGAAGGTGCATTCGAAGGTGTACCAGTACCTGGCTCGAGTATACAAGTTTGGGTCAGAATCTCATTGGGCTGAAGGTTGGACTTGGGGGTAGTTTCATCCTCTGAGCACGAATATCGTACCCGTTTCAAAAATGCCTCGCTCGCGCGCTATCAGGCTCAAAAAAATTGGACCGTCAAACTTGCTGAAAACTGCCAAAAGGGAGTAGTCTAGAATTGTAAACGATTAATGCACCTAGTTTTCATACTCAAATGTTTACGAGCCTAGAAACTGGAAATCCCAATTCGCGAAAATTTCCTCTCAGTGAAGAACGAGACATCAACTCTTCATTTGGCATTCGCAGGAGCGCTTAGGAAAAATGAATGTCAATTGTATGTTGTGATACGTGCCCCTATATAATGGTAAAAACCGGTTTTAAAAAGCGTGATATTCCCTGAGAAACCTTCCACTTATGATTGCCGACCTTCATCTACCCCTTAAGAGCCAACACGTGGCTTCCGTCGGGGATAACTGGATCTAGGCCTAACCCTGCTTCTGACTGTGGGCCGTATGTTAATAAGAGAGATGAAGAATGCCTGGCCACCCTTTAACAGTCTAGTGATAGGGATCAGCATTTGAAATTGTTAAAAATAGTGGTAAGAGACGGTTATCATGGTCGTTAAAACGGTAGAGCCTTTAAATGAGTGAGTAGTCAAACACAGTCTTTCTCGCATTTACACCAAGTGCAGCTAAAAACTGTGAAATTAAAATAAAGTCATAATGACGATAGCGGCCAATATGTGAGCTTTTGTGAAAAGTGCGTAACATCAGGGCCAATGGCAATGAAACGGTACGATTAGGTGTAGAAAGCCAATACTAAATATTATCAGGTTGTAAGGAAACTTCTGGTCGGTTTTGCACGTTTGCAAGATAAATGTAAATAAGAAGCACGTCAGCCTAGATAAACTTGAATATTGTGCACCTCAGACGGAACAAAGTTACACTTTCTGGGAGTAGGCTTCCTTGGGATCCCATAAGATCTTTGGATTGCCAAAGAAATCCAAAGTACGGAAAAAGGGACCCTTTATGGATGACTTCTTCTCACAGGTTCTAGTTTGGTCGAATCGCAACGGAACTCGGAGATGACAAAGAGTGCCCATAAAGCAGACTGGAAGGGCGGTGCCGCGTGCTGAACAGTCACATTATTTCAGCTGCACGCGTGCTATTTTTAGTCTTATTTAACTTCGTCCGAGCATCTTCGGGGAAGGTAGGTTAATTTTAACGCGTAGAGTAGTCGCATACTAATATGTAGTTTCGCTGCGATTGAAGAACAAGAACACTGTAACGGAAAGCAGATCGAATGCATGAACAATGCACAAGAAAGCCTCGCATTAAAACATAAAAACTGCGAAAAATACCTCACAATTCACAGCGGAAAATTATTACTTTGCAAATCGAATTCAGTGCTGGCGAATCACCTTCCATTTATAGTCTCGAAAAAAACATTAACTTCTAGGGATTTGTGATGCGACTAAAATCAAGTGGTTGTGAGACAATTACTAATCGACACGCTGACGGTACCACGTTTGCATCGTCGTCTTTATACACGTCATTCTCAACTTCGAGACAGGGACCCCAATGAGGGATTGATGAACACGCGGCGGAATTTTAGCACAGAGTCTAACACATAGGATTCCCAGATTTAGCGAAATCCGCTATCATTCTTGGCAACTAATCAGTCGCTGCATAGTGTTTATGTCTTTGGCCCCACTACGTGATAGGAATGTTAGCGTAAGGAGTTGAGGGTGATATTCTATCTGCATGAAAAGCTCGTCGTTTTAGCTTGTAAGGATACCTCTGGCCGCTTTCACTCGTTTACATGATAACTTATCACTTATCAGTTATCAAACTTATCAGTTTACATGATAAGTTCAAATCTGTAAGCGTATCAGCATGAATTATCTTGCGTATTAAGCTCCTTAGATAAAAAAAGCTGCTCTTTCCGAGTATATGCTTGACATGGAATGCTACGAAGTTTTCGATTTATTAGAAAGATCATAAACTATTAGGTTGGACGGGAAGTTCTGGGACACTTTTTGTTTTTTCCTGTAGAAACCTGTAAAGCTTCGGGAGCATTTGGTAGTGGGGGGTATATGAAGCGTCTGAAAAGGGCTTCTGAATAGCACATTCATATTCTCTACGGCTTCAACTAGCAGTGAATTTACGGCAATTTCGCGAAAGGTGCGAAATTCACGAACACCGCCTCGGTTCCTCAGCATGCGAGGCCACTAACAAAATTAACCAGTCGATGGACCCAGGTACTGTCTCTCATATGGCGGCAGCCCGATGGCTCGATCGGCTCAAATTGGAACAGGAAAATATTCAAAAAATTGCATTGAGAAAAAAACTTTTTTTTTTGAAAATTTTCAAAAAAATAGGAAACTGTTACCATCCAACACGACAGCCACTGCCGATCTCTACTGCAGGCAATTGGACACCGGAGCGCCAAAACTTACCGGAAAAATGGACCAAGACCAAGGTTTTTCTCACAAGGTGTCCCAGAACTTCCCGTCCAACCTAATACTTCGATAACGGCACTTTTTGGATGACTTCACTTCACAATCTTGTTTAGTCGACTCCTAGTAAAAGCAACCACAAATGTGAGTGAGGCATCGGATGGAACATTTGGTACCTGGTTGCAAAAAAGCAGAAATGAGATTGAGTTGCTCAAATTTTCAATTGATCTAATCGCTTCAACTTAAACGGCAGAAAGCGATGAGCGTCCGTACTTGCAGGGGATAACCAGAAGTACTGGCCTCTTGAAATGGATGTGGTTGACCACCACAGGTTGTTTGGAAAGAAATGGGTGCCATCCTCTAGCAGCCTTATGCATTTGCTTTTTCTAGAAGTAGTAGTCTTGCACAAATTGAGAGAGTTGCAAGCCACAAGCCGAAGTCCTTTTTTGTCCGTTATACTCCTCAAATCTAGTACTAGGCAAACTCCCTTCTCCGGATATTTAGACAGCTCTTACAATAGCAGCGTCCTCAGGAAGCATGATGATTCGGAGTAGAGCTTCCAACTTCTTTCTTAGTAGAACCTCGGCATCGATATTACTTAAAAGCTTCTTCTGTTATGCCAACGATGACGTTATGTGAAATTTTTACTGATGCTCGACGTTTCGACCAGATCGTCTTCCTAAAAGGCCCAGTCCACCACCGCACGAGTGGAGCAACGCCACTCCCAGTCAATTGTTATCAGTGGAATCCACTAATAACAACTAATTCACTGATAACAAACCCACTCATAACACTATTATTCACTAACAACAACTAACTCGGAGTGGCGTTGCTACACTGGTGGTGTAGTGGACTGTGCCTTCAAAGACGATCTGGTCGAAACGTCGGACCATCAGTAAGTATTCCACCAAACAACCTTGTTGGCATAACAGAAGAAGCTTTGAAATCGAATGGTAATTATGCTGCAGGAAAAGACACAGTCTGAGCCAAGTTATGACTTTCCGAAGGTAATGTTGCGGAAGCCAGCCGAAACTTTCTTAAGACTCGAGTGGTACAGCCAGGGCCAAGCATGTCGTCGAGGAAATTTTCCAAAAAACACGATTCCTCCCCCGAAAGGGCCTCCATACGACGCCTTCCCCCTACTCCCTTCTTCAGGCTCCGCTATTTCTCTGGTTTCTATCCAGCCAATGCTAGCCATTGTATCAAGGAAATCAAGGGCCTATGGTCTAACAGAAACGAAACGAATTGCATTTCGAAAGAAAGCGTTGCCGACCATGGGTAATGTGTCCGTCCTCTGATGACAAAGGAGGAGGCTCAAAAGCAGTGCAAGTTATGCGGCAGGAATATAGGATTAAAACAAACAAGGATAGAAAAGTTAGGAGCTAAATGAGAGCTATGCAATGCGCTCTACTGCGATCGCCCGTCACTCTTGCGCTAACGACGTGGCGATCGCAATGAGGCGCGATATCTTCCCCATACCAAATTTGGACATTTTTGAATACTTGAAACTTTACTCACGCTCATTCTTTCAGAGTATTGTAAGCTGGTTTCTTAACAATCATAACTTCCTCCAAACTCAAAGTATGAGTGTGGTTATGTTGTCCGGGGTCTGCAAGGTTGCCGCTTTCTTAATACTACCTTGATTATAGAATACCTTCGAAGAAGTTATTCCCTGGAAAGTCAGTCAAGGAAATTTTTTTTCATCGAGGTTGCGAGATCTTCCCACGAATCTCCGAAAAAATGATCCATTGTTTCTGTTGCGCCTCCAGTACTCATCTTCTGCTCCAAGGGGACCAACGAGAGGGTGGTGGTGGTTGGCCCAGCCCGGCCTCGTTGCGGGATGCGCCATGCATGAAGATTTCAGTGTCCAAGTTCGACTTCTCATAAATCTTGGTATTTTCTTGATAAGTGTTCGGTTCTTGCAGCCAACACCAAGATATTAACTAACTTTATTCGGCTAACGTTTCGGCCTCGTCGCCTTCGTCAGAGCCTCGTTCGTCAGAGCCTAAAAGCACAGCTGGCGGTCGTTGAGACCACCGTTATTCTAACGAACGAGGCTCTGACGAAGGCGACGAGGCCGAAACGTTAGCCGAACAAAGTTAGTTAATATCTTGGAGTTAGCTGCAAGAACCGAACACTTATCATGAAAATTTTCTTCCCATTCTCAGCGGCTACATACGCTTTTCCGGTCCGCATAGGCTCGCTAGCACCAGATCACGTAGTTGCAATTGCTGTAAGATATTCAAAAAGTCCACATCAGCTGATTTTTCGTTTTCATTCCATAATTTCTTGAGTATTCAACCGCGGTGGTACCCGTGGATAGATACCGCCCACCGGTGAGTTTCGAAGGTGTCTCTGTACGTGGTTCCGGTGCTAGCGGGCCAACAAAAGGTCGATTGGCAGTGGACGGTTCGTCGTGGATTGCGCCGTGCATGAGCTTTCCATGATGATTAAGTTAAATTTGAAATTTAAATTAGTTTCAGGTTTGAGCCCAGTTAGTCGGTTTTATCACATCTCCCCCTTTACACTTTGGACCCTCAGCCTGAGAAATTGTGCTAGTCAGTGCCAACCTTAACGATTACGACCCTCTCCCCTCCCAGAGGACTGAATACGACTCTCAACCCGTTGAGAATTCCTTAACGGTGGCCTGACCCCTACTAGAACCAATAATGATGACCGCCATCATCACAAATCAAGAAACGATCGTGACACTATGTGGCTTTTTGGTGTCATGATTGGTGGACATATAGGGGAGCAGCGGAGTCGTTTGAGCGTTATCTTTCAGCAGAATGAGGATCAGCAGTACAATCCACAGTTTAGACTTATAGCGACATACCAACTGTTGAACTTATCGGAGGTAACTTTTTTGGGGTGCTTATACTTGATGGATTAACATATCTCTTTCTCTTCTTTCCTAATAATGGATTAATTGACACCTTGCATGTCATCCCCAAATCAGTGACGATCCTGGGGGGATGACATTACATACGATTTGTATTAACAGGTAAAACAAATCAATTCTTCTCCAATTTTGAGGATTGATCAAGTGTTTCTTTTTATTGCAACAGGCACTTCATTCACAATGTATGAACGTATAAGAGCAGTGGTTTTTGCTCCTGAGGTAGATTCTAATTCGAGTCGTCATGTTGAATTTCCCTTATTATGTGGTAGTTTGTTATCAGTTACTTCGTTCTAATGAAAATCAGAAGCTGCACAATTTTCACCTGACACCGGGAGCTGAACAGCGATCGTGACATCAATTATCGATACTTCTACTGTGCTCTTTTATTAATAGGTGAGATTTGTGCAACAGTCCACATTTCTCATAGAAGAAGGGAATCATTTCCTTGGATACAGTTAGCAGATACTGTGCTCTTTTATTAATAGGTGAGATTTGTGCAACAGTCCACATTTCTCATAGAAGAAGGGAATCATTTCCTTGGATACAATTAGCAGAAATCGCAATCAGTTATTTTAAGAACTATTGAGTTTTCAGATTGTGAGGTACGGTATTTAAGCAAATGGACGTGATTACTTTCCTGGACGTGATTACTAAATATTTTTTATTAATGGTTGAGAACATTTTTTGAGAAAAACTAGTGAGAAGAGAGAATAAAAAATAAATGTTGGCATGCTTTCTGCAGGATGTGTTTGCATGGCCTTTAAGATTATTTAAAATCCGAGTGTTACCCAAGGCTTTTCCGCTCCAAAACGGTATCTTTGAACGAGAGAAATGCACCTCAAATGTGTTTTGTCATTGCCTAATGGTCTGAGCGCGACAATCCAGAGAAATTGTGTCACATTCACCCAGTCACTAATAAGGTTGTACTCCATCGTGATATAGTATGTAGCTAGCGATACTTTTGTAATCAAGGGTTAACTGTAATTAGGGTCACTACGATGGGACGTGAAACAGTAAAATGCTTAATCACTACGATAACATGGTCTTACCGACGCTCCAACTCCCGTCATTTTTTCCCACCCAGAGCGACTGCTTTTTTCTGTCATTCCGCATTCACAGTCATTCTCGTGCGAACGAGCAGACTTACCGACAAAGCGACCCACAGGGCCACACACAAGGTGGGCGGTTCATATTACATAGGTTGTAGGGAAAGTTTTGGCCGGTTTTTGCAACTTCAACTTTGATAGATCATAACTCAGCTCAGAGTGCATCTTTTCTCGCGTGCATTCGATTCGCTACACATCTGGCAACAGTACGCGTGTCTATATATTTTAATTTGACAGAGGGCTAATAATCTATATTTTGTGAAATGAAAGAAAGTCGATTCCAAATCGCCATTCTTTCTGAACCCACTGCTACTGAAAAAATGGTCCTGATTTCTGGGAACGTGGAGCCTAATGAGCGCTGGATATGATGAATATGATGCACGAGTAAGGGCTCTAGCCTGCCACCTCTCAATCACTGGAAAAGGATCTGTGGAAAATGCGCTTACAAGGGAGGGTCATCAGGTCAGTCCGGCCTTTTGCGATGGGATGTATACCACTGTACTCGTCTTGGGACGAGAAACTCAAATCTGCCTTCCAAATTTGCGAAACGATTCTGTGAGCAAAGTTATGAAGGGTAGTCTCCCGACATGGTCGACTCTCTCTCTCGCATGTTCGCATGAGTGGACGTGGAATGCTAGCACAGCAAGGTGAGTTGTGGTGTACTGGATACGATGGCTGTTTCACAGGAGATGGGTCGCAGGTTCGGATCCTTTGTGCGACTGCTCTTTTGTTTTTTCTCCCTTCAGCTCATATGAACCCAGAAAGTGCGTATTAGTAAGTATTTGAAAGGTTTACCTCTTCATTCAACATCAAGAGGGGACAAAATTTCACGTTTCCTGATTTATGCATTTTTCAAGACTTTCATTTAGAGAGGGCATGTGGTACGTTATATCCTGTAGACTTGAACAGAGCGTACAGTTGTACAGATAAGTATGTGGTATAAGGTGACGTAGCGTTGTCTAGCAGAGAAAAACAGTAGTTTCTCTCATACTCAATCCCAATGTTCTGCCCAAAGCTAGTGTTGGCGTACTTGTTGAAGGACTTCGGTTCCTGTGAAGTACCACATGTGTTCGTAAATTACTGGTTTTCAAATATTCTTGTATCTCCTATTCACCATATGCCCTCTATAAATGAAAGTCTTGAAAAAATGCATAAATCAGGAAACGTGAAATTTTGTCCCCTCTTGATGTTGAATGAAGAGGTAAACCTTTCAAATACTTACTAATACGCACTTTCTGGGTTCATATGAGCTGAAGGGAGAAAAAGCAAAAGGGCAGTTGCACAAAGGATCCGAACCTGCGACCCATCTCCTGTGAAACAACCACCATCGTATCCAGTACACCACAACTCACCTTGCTGTGCTAGCATTCCACGTCCACTCATGTGAACATGCGAGAGAGAGAGAGTCGACCATGTCGGGAGACTACCCTTCACAACTTTGCTCACAGAATCGTTTCGCAAATTTGGAAGGCAGATTTGAGTTTCTCGTCCCAAGACGAGTACAGTGGTATACATCCCATCGCAAAAGGCCGGACTGACCTGATGACCCTCCCTTGTTAGATATGGCTGATTCGAGGGGTCGCGTGGCTCCCATTTTTCGGGTTTTTTTGAAACGAGGCTTCATGAGCTGGTCAACTAAGTTAGTTTGCTCAGGGCCAATTCTTGTGGATATCCGCGGCAAGTATGGACGCTCATCGCTTTTTGCCTTTTTAGTTAAAGCGATTTGATCAAATGAAATTCAAGCGAGCCTTCTCATTTCTGCACTTCTAGAACCAGGAACAAAGTTTTTCATCCGAAGCTTTACACTCTCCCCATGCAGTGCTCACATTTGTGGTTGCCTTTGCTGGGACTCGATTAAACAAGAGCTAATGATGTGAAGTCAACCAAAAACTGCCATTTTGGCAGTACTTTAAAAATTTTCTAGTAAATCGAAAATCTTGTGACATTCTAAGGAGAGCATACTTTCAAAGAGATCAACTTTTTACCTATCTAAGGGGCACAATAAGTAAGCTGATTCATGCTAACGCGCTCTGATATTTGAATTTATCTTGTAAAAGATTTAGAACTTTCCTTACAACCTAATATAGTTGAGGGCGAGACTGAAGCAGGCAAAAGATCGAAAGATCGAATAAATATACCCTGAGACAGCTATGTGAGTTTTGCAAGCTTGAAGAGGAGTTACAAGGATCCTGCAGTAGCCGCAATGGATTGTAGTGGTTGAGCAATGACTGAGTGATAACTTATTGTTAATAAAGAAAACCAAGTCCTTAATTATCATTACTCTCTCCTATCTTTCTTTTTCATTTTTCGTATCCTCTGCATTAGTATTATAATTCTAAAAGGTTATTTGGAGATCATTTGCCATCTGGATCGCTGGGATTGATATGAAAGGAGACGATCGGACTGCATGTTCTCAATAGAGTTCATTGCCTCAGTTCCGCCGGCAGCACCAAGAGTACGAAAAAAACCTGAGAAAGCAAGATTGTTTACTTTTGAACGAAACAATAGCTTCTATCCGATGAAGGTATTTAATCTACCCTCTGGTGAACCGTGTATACAAGGGGTGCCGAAAAAGTATTTTTTTCTTCCTTTTTCAACCCCCACACAAGACGAATTTCAGCAATTTCTAAGCAGGTATTTCCATACACAGATTCAAGAGCACACCTAACACTATAACTAAACTCCGTAACAGCCTTCTGCGCGAGCAAGGTCGGGAGCTTACCCTGCGTGAACATGAAATCTCACCTCAACTTGGCAAAATCCTAGTTTTCGCCACCCTCGTTCACATACTTGCAGTCGTGCTTTCCTTTAGAGTACCTGATGGGATTCTTATTGGATGGTGTCCTTGCACCATCCTTTTTCACCGGCTTCCCAACACCCTTCGTTTTCAAGAGCCAGAAGGTGCCAATACCACTGAAACCTCTTCGGAGGGGGTCTGAGGTATGAAAAATGAAAAAATGACTCTCAGGATCATAGCATCGCTGTCCGAGCAGCGAAGGGCTCTTAACTTCCATGAATAAAAGTGCCAATTCTTAGAAAGCTTCTCACAAAAGGCCTACCACGGAACCTGGCTCCACTGTTTCAAGCGGACTTATACTGTAGGTGCTCTGGAGCCTGACTGCGCCGACTGAAGGCTTCGTATTTTGATGAAGGGAAAAGTAGTGAGTCTCAGCTTGCCCTTGTTTCTAGACGAATAGTTCGTAGAAAATTTGCTTCAAGACTTTTATCTCTTTCGTTTCATTATGTTTTATATTGTTGGCAGATGTGAGCCGTAACAAAATTACTTTTTTTGGCACCCCCTGTATAATGATAACCCTATTTATAGCTCTTCCACTCCAGATTTAAATTAGAGTATCATCGCGAGGTGGCCAATCAGAGTGTGCAAAGTTAAGGTTTAACTTGAATTTTTCTAGTGTCAATCAATCGATTCGATTGGATGCGCCACACACTTAGTCTCATTCAGAATCGTGGTATATCGATTCGATTGGATGCGCCACACACTTAGTTTCATTCGGAATCGTGGTGGAAGTTTGGGCTTTGGACTACGCAATGAATTGAGGTGATCCGACGCGGCTCAGAGAGGAAGAAGCTCAACCGAGCGCGGCGGCTCTCCTTGGTAACCGGCGTGACAGCGAACTCAGCGGGTCGCCAATGCTTGATTACGGTAACAGGCGGTAGTAGTGAGAGGGTGCAAGTCAGTGCTTTTATTTTTCCAGATAAATCTGATACCAGTTCTCACAACCCGGAAGATTTTGTCGTGAAACGGAGTTCACGATAGCTCAACGATAAGCGTGTCGCCGAAGATATAAATTGGAGGCGGGGATTCGAGGCGGCTTAGAGAGGAAGGAGCTCAACCGAACGCGGCCGCTTTCCCTGGTAACCGGCGTGACGGCAAACTCAGTGGATCGCCGATACTTGATTACGGTAACAGGCGATAGTAGAAAAAGGGTGCAAAGCAAGTCTTCCGCACCTCGCGACCTACACTAGGAGCGAAGTAATTGTGGAAAGTAGGAAATGGAAACAATAGAAATGACCTCGAACAATTCGTCTTAGGAGAATAGTTTGCATGTACGTCACTGTAATCTGTTTTTCGTCCTTGTTCCTCTCTGTGCCATCACTACGTGTTGCTGTAGTAGACGCCGCAGAGAGCAATGCACATGGAAGTACAACCATTCCTGAGTTCAATCCGTGACTACTTTAGTAATTTTTGCGTGTTTATGTCAATTCTACATCTTCTTTTGTTTTATGCTTTGTTCTATTTGATCTGACTTACATGGTAAATGAACACTTGATGATACAAATTGGTATTGGCATATTGCAAGGTCACGATGCCAATTTACTCGATGTTTGATTGTGTTATTCATAATGATAAAAAGTCAGTCAAGCTACCATAATCAGTGGGTCACCGAGTAAATTGGCATCGTGACCTTGCCATATGCCAATACCAATTTGTATCATCAAATGTTACCGTAATCAAGTATCGGCGACCCACTAAGTTTGCCGTCACGCCGGTTACCAGGGAGAGCGGCCGCGTTCGGTTGAGCTCCTTCCTTAAGGTTGTCATAGTCGCAGAAGGTACTGTGGTGCGATACATAAGGGAAGTCTTCAAGAGGGCCATGTCCGAAAGGACGGGCGACCCATGGATCCTCCAGCGTAGGGGGAGCTAGAGTCTGCCGTTGTACCCGCGTACAGGGGTTATAGCGAACGCAGCATAAGTCACCCCAGTAACCCTGACGGCGACACTGGCACTAATCCCGTCGGGAAAGCCCCGATGCAAACTGTCCCTGTGACCTGTGATATCGCGGAGTAAGAGGCGCCCGTGCCGGCGCGGCAGTATGATTGAACTGGACGAGCGTTGATGCAGGACTGATCCTGGCACCTTGATTCGGAGAGCATGCCCTCTGTCACTACATCGCTTCCGCAATGTTTATTCCTCATTTGAATGATACTTTACTTACATTGCGAAGGGGGACAAAGTACTCACAGGTCAATTTCTTCCAACAATGCACATCGGATAAAAAGGCATAGATGGTGCAGGCCGAAGATTTAATCGCGTATCAATGCCTAGAAAACAGTCAATTTCTCATTCCTTCTGGATGATACCAGAAAACAATTGTTAGTGAAAAGCATTGGACCAACGCCACCAGATTAGGCACATCACAATGTTTCGACATCTTTGTGCGCTAATGTGTAATGCATGCCAACATTTACATACTGTTTATTGCGATTTCGACGGGGATTGCTTCAGATATGAGATCTTTCCGAAAAACAGTTCCTCAGAAGCTTTGATAAGTTATCGCTACTATCGTGTGGCTCTAGAAGTGGTGAAAATTATCGATTATTCACATTAATAAAGTTTGAAATCGAGTACTACGTACTCGCCCAATCTTTGCCAGTGGGCTATGAGATTAAAAATTCTGCGGAAACCATCAACTCTGCCCCACAGCATTGAGCCACCCGGTGCTGTGGGCCAACTAAAATCGAAAAGGCTGTAATGCATTTATGCCGCAATTTGATAGTAAAACTTACTATACATTTCGTAGGAAACCACTCACAACATATTCTCAATCAGAGATTCATCTTCAACCATGCCTCTTCTACACATCGAAATCCATCATTTACTAATAGGTACAATGAAAAGTCGATAAAATCCTGAAGTTGTGTTTGCTCCCTCTCTTTGCAAATTATATGTCATAATTAACGAGAATTCTTAAAGAACCTACATTGTCAAACGATAGCTCAATGTAGTAGTTGCTGCCAGCAGACAGTCTTTTGATGGATGCTTCAACCTCCGCATCATTGCTTTTCTTCTGGGTGACTGAATCCCACACGCAGAATATTTTTCTTGATATTTCGAACCGCGTTCATACTTTGTCCACCGGCGCCGGCATCAGCGTTCACTGCGGGTTATCGGCTGTTCACATAAATAAATCATGTGCTCACCGTCGACCAGGTGGCACTTTGGTGACGTGCTCCAAGCGCTTGACCTAATAATGCTACAGCTACATCTGATTATCGTGGCGAGAGCCCACGAATTTGAATTCGAGTCTGGGCATGAATCCAAACTATCCCAATCTTGTAATCAAATTGAAGGGCTCTTGTCACGATCCTCATACTAGTATGATTGTCAAGCGTTTTTGAAACAAAGCGCGTCAATAGAGTGCTGCCGTGATCGACGGCGGGCACATCATTTTGTCGCCGTCGCCGCCGATGCCGGGGTTTAATTGCCGCTGCCGAAGCCGGTACCGGCTCCTGTGTGCAAAGTACGGACCCGGCCTTACAATATTAAAGGCATATTCCAGGATTAGGGAAACATTGCAGCCCTTCCATATGACCTAATAGTTCCCCAAGGGGGCAGGGAGACTGTCCACATATCAAAGCGCGATGATGAGTCATCGCAGCGCGCGGAGCTCTTAAAGCCAGCTCAGCCTCACCCTGGAGCTCGGCCGCGCCCATCTCAGACGTGTTTGTTGGCAATGACGGTGGCAATGATGGCAATAACGTGGCAAATGAGGCCTACGCATTGTGTGATAACATAAGATAAGGAAGAGATACCAATGGTGAAGGAGACGTTGACATGAGGAAACAGGTGATATCCCAGGATTCCTTCTGATACCAGCCAGCGGGAACTGATTCAAAGGCTCGCTTTCATGGGGCAATCTCGTCTGAGGCTGGATGACAGGAGGCCTTATTTTTGCCCTTTTCGGGGATTTTTTTCGGATTTTTCTTTGTCGTCGTAATCCTCAGCATCTCTGATTTCATATTTGGCGCTTTGACCCCCTCAAGGCAATCCTGAAATATGCCTTTAAAGGTTTCTTGGTTTTTTTCTCAGGGTGGTGAAAAAAATTCTCCCTCACATCTTTTCCTTCCTAGTCGCTTCTACTGCAGCAACACCTTCTCGATGGGGTTTAGAGGATAACTATGTTCACTTTTTAGTAGGGCAGCAACGTCCAACCCTTGAAAAACTTCTCAATCATGATATTGAAATCAAAAAACTTCCAATCTTTTCAAAAGTATTCAGATAGCCAATATAAACTGAATGTCTCTCGAAACTATGTTCCCGTTGTTTTATGCTTCTGTAGGGCTGCTCTATGAGTTCGAGCATAGCTGCCATAGTCGCCCCAGGAGGCTCAGGAAAAGCCTGTAGAAGGTGTTTGTAGGGTCACCTTTTGTTTTTTTGTATTATTAACCATCCTGGCAAGGCGAAAGCTGACTTCTTGATCAGGGTGTTCATCAAGCAGAAATTGCGTGCTAGAGCTCCTGCAAACCAGTCTTGTTCAAAACAGCTCTAAGCTCTTATTCGGTGAATCTGAACCCTCTGAAGGGATACCTCTTCAAATGCATTTTTCAGGGTCTGTGTTGAGTAAACTGAAGTCTGGGTGAGCAGCATCATCTCTCTATTATACGAATATTCATACAAACATGTTTTGAGACACCATTCACATCAGCTACGGTAAACGGCTCTATCATAAGTCCAAAAGATGTCATGGTGCGCGAAATAGAATTTAAAAATAAAGTGACAGTATCCGTGAAAGTCTGTCTGAGAGAAAGCACAAGAGTGAGCTTGAAATGTAGATGCAAAATCTTTGCAAAATCTCACAAGCTCACAGTCTTCCAGTAAATTTAGGTCCGCGGTTGCCATCTTTGGGTTCATCAGACATTACAAAAGTGAATCGACCTAGTTTCTTTTCTCTAGCATAAGTTGATGTCAACTCTCGACTGCAAATCTTTAAACTCTGCAAGTAATTTATGGAGTTATAATCACAGCAACAACGAGGCGTTCTTCTTTCAAAAATAATTTCAAACCTTCGGCACTCCGGATATAAGTGCTATAATGGATTTCCATTACACTGAAAAGAAGAACTAAAGAAAGAATCACCTTTTGAAGCTTTAAAACATGTTTAACATGACCATAGGAGCGGGAGAAAGAGAAGGACGAGTTGTTTGCCCTCTGATTCGAAAACTCCATTATCAACTCAAACTCCTTCGGCACTCCATTCTCAAAGCCACTGCGTTTTCAGCCAACACGAACTGCAAGCATATGTATTGCCTCCGCTCTACCTTTTCCTGTTTTCGGGCTTGGAGCCAGGTCAGCCGCCCCCCCCCCCCAAAAAAAAGCAGAATAAATTTTTCAGACTCAAAATCTCTACTTTATAAAATCGTGGTGGTACGTACTACTGTAACGTTATTCCCTTTGACCTTCTATCAATTTTACATTCTGACTCAAATTCAATTTTAGACAACACATAGCGTTAAGCGTGTTATAGGAACCTTGCATCATTTTCGACCGAGGTGGCATGGTAGAAGGCTCGACATAGTGCCCTCGTCCCATGATTTCTGAAAAACTCTCACTCCAACGCACTTTGCAATTCACTGTTTCTTGAAATCGGGTGAAAATTGAATGGCCACTGACCACCACCAACAACAGCAACGTTCCTGACTGTGGCAGATTCTGAATCCTGCCAGTCGTCTCCATTCTGAAGACGCCACTGATATTATATTAGGTTGTTGCAAAATTAATTTCGGAAATGGACCGCATACTTCAAACTACTATAACTCAGCTTAAACACAAGTTTATTTCGAAGTAAAAACCATCAGAATCTACACACTTTTGCCAACGAACAGGCAATAAATCTAAGCCTTCACTATAAAAACTACTATCACGAGAATCAACGAAGTCAAGGAAGGCACATTCAACATCGTCTAAATTAGTAAATTGTTTCTGACGCAGGTGAAAATTGAGGGCTCGAAAAAAGTGATAGTCTGTTGAGGAAAGGTCGGGAGAATACGCTGGGTGAGGGAGAACTTCTATACCCAAGTGAGTCAATTTTTGCCGAGTGATTTGTGAGGTGTGTGGCCTTGCGTTGTCCTGCAACAGGATCGGCCCTCCTCTATTCACCACCGCCGGCCACAATTTTTGCAACTTTCTATACATTTGCTCCAGATCACAACAGTAAGACTCTGCTGTGACTGGCTGACCAGGTTGCAAGAAACTGTAATGGATTACACCTTTACAACACCACCACACAGTAATCATAACCTTTTTAGGGTGAAGGTCGGGTTAAGGAAAAGTTTTTGGAGGAGCATCCTTATCTACCCAGACTGATCCCCGCTTCCTGTTATCATAAAGAACCCATTTTTCATCTACAGTTATAATACGGTTTACAAATGGCTCATTTTTATGGCGAACTAGGAGATCAGAGCAGGTGTCGAAACGTGCCAGACGCTGCTCATCGGTCAGGTCATGAGGCATCCACTTCGACATCTTCTTCACCTTGCCGATTGTCAGCAAATGTCTGGCCACTGTAGAGTAATGTACGCCTAGGTCTTTTGCTAAAGTACGAGTATTCGCCTCCGGATTTGCTTCGACGGCTCTCCTTAAATCTTGATCATTAAGCGATGACCTGCGGCCGCGACCCGACTTCTAAGCGATGACCTGCGGCCGCGACCCGACTTCTCTTCGAGGTCAAAATCGCCAGAAGCAAATTTTTTGAACTAGAGCTCCACTGTTCGTTCGCAAGGACAATTCGTCCCAAAAACACTGCTGAGATTACGAGCTGCCTCCGCTGCGGAGTGTCCCAATTTAAACTCATAAAGCATGATGACTCGATAGTCGCGTCGGTTCATGATTATACGCAGCCCTGGAAAAGGCCGGCAGGAAAACTTAGAGCGACATTCATAGAATTTTCTGAAAGAGCAGAAAAAACCCACCAAATGGTATGCCTGGCGTTCCTTGGGATGGAATAGTTCAGGGTAAAAAATCTACTTATTTATACATACCTTAAAACCGAAATTAATTTTGCAACAACCTAATAACGCTTTGCGAGAAACATTCCAGGGACATTTCTCAATTTTTCGAACAAGCATATCACGAGGTGAAACAGATAACCATTCATGAGGTGTTCTCCCACATTTCACTCATAATGCATGAGGTGTTCGCTTATGTTCCATTCATCATTCTATTAGGTCTGTGCAGAATACATGGCCAAAACGGACTACTTTTTTCAAAACGCCATAACTTCGCTTAGACACAACTTTATTTGTCGAAATAAAAACCATTCGAATCTACACAACCTTGCCAACGATCTGGTAAAGAAAATATGCAATCATGATAAAATTCTGGATTGCAAAAATTAATAAAGTCAACGATGGCATTTTCAACATGCATCGTTTCGGCAAACTCCCTCTGACGCAAGTTTGCATCGAGAACCGGAAAAAGGTGGTTATTCGTCAGGGATAGGTCTGGGGAATAAGGGGGGTGAGGGAGAGTCTCGATCAGTTTCTGCAGGGTGACTTGCGAACTGTGGGGTTTTGCGTTGTTTTGCGCACTCAGTAAAAAATGATGCAGTTAGGCATCGAGCCTCTCCCTCACCCCGCTTATTCCCCAGACCTATCCCTGACGGATTACCACTTTTTCCGGGTTCCCGATGCAAACCTGCGGCAGAAAAATTATGCACGGTAAAAATGCCATTCTTCACTTTATTAATTCTCGCAATCCAGAATTTGATCGTGATGGCATATTTTCTTTACCAGATCGTTGGCGAAATGCTGTAGATTCGAATGGTTTTTATTTCGACAAATAAAGTTGTGTCTGAGCGAAGTTATGGCCAGTTACGTTTCGGCCATTTATTCTGCACAGACCTAATAGTTGGTTCTGATCACAAGCCTATTCCGCAACATTATGGTTGAAAGCGGGTCTCAAATATTAGCGATAACGGCCTGTGTAATTCATACTGCCTTTGTTCCGGTAACCTACAATAAAAGTCGGGAAGGTAGAACCATCACCGTTAGGGTGTAACCTCGAAGACACCGTTAGGGTGTAATTCCGTCTAGGGTAACACTCACCGTAAGGCTTGCAGTTAGTTAGGTTGCAGACACTGCACACTCGACACCTTGATAAAACGTCACATCTGAATCCAATGAATTTTTCGCACCACAAACACCTTTTACTGACCCTTCGGCTCACTGTCATTAACTGTTTCACTTGTTTGATGCTGTTTGTTTTTTCACTGAATAAATGAATGAAATACACCCCACGAGACAACAAATGTCATCTGCTGCAGCGGACAACTCGGAAAGGTGATGTTGCAGTTTGAAGAGATACTCGGAAAATGCGACTACAGACCTCAAAGTCGCGCTCTTCAATCCGCGTTTCTCTACCTATTATCGCTTTTACCTTCGATTGTTGGTTTCAAAACGATCATTTCTTCCCATATACCCCTTTTTCCCGGCCCCTCCTAGTTCCTTTAAGCGAGTAAGGGTGTGCGTACGAGCTTGGGTACCGCTGTGGTTGATACATAAGGCAATTACAAGGTAACTACGTGTGCTGGCCTTAACCCGCTACGTAATCGCTTCAGGACACAACCACAACGACTCCGCAAGCTGGCAGATGTTGCGCCGCACACGCTGCGCGAAATTTTGGTGTAAGAAAGCACACCATAATCCTCAGAAAATCGATGATCGTGCTTCCTACAGCAATCATACATGAGCATGATGATCATAAAGACAGAAATTTCAAATGGTGACAAGATACAGTCACGTGAGATTGTGTAAAAGGTGAAATGTCAAAAAGCAAATGACAAGGTAGGTCTCCTACTATTCCCTGTCTATCTCGACGTTACTTTTCGTCAAGCATACCATACTGTGGCTTCTTTGCTTTGGACTGAAAAAGAGACCACGCCGTAAAATGAGCCACATCGGATCAATCTGGTAATCAGACCGACGATGTTAATACTGAGTGAGAGGCGTTAAAGATTCAATAGCCGAGCAGCCTGCCTTGCTTTCTGCTGTGTACTCATTATGTACGCTTTCACTTCATCCGGCACATTTTACTGATCCCTTGAATTTGGAGAGGTTTTATTATCCTCAACAAGATCAGATCAGAAGACCAAGAAAAGAGACGCAAAGTACATGGTTAAGCAGATCTACCATTATTGAAAGTCAAATATTATATTATCCAAATGAATAAATCACAATCGTTCCTTTGGAGGGAAAACACGAAATTTATTGGAAATCATTGGCTATCAGCAGCACATTCCGCGAAGGTTTGCCAAGCGATAGCTACAATATAGGAACATAGTGATACTGCAGGTATTTCTATAAGGGTGAATTCTGTCTATAGACATGAAGTGGTAGGCCTCTACTCACTTGGATAGATTAAGGCCACACTGTTGAGATATAAAGTGGCGCTCAAATCAGATGGCCCACTCTGACTGACATTGTCGTATTTCGCATTAAAATGAACGGAATCTCTGTGTAAAATCGACACTTCGCAATCATCGCGAAGGTTTGTATGAGACCTTTGAGATAGAGGACAATATTTCGCGTTCATATTATTTTATTTCATTGGCTATCAGCAGCACAATCACCGCGAAGGTTTGCCAAGCGATACCTACAATATAGGAACATAGTGATACTGCAGGTATTACTATAAGGGTGAATTCTGTCTATAGACATGAAGTGGTAGGCCTCTACTCACTTGGATAGATTAAGGCCACACTGTTGAGATATAAAGTGGCGCTCAAATCAGATGGCCCACTCTGACTGACATTGTCGTATTTCGCATTAAAATGAACGGAATTTCTGTGTAAAATCGACACTTCGCAATCATCGCGAAGGTTTGTATGAGACCTTTGAGATAGAGGACAATATTTCGCGTTCATATTATTTTATTTCATTGGCTATCAGCAGCACAATCACCGCGAAGGTTTGCCAAGCGATGCCTACAATGGTAGGCCTCTACTCACTTGGATAGATTAAGGCCACACTGTTGAGATATAAAGTGGCGCTAAAATCGGATCCCTAGCCCCGTTACCTCAAAGCGGTGGGGTGGTGCAAACTCACTTGAAGTTGCTTTCCGTTGGTGCCGGAACAACGACGTGTCGAGTGAGGCTAAAAACGGGCCCCCTCTTGGACGAGTCCACTTCCGGCAGTGGTGCTACCGCCAGATATGGCTAGGCGGTGAGGGGTACGTCCAGGCCACCAACATCCATGTATAAAGTTCAAAATGCAGTACCCTCAGTCCCGTGCGGCCAACGCCCCTCCTGGCAGAGGGGGCAACGGCAGAGGGGAAGAAATCTCACGGCAAGCGATCTGCCAAACTGTTTTTTGAATATCGGCACTGTCAACACTCGAGGCCTGAACAGCGACGCCAGGATTGATCAGCTAATTTCGGAGTTGGACAGATGTGCTATAAGCGTGGCATGCATCCAGGAGACGCGAAGGCGAGAAGCGGGTAGGTGGAAATGGCACACCGGTCACGAAGCGTACTAGGAGCTGCTTCAAGAGGAGGCAGAGTTGGTGGCGTCGGTTTCATCGTATCACCGCGACTGGCAGCTCGTGTCGCATATTGTGAAGCCTTATCAGAGAAGATCGCAATGCTTGTGCTCGATATCGGCAAAAAGGCGACGCTAAAGGTTCTGTCTGTGTATGCGCCCACGTGCGCTTATGACGATGACGCTGTTGAGGAGCTCTACGACGCGCTTGAAAGTGCAATCAGCACCTCCCAAAAGGGAACTTTGTTGTTTGTGCTGGCGATTTCAATGCTCATCTGGGCGTAGGCGAGCCCGGGGAGACCTTCGTGGGTCCCTATGGGAGACCTGGACGAAATTCTCGAGGTGATGCCCTGGCTTTATTCGCCGAACGATGTCGACTATGGGTGGCGAACGCATTTTTCGAGAAGCGCCAGGGACGTCGATGGACGTGGCATACTCCTAACAGGCAAGCATTTCACGAGATCGATTTCATTATGACAAACTGTCTGCGCCTGTGCCACAACGTCACAGTCATCGGAAGCTCGCATTTTAACATCGGCTCCGATCACCGTCTAGTCCGAGCGACCATTGCGTTGGATCTCAAAGAAGAAAAGAGACGGCTAGCTGCGAGTTACTCACGAAGAGCTCGATTTGAGTTGCACGAGAACACGTTAAGGACGCTCGCTTCCACGACAGACTTCTCCGGTGGTGATGGAAACGTTCATGCTAGATATGGGAAGATGATCTCTGCCATCCGGAACGTTGTTGAAGCTGCTTCGGAGCGCATTCTAAGTAAGCCACGCCTACGGCTAAGTGATGAGACCCTACGGATGCTGGCTACTCGGAAAAGGCTAATAAGTTCTCTGGACCCAGTGGCTCACACGGTGCTGAACAAGGTCATTCGCGCGAGAGTGGAGAGTGACTATCGTGAATACGCCGTACGGAGAGCAAGGGAAGCGGCGCAAAAATCGACCAGCATCAAAAGAACAATCATCAGCACTCGCCTCAAGACTGTCTCTCCTGAGTATTTGACAAGATCAGATGGCTCTGTTGCCCGAAGTTGCAAGGATATGGAGGAGGAGATTCGAGGTTTCTTCCAGGATCTGTTCTCCACCAAAGTGCAAGTTCGCCCGTGTACTGTCTCATGTGACGATGCAGCTGGAAGAGAGGAGTGGCGAGTTTTGGGGTCGGAAGTGGCGCATGCTATTCGTCTGACAAAGATAGGAAGAGCACCTAGACCAGACCACGTGCGAGCCGAGCATTTAAAGTGTCTGGAGGAGTTCCTCACCCGTCCGCTCGCTGACGTATTCACGGAAATCCTCGCGACGGGAACGGTTCCCCAAGACTGGCTCGGATCTAACATCATCCTGGTGCACAAAAAGGGGCCACGTGATGTTCTGGCCAACTATCGTCCGATCGCTCTCCTGCCTGTGGTGCTCAAGCTCTTTTCTCGCCTTATTTTGTAATATAGTGCTATATTTATTATTATATTTGTATTTATATTTATTTATTTATTGTGCAGTCAATCTCGAAGAAACCCATTAACACCGTGCATGCTACAGCTAATTCTGAGCCTACGTGTCAATACGGTGGAGTAAAAAAATATTGACTCATTTGAGTATCGGGCTCAACATTTGAAAATGTGCTTGTTTTGAAAAAGGAACTGAGAGCAGGGCACACCCTGGTGTTGATAATTTTGAGTTGATCACTCGAATTCAGTCATATTCTCCCACATAACCGGGTCATGTGGCGGACATTCCTCTTAAACTTAGCCTAGAACCATTGCTGATCTGTGCAATTACGATCCGTCAAATACAAGCTCCTGCGAGGAATCCTCGACTTCCGATGTACCCTGATTGGAATACGGTTATCACGGTAGTTTAATCGGTGATGCGACTGAAAGAGGGTAATCGGACACTTTATGTATCGCACTTTCAATTAAAACCGAAAATATTTCAAAATAAAAATAAATTTCTGATGATGAAAACAGCCAGGAGGCTCTTTCGGGGGAGGGGTCGTGTTTGGAAAATTTCCTCGACCCCACGCTTGGCTCTGGTTGTACCACTTAAGTCGTAAAAAAGTTTCGGCTGGCTTTCGCATCATTACCTTCGGGGTGTCATGACTTGGCTCAAACTGTGTCTTTTCCTGCAGAATAATTACCATTCGATTTCAAAGCTTCTTCTGTTATACCAATGAGGTTGTTTGGTGGAATAATTATTGATGGTCCGACGTTTCGACCAGATCGTCTTTCTCAAAGGCTCAGCCCATAACCCCACCGGTGTAGTAGCGCCTCCCCGAGTGTTATGAGTGGATTTGTTATCAGTGAACTGTAGATGTTATTAGTGGATTCCACTGATAAGAACTAACTGGGAGTGGCGTTGCTCTACCTGTGCGGTGGTGGACTGGGCTTTTGAGGAACACGAACTAGTCGAAACATCGGGCATCAGTAAAAATTCCACATAACGTCCTCTTTGGCATAGCAGAAGAAGCTTTCAAGTAATTTCGATGCCGAGGTTCTACTACGAAAGAAGTTGGAAGCTCTACTCCGAATCATCATGCTTCCTGAGGACGCTGCTATTGAAAGAGCTGTCTAAATATCCGAAGGGAGTTTGCTTAATACTAGATTTGAGGAGTATAACGGACAAGTAATGACTTCGGCTTGTGGCGTGCAACTCTCTCAATTTGTGCAAGACTATTATTTCAAAAAGAAAGCGCTTGCATAGCGGCTGTTCCGAGGATGGCATCCATATCTTTCCAAACAACCTGTGGTGGTCAACCACATCTATTCCGAGAGGCCAGTACTTTTGGTTATTCCCTGCAAGTACGGACGCTTATCGCTTTCTGCCGTTTAAGTTGAAGCGATTTGATCAATTAAAAACTTGAGCAACTCAATCTCATTCCTGCACCTTTGAAACCAGGTACTAAATGTTCCATGCGATGCTTCACTCACATTTGTGGTTGCTTTTGCTAGGAATCGACTAAAGAAGATTGTGAAGTGAAGTCATCCAAAAAGAGCCGTTATCGAAATAGTTTATGGTCTTTCTAAAAAATCGAAAACCTCGTAGCATTCCATGTAAAGCATATACTCGAGCAGAGCAGCTTTTATCTGTCTGAGGAGCTTAATACGCAAGATAATTCATGCTGACATGCTTTCAGATTTGAACTTATCATGTGAACTAGTAAAACCGGCCCGAAGTATCTTTACAAGCAAAAGCGACGAGCTTTTCATGCAGATAGAATATCACCCTCAACTCCTTACGATAACATCCGTATCACGTAGTGGGACCAAAGACATGAACACTAACAAGGGAGGTCTTTCAGGTTATGTCGCGCTTTCGGGAAACGGTTTTTTCCATCATATGGGGGTATCTACATGAAACATATAACTGACTTCCACTTTTGCTGCGCGGCCCTACAAATGCCAAAAAAAGGAGTAAAGAAAATTTTGTTCAGAAGAGGCGATTTTAACCCATTTATAGTGACGCATCTTCCTTGCAACTTTGATCATGTGCAGATTCGAAGGTGTTCTTCTATTTCACTTTCAAAATTACTAAAAGTGCGTAGCAGTCTCATAAGGGCTCCCCGATGTATGGATGCTGCAACGGTTCAATGGCCTACTGGATACGGCGATGGACTCTTAAATGGATGAAATGCTGGGTTGGTGGTTCGGATCCCGGCTCTGACGAAGTATTGCATTTTTTTTGCATTCACTTTTTTCGTCTTCAAATATGTCTGTTTATGCCAAATGACTACGATTTTCGATGAACGCATGCCAAAATGACTCTATTTACGAATTGTCAGTGAATTTGGTGATGTGACCTCTTTGGGCACGAAAGGGCCCGTAGCGCTCGAAATTCGCGATTTCGCACAAAATGAGTGTCATATTCGTGTTCAGGGAGTCAAACTACCCTTGGGGACACATTTCTAGCCAATTCCAAATTTTGACCCTAACTTCGAAAAAGATGTTTGGTCATGGGTACATGGTGCGCTTTCTACTTGTAGAAGTGAGTAACTCACAAAACTGATGAAAATCAATGGAATATGCACAGCATGGATGCCTATCGCTATAATTTCGCCTATCAAGCACCAATCGATGGTGTACCAATACCCAGCTCAAATTTTCGAATTTGGGTCAAAATCTCAACTGAGCTGGAAACTTACCCCCAGGGGTAGTTCGACCTCCTGAACACGAATATTGAATCCGTTTTGCGCGAAAACACCTCGTTCGTGTGCTATGAGCGCCGAAAAGCTAAAAAATTGGACTGTCAAACGTGCTGAAAACTGGCAATGGGGGGCAGTTCGGAGCTCTAAATGTGATTACTGCTTTTATTCTTCATATTCGAATGATTACGAGTCCAAAAACAGAAAATCTAAATTTTGCAAAAATTTGTCCTCAGTGGGGATCGAACCATCAACCCCGTTTTTGGCATTTGTAGAGACGCGCACCAAAAATGAACATCATTTATATGATTCTTGTACGTACCCCCATGCATGCAAAGAACAGCTTTCAAAAAGCGCGTCATGAGTTGGAAGACCTTCCTCGTAAGCAGCGACTGATTAATTGCCAAGTATGATAGCGGATTTCGCTCAATCTGGGAATCCTATGTGTTAGACTCTGCACTAGGATTTCGCCGCGTGTTCATTAATCCCTCGTTGGGGTCGTTGGGGGAGGGGGGAAGCGGGAAGCGGTCCGCTGTTTATTTTAGTTGCAAACAGAAACGTGGTGGCAGCGGTGAATGCGATTCGGCCTGTACAATGACATGTGGGGGCAGTGGTTGCACCAGTCTGTGCTTTTACTTTTCCAAGGGATGCATTTCACCTACCCCAGAACGACGTATGACTTGGGTGGCCTGTGGCGGCATGGGTGCGGAGTTTGATCCCTTCATCATAAGATGGAGAAGCGTGCCACCTGTAACTACACCTTTCCGCTCACTAATGGACTGGTTTTCTGAAAAACACCTATTCAGAAGGCTGTAGCTCTGCATGAGAGGATTTTGAGAGTTCAAAGAGATGCAAAACTAGGTTGGTGATTGTCGCTTCTAGAATCCATGGTACAGCTTTATGGCGAGGCATGGGTAACGCTTGGAAAGGTGGGCAAAGGCGACTCAAAATTATGGTAAATTATTAGAGTAAATAGCTTGTATCAAGTTTTGCTTTTTATTGATGGAAAAAATTGTTGGAATAAAGTTTATCACTTGATAGAATACGGCGGAAGACAAGTGATTACCGTCCCATCGTGTTCCATAGGGTACCATGATTTCGTGAGCTTTAGTGTTCTCATCCACCCCTTTACCTGCTGCAGGAAACAGGATGCAAGAGGTCATTTCGAGAAATTTGTATTTCTTTCCTGATCTCATACTCATAAAAACTCAAAATTGTCAACACCAGGGTGTGCCCTGCTCTCAGTTCCTTACAACCACATTTTCAAATGTTGAGCCCCACACTCAGATGAATCAATATTTTTTACTCTGCGCTATTGACACGTGGGCTCAGAGTTAGCAGCAGCATGGCCGGTGTTGATAGGTTTCTTCGAGATCAACTGCACAATAAACAAAAATATAAATACAAATATAATAATAAATATGGCAATGTATTACAAAAACATAAATAAAATAGTATAATATGAACGTGAAATGTTGTCCTCTCCCTCGAAGATCTCATTCAAACCTTCGCGATGATTGCGAGGTGTCGATTTTACACAGAGATTCTGTTCGTCTTAATGCGAAGTACGACAATGGCAATCAGAGTGGGCCATCTGATTTGAGCGCCACTTTATATCTCAACAGTGTTGATTTAATCTATGCAAATAAGTAGAGGCCTACCACTTCATGTCTATAGACAGAATCCACCCTTATAGTAATACCTGCAGTATCGTTACGCTCCTACATTGTAGATAAGGAGCCGCGCGATTTCTCGGATCAGCCATACCTGAGCGCATTTTCTACAAATTCTCTTCCTGTGATTAAAGAGGTGATAGGCTGAAGCCCTTACTCGTGCATCGTGTTCACCATATCTAGTGCTAACTAGGCCCCACTTTTCCAAACATCTGGACAGCTCCTTCAGTGGCAGTGTGTTCAGAAATAATGGCGATTTGGAACAGACTTTTTCATTCCGAAAAATATAAATCATTAGTCCTCAACGGAATTGAGATATACTTAAGCACTGTCTTGTCCCGAAACCTCATGTTGATCTCAATGTGTGTAAGACAATGTGAGACTTCCAATATTAATTCCAAAAGACTCAAAACAGCTTTCATAAAACCGGTTGCATTAAATGGTTGCAAACAAGACCTGAGCTTTATAGGCAAGCTTTCGGCGCCTAGCGCCTTTATCAAGACTGAACATGTCCGAATTAGATGTTATTTACATACTGTGTTTGAGAGTCTACAGTTGTATTTGTACTGAAAGAACTTGCTGCTGCCACAGAACAACTGTACTTACCGTCAATGGGTGTCCTGGTACTGGAGCAGAAGCAGAAATGGTTGACCCACCCTGACTTAACCCTTAAATAGCGCAGATGTGCTATGACTGTGATGATATTTGATATCACACTCATTCCACGGTGCATAACACTGTAGTCATATGGTTAGCTCAAGAGAGTCACGTAGCTCATATCTGCTATTTATTTCTGGGGATAACCGTCTTATTTCCAGTGCCTCGAAAATTTTTCTTTCCACAGTATTTTCAATGGAGCGGTGTAGTACTTCAACGATAAGGATGGGGGTGCTCCGCGGACATGCTTTTGAGTCCTATGCTTGGAGAAACTGTTACTTGAATATGATGTTGGATTTTGCAAAGCCCTGCGAAGTTCGTCCAGTCGCTTGAAAAGGGGCCTTTTTGTTTCTCCCCGTACTTTTGCCCGCATCGGTGGCATATTATTAAGTACACTGACCCCGGACTTGGCAAATTTTATCGTCAGTGCAGTAGCTGCAACCGTCTTTCCCGCATTTTTCCTCATAGGGTCCAGAATATGAGACTGGTGCAGGTAAATGACTCAGGTGTCACTCGCGGCTTACTCCAGGCTCGAAAGGATAGGATAGATACACTCTAGTGTGTCGAGTAACTCATCTATAATTTTTTTTTTGCTTTTCGGCTTGTATAGTAGTTCTGGTTTCCTTTTCACCCTAGGCTTAGATACTTTGAGGATTAGAAAATTTTTTTCTACCGTCCTCTTGGCTAGCTACAGTGGATAACATTTTTCTGTTGATGTTCTGGCGCGTCGCATGTACGCATGAATAAATAAATAAATAAATATGTGAGCAACCGTTTTGGATTTGGAGGTGGTTTGAATATAAGTACTATAGGGAGCGAAGACTTTCTAACCACGCTGTTGACTTTCCATGCCGTATTTCCCTTGACATACGGCATTATCATGGGAATGCCGTCCGCGCTGCAATACGGTCTCCATGTTCCTACATTTGTGCGTGTGTATCCGTTTTCGCTCAGTATTCGTTCCACCATCGAATCTGCTCCATTTGTTTTTGACCGTAAACTTTGTCCTTGGTCAAAATAAGATTATGGATCACATTGGCCTTATGTAGGCTGCGTGACAACTCCTGGCATGCATAACAATATTTTTTGACGCTGGTTTAGATATAACAGCAGAGATGAACTAAGCGGCTCTCTTGAGCTAATCACATGAATACAATGTTGTGCACTGTGGAATGAGTGTGATATCAAATATCATCACAGTCATAGCACATCTGCACTATTCAAGGGTTAAGTCAGGGTGGGTCAACCATTTCTGCTTCTGCTCCAGTACCAGCGACACCCATTGGCGGTAAGTAAGTGGTTCTGTGGCAGCAGTGAGTTGTTTCAGTGCAAATTTGACTGTAGACTCTCAAACAGAGTCTATGAATAACATATAATTTGTACATTTTCAGGCTTGATAAAGGTGCTAGCTGAAAAGCTTGTTTATAAGGCTGAGATCTCTTTTGCAACCACTTTTTGCAACCGATTTTTTGAAAGCTGTTTTGATTCTTTTGGAATAAATTTTGAAACTCTCACATTGTCTTACACACATTCACATCGAGATATGTAGAAATGCATAATGTTAACAAGAGTGTAGGGAATCGAATGGTGCTTACCGAGTGAGAAAAGATGAAATCTGAGCCGAGTTATGACCTACCGAATTTGAATTTGCAAAAACCGGCCAAAACTTTTCTTACAACCTAATATGAACCGCCTACCTTGTGCGTGGCCTTGTGAGCAGGGTCTAGCCCCCGTTGAGAAATCCTCAAAGTCCGCTAGAAGGGGGTCGTAATCGTTGAGGTAGGCAGTGATCAACAGAATTTCTCAGACTGATGGTCTATAGTGTGAGGGAAGAAATGATAAGGCTGACTGATTGGGTTCGAACCCGAAACTGGCTTAACTAAATCATCACGGAAACCTCATGCATGGCGTAATCCGCAGCGAAACCGGTCAAAGCCAATAGCCCTTTAGTTGGTCCGCTGACACCGAAACCACGTACAGAGACACCTCCGAAATTCACCGATTGACCGTGGGAAGCGATATCAATCAACGAGTACCACCGTGGATGGGCACTCGAGAAACAATGCGATGAAAGTGAAGAATAAGCTGATATGGACTAATTTCATATCTTACTACGATTGCAAGCGAGTAATCTGGTTCAGCGGCCACTACGCGGGCAGCGAAAACGTTTGTATTCGTTGAGAATGTGGATGAAATCCTCATGTATGGCACATCTCACAGAGAAGCTGAATGACGCTTCTCGCCCTCCCACTAGGCCTTCGAGAGCGAAGAATGCATACTAGAAAATTTCAGTGACAACGAATCGATTTCTCGGAGGAATCGTGCTATGATCTCGCGAAATCGATGAAAAAAGTTTTTTCTTAACTGGTTTTCCTCAAGGTTTCTCTTTTCGTTTTAAAGATATGGCATAGCTCAGGTAGTCATTCCAAAGCGGCAACCTCGCAGACCCCAGGCACCCGGAAACGCACTCATATGAAGTTTGAAGGAAGTTATGACCATTCAAAGTGAATCACTTCGAAGTTTCTCAGAATTTTCCTCAACTGGAGAACCATATATATATAGGAACTACGCAACCACTAGGGAAAGCAAGCTGCCAATAGATAGGTCTAAGAGAGTTCTTGAGAAAACAGTTTACAGCTGTTTGAAAGATGGGCTCTAGGTGAAGGTTGAAGTATTCAAAGGTGTCCACAATTAGTATTGAGGAGATACCGCACACCATCGTGATCACCGCGTCGCAGCAGCAGTAGCGACCCGCGATCAGATGAGGCGCTGTGAAGTGTATTACATGGCTCCTGTTGAGCGTTTCTTTTAATTTTTGACTTTCCTATTCTTATTTTTCTTCGTTCTTTCTCTTTGCTCCATGACTTGCATGATTATTAGGCCTCCTCATTTGTCATCAGAGGACGAGTACATACCAGTGCTGGGCAACGCTTTCGTTTTGGAATAGGAATATTGGAATCATTGGACTCTTATCTTAGACGATTTTGTTTTGGAATATAAGTACTGAGTTTCGTTAGGTTCTTTTTTTGTCTTCTGTCAGCGTTTGGTTCGGCCTCAGTATTTTTCCACCACAGGCTTAATTTTCCCTGGTGGATTGCACTGGCTTGGTAAAAATCTCAGAAAAAGCGGAACATGAAGAAGGGGCAGGGGTCGTATTTAGGCTCCCTTTCTGGGGGGGGGGGTGTCTTTTTATAGAATTTTCCTCAAGTGGGCGCTTGATCCTGCCTGTGGGTCGGCTTGTCGATATGTATGCCTCGTCAGCAAGCAAATGACTGTGATTAGGGAATGATAGAGCAATGCAGTCGCGAAAGAACTGGCGGATGTTGGAGCGTCATTGTAAGACCATTTCATCGTAGTAATGAAGCACCTTGTTGTTTTACGTCCCATCGTAGGCACCCTAATTACAATTATCCTAACTACAAAAGTAGCGCCAGCTACATGAATATCATGATGGAGTATGAATATCACCATAGAGTAGAAACCTTATTGCTATCTGGGTGAATGTAATACAATTTCTCCGGATTGTTACGCTCAGAACATAACCTATTGGCAAAACACATTTCAGGTGCATTTCTCTAGCCAAAAACATATCGTTCGGGAGCGGCGAAACCTTAAATAACTTTTGGATTTCAAATGTTCCTAAGGATTATACATACACATCCTGCAAAATCCATGTCAACCTTTATTTTTTATTCTCTCTTCTCACTACTTTTTCTCAGAAAATCTGCACAACTATTAAGAAAAATATTCGGTAATCACATCCAAGAAATCATTTTCACTTTGTGTTGTGAGAAATGCGAAGCCTTTATTCAAATACTGTACGTCACACTGAAAACTTAAAAGAGTTATTAGACTAATTGATTGCGACTTTTGCTGATTGCATACAAGGAAATGATTCCCTTCTTCTATGAGAAATGTGGGCTGCTGCACAAATCTCACCTATTAATAAAAGAGCACAGTGCAGATATTAAAATAATTAATGTCACGATCGCTGTTCAGTTCCCGGTGCCGAGTAAAAATGGGCAATGGTAGTAATGAGCAGCTTCTGATTTTCGTTAAAGCGAAGTAATTGATAACAACCTGCTACATGATAAAGGAAATTCAACAATACGACTTTAATTAGAACTTACCTCAGGAGGAAAAACCAGCGCTCTTATACGCGCATACATCGTGAATGAAGTACCTGCTACAATAAAAAGAATCACTTGATAACTCCTCAAAATTGAAAAGGAGAATACTATCCGTTTCACCTTACAATAGTGTGAATTGTGGGTAATGTCATCTCCCGGGGATCGTCAGTGATTTGGGGATGGCATGTAAGGTGAATATGTCAATTAATCCATTATTGGGAGAGAAGGGAAAGGGATAGATTAATCCATTAATTATAAGCATGCCAAAAAGGTTGCGTCCGGTGAATTAAACAGTTAGTATGTCGCTTTATCTCTGAACTGTGGATCGTACTGCTGATCCTCGATTCTGCTAAAAGAGAACATCGCATACATTGTCTACCAATCAACACCAAAAGGCAACATAGTGCCAAGGGCTATGTCATCTGCAAAGTCCGGGTCCGTGAGACGATATCTGCGGCCCACCTGATGCCTAATTCCATTTCCTTTGTCATCTTCCTTTTCATGACGAAGTCTAAGCAGACATTTAACGAGATCGGTAAAAGAATACTCCCGTAACAATTTCGAAGGAAGCCGTTGGTCCTCACGCAGGGAGACGAGTTGAGATACAGATTGCCGTACTCCCGTAACAATTTCGAAGAAAGCCGTTGCCCTCACGCAGCGAGACGAGTTGCGATATAGATTATTGAAGATCCTGATGAAGTGCAAACGTATACCAAACATTCTGGGTATTGCCCATAGTGACTCGCGGTATATGCTGTCAAATGCCTTCTCTGAAATCCACAAATTTGATGAGCAGTGGCTGGCGGTATTCCTCACTTTGTTCTATGATGTTGCGAAGGGTAAAGGTTTGTTCACAGCACGATTTTCCATTTTGAGAACCCGCCTACTCTTCTTTAAGCCTTTCATCGATGGCGCTTCTCAGCTTCCCTAGCAGCACTTCGCAGAATACTTTCCCTGGCACGGACAGCAGCGTAACGCCCCTCCAGATTCCACATTCTGTCAGATTGCCTTTCTTTGAGTAGTTTGACAATAGCTCCTCTCCTCCTTTCCTCAGGGACTTCTCCAGTACTCCAGCAGTGGTTAAAAAGGGTTGTAAGCCTCTCTGACATGGGCCTGCCTCCTGCCTTTAACAGTTCATCCCTGGAGCTTTCATGTTCTTCAGGCATTTGACTGCTTGCGTAGTTTCATCAATCGTCACTGGACCGATGTCGACATTCAGCTCTTAAATCGTGTCAGCTGCTTCAAAACAATAGGTCTCCACTGGACTCGGTTGGTTGAGAAGGTCGTGATAATGTGCGAGCCACCTTTCATTCTGTTCCTCATCGCTCAGAAGTAATTTACCTATCCTGTCTTTGATAGGCACAATCGAGTTGCTCGATCTTCCGGTGAGCTCAATTACAATACGAAACAGGGTCTCTGCCTATGATAAGCATCTCTTTGGACCCCGACTCCTCAATTATTTTGTAGCTCCAAGTTGTACGCAGCAGTGAGCTCCTTATTACACCACAAAAAAGTGCTCCTCCGGTTGGTAGTGCAATAGGTCAGTATTGACGCATTATGATGCTTGCTAGGATTCCATGCGCTTATGTTTCCGAAGAATGTAGTGATCCTATCAACGACAAAAGGCTTCCAACTGCTGCATAAATGAAAGGAGTTGCGAACAATACATATATTGAGACTCACGATTCATTTATTTATTTATTACGATTATGACCGAATATTTTTTGAGGAGCAGCTATGAATGTGTCATTACAATCTCGATATGCATGACTTAACTCTGCCTCGAATATGTCCTTTTTCCGTCATTCGTTTTGTATTGGTTGCTTCAAAATTGACCTCAACAAATGACTGAGCGGTTGATCATGAAGTGCACTTCGTCGAATCGACGGGTAAAGCTGCTCTCTACCATCCTACCCTTTATTCATAAGGCGAATGGCAAAGTATTAGGTCTGTGAAGAATTTGGCCAAAACGGAACACTTTTTTCAGAACGCCATAACTTCGCTCAGACACAACTTTATTTGTCGAAATAAAAACCATTCGAATCTACACAACCTTGTCAACGATCTGGTGAAAAAACTATGCCATCATGATCAAATTCTGGATTGCGAAAATTAATATAGTCAACGATGGCATTTTCAACATGCATCGCTTCGGCGAACTCCTTCTGACGCAGGTTTGCATCGAACCGGGAAAAAGTGGTAATCCGTCAGGAATAGGTCTGGGGAATAAGGGGGGGGGTCAGGGGCGTCTCGATCAGTTTCTGCCGGGTGACTTGCGAACTGTGGGGTTTTGCGTTGTTTTGCGCACCCAGTAAAAAATGATGCAGTTAGGCATCGAGCCTCTCCCTCACCCCGCTTATTTCCCAGACCTATCCCTGACGGACTACCACTTTTTCCCGGTTCTCGATGCAAACCTGCGGCAGAAAAATTATGCACGGTAAAAATGCCATTCTGGACTTTATTGATTCTCGCAATCCAGAATTTGATCATGATGACATATTTTCTTTGACAGATCGTTGGCGAAATTCTGTAAATTCGAATGGTTTTTATTTCAACAAGTAAACTTGTGTCTGAGCGAAGTTATGGCCAGTTATGTTTTGGCCATTTATTCTGCACATACTTGATGTATGTTGCTTGTGCGATTCATTGAGGAGATGAGGAGAGAGTAATGAGCATAATGACCTCACGTTATGCATAGCACCTACCATTACCTATATGATCGTGCTAGTTGGGCTAGCGCGAACCCTTGCGCGGAGGCGTCACTTGGTCGATCGGAATTGCTTTTTTATAAATTTACTCAGTACCTATCACCATATCACGTTCTGCCCATTCTAGGTGTTTCCTCTCATTTTGAACGCGATCCAAACACTTGGATCGCCCATTTCTGCCGATTTTTCTTGGTTTCAAGACTGCGTTGGAATCAAGTTACGAATATCGAGTTTTTGCACGGACCACCATTCAAAGTGTGTCCCGCTTACTGTGCCCACGCCTTTTTCATGACTTTTAGAGCTTCATGGACGACCTTTACCCATATCTTCCTCACGTTTGGACCAATTTCAAACCGAATAAATACATTTCGATCCGAGGGGAGAACGTTTCGGTGCACACTCCACCCACCTGAGACTTAATTTGGACCATGTGTGCTCTTCATCTCTTGTCTGATGCCCTACCCATCCCAAAGTTCCTCGTCTCCACAAGCTGTTTTTCATGCTATGCCTCATTTCGTAACAGACGGACGGACGGATAGAGGGACGGAAACAGACGAAGCGTTTTGTATAAAGGGGACGCCCAGAGAAAAGTCACTTTTTTCCTTTAGAATTTCAACCTCATTTTAGTCAAAACTACCAAATCCTAACGAGGCACTTTTCTCCCCAAACTCAAGAACGCACTCCACACTTCCGTAACAGCCTTCTGCACCATTAGAATCGGGAGCCTTTTCCGAGTGAACTGATGCGTTTCCTCAACTCGGCAAAATCCGAAATTTCGTCACCTTCGCTCACAACTTTGCTTAGATCCGTCCACTTTGCGTACGTGAGGGGATTCATATTGGGTGATGTTCTTGGAAAATCGGTTTTCTTCGGGTTCCCAACACCCTCCGTTCCCAGGAGCCACAACGTGCCAATACCAGTAAACTTCGCCCGAGGGGAGTTTGAGACATGAAAAATGACACTTCTGGTCATAGCAGCTTTGTCCATGCACCTAGTGCTCTGTGACTTCTGTGAACCGAAGGGTCAGTCCTTATGAGGCTTTCCACGAGAGATTTTGAAAGCTGCTTCTGCTGTTCAAGGCGGACACTGATGCCGTAGGTGCTCTGGAATCCAACTGTGCCGACTGAAGGCTCCACATTTTCAGAACGGTGAAAGTGGTAAGCCTCAGCTTGCTCCTGCTCCTACAGCAACATTACACGGATATTTTGTTCTGATACTTTCATCTCTTTCATTACCTCTCTTTTCTATACTTGGCGAAAGTAAGCCGCGAGCAAAATTTTTTTTGGCTCCCCGTATAGTAGGATTAACTATCGACTAATCCACGCCCTAATGTCTAGCATTATAGTCCTGGTGACACAGCAGAAAGGCAGATAATACTTTTTAGGCAATAGTTTTGATTCAATTCTTTGGGGGTTTCATTACTCCCAGCCGCAATTTTTCTCGACTTTAATGCAAAATTACTCAGAGCTGCTATAGAACTGCTTAACACCTCATGTAAGATGTTCAGAAGTAGTGCCATACAACATTAGAAATCTCATACCTTCGAAAAACGGGTCTTCAAGTGTTTCCATTAGTCGTATGTGTTTCAAATACATTCTAGTATTTTATAGTTTTCTGTTAGTTTATGAAATTTGGAACTGCAGCAATGTCCGACTTGTACAACTGCTCCACTCCGACTTTCCCGTTGATCGGTTCCGTTCGCATGCTCTACGTGGTATCTTGCATGGCAATTATCATTGCTTCCATTGCGTTTCAAATAATTTTTATCTTGGTAAGCTGTTACTGGTTTCATGTGTCAATGGATGATTTGTTTACTCACGCGAAGTAACTTATGAACTTGCAAATGCAGAAGGTCCGAGGGTTATCCGACATATCCCATCTCTGCAAGGTGGCACTCATACTCTACGATCCCTGCGCATGCATCACACGCTGCGCGTTTAGCATGTTGGTGTACTTCAGCAAGCTAACATCGTTGAGCATGCCATACTGTTTAAAAACAGTAAACGTGGAGCCCACATAGCGGTATCCATGTACATAAGACATGAAATGTAGTGGAAACGTGTGCGTGTCAGTTTCAAATATGGTCGAAGCAAAGAACATCAGTGGTCGATGATGACTTATTTCAGTGATTTTTTCATAATGGTTGCTCAGAAATCGACCTCAGCAAATGGCCATTTGATCGGTGGATGACGAATTGAATTTGTCAGCACAGTACTGTTCTTTCAGACCTGCCAGAAGATGAAGGGTTGGAAGTCGGACTTCGCATTCTATCTTCTTCAAATTATGGCGTTCTTCAGCGTCATGAGCTACATCGGATCGTTGGTGTTGTACATTCATGGACTCGTGCTATTCGATTCACCCGTGCTTTCTAAGGTGAAGATGTGATAGCAATGGAGTTTTATGAATTAGTACAATTCAGCATAACTCAGGTAACCAGCTCCAACTATCTAAGTTGTTTTATCGCCTTCGTGTTGGCCGACCTGTGTCTCACTGTTCACCGCCTTTTCTATACTCTGCTTCCGGTGAAAGCGCAATTTATTTTAACTGAAAGGATTGAGAGGGTAAGATTGAAAAACAAGTTTGTTGATATTTGACCTTTACCATTTTTATTTCATCGGGTAAAGGCCAAGCTGATAGTTGTCCGCTGGTTTTGTGAATCAATTCCTATCCAAATGCTTGACACAAAATAAAAAAAATCACACAGATATTCGGGTTCCTAGGCGCAATCAATAGCTAATGTATGTTGTAATCCGAGCTCATCCAATATAGTTGTGTTGATTGGCCTGAACAGGGGTCAAGGACGTGTTGAAAACTTCATGCAAACAAATTATGTTTGTTCGCCCAGTTTGCATTTTCACAGTGACTTTATACACTGTTGTTTTTGAGATAGCACGTTCGATAAAAACATTACTGCTTTGAGTATCCCTCCAGAGCAACGAAAACTTCACCGGGAATCCCGACAGCACCGGGACTTCAGCGGGAATCCCGAAGCTCTCCGCATAAGCAAAACTTCTCTCATCTTTTTTTCTGCTTTTTGTTCGAAACTCGGTGCTGCCTCCAAGGGGTGAAAGCTTGGTACGAAAGCGATGTATTATCTGTCGGTTATAGTATACCTTGTGCTTACAGATGTGTATTGCATTTATATTTATTTTCTATGGTACATACTCAGCGATTACTTTGTCACCGTTGGGTTCTGTGAGATTCTGCGCTGCCCACTTCTTCTTCTACGATGGAGATGGTCCCCTTTTTTCAGTGATTTCGTGGTACGTTCAGAACTCCCAACTATCAGTATTAATTGCAGCAGTAAGCGTACAGAAAAGTCATTAGAGTGCATTTTATGGCTGATTCTTATCTAGTATAGTTGAATGCTATGAAATAAGCGAATTGCTTACTTTGAAAAGATACAAAGTTTGTCCGGATGAGAGACTTCTAGATCTTCGTCGTTAGATGGTGAGATCTGATGAGCATTACAGGATACATCAATTGTTCAACTATGCCTTTGGCATTGTTGGTGTGAGTGCTTATGTGATCATGTTTACCACACTCTTCATCAAAGGATCGCTAACATTCAGAAGAAATAGTGAGATAAGAATGACCGCACAGGTGATGAATCCACTTAATAACTACAGGGGGTGCAAAAAAAGTAATTTTTGTTCTCCTCTTTCAACTCCGCATTATTCGAACTTCAGCGAGTTTCGACCAGGTATCTTCATCTCTAAAGTAAAGAGCAGACCTCATTCTATCCGTTCCGTTACATCCTTCTGCACGAGCAGCTGCTGCTTGTTCCGAGTGAACAAGATATGTCACCTCAAATGGGCAAAATCCGAAATTTCGTCGCCCCCGTTCACAACCTTGCTAAGGTCCATTCACTCTGGGTAATTGAGGGGATTCATACTGGGTGGCTTTCAGGTTCCCAACGCCCTTCGTTTCCGAGAGCCAGAATGTGTCATTATCACTGAAACCCCTCCGGAGCAGGTTCAAGGCATGAAAAATGATACATTGGATCATAGCAGCGTTGTCCAGGCAGCGCTCTGTGACTTCCATGAGCCTAATGGTCTGCGACTGATGTCCGACTTGCCGACTGAAGGTTCCATATTTTTATGAAGGTGAACGTACTAAGCCACGGCTTGCTCCTGCTCTTAGAAGAACATTTCGGGGATATTTTACCCCTATACTTTTATCTCTTTCGTTTTCCTATGTTTTGTACAATAGGCGGATGTGGGCCGTGAGCGAAATTACTTTTTTTGGCACCCCCTGTACATCAACTAGAGCTCTACAGTAGTGGACAGAAATATGAAAACTTTGCTACGTACGTGTAAATATACATATATGTACATTTGGCTGTCATTTTCACCATCCCTTAGAGCTCCGTTCTGCAGGCAGCAATGGTATCAGTCATCCAACTGCTCTTTTTTGTCTACTGGGAATTTGTAACAGACCCAGCCTCGCCTGAATGGTGGCAGCATTTAATGGAAGGTTACTCGATGCTCATTTATTCTGACGTTCTCGTCCTACCCTACCTAATTTTCAACAAGTAGGTTTCGATCTTACTATATACACTATGGAGCTGAGGCTTCCACAAAAAGTGCAAAAGTTGTAAGAAGATATCCTAAGTACCTCAACCACTCCTAGGACCCCCTCCACTTTTCATTGTTGGGGTGTCCAAGAATTTCCAAACACACCGTGAACGCCCCTTCACCAGAAGAGTAACATTGGTATATGTAAAGAAGAATAGGTGTAACCCTTTCTGCTTCGTAATATTGAGAAAGTTAAGTAAGACATGACCGGATGCCATCGTGGCTGCCTTCCGCGCCCATTAATTACTATCATTTAGGCAAGACAGACAAGACATTCCATGGAACCGTTTGCTGAAAATGATTTTGCCTTGAACTCGGGATCTCAGCGATGACTGCCTTCAGAGTGCATATGGTTTGAAAAGCAGTGATATACCCATTGCAAAGATTTGCGCTGATTGCTGTATAGTGTTGGTATGGGAAGGATTATCTTTCGGTGAAAAAGACCATTCACTTCTGGCACCAGCTTCACATCGTTACGATGTTCTTTCTGTGGAAGAGTCCTTTGTGGATTCAAAATAAATGGAAAAGGCTGCAGCTGCAGGTTCGTTAGCAGTAACTCAGTCGATGCCTCCTGGGCAGCTGAAAGAGTGTGGACACGTGTCATTCACTTGCTGCTGCAATTCGTAGGACGTCGGCTAAGTGGTTTAGTGTCGCGGATCAAAGGCATCCTTTGGACATCGCGTGTTGCATCGGCCTAGCGCACACAAAACCAGACGCCCCCACCGGAGACGCCCCGGCGGCTGCCACAGCGGCCAGCGGAGCGGACCCACCCTGGGGACCTAAGGATCTTACCGACCTATTCCCCGGGTGCCGAGCCTCGACGCAGTCCCCCTAAAGCTGTCGGGCCCTGAACGCCACGTCCCTGACAACCTGCCCCCAGCACTAAACATGATAAGACACAACATGGATATATGACATATGAATTACATATAAATTATACAACAAGGAATACAATACACATTTATCACGTAATACAACAATACAATGTATCATACCTGGCTCCCAAAAGTCGCCTCCGCTAGGGCGACTACCGGCAGTCGGCTATACGTAGTAGACCCCCATCCGGCTGGCATCACGTAGCCATATGGCCGACGGTGTCTGGTATGAAGATCCAACCAAGGCTGCTCCCGGTCAGTGAGCAGCGGAAGACACCGGCCAACTCATGTGCCAGCACTCCACTTCCCGAGAGCCAAGGGTGCACCGCACCCCCAGACCTCGGGCAGCGTCATGGAGTTATCCGGTGAAAACCGACTGGCAGCTGGCAGCCGGCTTTATATGTATACCGGCTTCGACCACAGAGGGCGGAGCCACCGCGTGCCGCATGACGCGACAAGCGGCGCCGCAGCGCGGATGGGCCGGGGAGCGCAGTGCCCCCGAGGCCATGGTCGCGGCGATCCGCGACAGTTATTCAATGAGAACGGGTTCCCTTGAATAAATTCATGGCAGGTTTACGACAAGGTTCGACACACAGAGAAGTCACGTGCCGTTGGGTGCAGGAAAATTATTGTGGTGGTCTTTGAGATACATCGGGTTGTACCAGTCGGCTGGGCAACATAGACCATAAGGGATTATTACTATATCATCATAGAATAGAGAAATTGAAACAACGCTTGGAAGAATCAATGCGGTAATAATCAAATACACTAACCGATGGATAGCAATGAAATACAATGGCGACAATGCTAAAAAAATCTAGAATGAACCCTAGAACTGACGGCAATGATTACAAGTAACTTTATCTGGTCCCTGGACCGGATGACAATGCAACAATATAGAAGAAGTAAGCTAATCTGTTAGCTAGATCTGAAGACAATACAGGAAGAAATGGGAAATCCGCGATATGGGGAGAGATCCGCGATAGGAAGACCGTCGAAAGACTATCAAAAACCGAACCACTGGAAGTATACGCGCCTCTTAAATTGGATTCTGCCAGCGCCGCAAAACCATGATCTCTTTCTAACGAATTATGTTGAGGAAGTTATGGTTAACTTCACTCATGCTTTGAAGATTGTTCTGAGCAAGTTGTACAACTCTGAGTAATTTAAACAAGGGTCCTCTTCCCTGCTGTCCTATAGAAGATGATGCAGGAATCATAGCTGAGGTGCACACAAACAGGGGAAACATCACTACCCACTATCAGCGAGCGCCCACTCAGTAATGCAAACACCAAAGGAGGGGGAAAAAGGAGGTCTGAATGATTTTCTAGTCCATCGTTTTCCACTGTCTTTTTTTGGGCAGACGTTACTTCTCCTGCACCCACGCCGATTTTTTCTTATATGAAACAGCGATGTGAAAATAGGTGCCTTAGTTCAATGACTTTGGAATAGCACAGTCCAATAGACGCTATGCACACTAGAGTTCATTATACTGTTGACTTACAAGCTTGTTGTAAAAATTATACAAAGTTCACAGGAAAAATACCATTTGCATCACGGATTCTCGAGTGACCTAATAGATTGCGAGTTATAAAATTGATCAGCTATTTTTAGGAGAGTGAAGACAGCGCTGAAAAGCTTATTCCGAAAGAAGAACTCGCCATCACCGCTTGTGGTCACCCTGGAATGTCCATAGGTCCTACATCGACGAAGTATGCAACTCGTCTAAATAGAGAGACAAGCCGGTATCCGAGGGATTGTGATTTTTGGAGATAGCTCTACTCTCTTTGTTTGTTCTGTCTAGTCTAGTGCTTGGACTAATAAAAGGTAAAGATATCAAAATATACAGTTGCCTTCGATATGATAACGAGACATAACAAGTGACACTTTCCGTGCGTGGGCTAGAGTGATGTGCAGACAGGTGACGCGCACTCCTATACTCCCATGGGGTGGGGATCAAATTCGCATCAACGTCCGCCCAGAACAACTAATCTCTTCATCCTTCCGGGGTAGGTGTATTGATACCTCTACTCTTTTACTTCTACTTTTTGCTGCGCATGCATGCCGCACCCTCCTTTTCTCTATTTTCAGAGGAAACTTGTGCTTCGCTTTCCAGATCATGGGGCGACCGAAAACCGAAAGGTATTGATATATGCTTTGAGGTGGTGATAGGTGATGACAAGTGATATTGAATGATATAGAGTGCCACTGCAAGAGTAGTGTGTAGCTCGCTCTCCTCGACAGTGGCTTGATTGACATCAGCAGTAATCAATAATTCATGTTACAGAGAATAACAAATAATGGAATACAGCCAATATGTAGGAGTCGGCGAGCGTCGTATAAGGTGGCGACGAAGCTCGGCTCGTGCTGGAGACGCTCGGTTAATGTTGGTGGCTGATCCGGCGGTCGGTGACGGTGGCGAATCCGGCGGCTGGTGGCAGTAGACGGGTTCAGTGGGTTCCTGCTCGCTCCGGGTGGTCGAGGGGAAAACTGCAGACTGACTCCTCGGTGGCCGGAGCCTTCTTTTACAACTCCCTCCGGACTCCTTGACCTCCGCGGAGTGGCGGGCTCGATATCACAGGCGCCTGCTCTAAACACACACCTTTTTTCTTCATCTTTCCCTCAGCATTGCAACAAAGGCACCATTGAACCTCTCTGTGATGCCGTTTTCGCGTAGACTGTATCCCTTGGACATCACATGCTTGATTTTGGTTACTTTCATCAGTTCAGACATCACCTTGTTTTCAAACCCTTCCTTGTCAGAGAGTATCGCTTTTGGCCATCTACACCTATCGGCTACCCATCGTGTGAAGATGACTTTTGCTATCATTTCAGCCGGTTTTTCTTCTGTCGGGTAAGCTTGTGCGAGCTCCGAAAAATGGTCGATTATGGTACCACATACCTGCTTCCACTTGATGTCAGCCCCAGCTCTAAGACAGCTGGTCTGGGGACATGAACAAAGCAATGTTGGCACACTTTCGTCCTTTATTTACATCTCAAATCATTCTGGGCCAGTACACATCCTTCCGCAACTTTTCAATAATTTGAAGCGTTGAAGTGGTCTGCTACAGCTCCAACCAGGGCTTCGTGGAAAAACATCATACCTTGCGCTTTCTGGGACCACAGCCACCAGTTTACCTTCTCGATGTACATAATGAGCTTCCCGCTTTCTACTACAAAATCTGCTAACGTTGTCAATTATTCGTGCCTCGCATCATTGCTAGGCGGTTCAAGTCATTCTTTTATAGCATCTGACTAACATCTTTGAAAAGTCTTTATCGTGTTCTATTAGATTGTAAGGAAAGCTTTGACCGGTTTTCGCAATTTCGACTTCGGCAGATCATAACTCGGTTCCATTCCATCTTTTCTCATTAATCAGCACCATTGGATTCGCTACACTTTTGGCAATATCAAAGATAGTTGCATATCTCATTTTAATGAAGGAATGACGATTCATATGGCGCGAAATCAAAAAACCGACTCCAAATCACCATTCTTTCTGAACACACTGCTACTGAAGGAGCTGTCCTTCAGAGGTTTGGGAAAGTGGGGCTCAGTTAATGCTACAACTCATGACTACGATGGACAAGTTATGGATTTAGCCTCCAACTGCTTCACATACTGGAAGGGGATTTGTGAAAAATGCGGTCGCGCCTAGCTGCTCTGAGGGGTCCCGCGGCACACATTTCTTTTGCGTTTTTTTCTCAAATCAAAGCCACTGGACGTAGTCAACCGAGTTTGTGTGTGAGGCCAATACTTTTGGATATTCCGCTCAGCGCTTTCTGGCGTTCCAGTTAAAGCAATTTGGTCAACTGGAAACTCGAGCAACTAATACATTTCCGCACTTCTGGAACCAGAGGCGAAGTGTTCCATCCAATGCTTTATACCCTTCCCTTGCAGTACTCTTATTTTTGGTTACTCGACTAAACAAGAACTCGTAAAGTGAAGTCATCCAACAAGTGCCATTTTCGCGGTGTTTTGAAATTTCTCTGATGATCCTAAAACCTTGTGACATTCCAAGGAAAACATATATTCAGACAGAGAAACTTATCGTCTTCGAAGAGCACAACATGTTAGTTGATTCATGTTGAATTTATCTTTTCGTCATTCGAACTTATCTTGTGAACGCAAAAAACGGCCGAAACTTTCCCTACAACCTGATGGTTCCTACTGCCACTCAGTCTTCTTTAGTGTGTTCACTGCGGCATCACTCAGCCCTTCTACTCTGAGCCCTCACCTACTCGTACCCTTCTTCAATGCGTCGACAACAAAACTTGCTCTGCCTTTGCGTATTTTATCTCCAGCCTGTACCTTTGCAATTCAGGAGACCACCCTAGCGCTTGCGCAGAAACGTTGTTCCTCTTGGAAAGTGCAGTTAGCGGTTGATGATCGGTCATAACTATCGTGCGGACACCATAGATAAACAAGTGGAATCGTTGAACATGACAGTTAACGCTGATAGTAATTGGTATCGCTTCTCGATCATGCTCAACGACTTCGATATAAAGTAAGTGGGGTGCACATACTTATCTTCGTCTTCCTGTGCCAAAAGCGCCCTATTCCGAATGTGGACGCGTCAGTACATTATTAAAAGTTTCTCCCCTCTTCGTCCTCTTTCCATATCCGGTTGCTTCAATATCGGCGCCGAACAGATGAACTGTTTCACCTCCTCGAAAGCTTCTTCGCAGTCTGCTTTCCACTCCCACGGTCGCTTGGTCGAAGTCAATTCGAAAAGTGGACAGGCTGCTTATGCGAAATTCAAACGAAATCTCCGACAAAAAGCTGCCATTCTTAGGAAAGTCCTGAGTTCTTCCACGTTCCAAGAAAGAGGGTACTTTCTCGGTGCCTCTCTTTTCTGAGAGTCCTTATATACTTGTTTCGTCGATAACATGGCCGAGGAAAGACACTTTATTTTCCAACCTCATGAGCACCTCGCAATAGCTTTAAATGCTTTCCTTCAGAGTGGGCAAAAACAATTACACCATCCTTTAATATTGTGCTGTTCCGGAGTCTCATGGATATCTGAATGTTTCACAACAATTGAGGCTCCAAAATATTTATTCAAAAAACTCAAAAGACCCCTCGAAAGTCTCGAAAGTTTGAGTTTCTTTTGAGTTTTTTGAATAAATGTTTTGGAGCCTCAATTGTTGTGAAACATTCAATTACATCAACGATGCAACAGAAGACTTTGCTACCCAGCAGGTCGTGTAGAACTGTATCCATCATTCTTCGGAACACTGCTGATGATGTGCTCAGACCAAATGGGGTAATTCTAAACCGGTTGACCTTCCGTTGTGGTGAAGACTGTTTTCGCTTTTGCCTTCTGCGTGAGCGGAGTGCGCTAGTATCTACTGTGAAGGTCTAGAGTGGAAAAATACTCTTTTACCAGTCATACTTTGTAGTGGCGCATCTATCGCTGGCATAGGATAGGCATCCTGTCGAATGCACTTATTGAGCTTACGATAATCCACGCAAAGTCTCAAGCTGCCTTTTTCTCTACTGATACTATAGCAAATGCCCATGCTGACGCTCTTTTCTCTATAATTTTTCTGGATACAAGGTCATCTAGAGCTTGCTTCCCTTGCTCCCATTGCTGAGGTGACAGCCTCGCTCTCAACCCAATTTTGGGTGATCCCCGTGTCGACACCATTACCACCTCATTTGTGGCTGACAGCTCTTAGTCACCAACTGCAAATGTGTCCCCACACTCATCCAACAGGTTTCGAACACTGTCAGAGATAAATCTGCATAACATATTATGGGAAATATGGCCGTACAACCTCTGTTTTCTCAGCTTTAATTGGATTGTTGCCCCACCCAGCACCAAGAGTTGAATTCGTCCCATCTTTCCTTCCATTTTTCAGTGCTCCATCGAGCTATCTCCTCATCTACTTTCAACATGATTGGCTCGCTTCCTACATTGATATAGGGATCGCACACTCCTTGGGCTCTATCTTGCATACTCCTGCTGCAGTTTTGTCTGAATTTGACCACATAACGCGCTGCACAGAGTCCTTCTCCACGTCGCAGTGTATCCGTACAAGTGCGGAGCCGTGCGGAAGTACATACGTTCTTTTTGCAATGAACTTTTTGCTATGCTTACTACTCTTGTCGCTCAATTTCAGTGAAGCCTCTACCGCTGGGTTGGGGAGACTTTTCCCAGGCTCTCCAGTGCATTAGTCCCTAGCAATACCTCTCGTCCATTTTCTTTCGACATATAGAGGGCAATTTTGACCCAGCCCCTCCCTCTATTCTAACCGCAATGACTACAACAAAGGGAAGTTTTTTGATTAAAGCATCCAAAACAGGGTCGAGTATCCTGAGGTTAATTCCTTCGGAACTATCCACATCGAACCCGTTCTCCTGTCCGATTGACACAATGCTCACCATTGATCCTGTGTCAGTCAATGCTGGAACTCTGTCGTGTACCGTCTTCACCCGGGTGGTCGTCTTCTCTCCCACCAGATTCGTCGCAGAAGAAGATTTCTCTGCCACCATTCCCATTGAAGGGGTTTGTCGCACCATATCGGATACACGCGTTGCTTCGTCCCTTCCCATTACATCGCATGTTTCTGTTTGATTTTATTCACTCTGGACCATCCGAATGGGCAGTTTCTGGCAATATGTCCCATTTGTGAACAGTTGAAACACTTGAAGTACCGATGTCTTCCTTCTTTTTGTCTACATAGGTGGTCTGACCCCATTAGCTTCATGACAGACTACTGATCTAAATCTGTCACCCTCTCTAGTCTGCTAATCTAAATCTATCACCCTGTCGCCGATTCCTATTCGCCTGCAGTCTCTTTTGCCATTCCCCTCCTGTAGAAACGCCTTTACTCTGCGTTCCGTACATTGTCCGTGCTTGTTCTATGGTAATGGCTAATTGCTCTATTTCACTGTACGCTCTGCTCGGGTCGGAGCACGCTTAATAACAGCACGTGTTTTGGTAGTCTCTCAAATTATCCACTAAAAATCTGCGCGTACTCTGAAGACCTTTCAAAAAGACGCAGTCGGGGTTCGCTTTCCGACCAACCTTTTCTAATACTACACAAAGCTCTCACATAGACTCAGCGGTCTGAACTTCGAGGTCCTGAGCTCATTCAAAGCCCTCATTTTGACAGCTGTAGAATCACTTGAGAGCAGTTTATGCATTTCTCTAAGCACCATATCGAATCCCTCTTCCAATATGTCCTGTGGGATTGCCAAGTATATTTTTCGCTCTTTTCTCTGAGTGATCATCATCGACAATCTCCAGCAGTGCTTTGTCCTCGTACCCTAAGTGCTCATAATTCCCACAAACTAGGCACAAAAACTTTTTGAAATTCTCTTTCGATTCGCCTCGAAAGACGTCAGGATCGGCGCAACTACTTGCTTGCAAGAATTTCAGAAAATTCTCAATTTATTTCTGACCTGTTTCGCCTCGCTCCGCGTCTGCGTTCCAACGATTCGAATGCTGTCTCAAGTGCTGCACGCAAGGTGCTCCAGTCTTGTTGCTGCCCGACTCCGCTCTGCTAATCGTGCTTCATCTGTAAATTTCAGTCATTGTCGCCATGGAACAGAACACTCTTAATTCCCTCACTGTTCACTTTCATACCTTCCATGGGATCATTCGCCAGTTCACCAAAACTGTTTCTCCTGTCCTTTGCTTGCTTTTCTTGCAGCTCCTGCATATCTGCCACGATGTCTCGTGCCTGCCATACATCAGTGTTCAACATGCTGTAAATCTCTGTGAGCAAATCTCCATTTCTTTCCACTGCTTTCAAGGAATCATTCCAATTATCTACGGTTATAATCCCTTTTCCTCTGAGCGTCTCTGTTATCGCCCCACCAAAAATACGGTATTTTTTCGCACCTTCTCTCGAAATCTCTAATAATCCTCATGCTCTCTAATTCGGTCAGTTACCATTTGCTCTATGATCGCCCCGTATTTCGCGGTAATTGGTGCCCCTTGCTGATCCCCTCTGATCTTTGGGCCGGCTTCCCTATTTGATCACTTAGTACAGTTGGTAACTCCTTCTCACTCGCCCTAGTACTAACCTCGGTGCCTTATTCCTCCGTATTCTGCACCATGCCTCTTCAATTGCTTGAGCCATGCGCGCTTTGATCATTAGTCCTGCAGTCATCCATTTTAGCCAGTTCGACTGCGCTCAATCGCCTTTCTCACTACTCGGCGAGCAACGGACACGGCGATAAAATCAAAAGGTTATTGAATACTATGAAGACACTCTAGAGATTTACGAGGAGTGGCTTGGCTCCCATGTAATGTGTAACACGGTTTCCTCCACGGTGGCTTAAGTGACAACAGTAGTGATTGATAATTCATTGGTAACAAAGAATAACGAACAATGGAATACAGCCAATCAGTATGCAGGAGTCGGGGAGCGGCAAGCGTGTATAAGGTGGTGGCGAGGCTCCACTGATGGTGGAGACGCTCGACCGAGACGGTAGCGAATCCGGCGTCTTGTGGCGGTAGACGGGTTCAGTGGGCTCCTGCCAACTCCGCGTGGACAAAGGAAAACTTCAGCAACAGGCTCCTGGAAGGCCGAAGTCTTTTTTTTATATCTCCCTACGGGCCCACGGAATGACGGGACTGATATCACGGGCGCCTGCTCTCGACACAACCCTTTATTTTCCCCACCTTTCACTGCGGTGTTCATGCTCAGAAATAACAAGAAGTATACGGTGACTTGCAGAAGTGATGCCCGGTCAATGGGAATTTCAGCTAAACGCCTGTGAAGGTATTGCGATGTGCAATAAGTTGTGGATTGTTCCCTATTCTTGCACCGTACTGCTGAACACCTTGGAATAGGTGTGACTTTCTATCTCAGACGTGCAGTTGGTGGCTTTCTTCTATTGCTTGAAAGTTTTTGGAGTTTTGACAGTGGTTTGACTCAAACGTGCTGCTTCCCTGATTAACCAGTCGATAATATCAGGTAATTGTGGGTGATTGGAACGGAGCTGGGTGTCATTGCATTTTCTCCACCGACCAAATGGGTGCAGAAGGGAGACTAAATTCATTGAGGAAATAAGTACCCCTGGCTGAAGTGTACAGTCGTTGTCTCTTCGGCTTTTTCGCTTACACTGTACGGTAGCCTACTTGATAACCTTGACGCTCGCCTAATTTTTCTGCATTTATTCCGTTTTCTGGACTCGAGTATCTTTAATTTTTTCTATATTTCCGCTACAGAGAGTTTTCTAGTGAGATAGATTGTTTAAATTTCATCTTTATGTAGGTTCGGCAATCTTCCGTGTTGGTAGAAGCCGTTGAAATGCCATAACCCCCCCCCCCCCCTCATTTTTTAAAATCTCGTAGGAAATGAGGTAAACAACCGACAATGGTAGAACCCTTTGCCGGAGTGTACCAGACTCGTGACTCTGTCAAAAGTCGCATTTCCTGAGTTTCTACGTTATCAAAACAAGATAGCATCCCAATGGCCTGCCATTCATATGCTAGGCAAACATTACAAGCGAGCAAACTACCATAAAAACGACGAGGCTCCCTCATCGAAACGCTGACGTCGATAGTAAGTTGAGTGTTTTTGAGTAAGAATGAGCCAGGAGTATTGTGTGTAGTTGAGCCCCGAACGAAATTCCAAGACTTCATGTGATCGATATAGAAAAAAGGATGGCCAAATGTGGCTCACTATCTCCCAAAACGTTTCATTATCGAAATGTCTGTTTACTGAGGCATCTTCTCTTGTCGCAAGCTTCCTTCTGCACGTGAGTGCTTCATTCGAATTTGGTCGTCTCGCATTCCGCATTCATACTTTGCGCCGTCTCGCCGTGGGGAGTTAATAGGCAGCAAGGCAGAGCAGCACAGAAGAGGTGCAGAGATAACACAGGCAATGAGACAGGGTGGCACAGGCGGAGACGCAAAGTCACGCAGCCATGCTTTGTCTCCGGCGCAAAGTATAAACGCGGCCTAAGACTTGGTGATTTGGTTGGGTGGGCATTACCTGGTTGTGTTCATGAAAGCACAACACCGTGAGGGTGTACCGCGCAGCCCCACCAAAGAAGCAGTCTCAACAGTGATCCAGTCACCTAACCACCCGAAAAGTAGGCCTCTAATCTGATTATTGTCTGATGTGCCTTCAAATGTAAAATGGACCGAAACTTATGGACCGACATAGAAAAAGGATAGAATAGGTCAAGAATGATAGTAGATAATATGAATGCTAAATATATACGGGTAATTATTAACGAAGGGCGGTAAAGCGTTAAAGCGAGCTAGTGTTTGTGCTTCGATTAACAGTTATTGCTATTTGAGTAGTGAAGTGGAGTAGTAAAGCTTGAGAGCTGAGGGATGGGGCCAATGACAAGTGATAAGCATTGAAAACATGAGACAAATCACCGGCGTAATCTACTCAAGCCATATTAAAAAGTTCCTGAAGTTTTTGAAATACGCAAATTTGCAAATCTCCCCTCCTCCACCCTCCCCTCATAAGTTTCAACAGCACCCCAGTAGGTATTTAAAGGCATCGGAAGGGATGCACGAGAACAAAGAGTATTTCGAAACGGTCTTTTTTGTAAATGAAAATTCAAGCACAAGGAATGACGTGTAGCGAAAATAGCGTTGAAAAACGTGCTTGTGCCGCGCTATTGCGACTCTAGCGCGCTTCATCTTAGACTGCACACTTCAGTGTGCCGAGATGCCTATTAGCGGCGCGTCGACGTCGCTGTCATTTGATGTCGCATGGGGCAAAAATGATTTCATTTATAATGATGGTTAACAAGAGAAAAAGCGCACGCAACAAACATGTGAAACAATCAAAGGGAGAAAGAACAGGCAAGAGTGAAAAATGCGTGATAATAATGAAAAAAAAATCAGTGAGTTCACATTCAACGTCTGGTAAGGCGTTGTGTGTGCAAAGGACTGCAGGCTACCGTACCGTAAGCCAATATCCCCCCCCCCCCCGTTGTCTTCAATGTTTATTGGTACAGGTCACCGCTCGAATGCATGCTCTGTGTCGGAAAAGCCGGCATACCGCCAGTTCTTGCCAGGTAACGACATGTTTATTTTGCTGTTCAGTCTTAACAGGTCAAAAAAGCGAGAAATACATGTATTGATCTAGAGGTATGCCACGAGTGGGTTTCATTTGTACCTCTGACTCGCTCGACACTGAAAGCGTTCTCGTCGTGCCGTTATGTTCAAACTCGCTCTGTCCAACGTAGTTCGTCTGGCGCAGGTATGGTACTATGGTAATGACGGGGCGGGGCATCTTATAAAGGGTTGTAGATTCGAGCGTCTCTGCAGAGGAACCTTTGAGAGGTCAATCACAAATTGAGCGTACATTTTTGCTCAAACCTCGATAAAGGAAGGAAGGGGTTTTTTTCTACGCCTGAAATAAGGAAAAGTAGGATCCTCAGCGGGTTGTCCCCCCCCCCTCTCACCGCGATAGCGCCATTTCAAGCGCTACTGATACGGTTCCAGTCCGAATGCCTGCTTATAATTTGTACTTCCGTGCTTTCTAGGTTTTACAGTACACCATCTCATTTCCTTTTCTCCGAAAGCTTAAAACGAATTCGTTTTTGTTTCACAAGACTGAACCTCTTCATAAAGGGATTCGCAGTGGGGGTCGGCCGCGCTCATGAAACACAGGTGTTGCATTGAAGAAGGCTTTGGAGAAACATGACACCCTACCATCCGTTTGAGGCAGCGTTCATAGTTTTGGAATTTGCGTTCTTGCGGGATTCCCATTTTTGCTTTTTTGCGGAGGAATAATAGATACCTATCGATTGGGGAACTGCGGAATTTGCGTGTTTGTGGAAAGAAGAGTAGATGCATATCGACTGAACTGCGGATTTTGCGTTATTTTTTTGGAAATGAGGAATCGTGGAACTTGCATTTTTGCGCTTTTGTGGAAATGGAGAATTGTGGAAAGCGTGGAAGCCACGTGCGCGGTGCGTGTCATTCCACGAACTCATCATTCGTGAACGGTCGACCATGCTGGGCTGTGTTTTAAAATCACTTTCTGAACCTCCACATCTTTATTATTGTGATGCCTCTTCACAAACTCTCTCTTTTCGTTGTTCTGTCTGCGCATTCCGCGTTAGGACAGCATGTGGCGAACTGCCCGGGTGTGTTGCAAGTGTTCCGGTGATTAGCGTGGGGTCTGGTCACCCATGAGTGGGTTTGCTACACGAGGCGATTCATTTACTACTGATTTCGAGATCTTGACTGCGTACTTGGTCTACTCATGTCAAAGATGAAGGCCAGAGAATAAAGGCAGATATTTATGAAGGTGAACATGTAATAAAGATGGAAATTTGTAACTCAAACAGCTGATTTAGGACATCTTTAACTGAATACGATTTCTAGCTGAAAGCAGAAACGATGAGCAGAAACGGTGATGAAGGGGAAGGTAGTTGCTGTAACAGTCCGTAATGCATTGTTTAGTCTCACAAGAATTTCGTCTTTCTCGTAATTTCGTGGTTTCTATAGTGTATTACTCTCCACACAACACTGCTGACATGAACTCTCGGCACGCTGTTTGGAACACTTGCACGCCACCCAAAGGCACACTACAGTGTGACAGCAAACGAAAGTCACAAATCAGAAACGAATGACAGAGAGCAGAAAAGAGTGAGTGGGAAGAGAAAAAACTGTTTGGTGTAAAAGCAATGTATGAATTTTATCTGTTCCTTCCGTGTAGAAAGTGCTTTGTTTAATCATCCACGTTCGATGACGAAGCAGTAGATACGTATCTCATCCATTTCGGCATTTCTACAAATACGCAAATTCCGCATCTTTCCCAATCGATACGTATCTAAAGTTCTTTCCACAAAAACGCAAAAACGCAAGTTCCACAATTCCGCATTTCCACAGAAACGCAAATTCCGCAGTTTTCCCGATCGATACGTACCTTATCCCTTTCCGTATTTCCACAAAAACGTAAAATCCACAATACCACACTTTCCTTTCTCTGATCCTCTCGTCTCTTCGTAGTATGGGAATCGATACGTATCTAATGCTTTTCTGTATTTCCACAATTTCGCATTTCCACAGAAATGCAATTTCCGCAGTTTTCCCAATCGATACGTATCTATTCTTCTTTCCACAAACACGCAAATTCCAAAACTGTGAACGTTGCCTAGCGGAACTGGTCGACCCAGCGTACTACCTCGTGGAAATTGATACAATATTATGCTTGTTTGTACTTCCGCATTCAATCAGTATTAGTTCTGTTGAAGATCTTCCAATGTTAAGAATGCTATGTAAATGTAAATATACTTTTACGTACTCCAGGTTCCAGCCGCTCTGCAAAACCCACTCAGTCGATTAATCACTCGAAATCTTGGTGACTTCTCTGCCAAATTGCCACTTGGAACACCAGTTGTTGACCAGACACTGGAGATACCCTATCCAAAGGACAAGATTCTGGTGAGCACTGACCCTGCTTAGACTTCCAGTGAAATGCAATCAATTCACTTGCAGCTGCTCAAAGAAAGACAGTGATAAGGACAATAAGGGTGATAAGAAACGACAAAAGAAGATATTCACTTGAAAACCAGGGGTCTAGGAAGCTTATCTACGGCAAAATCCCCCGCAGAAAAAGCGTCTTTAAGGTGGGCGCAGGCGGCCTTTATAGCTCCAGCTGCCTTTCTTGGCTCCGTCCGCCTCCTAGGGTCGACTTGGCCGAGAAATGACTAAGGTGTAGAGTAAGAGCATGATAGCAGAATGATACTGAACCTGTCGTGTCAAAGCCGTGTTGATCGAAATGACGTAGTGCTTGACCGGTCGGCTTTCGTGGTGAACACGTCCGCCGGTCAGTATTAAAGAACGGCAGTAACACGATACGATAAGTATCGCTGTACTGTCATTTTTTTACTCTCGACCTCAGTCACTGTTCGGCGAGGTCGACCCAGGAATCGGACTCTGTTATGGGAGGCTGAGCCTGTTGGAAGCAATGTCTCCAAAATTAGGCGACGCTTCTTTTACTTGGGACTTCGCCTCATTTAGTCTTCTTAGATACCAGGTTTTCATTTGGAAGAATCACTTCAAGATTTCCTTATTGCCCGCATTACCCTACCACTGTCTTGAAAGGCACAGTTCACGATAATTTCCGTGGGCCATCACGTTCAGTAGTGATTTTAGAGATGCTGAAGCATGCACAATTAAAGAACAAAGCAAAAAGCATTATAAAAACCATAAGATATGGTTTTTCTGAATTTAGCTTGGACGAAATCACTTCTCGGAAGTAGGCATTCGGACAAGCTTTAACTTGACGTTGTCACCCAGAATTCATCACTACTACCTTTTTCTCCTGATGGCATTGCTTTTACAACCACGGCTTCATCTTTCCTATCTTATGACGATCGATAGCTTGCCTTTTTCTCCAGGTAGTTGCACCGTTGATTCGCTGGTCAATTCGATAGCGAATGTTGGCCATCCCGAGACGATAGGGGCCATTTAGTTTACAGTTCCTTTAGACGACTCATAATCTACGGTGCAGGCGACAGGGCGTGGACGCGTCTCCCTGCGACTCCGCTTATGCCACCCTGCCTCGTTGCCTGCGTCGTCTCTGCACCTCTCCCGTGCCACTCTGCCTCGCTGCCACTGAACGTAGCCACTCGTGCAGGCGCAGAGTACGGCCTTATGCGTTTACTTTTCCTCCTAGTGCTACGCTGAAGGTCCACTCTGGCTTATGGACGAAGCTACCTGTTCACGGATATAAACGGTTTAGCCGAATTATAGCAAAATGTGATTTTGAGCATTGTCCACTGTTCGCGATTCAGACGATTCAGCGATCAGGGGTAGCGAGAGATCCGTATCGATGAACTGAAACCGAAACATGCACAGAATCAAGCTCCTCTAGTAGACCCATCGTAAAATCGGAGCAGAACGAGTATCGAAGGATCCACCACGTGTCGTAATGCGCAGTCCTCAGTCCTGAGTTTTGAGGCTACCTACATATGGATTGATGGAACCGGAGAGTATCTGAGAGACAAGCAGCGTACGCTCGACAAGGATCCGGGCAAACCAGAAAGTAAGTCTCTCTGTATACAGTATTACTTACTATTAGCACCGCCGAGACTTAATACAGATTATCCAAATTGGGGTTTCGACGGTTCATCAACATTTCAAGCAGCTAAAGGAGAAGATTCCGACATGGTTTTGAAGGTGAGTGCAGGCAGCTTGATAATCGAAGGCAACCGTGGTCATTTAGCCGGTTGCCGTGTATCCGGATCCATTTTGTGGAGGAAACCACAAGCTTGTACTATGCGAAGTCCTCGACCCTCAACTGAAGCCCGCAAGTGCGTGTATTTTTTGTTCGTTCATAAGAGAGAAAATAGTTCCTCACAAAGTTCAAACTCGAACTAAGGGTAAACTTCAACCCGAACGTAAATAGCGTTTCTATGATGATCCTACTTTTGTTCGATGAATTTGTAAGTGATTTTTGAAGGTCATTTATGGCTTGCGAGCATAGTACCTATCCTATTTCGGTGACTGCACCATGAAGTCAACAAGCAGAACATCTACCCTGACCCCCTTGATCTGACCACCTGCAATCGAAATTTTAGAGAAGGTGGAAAAATGATCGTTTTGAAACGAACATATTAACGAGGAAGGTCTTCCAGCTCATGGCGCGCTTTTTGAAAGCTGTTTTTTGCATGTATGGGGGTACGTACAAGAATCATATGACTGATGTTCATTTTTGCTGCGCGGCCCTACAAATGCCAAAAACGGGGTTGATGGTTCGATCCCCACTGAGGACAAATTTTTGCAAAATTTAGATTTTCAGATTTTGGACTCGTAAACATTCAAATATGAAGAATAAGTGCAGTAATCACATTTAGAACTCCGAACTGCTCTCTATTGCCCGTTTTCACCAACTTTGACAGCCCAATTTTTTAGCTTTTCAGCGCTCATAGCACACGAACGAGGCGTTTTTGCGCGAAACGGATTCAATATTCGTGTTCAGGAGGTCGAACTACCCCTGGGGGTAAGTTTCCAGCCCAATCGAGATTTTGACCCAAATTCGAAAATTTGAGCTGGGTATTGGTATACCATCGACTGCACATTCGATGAAGGAGACGGCGATACCACTTGTTAGGAAATTCTCTCTATTTCTCTTGCTTGTTGCTTGATAGCTGAAATTATAGCGATAGGCATCTGTGCTGTGCATGTTCTAATGATTTTCATCGATTTTGTGAGTTACTCACTTCTACAAGTAGAAAGCGCACCATGTACCCATGACCAAACATCTTTTTCGAAGTTAGGGTCAAAATTTGGAATTGGCTAGAAATGTGTCCCCAACGGTAGTTTGACCCCCTGAACACGAATATGACCTTCATTTTGTGCGAAATCGCGAATTTCGAGCGCTACGGGCCCTTTCGTGTCCAAAAAGGTCACATCACTAAATTTACTGACAATTCGTAAATAGAGTCATTTTGGCATGCTGTCAACGAAAATCGTAGTCATTTGGCATAAACACACATATTTGAAGACGTAAAAGTGAATGCAAGAAAAATGCAAAAATTCGGCAGAGCCGGGATTCGAACCACCAACCCAGCATTTCATCCGTTTAAGAGTCCATCGCCGTGTCCAGTATGCCATCCAGTCGCCGCAGCATTCATACATCGGGGAGCCGTTATGAGACTGCTACGCACTTTTAGTACATGGTGGAGATAAGATTTCCTTTTTCCCCGTATTTGACTTTATTTTGAATGTGAAATAGAAGAACACCTTCGGATCTGCACATGATCAAAGTTGCAAGGAAGATGCGTTACTATAAATGGGTTAAAATCGCCTTTTTTGAACAAAATTTTCTTTACTCCTTTTTTGGCATTTGTAGGGACGCGCAGCAAAAATGGAAGTCAGTTATATGTTTCATGTAGATACCTCCATATAATGGAAAAAACCGTTTCCCGAAAGCGCGCCATGACCTGAAAGACCTCCCTTGTAAGGTTAAAGCGATAATCGGTGAAAAAGCCAAATTCAAAAGAGCGACCTTGTGGTCTGTACTCGCATCTCCCGCGCATCTCTTCAAACTGCAGAATAATCATTCCGATTCGCTCGCTACAGAAGATGTCATTTGTTGTCTCGTAGGGTGTATCATTCATTCGTTGTGATGTGAAAACAACAAACAGCAACAATCAGTGAAGCAATAAATGAGAGACTATGCGGAAGGATAAGAAAAAGGGTGTTTGTGGTAGAAGAATTCATTGAATTCACGCTCGTGTCTTAGCAAGGTGTCGTGTGTGCAATGTCTACAACCTAATAAATTGGAAGCGCTATGGTCGGTCTTACCGTAAGCCTAACTTTCCGCCTCCCAGTGTCTGTAACTATTCATGTAAAAATACTAGACGGTAGCTGATACATGATCTGTGTCGTTCTGTGCCACTTTACCGTCTTCAGCGTATTCACACAATCTCTCCATCAGCAAGCAGAAAACAGGGTCATGCGATAATAGCAATGGTGTGAAAAATAGCATTCTTCCGAGTGAAATTGATTGTCCAATTTTCTATAATATTTTCATGTACGCAGGGAGGAGGGAAGGCAAAAAAGGGTCACTTTTTCTTTTTCACTTACAACACTAAATTAGTCAAACTAGCTTATTGTGACGAGATATTTTCACCCCTAAATTCAAGAACACACCTCACAGCAGCATCACTAAACTCCGCAACAGCCTTCTCACGTCCAGGATTGGAAGCTTTGGCCAAGCTAACAACATGAATCGTGGCAACAAAATCCGCGATCACCCCTCCCCCTCGTTCACAACCTTTTCAATGTCTGTCTACATCGAGTAGCTGAGGTCATTCGTTTTTCGTGATGCCCTTGAATATTTAGTTTTCTTCAGATTCTCAAAACCCTTCGCTCCCAAGAGAACGTGTCATCGCCATTTGAAGACAGCATTTGGGGGTAATGTGGTCATTGAGAAGTCCTTGAAAGACGTTACTTACATGGAAACTATGAACCTAAGAAGGCTACCTGTCGCGAAATCCCGGGGAAAAAAAGTGCACCTCCGAGCTGTAGAAACGGCGCAATGGATAAGAGCTGCCGCCTTTCGATAATCGACCCCGTCTACTATCGACGTGATATCGGTTGGCTGCGATGAGAGCTGCCAAGGATATGCGGTGATCTCAAAGGTATTGCAGCGCCCTTTTGCAGTTTTAGCCTGAAGCTCACTCCCATGCTGTGTACTTCCAAATTCCCTTGGATTTACTTGGTAGCATGCCAATGGAAATTTCGTTCGTAGTATTCGCCTCTTGGCGGAAAGGTCGTCCGCGTTGAGGATCAACGAGAGAACGGGGTCCTACATAATTCTCGGATTTTTAGCCATTTCCATCCGTTTTATTCCCTCTGTCCTGTTGCTAGACATCTCAACTTTCAGATTCACTACTTCTTTTACTTTTCGTCCGAATTTCCCTAATGCTGCCTTTAAAAATTCGAGGCGGGCTCGTTCAAGATAGAAGATTGACCTTTCGATGATAGCAGCGCTGTCCGAGCATAAAGAGTTCAGTGACTTGCATGGACCTAAAAGTCGGCACTCAGGAAGCTTCCTGCGAGGAAACCACAGCAGAAGTTTGCTCTGCTGTTTAGGGCAAACCTTAATACCGCAGGTGATCGAAAGCTCGAGGGTGCTGTCTGACGGCTTCATATTTTCATGATGGTGAAAATAGTGGACCACCGCTTGCTTCTGCTTATATCTCGATCTCGCTCGTGCAGAAGACTGCTGCGAAGTTTAGTAATGCGTGATGTGTGTTCTCGAATTAGGGAGTGAGAATGCCTAATCAAGAGTTTGACTAAGTTTGACTAACCTGTTGTCAGTGGAGAAGAAAAGGCGACCTTTGTCCCCCCTGTTTAAGAATCGAGCTTTAACAAAAACATTTACTTCATACTCAGTCATATTTTTGAACTCTCCAGAAACAAACCATCGTAGCGCATGCAAAGAAGTAATGGATAAGATCATGCACACGAATCCACTCTTCGGAATGGAACAGGAATACATTCTGCTAGCTCGAGATGGTTGGCCTCTTGGATGGCCAAAGAACGGATATCCTGCTCCTCAAGGTTTTTCAAGTACTTTTTAGAGATTTGTTGAACTACGAAAGTCAAAATTATTAAGGCCATTACTACTGTGGGATAGGAGCCGATCGAAGCTTTGGTCGTGAAGTGGTCGCTGCACACTACCGGGCATCACTTTACGCTGGCCTCGAATTATTCGGCACTAATGCTGGTCAGTCACTTGAGGAGAGTCACTGCTTCCAAGAAATTTTTTGCTCTGGATTCCGTTCAATCGGTCTTAGGGAATCGCTCAGATGTGACAAATCTTGAGATTTCAATTCCAGAAGTAACACCTGGTCAATGGGAATTTCAACTGGGCCAGTGCAAAGGCATCGAAATGGGTGATCAGCTGTGGATAGCTCGATACCTTCTGCATCGTGTCGCTGAACAGTTTGGAGTTAGTGTGACGTTCCACCCTAAACCGCCGGTTGGTCTTTTTCGAGTTTGGTACAGCAAGTACAGCAGGATAGAGAAATAAATATGAGTTTTGCTGTTGCAGTAATTACGTTGCGTTCATGTTGAGCCAATTCGTGTTGTGTTGATGATGCGCCACAAATGAATTCGTTGCAGTTTAGGTGGTGTCCACAGGAGACTGGAACGGCTCAGGTTGCCATTGCAACTTTTCTACAGACGATATGCGCGCTGAAGGAGGAATAAAAGCTGTTGAAGCTGTACGTTTGAAAAGTTATTGTGTCACTTCAAAGGAATCATACACGGAGAAATGAGTTTCTCTGTAAGCCATCTATTCAGGTAGTACTTGCTAAATAAAGCTCGTTCCACGCGAAAAAAGGAGTCCGACTCGAATCAGCTCCTCAGAGCGGTGGCGGAGAGGGCGGGACCTCCAAGTTAGGACCCCTCGTCGTCCGCTGCGGTCGTAGACGCATAGTAGGTCTCCAACAGCAGCGGACGACAGGATAGGTCACACTTGAAAGCTCCGTCCCGACGGCCGCCACTTTGAGGAGCTGCATCTTGACGGATTCTCACTTTCTTGCGTGAAACTTTGCATGGGGCCCTTTCTTAGCAAATATAACATAAATTTATGGGTAGCAGAACAACTCACTTCCCGTGCCCAATCCCTTTGAATTCCATCTGTAATTAAATGTTGACACAAGAACATGGCTCATCGTCCCTACTAACCCATCCTTGTAAAAGCGAAGAGTAATACGGTGGCGCTTTTTAGTTGGCAAGGCTTCCTTTGCTCGAACCTGAAATGAGGGATAATTGCGGGGAAGTTAGATGCGAAATCACTTCCAGTTTATGCCCTAGTCGGGCTCTGCGATGCCTTGAAAAATGAAAGTGAAATCGTCTTGAAAAATATTCAAACCATCAACAGCGAGATGAGGGGCTGGATGTTGTTGTTTTCCAAGAGAAGAAACTCTATTGGTGTTTGTAATATTTATACCTAAAATAAATCCCAGTCTAATACCAAGAGTTCCACTCTTGGAATTCAAATTTTACTGGCTGTCCAGTAATGATTACGATAAAGTGCTTCAGGCTATGCCCAAGCTGGAGGCTACTCACAAAGAATGCATTCGAGTATACGATCCACATGATGGTGAAGACAACAAAAAGAGGTGACTTGCTCTGACCCTGATTGGTCGAAAGTAACGAGCGCCTGGGTCAAGTTTTTGAAGACATCTTCGCGAAGCAGAATCTCTTTCTCCTGAAGGACTGTAACGCAACTTTCACGTGAAATCACCGTACAAATATCCCATACATTTAAGCACCTCCGATCGTCGATTGATAGCGCCAGAGAAAGCGTGCCTGTGTCCCACGATACCGGGGAGTGTGGGTATGGATATCTGATGCGATGGCCAACCCCGAGTATCAAATATCACCCCCCATCCAAGAACATCACGGCTCCCTCAGATGTGCAAGTCAGAAGCTGGTACGGGCTGCAACCTTTGATGGGTATGGCGTTGTCACGAGAAGGGCAAAAAACCGGGGGGTGTGTACCGTTAGGTAAGGATTTTGCACCGCGGCATGTCGCCTACGACGGGATATCCGCCGTTGTAGTGAGTCTCAAAGGGATTAGTCCGCAACTATTACAACATATAAGGCAGTACGCATTGATATCTAAAGGAATCTTGCACGGAAAAATGAGTTCACCTGTTACCCACTTATTTATGTTGTATTTGCTTGGGCCGCGTGCATAAGGGCCGCGTGCAAAGTTACACGCGAGAAAGTGGGCTAAGATACAGCACTTCATAGTGATGGCCGATCAGAGTGAATGCACGCTCTGTCGTCCGCCGCGGTCGGATACGAAGAATGGGATCGTTTACGGAACTTTTGTTTTCTCTCTATGCGTCTCTGATCGCGGCGGAGGACGACGAAGCGAGCATTTACCCTGAGGTCCCGGCCACCTTCTTAAGGAGCTGTGTCGTTTCTTATTTTTTCGCTTGAAACACTGCATACCTTGTTAGGTAAACACAACATAAAAATATGGTAAGCAGAGAAAACTGACTTTCCGTGCACGGTTCCTTCAAGCACCCAACTAATCTGCACCCAACAAAGCTGCGAAATCCTGACGTCTGGGGACACAGCCAAATCCGCTTCCTTCAATTCATTGAGTCTAACCATACCCTCGGCATAATGTCTGTCTTCAGGGGCTCAAATATCGTTCCCGCTTTAACTCACGAGTTTGAAATGAGATGGCGGGAAATTGTAGTTTTGACGTCACTACCGCCATAGTCCACAGTAAAAATAAGAAAGTACTACAATAGATTGTAGTTTGTGAAAGAGAATGAATTAAATTCGTTCTGAGAATTAAAGGAGATTTTCCTTTGATTCTCAGAACGAATTTAGCAAATCTTTTCATCTCAGGGTGATGTCAATATTGATTACCTTAATCCAATTTAGTGTACATCCGGCCCATGATTTCGGATGTCTGGTAAGGGGTCGCGTGGTGCAGCACTACACTAAAAATTTTGTGCAACAGACAGCACGCGTGTGAAGCAAATGAGGCCTTCGTGAATGGGGCCTATGCAAAGTACCGCTTTCTGTTATCGATACTATCACCGCCAACTGTAAGTATGGTTGAAGGTCTAACAAATTTATTCGTATTTCAGGTTGACCGGAAAGCATGAGACCAGCTCAGCTGAGTTTTTCTCCTGGGGAGTGGCCAATCGTGCAGCATCCGTTCGTATTCCAAGAGGAGTGGCTTTCGCCAAAAAGGTCTGTATATCGAAAAAAAAATTGGACTGATATCCATGGACCAAATGTTTCGAATAAGCTTTTTCAGGGTTATCTAGAAGATCGTCGTCCTTCATCGAATTGTGATCCATATCAAGTAACGCGAATGATTGCAGAAAGCATTCTTCTTCGATAGTTTTCAAAATTGTTCTTTATTCGAATAAAGATAGATTCGTGATATAGGGGAAAATTAAGAAAAAGTGGAATTTCGGTATGAATAATATGTTCACATTGGAGCGATATTGCGATGGTGAAATTTAGCTGAAAAATAAGGAGGGTTTTTGAGGAATTCTCAACTAATCGTGAAGGCTCCGATGATGATATTTATTAAGCTATTATAAGTAAATTGTTAACATTATTGTGTCTAAGCTGCCTAATAGTATGCTTCAAGTCAGGTGTGGGAAAGGAAGGGAATGTTCCTTGTGTGAGCTTGTTTCGATTAACTTGCGGCTACAAACATGTTGGGTAGTCATGAGAAATGTCGTAAAGTCGTGCGAGTAATCAAATCCAATCAGACCAAGCCAGGTGGTATTGCTCACAACACGTATTGCTTTACTGTGTAAATCACTAGAACGAATCTTTCATCACTCGTCCTCCATTCACTGTGCGATTCCTTAGAAAGCCCATTTTATCGTGATGAATCACAAAACTTTACCGTATCCGACATGACATCTAGCTTTCTTCATCGCTTTTACATTTCTGATTGATCTAAATGTCTGTGTCAAAGGAATTTTAGAATCCGAGTGTGGGTGTGAATTACTTTCCCACTGTATATTTACGAATTTAGAAATTAATTATTTATTCCCAAATCGTATTGCATAACTTATATATGATAAAAAAACTAATGATATACAGTGCTCTGCATAATTATACAGCCACCTATAAATTGTCCAAAAACTCTGTTCGCAGAGTGATCCAAAAAAGGTCTCTGAGTGAAAGATGTAGCCAGTGTGGATGCGCACTCGCGCATCCATACCAAATTTTAGCCAAGAAACATAGAAGATTCCTTTCTTAATTTTTTTTCGAAAATGGCGCTTATACCATTCTGCAAAATTATACAGCCACTGAACAGATTGACGCAATCGTCAACTGAGAAACAAGGGAAAAGAGAAAAATGCTGATTTTGCGATTATTTGGTCCTCCATTGCCCTGAATAGCCAAAAATTTTGATGATATAGGTCGATATAAAGATTTTCGGAATGTTTTCAGACCACATGCTGCCACGCTTCGATGACAACGTCTTTAAACGTCCTGATACCTTCCAATCGGTCTGACTTCTTTTCCACGTGAAGCCCCAGATAATCTTCCATCATGTAAAGATCGGAGCCGTTCGTTATCCGGGTCAGAAGGTCCATCCGGTGACGGCTTCATCATGATCGAGTGTTCCAGTTGACATTGGATGGTCCATTAACATACATAAAAACAAGATTTCGGTGAAAATTTCGAGACGCATGACAGGAGAAGGGTACGGCGCGCAAAGGCTCGGTAATCGGATCGTTCATCCATTCGAGAACGAAACAAAAATTCGAATGATTACTTGCCCACACCATGACAAATTGTCCGAAAATTCCCTCAAGTTTGTACACCTTTCCCCTTTGGTTTTTTCTCCAGATTGTTTTGTCTGATGAAAAAAGGTTCTGACTACGACGTCCCCGACGGCTACCGGCGCCATCGCACAAGGGACAAACTTAAGTTTTCAAGAAGAACTCCAAAGAAGCAGGTGTCAGGGTGTGGGATCAAATAATCATTCGAATTTTTGTTCCGTTCTCGAAAGGATGAACTATCCGATTACCGAGCCTTTGTGCGCCGTACCCTTCTTCTGTCATGCGTCTCGAGATTTTCACCGAAATCTTGTTCTTATGTAAGTTAATGGACCATCTTATGTCAACTGGAACACTCGATCATGGTGAAGCCGTCACCGGATGGACCTTCTGACCCGGATAACGAACGGCTCCGATCTTTACATGATGGAAGATTATCTCGGGCTTCACGGGGAAAAGAAGTCAGACCGATTGGAAGGTGTCAGGAAGTTTAAAGACGTTGTCATCGAAGCGTGGCAGCATGTGGTCTGAAAACATTCCGAAAATCTTTATATCGACCTATATCATCAAAATTTTTGGCTATTCAGGGCAATGGAGGACCAAATAATCGCAAAATCAGCATTTTTCTCTCTTCCCTTGTTTCTCAGTTGACGAATGCGTCAATCTCTTCAGTGGCTGTATAATTTTGCAGAATGGTATAAGCGCCATTTTCGAAAAAAAATTAAGAAAAGAATTTTCTATGTTTCTTGGCTGAAATTTGGTATGGATGCGCGAATGCGCGTCCACACTGGCTACATCTTTCACTTAGAGACTTTTTTTGAATCACTCGGCGAACAGAGTTTTTGGACAATTTATAGGTGGCTGTATAATTATGCAGAGCACTGTATATGTATGCGTATATAGGATATGATACAAATAACACACTTTCGCTATGTAGTGCATTTGTGAGCGATTTGTATAGAAAGTAATACCATTCTGTAGAGCTGAAAAAGCTCTATCGAAAACATATACACATATATTTTCGATCTTGATGGCAGACGAGGAAGATGAGGTGCACAAGTGCCAATTTTTTGCCTTCAGCTTACTTCATTTCCAAACCTCATAAATATTAATAGATAGTCGAAGGAATCGAAAAATAGATACCAGCACTTCGTGGAGCAGTAAAGAAAATCTCTATTGAAAACATATATAAGCTTTGTCGAAAGATGAAGGAAACATCGTGAAAAACGGGGTTAAAAAAACCGCGGGAACTTATTCCTCTACCCAATATACACAGTAGCGCTCAAAAGTCTTCGGTCAAATGGTTTCTCATTTGGGTTTTTCGCTTGTAACTTTTTTGCGACTGAACGGATCTGAGAGAAATTTAAGTATGTTGTACTTGGAGACACTGCGTACTTAATGTACTATCTTGGCGCTCAACGGTGTAGGTTACGTGGTTATATGAAATTTTTTGTTTTTGGAGTGCCATCGCTATGCCGTCCCGCTGTGCCGCTGTCATCAAAAGTCGTGGTCTTTCTACTATATATTAATGTTCTCTGAGGCTTGCTCGTTTTGTTTTTGCAAAGAAAGCCATTTTTCTTGACCAAGCCTTTTACTTTTTTTTGGGTGGTCTCGTAGAAAATTGTAAAAAACCATGAAAAGTGTCAAGCGGCACTCAAGTAGAAGGAAACGTTGGCAATAGTTTTAGGCACCACATATTAAAATTTTGTCAAATTCGGTCAAGTAGAAAAAAGTTATGACAAAAAAAAGTTTCGGCCGAAGACTTTCGATCGCTACTGTATATGCTGCCTCCTTTCGTAACGTGTCAAAATAAAAATAAAATGAATTGGTTCATTTCAGTTTTGAAAAGGCGCTAGGCGCCCAAGATGTGTCAATAAGCTCAAATTTCTCTCGCTATATACATATTGTGTGGAATCTGCCGAGAATTTTGATTTAAAATTCTGGAGCTTCACAACGTTTTCTCACACATTTAGATGGCATAAGGCTTCGGGACAGAACGATACTCAGAGACAGTCACTTATTATTATATGCAGTATATTCTTTATCAAAAAGTCGATAACCTCATGTAGCGTGCTACGGCGTGACATCAAGTGCACCCAAAGATTTATAGAGTTATGTGTCTATAATGCCAGACTACAGGAATGGGAATAAACAGTTTATTAGCCATACAGAGGAATATACGAGGCTGGAGGGCGTCCGGGCCCGAGGCTTGGCGGGGCTGTCGTCTTGGGCTGGGAGTCCGGTGAGCAACCATTCCTGGCGTCCGCGGGGTATCCTTATGCCGTTCCTCGCGTCGATTCTCGGCCGTCCTCCTGTAATCAGCTCGCGTGATCAGTGAATCGGAGGAGCAGCGTACCGTCGCTAATGACAGCATTGATTGCCTACAACCCAGAGCTCTTACAGCTCTTACACCTCCCCCTTTCCCAAAAACGTCCGTCCTCGGACGAGGTAAAACGGAAAACCGAATGGCGTGCGGACGTACCTTGAGAGTAGAGAAAAACTAAAAAAGGCGAGAGGAGAAAGATGTTGAAGTCGAAAGCAGGTGGATCGAAATGATGGACTGAGTGATTGCTGGCGTGAATTCCCAGGAGATAGCTGTGCCCTGAAACAACTTTATAGAAAGTGGAGCGACAAGGGAAGGAGGGTGTCGCTTACCGTGGGTCCATAGAAGTGCTCATGAGAAAAGATCCGGAAGAGCCGAACGCTCGATGACAACGTTCCGTGCGGCTGCCCATCGCAGCAATCGCGCCCAGTTGGTGAGTGAGCGAAGCGCGTCGACGTGTCCCAAAATGAATTGGCCATGACGGCATCGCGTCATGGCGACGTTCATTCGCCGAATATCATCGAGAAATTCGCCCGAGGCGCGGTCCAAGTGTGTCCGTGTAGTAAGGATTATTACTATATCCATTTCGTGTCCCTGTACGGAGTCTACGGTGTGCAGTCGAACTCCGAGGCGCGCGGCTTGATTTTCGAGGAGGCGCGTCTGGTCCTTGTAAAAGGTTATGATGGCGATTGAGCCAGGGGAGATGTTCTTGGTCAGTAAAGCTCGGACCAACTCGATGCAACAATTCGCTTCGTCCTCGTTCGAGTGCGATTGAGTGTGAGACATCCGGGAATGGCCTTCGACATTGACAACGACGAGTGGGAGCGACGCGTTTGGGAGGGCCAGTCGTTCGGTTAGCATGGTTCTGTGACGAGCGGATGTCCCGCTGGACAACGTTCCTCCGTAAACGAGTGTGTTAGGAAGTTCATTCAGAGCAGGGTGTGCCCGAAATGTTGTCGTCAGTGGTGCAAGGGGCACGTCCTTCGCCATCAGCAAATCCATGACTCCCTTGCCTCCCAGTCGCGCTGCCAACGACGACCGAGAAGAACGCGTGTGGGGCTGAAGTTGGTAAACATCCCCAATATAAATCTGTCGTGCCGTCGGGAAGTGTGCGGTTAGCGCCACGAATGCAGGCTCGGGAACCTGTGAGGCTTCATCTGCTATGATGGTGCGGCAGCCGAAGAGAGACTCGTGAAAAATGCCGCCGGGATTCGTCGTATTAAGTAGAGACGATACCGTGATACAGAGAATCGTGGGATTTCTGACCCGAAACATGATTTTTACGGCTCGCTCTGTGGCGCGGGAGTTTTGATTCTCCGCTATCCTATATTCTTCTCTTTCCTCGTCAGTCATGGATGAGGTCGCCTCCGGGTTGAATAGCACTCGCTCAATAAGCCGGCGGCCGCGGGCATAGCGTTCGAGTCGTTCCTGTTCGTCTGGTTGAAGTGTGTCAGAATGAGTGACCAAAAGGTCTTTGAGGATATTATGCAAATCCACCGGAGTCGTGGGCGTCCCTTCTTGTAGAGCGGTGTCCGCGACGAATCGAAGTACGGTGATACGATGACGGTACTCCTCCAAGCCCAACAACGATTCCGCAAAGCGGGCCACAGCGACATTGGTAGTGGCCGTGGCAACGACCAGCTGGCCCGGTGTGGATACGCGGGCTGCGATGGTAGCTCCTACGAGGGTTTTCCCCGTGCCAAAAGCGGCCTGGATGGCTAGGAGCGGGGAGTTGCCGGTGCCTCTTTGGACCGCCCGTGCCTGGTCCTCTCGAAAATGAATGGTACGAGAACGATACCGGACGGCGAGTGGTGGAGCGACTGGTGCCGGAGAAGACTGCGTGGACGATGGCGGACGAGGCGCACTCGCGTAGACGGCGTCAAGGATCGCGTGAGCGAGGGTCTGCTCCGCTGGCCGGAGCGACGTGACGAGATCGTCCTGGGCGAGAAACTCGAACACGGGGTCCGTGCCGGTAGGGACCCGTGCGAGGCGGACACAGATAGGGAGTTTAAAGTCTGCTCTTCCCTCGGCGACGGCGCCATAACGTCGTGCTGTGTTCCGAAGAACGTCATGCGTGCGTGGGATGGAGTGCAGCTCAACTCGAATCACTTGATCGGCCATGGCGAACCTTGCACCAGCCACTCTGGTGCGCAGGACCACGTTAGAATCGACGATCCAAATATCTGCTTGGCGACCACGGGACCAGCCGCCCTCTACCGTCATAGCTGGTAGTTCGAAGAAAAGGCGCAGAGGAACACTATCGAGACTAGGGATGGTGGCTGTAACGTGATGAGTGCTCCTGTCCTCGGCAAGTGTAGCTTGTGCTGCGAGGGCTGCACTGGCCATGGCAAAGAGCTGGGCCATTCTTCGGCGAGCTAAGCGAGGTTGCTCGACGTAGCTGGTGAAGGATCCCAAACGTTCTTGTACCCACTCCATACTCTCAGGACGACATTTTTCGATTCGTAGTGGCAAGATGGCCTCGTCCGGGTGCGCGGGAAGAAACCGGCGAACGGCGTTAGTTAGATATTGGAGCGCGGTCACCGATATCGCCGTATGCGAAAACCGCATTGCGCAAGAGACGTTCGGTCGGACGTCGGCAAGAAGCAAGTCCTCTCGTTCAGCCTGATCCAAAGGGAAATCGCAGATGGACTGAGTAACGCGGACGGCTTCGCGTGATCCTTCGAATGCCGCGTGGATGTTGTTCACTTCTGCGTTGGGGCCCCGTCGATTCACCGCCAATACGATTCCGAGCCGACTTCGGTGGGCCTGAGGTGGTGTGACCAGAACAAATTCGTGAACCCTGAAAAAGTACGGGTAGCCGGAATCGAGCACCGATGACCTGGGAATCCGCGAGCGACGAAGGACGGTTTCACGGTCCCATGTGTTGAGCGTCTTGTGTGTAGGACGAAGCGATAAGACCCAAACAAAGTCTTTTACGGAAAGTAGATGTTTGTCGAATCCGCGGGTACGAGTAATATAATTGACAGACTCTTGAGTCATTGGTAGACATTGAAGCTCCCTATGGTCTGGTCCTGGGATAAAAAAATCTTTGGCCTCTAAAATCACGCCTTGACCATAGTTCCTGTTAACAATTTGGTAGAGTACAGGAAAGACCCCTTTCCGACACGGAGGAAGCAACCTTGTGGCGGGAGCTCCGGGTGGCGTTCTAGGCAAGGTCTGGAGTTCGTCCGAGTCGTCGCGAAAGCGGTGGTCGAGGAGTTCGGTCGTAAGTCGAACCGCGTGCTGGCGAAAAGCAATGATATCTTGAATCTGCATGGCTTCCAACAGTGGTACTCTGTTCGTTGGTGATGGAGTGCCGATGAAACGTCGTGGGAAAAGAGAACGGATGAAGCGGCTGCCGAAGTATCCTGTTGAAGGAATCTGGCGATATACATGACCTGGGGCTTCGGCGGTGACCACGTCCTCTGATAAATCGATGAAGGAAGGACGAGGATCGATGTAGGACGCCCATGGATGAAGGTGTGAAAACCGGTTGGTGTAGTCTGGCGGCGTCTCCTTCCATCGAGGGGAGTGTGCCGGATGCGGTTGGATCCCTTGGAGGTATGGAACAGCATCATAGTGACGAGGCTGTACGGCTGGAGCGGCCGGAACTGGAGGAGGCGAGCGTCGGTTGTTGGAAGGCGGACCGTCGCGATAGTTCGAAAAAGCGTCCGGCCGGGGCCGCTTCGGGACGGGAGCCGTTATAGTGGCCTGGACGTCCTCAGCGGATACGTTCGGCGGGTTCAGTGATAACTGTTGAAGGCTTGAAGATGGTGCTGGAATGAAAGTGACCGTAAAGGGATCTTGTACCGTCGGACTGATATCAGTAAGCAAACCTGGCGATGACGACGTAGATCGCGGTGCATGAATCTCTTCAGTTGAGGTGCCTGCCGCCTGCGGTGCGGTTGCGCTGCCGTCCATGGCTGATTCTGGCTGATGGCGTGAGCGGCAGTTTTTATCGAGTGTGTCAGACTGATGGGCAGAAGCCCTGATACCGGATAAGACCGATGTGGGGGATGCTGGAAATGGAGACGAGAAATCGTAATCCGGATCCAGTACGAAGTCGAATAGTAGCTCACCAGTTGTCCCGTCCGCCACACTACGTGGTGACGACGAGTTGGTCTGGGCGTCACGGGAAGCGATAGTGCTCTCTTCAGCCTGGGACGACTTGAGACTCATAGCAGTGCGTAATCTGGAAAAGAGGATAGTGAGGGTTGTGCCACCGCCACGTAGACACGGCTTAATGACGCGAGGGCCGTGTCCAGTGCTAAAAGTAAGTGTCGAAAACGGCTGTAGAGCTGCAATAAGGCGCAAGTTCAGAAGGAGAGAATGCGAGAATGAAGGAGGAAATCAGCAAAAATAAAGAGAGGCGGGTGCAGTAAAGAAAAGCTGGAGTAGTTCCATCGATGTCCAGGTTAGCAGGAGGAGAGGCGACACCTGAAACGAGTATTATAAGTGTGAGAAAAGGTGGGCTTTTCGGAATTAGCGTCTAAGGTGGGTCGAGGTGGGGTCGAATGGGAATAGCCTGGAACTGACACGGGTTGGGCCGCGGCGGCGTTCAAGGATTTTACTTCCGTGTCAGGCAGCCAGGGTGCGGTGAAAACCGGTCCGGACACGGTGAAGCATTTCTTGACTTGGTTCAAATGCACAATCCGTGGTTTCGACTGCGGAGCAGTGATGCTTACTATAGTAACGTGTGGGTGGTTAACCGCTAGGACCCTGAACTGGCCGAGCCATGGGTAACAAAGCTTGGCTGAGAGACCCGGTTTGGGGGCGAAGTCGCGAAGGTGCACCCGATCCCCAACCTTAATGTCCGAGGGGGGCAGACGGTGTTTGTCGTACTGACGTTTCATGGCGGCGCTGCGCTTTTGGTTATACTGCACGGCTACCGTCCACGCTGAGTGCAAGGCGCTCACGAGCGACTCTTTATACATGCTTCCGTCCGTGTCCGACGGGATGTGACCCTCCGTCTTGTGTCTGATGAGTAGGTCTATGTTGAGGATGGGGTCGCGGCCGAACATCAGGTAAAAGGGGGTCTCCCCCGTGCTGGTGTGAACTGAGGTGTTATAGGCGAGCGTGCAGGCGGGTAAGAAGAGATCCCAATCTGCTTGATGCGGACTGATGTAAGTTCGCAACATTTCCTGAAAAGTGGCGAACATGCGCTCGCAGGCTCCGTTGCCCTCGTGGTGGTAAGGGGTTGTGAAGTAGCGTCCTATTCGCATCAGTTGGCCTAACTCCGTCAGAAGGTCTCCCTTGAGGTAGGACGCGTTGTCGGACACCAGGGTTGACATGGCGCCGAAAATAAGAATGCAGTGTGTCATAATGGCGTGAGCTACCGTGACTGCGGTGCAGTCGCCTAAGGGCGCTGCGATGACAAACTTAGTGAAGTGGTCAATGAGACAGATTATGTATTTGTTTTGACGGGGGGTTTGATGGTACGGGCCGCTGAGGTCGAGATACACCTTATCGAAAACCGCACCGGCGTGCACCGGTATAAGACGTTCGCGGGACAGCGGATGTGGTCGCTTGCGGTGGCAAGCTTCACAGGATCGAACAAAGTTGATGACATCCCTCTTTAGAGACGGCCAGAAGAATCGGCGGGATACTTTGGCTAGAGTTTTCTTCCATCCAAAATGACCTCCTGCCGTAGGGCTGTCGTGCAGTGCCATACAAATAGGTTCGCGTAGCTTCTCAGGGATGAAAATGACTGCGCGGGATGATGCCCGGTCCGGGTCAGCGTAGTAAAGACATCCATTCTTTTTTATGAGGCAGCGATCTGCCCATAGATGGCATGTCTCCCGCAAATCTGCTGGGATATCCGGTGGGAGGGAGCCTGTGTCATGAAGGTGCATGATGGCACGGCATAGAGGGTCTTCTTTCTGCGCAAGAAGAACGTCGTAAGGGCGAACATATAGCGGTGGGGCCAAGGGGGTTCCCTGGTCTCGTGGGGTGACGAGAGCCGCTGTCTGCTGGGGGCGCTGTAACAAGCACCGTGGAAATTCAACAACATCGTCGCTTTCCGGTGTGTTGTCGACGAACCTATTGGCGGGGTCGGAGTTACGACTGAGATGATCCGCTATTACATTGGATGTACCCTTGTGATACTCGATGGTGATGTCGAAGCTTTGCAACTCGACTACCCAGCGGGCCAAGCGATCATTTGGTTTACGGTGGCGCAGTAGAAAAGTAAGCGGTTGGTGATCGCATAGAACGCGAGTGTGATTGCCGTAAATTGTGGGCCGGAAAAAACGGAGAGCGCATATAATAGCAAATAGCTCTATGTGAGTGGGGCTCCACTTTTGCTGTGAGAGGGACAAGGTTTTGCTGAAGTACCCAATAGCTACTGGCGAGGGGAAGGGCGTCTGAAGTTGGAGAAGAGCCGCACCCACGGCTGTTTTGCTGCCGTCGGTGTGTAATATGAACTCCTTATCCTGCGGAAAGGCCAAACATGGGCGGCTGGTTAAGATCGCTTTTATGCGGGAGAATGCAGAGGCTTGCTGTTCGCCCCAGATAAAGGGGGCCTTCTCCTTGCAAAGGGCGTACAATGGAGCTGCAATAGTGGCGAAGTCTTTCACAAATTTGCGAAAGAAATTTGCCATGCCAAGAAAACTCTTGACTCCCCGCGCCGATGTTGGAGCCGGAAGATTCTCAATAGCGGAGATGTTACGCTCGGCCGGAGCATAGAAGGAGCCTGAGAGCTCGTGCCCCAGGAAAGTTATTTTAGACTGGGCAATGCTCGTGAGCTTCTTGCCGGAGATTTTGATGTTGAAATAGCGAAAGCGGTCGAGGACCTTGCGCAAAGAGCCAAGGTGCGCATCAAAATCATTATCGAAAATAACTACGTCGTCTAGATAGGCCAAGCAATTGTCGTCGAGGCCGGCCAATATGCGAGACATTGCTCGGCAGAAGTAAGCCCCGGCGTTACGTAACCCGAAGGGGAGGTAAACGAATTGGTAGATCCCGCGGTGAGTGGCCCAACCACATTTGGCTTGACTCTCTGGTGAGAGCAGCAGCTGCATGTATCCCGAGGCTAGGTCGAAAGAAGTATAATAGCGTTTACCCGCTACGCGCTCGAGGAGATCCTCAATACGAGGTAGGGGGTACCGGTCCGGTATGGTGATGTCATTGAGAGGTCGGAAATCAAGACATACTCGAAGGGAGCCGTCTTTCTTCTTGACCAGTACCGTATTATGGAGCCACGGGGTATCGCTTTCCACGATCCGGCCAGACTTGAGCAGCTTATTAATGTGATCGTCCAGTTCTTTTTGGAACCGGGCGGGTATCCGGGTGGGACGATATCGCGAGGGTGGTACTTCCGTGGTTGTTTTGATAGTTATTCTCGTGTGGTCATAGGAGCCCAGATCGTACGACGAAGTTGAGATGCGATCGCGATATTCGTAGAACAAGTCTAGGAGCTGCTTCCGCTGTTCGGGGGTAACTTCAGCCCGAGACAGGTCAATGGAAAACGGCGGGTTAGTGGGCGGGAGGTCGGGTTGCGCGCACTCGCCCGGTGCCGAAGTGGCGCTAAAAGCACGACTCCACAATCGACCCGTTAGGCAGTTCGAAAACGGGTCTCGCTGAAGTAACATACTGACCTTTATAAAGTACCTTTGGTGTGTCGGTAGGGTTGCTGAAAAACAGCCGAGGAGCGTCCACCTGGGACACCGCTGGGGCCACCATGACGTGATCTTGAGCGAGTACCGACCCATCCACCACCATTGTGGACCATTTTGAATCGCTGTCAGCTACGTAACAGGGGACAAAGACTTCCGACGCGGGCGGTAACACTGTCGTGGTGGCGACGTGGACCGAGAGCGGCTGTGGATCCTGCCTGAGGGGTGACCCCGGCGAGGGGGTGAGAATTGGGATGGGTTCCCCGCCAACTAGCAGGGTCCGTTGGGAGTAGTTGAGTGCCCACAGGGGGAGCCGCTGCAACAGGTCGTTGCCTAAGATGATGTTGTAAGCGTCAGCTGCCCGCGGAATACAATTAGATTCTGTGAAGTGAACCACGTGGTCCAGGGCATGCTTACCGAGCTGAATGGCGACAGTGGCACTGCCCACGAACTTAACCGGAACCCCCGCCATACCCACTGCCGCTGAGACTTGACATGGCTGAAGGTGGAAAATGCCGAGGAGGGGCAGCATAGCCTGGCTAGCCACCGTTACACCCGCCCCGGTATCAACCAGTGCCAACATGTATACCCCGTTAGCACGTATGGGGATTTGCGCGACAAAGTAGGGTTGCAAAGTGTCAAGTGAAAGAACTTCTGTCGGCACCATCGAGGCACGCGGAGGCCACGCCGTCGCTGCGTCGATCTCGATCTGCGAGATGTTCAGTTGAAGGGGGTGCCCCTGAGCGAGGGGGGCGGCGGGAGCGAGGGGAAGAAGTGGCCGCGGGGTGCTTGTTGCCATGGGTGCGGGTGGGGTGTCTACGGTTAGTGGTGGCAACCCTGGGATACGGTTAGCCCATGTGGGGGAGTACAGCTTAACGTAAATGATGAGCAGCTCTTTTACAAAAGAAAGGCTAACCAAAACGCAGCAACAGAAAACCCATATGTCGAAAGTGGAAAATGGGAGAGAGAATGGGAAAGGACTCACCTGCGTGTTTGGAGAAGGGCTGTACGAACTGGATTCCGTAGAGTCGACGTGAGAGAAATGCTCCAATATACGTTCGTGGCTGCGGGTTACCCAGAGCTCTTGCAGCTGTCTGTCTCCTGTCAGCTCACTGAAATTGGTCAAAACTAAGTTATGAAAAACAGTCAGCGGAGGAGACAACTGCATTGGTATTGAATACGAGTGAGTCGGAATAGTCTTAGCTTCAGCAGCGGAAATGACAGTCCAAACACCGTCCCGGGGTGAGAATTTCTTAGCTCCGTTGGGAGTCGGGAACACAAACGCGTGAGCATCGGCGCAGTCCACCGTAGGTGCCAGCTTGCGCACTATTCCCGTCGTGGGATCGAGGAAAGCCCGGAATCGAGAGCCACTAGGAAGGCGAAGTTCAACGTGGGGGAATTCGTAGCATGTACTATTGAACGGGACTACCCGTAAGGCCGAAGATGGCACGGCCATACAACGTCTAACTTCCACGTATCCGCTTCCAAGGTACGATGCGGCTATGTCGTTCCGACCCAAAAGTGTTCTCATGGTAGCTGTGGGATGCGAGCGCAGTGCTGAGTGGACGGCCGAGCCCATACTATTGGTCCGTTCACAAAGGGAACGTAGCGCATTGCGGAAAAGAGCGCTGACGGAAGAGTAAGTTGCCCCTTCGACCGCTAAAAGCTGGGCTGAGAGCTGATTCGACGTTACTACGCCAACGTCGCCCGACGAGCTGCGGGAGTGACGCCGGGAAATTTGAATGGCGTAACCCTGGTCCGTTACCGTAAGCTCCTTGGTGCAGTCGGAAATAACTTGCGAGTGCTCGTTCCAAGAGAGGGCAAATTCCTTATCGTCGCTGAGCCAAATGGGCCCCATCATCGAACCTGTCAATTTCGCGACCAGGGCATAACCACACTGCTCTTCCTGGATCGGTGACCAGAGGAGCACGGAGCCGTCCGAGAGCGTGCAACTCCCATCCTTGTAGGAACAGGCAGAGGTGTCTCCAGCTGATGTTTGAGGAGCCTTATCGGCATGCCGGGTATGGACCGTGGTTGAGTACGAGTAGCAATTGGTCACCGTCATGGAGTGATCGACGCAACACCCAAATGGAGCGGAGGGGAAGACAAATGAGAGTGAATTCTGGGTACGCCAAACCCCCGACTCCTCGACCATGTGACCGTGAGGACACCGGTGGTGGAGGATCATTTGCTTACATTCCTCCGTCGAAACCGTCATGTGGGTTTCGGTATGGCGTTCTCTGCGAGCTCCGAAGAAACTGACTGAGTAGGTGACGGAGTGGCGAATTATTTTACAGAGTGAAGCCGGGGAGGAGTACAGCTGAGTGTTGGGCCGGTAGAGGTGCAAAGATATTCTGTGAGGTTGTGTCAGAGGGTTAGGCAAAAGCCTTGAGCAGTTCTGATGGTCCCGTAGGAGAAACAAGGTGGTAGGTCCGTCCGAAGGACAGAGCCAGGCGTCGAAAGCCAAGCCAGGGCTGAGGAAACAAGTGACGGTGAGCAAGAGGCAAAATAAGAGCCGCACATCTGGGAGCGATGATGACCCAGCGGTGTGTGAACGCATAGCTGAAGGAGGCGACGGTACGTGGCCTTGAGGGTCCTGAGTCAGTTCCATATTGCGATGAAGCAAGGCTGCCACTCGGGCCTGGGAGTTCTCAAGCTGAACCTGGGTGTCTTTTAGAGACGCCGTGAGTTCGGCGATACAGTCCCGGCTGTCAGCGTTATGCGTGATCGAGTGCGCTGGCTGCCGCGAGGAAGGGCACGAAAGGACGTTAGCTTGGGCGGAAGCAGGAGGACCACCATGGTTGTAGCTGGCTTCGCGCGGGAACGGGGCCGATGGAAAGCCCCGCGGTGTAGGGCAGGGGCCCGGGACTCGGGGTCGTCGTGCCGACGGGCAGATGTTAGCGAAGTGCCCGAGGCCATTGCAGTTGAAACAACGAGCCTCCTCCGAGGCGGGTCGGAGAACCTGAGGAGAGGGTGCCCTCCTCGAAGGGGAAGGACGTTGTTGCCCCATCCTTGGTCGAAGCTGAGCCCGCTTAGGAGCTGCTGGTTGGTGCTGTGTTTCGCCGCGGTTGCTGGGGCGGGCCAACACCTGAACGGGAGCGAGAGTCGTTGAGGGATGGAGGAGGCGATCCGCCGTTGCCTCACTTAATAGTTGTTCAACCGTTTGGGCTTTTGTAACGGCCTGTTCGAAGGAAGAGGGGCTGTCCAGCTTAACGAAGTATCGGATGTCCCCACGCAGGCGGGCGACAAATTCTTCGAGAACCCGTTCTTTTTGGGTAGTGGGATCTTGACCGGACGTTGCTGCACGGACTAAATTAAGGATGCGATTCGCAAATGATGTACACGGCTCCCCGGGCTCCTGACGGCACGCGGACAGCTTTTGCCGAGCGACGTACCGCTGCTGCGGGCTTTCAAAAAACGCGACTAGGTGCGACACCACCGAAGCGTACACCCGCTTAGCCGATTCGTCCAGTTCCTCGACCTTCTCGCGCGCCACCCCCTCCAGGTGTCCGATGAGGAAGTTGGCCCTTTGCTCATCTGTAAGCGCGACAGGACGCATACGCATGACGTCTTCCAACCGACGTAACCAAATCGAGAACTGCACCCCGTTCTCCGAAGCGCCCGAGAAGGGAGTGATGCGAGCCATTGGTGACTCGGGCTGCAGCATAGCCACTGCGGGAAGGCCGTCCAAACGCTTACCTACGCTGGCGAACGATTCATTGAGTTTCTCTGTGAGGGCCGCGTTGCCTTCGTTAATCTGACGAGTTAACAGCGCGGCCGTAGCGCACGTATCGTTCCATACTTGGGTAATAGCAGTTGTGGTGGCGTCACGCAGGACTTTTGCGTCCCGACCCCGAAGGAGTGTGTCGTCTTCCAGGTCCTCGAGAACGGACAGGGTGGGCCCTGTAAGGGATTCCCCCTTGACCAAAGGTGTGTCAGAAGGATGGGCAGAAGCCCCTGCAGTAGATGATAAACCGGACTTAGCGCTGCGTGTGACCGGCATGTGAGACGATAGCGGATCACAAGTTACAAGGATGACCCTGGCCGGCCCGCGGGAATTATATAGGGTCCGAGGGAGGGGGCGAGGAAAACGCGAGAAGAATGTTTTGAGAATGTTGCATTATACTGGTGACACAGAAAAGATAAAGCTTGTGGAATGCTGAGAAAATGGATGAGATAAATATGTTGTGAGAAGCGATGGGATAACTTGGGGTTATCGTTAGTGATGTAGCGAGATAAACGATGATAAGAGCCTGAAAACGAGCTGAAGCGGACATTGTCGCAATATCTGTAAACATCCAAGCGCGCCTACGCGAAAACTGAGAAGTTACGGTAGCGGCCAGGACTTTGTCCGGTATGGTATTCTGTATGCTCTTGTACTGGGAGTACTAACCGACCCGCACGGTATTGTGCCTCCTGATAAGTCGCGACGGTGTTCGACCTCCGGAGAAATCAATGGACTAAGAATATTTGAAAAAGTCTCTACTACGTGAGCTGCTTGGAGCTATACGGTCGTCTCCACCACCATCTGCGCGCATAACTGACCGAATATAGGTACCATTCACTCGGACATCAAATCCGGTGCTACTCTCACGAACACGCTTGAAGCTAAAGTCGCAACTGCAACCTCCCGGGGTTTGTACCGTAACTACTGGACGTAAACCTCACCCTATTTGTGGTGCCACTCTAATACTGTCGACAGTTTCCCGAACGTTCACGTAATGGGGGTAGTATTCTCTGGAGACATCTCCTCAGATCAGAAACATCACACGATTTTGTAAAACATGTGTCAGAGGGTTGACCAGAAAGGTCCTCTGATAGTCTCTGGAGCGAAGGTGAAGTCGCGGAAGAAAAGAAAAAAAGACTATGATCTGGCGCGTGAACTATTGAGTAGAAAGCTTTGCGCATAATAGTCTGTGCACAAGAAAAAAGAAAAACAGTTTGCAGAGAAAGGCGCGCGCGCGTCGCTCGTACATAGGAAACCCCTGAACTAGAACGGCTGAGTTACTCAAAAAATAGTGACGGAGCTACACGGAAGAAGAAACGGCGATACAGGATATATTTAGAGAACAAGAGCAATTGCTGTTTATCGTGGAACAAGCAAAAGAAACGCCTGGTAGAAAAAATGAGGAAAAACGGGTAAAAAACAGTTGGGTTAGTTATCGCCTGTCGAGAGCCCGAAACGAAAAAGGATAATTCAAAAGACGCAACTGTGGCCAGCAGTTGCTTCCCTTGAAGAACGTGAAGAAGAGAGAAAAAGTACGGAGGGAGAGAAGAGAGTGAAAGAAATGAAAATCGAAGGTTACTAAAACTAAAAAAAGAGACAGGAAACGACTTACCACCGCCGGGCAGACCGTGTCGCTGCTACCAGTTATGTGTCTATAATGCCAGACTACAGGAATGGGAATAAACAGTTTATTAGCCATACAGAGGAATATACGAGGCTGGAGGGCGTCCGGGCCCGAGGCTTGGCGGGGCTGTCGTCTTGGGCTGGGAGTCCGGTGAGCAACCATTCCTGGCGTCCGCGGGGTATCCTTATGCCGTTCCTCGCGTCGATTCTCGGCCGTCCTCCTGTAATCAGCTCGCGTGATCAGTGAATCGGAGGAGCAGCGTACCGTCGCTAATGACAGCATTGATTGCCTACAACCCAGAGCTCTTACAGCTCTTACAATAGTTTTTTTTGTTCAGCTCCCAGGCATGACTGTCATTCTCATTGATGAGAACCGCGTTTCAAATTAATATTCCATTATTTACGATGTAATACATAATTTTTTACGAATCAATTCATGTGCTGATGTAAGGAGATCATTTCCTCACGAGAATGTGTTCTTGTATGGAATACTGTATGCCGCTTATTAATACTTATGAATTGTCTGTTCATCACGCCTGAAAAACCATCGAAATCTTTAGTCGCTTTTTTTCTGTTCGTAGGGAACCACCTGCACTTCTCTAAGGTCATGCTATTATTGCCGAAAAACCGTATATTTCTCTATTCTGCACCATCAGAGGTTCTGATTTCGAGCCTGCTACGCGTTCATGTGGCATTTCGTAAAAGATGAAAGGCAAAATATATTCGGGGAATAATTCGCAGAGAACACTCGTCCTCAATCTACCACCTCTATCAAGCGATGTATGTGCGCTGAAATGAAGGTGCTCTTTTTTCGTAATATTTTCCCCTATTTCTCCTCCATTTGCTGCAGCTCCAGGGAAAGGCATCGGAACCGACCGATGAAAAAGTGGCAGGGTAGTGCCACCCCGTGATCATACACGTTTTCCGAAAACTGAATGCAAAGACAGCACTAGGGGTAATGTGGTAATGGAGAAATCCCTACAAGAAGCCACTCACATGGTATTCCTGGACCTAAAAAGGCCACCTGTGGCGAAATCCCGGTGAAAAGGCGCCCCACCGAGGTGAGGTGTACAAACGCCGCAAAACGCCGCAACTGCCCATCCGTCGCGCCTCTTGATAAGTCGATCCCGCCTACGGATGACGTAATTCCCGATCGTCAGGGGTGGGAGCGGCCATGGAGATGCGGCAGGGACGAAGGTTTTGCGGCGCGCTTTCGCAGTTTTAGCTTGAAACTCACTCAAAAAATGGATGTTGTCGTATTTCCAAACGTTCTCCGTGTTTACTTGGCAACATGCCAATAAAAAACTAGATCAGACTACCCGCCTCTTGACGGAAGGTCGTCCGCGTCGAGATTCAACAGTGGAAAGAGGTCCTATTTCTCGTGTTTTTGGCCAATTCCCCCCGTTGTTTCTTCACTGTGCTGTTACCAGGCATCTCGACTTTCACATTCACTACTTCTTTTACTTTTCGTCCGACTTTCCCCTAATGCTGCCTTTAAGTCACACCTCCTGATTACAGAATTCGCTCATTCGGAAGCATATGCATTTCTTATTTGGAACAAATTTATACGAGTAATTTTCAACGAGAATACACATGATGCATCGACTGTCCATTCATGTCTCTATTTGAGAGCTTGTATGAGCTCCTTCTAGGAATTGTATCTCAGGCTACAAAACTACGGTCGCGACATTTCATTGTTTTCGTAGGACTCGCATTCGCTCCCGTTTTATCCGGAGCCTGCCATTTCTTTTTGTTGCATATTGCATGCATAGCTGCCTTCTGCTTCCTCCGTTTGAACTTCGTTTAAATCCAGAAAGTGGTTGCGTTCGAGGCTAGGGTTGATATGAAGGCTTCCGAAATGGAACAAGCGGATGCCGAGAATGCAGGACGTCTTCGAGAGGATATGCGACTTTATCGCATGGTTGATTTACATGGTGGAGGAGAAATGATGACGATTATGAGGTTAGCGATTTAATGTAATTTGTGACAGTTTCAAAAATGATTTTTTTTTTTGAATTTTAGACACGCCAAGGCAACCAAGGACTACTCATTCATTGACAAGTATATAAAAACGCGAATGCCGGAATTTCTGCTGAACAACGAAAAAGGCAAGCTGTTCGCTGTCACAGAGCTTGTTGCGTTACGTAATAAAGTGAGTTAAATGATCTCTTGATTGAGGTTACTGCCATTGTAGGAGAAATGAAGGAAAAATCTCCGACCAACGTGCAAACCACATCGAGAGGTAGGCTGCCGCGCCAATGAAGCCAGATGTAGGAACCCTTCTCGCACTTTTTAGCTCCCAAAAAGGCAGAGAGTTCAAAGATATGGACTACTCGCCCGAGAGAAGCGTGTGTACTTATGACGGGAAATCGCTTCGCGGCGTCGCTCTGCCGCGCCATCAGTACGACTTGCCGTATCAATTGCCCTTGGGAGGCCAGTGGAGCGTGGCTGCGTCACCTCTGCACTTCCACCCATGCCAAAATGCCTCCTCCATCCATGCCACACTGCCTCGCGCGAAGGCTGACATGCCCTGCCACTGGTACTCGCACCCGCCGAGCCGCTCATCGCAGGCGGCCACGCGATTTTCCGTCGGAGGTGCACAAACCCTCCCGAAAGAACTACTCCACTTGGCCCACCCCTGAATATGCTTCCACTCAAATCCCTACTGTACCGAGAGCAATTTTTTTTACTCCAGCAAGTACCGTATTCAGGAAAGAAACGCAAAGTTGGGTGCTTTCTTGAGAAAGAAAGGCAAAGGAAAAGCTGCTGTGAATGTACTTGAAGGATTCGATCAGAATGACGCTAAGACTGGAGATCTCAAGAAGGGTCAGTTTTCGATCGATTCACTGAGCTTTAATCAACTTACTGCATCTTTTTTAGCCCTTAAACTGCTCGATGGAGGAGGAAAAGGTGGAAAGTCAGAATCAAAGTATCGTGAATTGAACTGGAGCCTTCAAGAGAGAGGTGCGTTTATTTCAGAATGTTCCACGTACATTTTTAGCACTGAAGTTTCTCTGAGCCGCCAGGACCTGACGGACCACGAATGAAGGGAATTTTCACATTGAAGCTCCACTTACCCTCGTTTTCTGTTTTTCAGATGAGATTTTGGCCTCCGAAATAGCCCTTATTTTTTTACATTTCTTCGAAAGCATCGAACAATCTTGGGGATAAAGAACTCTATTTAAGGATCCATGGGAGAGACGATAGTGGGTGTGTGTCTTCTGCAAGGAACTATAATTCACAATATGCTCGCTCTCAGAATATTGGACTTTTATCCGAAATTGCTTAATGACATCTGCACTTCAGAGGATTATTACGGTCAGTTAAGAACAAATAAACCAATAATTTCATATACTTTTTAATTTTAAGGGCTTTCTCCTCTTCACCTAGCGATCATCAATCATGACGTACAGATGGTTAGCAAGTTGTTACAGAGAGGAGCGGACGTGAACCAAAGGTTTGTTACTTTCACAGAATTCTTCCTATTGTTTGCTAGGTCCGAAATGTTTTAAAATACTCCCACTCATTACTGCTGAACAAATGGATCACTGGAATTCATCGGTTGTTGCAAAAGAAATTCGGCTTTTGCTTTTTTAGTGTTTAAGTTTGGAATTTTTCGACGTGAATGTTATATGTCATTCGAAAGCTTATTTCACGCCCTTTCAAAGACATTCGTCAGAAATTTGATAATATTCTTTCTTACAGTCAATTTTGATTTTAAATTCATGTCGTTACGCGATTTTCGCAACCTTTTCTTCTATGAGCTCACGCTAGTGCGTAATGCAGCTCACACCGTTCGAACCATCAAAGAAGTTACGGGTGAGGGAAGTGCCAACAAATTCACGGTACAGCGCCAGTATGTAGAGTTCCACACTGGCAATATCATGCTGGAGGATGAGCCCCATGACTTCTCAAGGGTCTGCAGCCGGTCTTATCCATAACAGCTTTGTGAATCTGGACGAGATTACGTCAAAGAAGTACTACCAACAGATCAACGAAATGCCCTTAAAGCTCTCACGTACCATTTGCGCTCGTCGACGCGCCCGAGATTGCCCAACATGAAATGAGAACATCCTCTCTACGCACAACCGGCTCCGCAAAAGTTGAACAAAATGGGCTACGAGACTCTACCTCATCTGCCACATTCATTGGAATCGCCCATGTACTACCACTTTTCAAGCTTCTGGACTTCTCCCCGAGAAACGCCTCAAAGCCAAGACGATAACAAAAATGCCTTCGTTGACTTCATCTTCTCCAGAAACCCATACTTCTACGTTAGGGGCTGTGTTGATACTGGTTTTTTTTTTCGATTACCCTGAAGTCTGATAGATAAGTCCGCCCGCACGCGGTGTCGCGCGTGGCTTAGGCGACCGCAGTCTTCGAGGAACCAACCAGAGATGAAGGAAATGGAGGAGGTACGATTTGTGGATTGTAAAAGCGAGTAGCAAGTAAAGTTGGGGTCGTACGAACGGTGAACACGGAAACTTCACAGTTGGCTGAGGAAAGTGAACGAGTGAGAGGAGAATCGTTGTTCAACGAGGGTTTCAATGCAACGATGGTTTTGGCGATGAAATAGCTGTTGAATAAAAACTTTTCCCTATTCCTGTTATGACCCAACAAAAGCCAGATATACCAAAAACGGCATCAGGAAAAGGATGAGCAACAGAGAGGAAGCTGCTTTAGTTTGCGACAGTTCTATTCCATTTCTAAGGAGATGATTGTCAACAGCTTCTTAAATGCCTTGAGCCCAGAGTCACTGTTAGATGAGATGAGTGAGAATTTTAATGTTATGAATGTTTGTGACGATGAAATAGAGACTGCGTAGAAAATTTAAAGGCACCGGGAGGGGGGCAAGGGCGGAATAACGTTTACAAAAACAATGGCGTCTGAAAACAAACATATGGGTTCGGTAGATACAATGTGTAACGAAACCGGCGTTGAAAAACGCGCCATAGGGCGCTATTTGCCCCCAGGGCGCGCTTCCGTCCGAACTGCAAGCTTCCATGGCCGAGCCACGCTTCGTTCATTTTAAAGCTTGTCTTCGGCCTAATGTAACCTTATTTTTGAATTATTTCCTCTTTGGACTGTTTTCTAGTGACATATTTTACTTGTTTACTTATGGATCTTCTTAATTGTGCATTTCTATACCGGAAAATCTCAGAAGGGTCAAATAAAGTCGGGGGGGGGGGGGGGGGGGAGACGCAACTTTGCGTCGACCTCGAAGCTCCTTTCCCTTACTAGGCTCAGGCTAAAATTGATATCCCCTCCTCCTACATTAAAAAGCATCTGTCAAAGCATAGGTCTCATCTGCTTTAGCCTAACCCTAAGAAGGGAAAGAAGCTTTGACGTGGGTGGAAATTTTGCGTCTCTCCCCCCCCCCCCGACTTTATTTGACCCGTAAGTACATCTAGAAACAATATAAGAAAGAACAAAGTAAAAACTAAAAGGAAAAAACAAACCTATAATAGAACCATCTTCTTTTGGCACCATGCCAAGGCGTCAAATTGGCGAGTTTGTGCAATGGCGGCCACTCAAACTCGTCCACACTACGTCTGTTTTACAGCAAGCCAAAATTACCCCCTCCTGGTGTCTTTAAGGTGAACGATCATAGTTACACGAGTTAAACGATGATATTGACACGCGGTACTTTTAGATATTAGAAATGAAGTTGACTAAACAGTTTTTACAATTCTGTCGTTTTTAATAATGAAGGGTGCATCGCGACCCCCTATTCTTTGGAGACTGCGCCTGGTTCGCCGCTGCCGCGCGCGACACCGCGTGCGGGCGGACTTATCTATCAGATTTTAGGGTAATAAAGCTTAGTCTGAGCTAAGTTACGTTCGTCCAAAGTTAGGGTTTCAAAGCCGCATTTCTACTGCAACGACCTTGTGAGGTGGTGGACCTTTCAACGGAATGTCAAGCAGATCATTGTGTCGCAGCCGAAAGGCTCTTGGGCCGCAATAGAAAAAGTGAAAAATTCATTGTACACTATGGATCCCGCCCACATCGTAGGCCACACCCCTTGACCGCCGTGGATGAATTCCACATGTCCGCCTTAGTCTCTCGTGTGTGTTAATTGTTAGAAATGATTTATTCGAAATATAGATGCTATGGAGCTTTCTTCTGTGCGGATGATCAGAAAAGCAGCCGAACGGATAGTTTGGAACATGAATACGTCGACTTGACAATGAATACTAATTACACAGGGTGAGCTAAGATTTTCTTTTCATGGTTTTTACTTATAGTTGTAGTAATTGCAATAAACAGAAGCGACAGTTTTGACGTTTACAGGCAGTTGTAGGGGTAATGTGGGCAAGGATAGCTAGTGAAGTGGATCACCAAAATGCATGCTACGGGTGTTCAAGTCTATAAATGGGGAAATTTTTCAAAGTGCTACCAGGCCTATAAGAGCCTAAACAGCTGGCCACTTGTCTTGATAGTGCCCGCCCCCTTTGCTGGCAGAGCCCGCTTCCTTTTGGAGTCAACGGTGAGAAGGGGTCTTATTTCTTGGGTTTCTAGCTACTCCATTTCGTTTTCCCTTCTCTTACGCACTATCAAGCACCTAGACTTTCGTATGCAGAAATCTTCTGGTATTCTGTCTCAATCACCCCCAACACTGCCTTCGAGTTGGTAACCAGAATACTTACGATAACACGAGTACCCATGAGAGTTAATTCAAAAAGACGTAGCGCAGTAATCAGATTACTCAGCTACCTTTTTGGGGCAGTAGATCCTCGAATAACTGTCGAAATACACCCTTTCATGCGCCAAACCCAACCCCTGCACGCTCCCGTTTAGCTCAGCTGGCCAATCAGGAGATCAAATGGACGTGGATGGTAGCTTGGGTTCGTGCGGGGATACGGCCATGTGATGGTGCACTGTGGAGGCAGAAAAAGGGTGAACCCTAGACAGTTACCCCCGGATTGCTACCCACAGAGGTAAGTCGACGTTTCGGCAGCCTACCGGATCGGCTCTGGTTCTCATCTTATAAGCGCTGACTCTCACCTCTTCTGTGATAGCATGAGGCAGCCACTCGGAACTCTCAAAGCTTTTATATACAGGCTGCGTTCATACTCAACGCCGGCAGGGCGTGGCTGCGCTCACAGTCAGCAAGGCAGCATGGCAAGGGAGTGGTGCAGAGACGACGCAGGCTACTACGTGGGCTGGTTTAGGCGCAGACGCAGAGACATGTAGCCACGTCCTGCTGCCGGCACCGCAAAGTATGAACGCGGCCTTACCAACTTTTCCTCATTGAAATATTTCCAAGTTCATTTACAGCACCATGTACTTCGGCGAATATCCTCTTTCGTTCGCCGTTTGCATGAATCAACCCGATTTGTTTCGACTTCTCGTGGCTAAGAAAGCGAACCTCAACGCTCAAGATACCAATGGAAACACAGTATTACACCTTTGTGTAATCCATGAAAAAATAGTAAGTCAGCGCAATTTTTTGTGAATTTCAAAGCTCAATGATCATTTCCAGGAAATGATGAAGATGGCACTAGAGGCTGGTGCCCGGCTGAACATCGCAAATAAACAGAATTTGACGCCTTTAACTTTGGCTGCGAGGCTCGCAAAAAAGAAGGTTTTTAAAGGAGACGATGAAAATTTATCTAGACTTCAGTTGCAATTTCAGCTCTTCAACATCATTCTTGAACTGGAAGGTAAAAGTGTCTGGGTTTATGGCGAAGCGAATTGTTTCTCGTATCCTCTGACTAAAATCGATACAATCAATGAAGTATCTGGTGAAATGAACGAACAATCGGCTCTGTCACTCGTCGTTTATGGGGTAATCTCGTTAAGTTTGAAAAAAGCGAAAAAAAAAACAAAAAAAAAACGCATCGCGGTCCGGTATCTCTTAGCTCCCCAAGAAATTCAAATCCTCGCTCGGAAGAGCATTCTCATTGATGCCGCTGCCCTACCTCTTTTTGCTACTATTTCTCCAGCACAGATACTTTTTGAAAAAAAAGCAAAGTCCATATGACGATTTCCTTGTAATCATTTTTATGTACGGACGGAGATGGTGTAGTGACAGATGGCGCGCATCCCACTCTCATGGTGTGGGGGATCAAATCCCGCATCAACTTCCGCCCAGGCAACCAAGCCTTCCATCCTTCCAGGGTAGGCGAATCGGTACCAAACTCGTTTGGGAGGATAAAAGCACTGACTCGTTCATTGGCGGGCCCCACAAGTCATTGTATAGGACGAATCACATTCACATGTCCCCAGAAAGACCACGATTCTGAATGAAACCAGAGTGTGCGGCGCATCGCGCAGAAGGGATTGACTGACGCCAAGAACCTTATCCTTCAAACTTTATCCAACTTTATGCAGAATCCTTGAGATCTGTGCAAAAGGCACGGAAGCGATGCCGCACCGCGCGCTTCCCGCCTCTACATCCATACGAAGCATAGTAAAAATGCTGTACATGCCACTGCCTGATGACTCATCGCCTCGTTCTGTCCTATACCATAGCTAAAGGACAACATGCCGAAAAGGAATGTGAGAGCCTAAAATTTTCTTTTGTGCATTTGAAAGTGTTTTTATGAGATTTGCGGTCGACATTTTTGCGACATTCACTAACTTCGACATTTTGAAAAAGTGAAATAATCTAGAAATATAGAGTTCGAGATTTTGAAAAAGTGAAATGATCTAGAGGTATAGATATAGGGTCGCCGAAGCGTGGAACAGGTATTTTCATTGGTCCTACCAAAGAGTCATTCCAATATGGATCCCTTTCGAGAACGAATTTGTTTTTAAGGGGCACAAGCAAAGACACAGTGTGGGGTTCACTTTTCTTGAATGAAAAAGAAAAAAAAAACTCAAGAAATATGATTTTGAAACGTTATTTTAGATCAAAAAATTCTTTTCTGGTGTTTCCAGAGAACAGCAGAGAAACAAGGTCACAAATGAAGTGTTTATTTGTTCATTGGAGACACGAACAATACTTCATGTGGAGAGCCTGCAACCTTGCCTCTGAGTTCAAAACGAAAAAGCATAGCCAAAAAACATTTTTAACAAAACAATATGATAAAATCAGCACCAGTGACCGAAGCAATAAAATTCAAGATAATTCAAGGGAATGCCATGCCAATTGCATTATCCACCCTATCCTAAGCAATGGCATTGTTTGAATGGTGTGGTGGTTACCGTAGCCGAACTGTCAGAGGGGCGCGCGGTCCGTGTGATGACATTTCGTAAGATTTCACAATCTCAGTGTCTGATGATAGGTTTTACGGACCGGACCAAAACCGATGGTTCTTCAGGCGTCTTTGACAATTTTTGCAAGTCGTATTGATTTCCTCTGCGCACTCTAAGTTTACAAAATTACACGCAGCAAACTCGGTTCGGGTAAGCTACGTGGGTAGCGAAGGCTCCTCGAGGGATTGTGCCGGGGCGACAGAGGGTGTGTGCCTTTGAGAGAGAAATTTCGTGTTGCGGCATCCGGCATATAGCTCGATGGTGCGAGTTGTGCCCGCCGTGCCAGATCCGTTCCAAGGTGATGGCGGTACTCTACCACTTACTGTGAGCGCAGTCGTTCCAGAACTTGACCAGTAACCGCTTCAAGCGCTTAGTTGCAAGCACAGTGCAGACCTGACAGGAGAGGCAATGAACGAAAAAAGCCTGTGTGCTGCCACGAATTCTACTCTCACGCACCTACAAAGAGTGTGTGCTTTTGTCACTTCACTTGCGTGCACTTGCCTGATTTACCACATGCATCATTCGCTCATGGGGAATAGACTGCAAAAATCGATGACAAACGACAAAGTCTCCTCATTTGTGATGAAGTCATTGGAGTTGTACAGATATGTACGTTGAAAAATTACCGAATAAAGGAGGTCAGTGCGCGGATCCCTTATTGCACGTTTTGACGGCATCTTGATGACACTTTGACGGCATCTCTGATGACAGTCCACCACATTAACTCCAACTTCACTGACGCACTGCGGACCATGGCACAAAGAAAATGGCCGCTTCAGTACAACTTTCCCCTCCCCCCCCCACGCCCCCAAAGGAGGCTCAGGTGCGACCTTCCCGCTTTCAACATCCACTTAACTCTACAATATTAGTAACTATTGCCGATTGCATAGCATTGCTAAGTATTTTATCACTGTAATTTTTGGGTTCATCACTCAAATTCAACCACATTTTCTTCTATAACAAGGTCAGCTGACGGCATATTACGCTTATCATCTAGCGTGAGACCACTGCGGATTTCTGCAACATAGCCCTCCATCACGGCCGTCAAATACAACCCCCTCCCCCTTCGAAGAGTCTTCCATTCGCGGTGCACCCTGCTACAGACGGTTTGCTATCGAAGGGATTTTTAAATTTGCATTTTTTCAGTTATAACAGACCTCAACCAGCACTTTTAAAACGTATTCTCACTTTTGCTCCTCATTTTTGGTTCAATGCACGTACCCCGTTCCCTTCGCAAGGCAATGAACCGCTTTTGCCATGCTCTTTACGATATGAATCGCCCACTTCTCTTCTTTAATTGATCACTATGAATAAGCCATAAATAGAGCTCGATTTCCGAAGCAGGTCTACTGAATTCATATCAAATGAAGGTCTGTTTCAGAAAACCTCGGAACATCTGGAACTGCTGGATGGAATTCTTGAAAAAATTCTCGAAGAAAAATGGAAAGCCTTCGGGAAACAATGGTAAGCCTTGTCATCAAATACCTAACAATTTTGATTTATTTTTTTACAATTTTGACGAAAAATAAGGGAACGTTTTTAGCTGGCTTCGATCGTTACTTGCTTTCACGTTTTACTATATAATCTTCACAGCTGCTTACATGCTACGACCATTTTCAGCCACTACTGAGGTACGGTCATTTGCTGGTTGTTGTGCTAATAATTGGTGCTCGTTAGACCAATTTAGTAGACTAAAGTCACACGAACAATAATCTTCTTTGTGGTGATTTCAGCTAACAAAAACGAACTTTCTCTTGATTGATTGGGTTCTACCAGAAGTATAATCTCTTAAAGTTCCTGGATTCAAAAATTTTAAAAAAGCATGGGCTAGCGATGAATATTTTGCTGTACACGTAAGAACTTCTATGTTTAAAAGATGACATTTGCAACGGTTTTTTCTTGAAGGCTTCAAATTCCTAGTAACGAAGTAACAATTAAGAAGAGTTTGTGGGAGGTCTTGTAAGAAAGACTTAGCTTGGATTTGTGAAGTAAAGAACTAGTTTGGTTTTGTGAAGGTTTTTTTTGTAAACTCCCTCCTTCGATCGCCTGAAAAATGAGGGTATCCGTTGTCACCATTACTTGAAAGACCCATTATGTACTGTACCATAACATAATATTGGAAGGAGATTTTGCAACGGATGATGAGACCAATGGTCAGAACACATTCACTTGTTTTAGCAACTCACTAGCGGACTTATTCGCGTCGATGGTTCCGTAGTAAACAATACTGATGGACGTTTCAAGTGGACACAAAAAGGTATGTGTTATCCTCCATACGGCTTCAGAGTGGTGTTTGTGATTGCTGTCCTTCGTAGAAAACTCACTTTTTCCTTCGAAAATAAAAAACATGCCTGAGAAGTCTAAGAATCTAACATACTACGAGTTCAAATTTGGACGCAGTGGACACGCTGAGCGTCTTTGTAGTATAAACGAGCCAGGAGGAGAAGTGCTTCAATGAGTAGCAACTTTGGATGAGGCTCACCACTTGGGAACGCCATAGAGGCAGGAAGGGACCCCACTAGAAGTGAGAAGCTTCCAGCAGGAGTCCACTCCAAAAGGATGAAGTATTATCACTCCTTTCCATACACTAGGTTGATTTGAAAAAGGAACAAACCCTTCAGAATCTTGTAATTGACAAATAAGTTCTATCAGACAAATTTTTACTGTTATTGAACCCCATGGTCTGTATCTATACCCATCTTGTGAGAGTGCAGACGGATAAAGAACAATGGTTGGCCCAGCTCAACAAGCTCGAGTTAGAGAGGTCGAAGAGTTTCCTTGTCAGTGAAGCACCCTCAGGCGGCATAGAATAATGGAAAAATGCATGCCTTCTGCGCCAAGTCCGATATCGAGCATAAAAGCAGTGATAGGGAATATCCGGATGAATGGTAAAAAATTAGTGAATATGAAAGTCGAAGTGCCTAGTAATACGACGGTGAAGAAGAACGAAATGAAAAGTTTCAAGAGCTAAGAAATAGTATCCCTTTCCCACTGCTGATTCTTGATGCGACCGACTTTTCCGTCAGAAGGCGGGTAGTCCGGGCTATCCTTCCACTGGCATGTTGCCAAGTAAACACAGGGAATGTTCGGAAATATGGCAGCATCTATTTCTGGGGTGAGATTCAAGTTAAAACTGCGAAAGCGCGCCGCATCGATCCTGCCGCACCTCCTTGAGCACTCTCACAGTAGCCAGTCAGGAATCACGTTGTCTGGAGGCGGGGTCTGTCATCCAAAGGCGTTAGCCCTTGACCGTAACCCCGTTTCTACAGCTGGGGGGGGGGGGGCGACGGGGATTTCGCCGTAAATGAGCTTCTTAGGCCCCTAGTGTACGTGTGAGTGGGATTTCCCGATAACCATATTACATCTGATGCTGCCTTTAAGATGACCTAACAGAAGGCCAATACCCCGTCTTATGTGTTCAGATGCTGAGGATGCCAAATGCCACCTGCTACAATACTGGAGATGGAATTGGGACGAAGGCTGGGTAAGCTTATCTCTCGAAACAGATTAACCTCTATCATTACATTTACATTCACTTTTCTACATTTTATCTTACTTTTTATTTTTTATTCTTTTACTTTTTATATGAAGAAAACACCGGTGTGATTTTAGCTACGGCTCGGTTGCGAAGTTACGGTCATTGCGATGGTACTTTTCCAGATTCTTCTTGACTTTCGCGATATTCGAAGGATTGGTAAAGCAAAATGGTTTTCAGTGCTAGTCAGTCGTCGATTCTTCCTCCCTTTTTAAAAAAACCCATGAAGAATTTCAAATCAAATATTACCGAAAATCATTTCAGAGAGCATTTCCTGCTAAGCTGCTCTACAAAGTGTCGTTCATTTTGATTTTGTGCGAAATTCCGATTCGATTCTCTTGCCATCTACATGAAATGTTTTTGGCCGCTGATAATTTCATTGCTGCCATCGCCGTTGTTCTTACCACACTTCACTACCTTTACTATTGCAGGTAAAAGTTATCGTTTGATAAAATCGATAAAGCAATAAAGCTTCACTTTACCCTTGCTTTGGCAGCGGATACGTTCTGCCGCATCACTACCATATCGATCACGCGGATCTACAATGCGTGGCGGTCGTGCACATCACATGGCACGCTCACTTGGACACGAGGCTGAATAAGCCGATCTGTGGAGATCCTTATTGAGTCGTCTCGAGCGCGCCTTCAAGTGGAAACCATCTCCAGCCGCCCGCTTACATCTAGAGCTTCTTTCATTTTTAAAGACACCAGAAGGAGGAGAAGGAGGTAATTTTGGCCTACGGTAGAACAGACGTAGTGTGGACGAGTTCAAGTGGCCGCCATTGCACAAACTCCGCAATTTGACGCCGTGGCATGGTGCCAAGAGAAGATGTTTCTTTTATAAACTTGCTTTTTCCTTTTACTTATTCCTTTATTCTTTCTTACACTGTTTCTAGATGTACTTACATGAATGCTAATGTAGTTGGGAATGGCCACTCCACTGTGCTGGGGGTCAGGTGCTACAACTAATGTTGGACGGCGGCCCGTCTCCTACAGCGGGCAAATCGGAAAGTCAGTGCGATGGTGCGAATGAGGCGCGAATACACACTGCAGCGATGCACTTTTGAATTCGGGTTTTTTCGCCTATTATCGCTTCTAACCTTCTGCGTTCGTTACAAAATGCTCATTTCTTTTAATAATGGTTGTTCGGATGCTTTAGCCTTCAACCAAGATTGATAATCACTTTATTTCGACTGACGTTTCGGCGTCGTCGCCTTCTTCAGAGTCTGGAAGAGTGAAGACTTCATGAAAACTATTCGTTCAAACGCCATTTCATTTCACAGAAAAATTGACAGTTCGTAGAAGGGAAAGATGCCCTAGATAAATACTGACTAACCTTTGAAACCGTCGACCGTAGAGGTCCACCTGCCACCCCAACCGACTATACGACCGCTCATGTTTAACCCCTTCTTGCGTCATCTGTCCTTTCAGCAAACAAGGAGACTGCATGACATCAGGTGTGGTATATTCAATCACATGCCTTCAGTGCAAGGACGAGTACATCGGTGAAACCGCGAGACCTCTTCGCATCCGAGTTAAGGAACATCTAGATGGCATGTTGAAGTCGAGGATTACCACCCCATTAGGAGAACACAGGGTACGGTGCCACGAGAACGCGTGCATACAGGTGGCCGTCGCAATACTATCACGCGAACCCGATATTGCGGCGCGCCGTACCTTAGAGGCCTTCTGGATCACGGCTAGGAACCCTAAAATCAATAGAAAGGAGGAATGCGTGGAAATCACTAAGGAGCTGGCACCCTTCGCGGCCCTATGCGGGTTTTGATCTATTAGATCAATCCCCCGTGGTTTTCTCTCCAACGGGGTCGGGGTTAGAACATCAATCAATAAGGGGTGTTATACAGCGCCAAGGGTCACTTGGTTTCTTTTTGCCTCTGGAAAGGTTAAATTAGGGCAAACTCCCTCAGGGGTTTCCTCAAGTAAGTGGTCTGAGGGTCCTTACCTATTTAAACCCCTCTTCTACCACTACGGGGTGGCAGGTGGACCTCTACGGTCGACGGTTTCAAAGGTTAGTCAGTATTTATCTAGGGCATCTTTCCCTTCTACGAACTGTCAATTTTTCTGTGAAATGAAATGGCGTTTGAACGAATAGTTTTCATGAAGTCTTCACTCTTCCAGACTCTGAAGAAGGCGACGACGCCGAAACGTCAGTCGAAATAAAGTGATTATCAATCTTGGTTGAAGGCTAAAGCATCCGAACAACCATTATTAAAAGATCATGCCAAGATTCATCGAAAGTCGTACATGGACATTGCTCATTTCTTTGTATTTTTCTCTTGTTTCGGACCCCTTCCGGTTCCTTTAAGCACCCAAAGTGCTGTACTCATGTCTTCGAATTTGAGCGATTTTGTTAATTTCTAAATAACCAATTGTACTTAAGAGCTATACCATTCATCGGACCATTCATACTCATGGTCTATACTATTATTGCAACGGATCTCACCCGATTCTTCATGATTTATTCGATTTTTCTTGTCGGATTTTCTCAGTGTGAGTTCGCCTTCTCTTATTTTCTTTTCCTGCCTAAGGGAAAAAACCGATCAATGGGTACTGCGCCAAGGCTCTCAGAAATTCCATCCACACCCTCAATGTGACCGGTGATTTCAAGTACGAAAATCCTTTGATTTGATTCGAAAACTTTTTTCGGCTCGCTATCAGGGTAAATCAAGGTAATGATGTGGACGTTGAAGGCTTACGAAAAACTCAGTTAACCTTTATCGTTCTAAAGGTCGTCTTGAATGTAGCGCAGTAATTAAAAGCGTTGCATCACATTTCCATCGAATACAGTATCCATTGGTCTAGTTCACGACGAGACCACAAAAGATTTTTTCGCGCGAAAAAACACTTTACCAAATCAAACCAACTCTTGACATTACAAAACAAAAAAGTCTTCCCACAGAACCTCTTCCTAGAAAAAAAAATTCTCTTCAATTTTACATCACCACAAAGAATTTCTTGCGTCACTCTACCCCGCGGGGGCACGGTGAACTGGCTGGTGAGACAGTCCTGACGCTCACCTCACCCGAAAGAAATATAACTACCAATTCTTGTCTTTTCGTTACCTTCATCGAAATTGGGCGGAGGTAGTGCAATTTCTGAGTATCGCAGCGCCACACTTCGAAAAAGCAATCATCAAACGGATCAATGGAGTGAATTTTTCGAATTGAATTTATTATAGCAGAAAACCTGAAAACACTACCAGATGGGAGGGTTAAAAAAATCTAGCATTAGTTAGCAACTTCATAATAGTCAATGGCGCTTGTTTTTCGTAATCACGTGGACATCGATTTCATTCATATTGATTATTTTGGGCGTGTACCCTTATGTCAGGATGCCGCACTGCGGCACGTCGCAAGCGAAGCAATGCGGACGAGCTAAAGGCGCCATGTTGTTGGTTAGCGATAAGAGGTCAACTGCGTATCGCACCCCAGCATTACGTTGTAATCGTTCTGAGACCCAACTACCGCGACGCGCATAGCTCGCACACACTGTGTCGCACGCCGCTCGTAGTCGTGCGGCATCCTGAACTAAGGGTGCACACCCAATTATTTTATAGCAAGAAGATGCAGTGCAATTAATGTCGAGCTACCTTAGTTCATTGCTTCATGCTTGAAGCTATTCGCGAATGCACCACACAAAAATTAAGAATAGCGGAATCAAAATAATCAAAATCGCGGGGTACAGAGGGAGCCAATGCGGTGTCGCGACGCGTGTAAAATATTTTCGATGGCTACGGTGAGGGATTGGAACCAAAAACCGTAGACTAGCCTCTGCTAATGCATCACAACAATTAGAATAAATACTGTTCCACTAACACCGCGCACGGTGAGGTATAGAAGCGTCCAATGGTAAATGTGAAAAAAAATTGAAAAATTGAACAAGCAACAAAATTCGTTCACTGCATTGCGAGCGTATTAGTGATCTATTACAAAGCTATAACGGACTTATTGACACACTTTTAGCGTTCTACATAATTTTCACGGCTTGTGAACGAGCATCGAAACAAATTGAAGAAAATGGTGGAACCAGCGAGTTTCAAAACGTCATCACCGTAAGCAGTTCTGATCACTGCTTTCTTCCAGTCTATCTGTAAGGTTCTAAAGTCCAGAAAACTGGAACATTTTTTTTCAGAATCCCTTGGAGGCCCTTTTGAGAACGTTCATCATGACAATTGGCGAGTTCATGGTGCTTTACAAAGAAATGGCCTCATGTGATTCTATGCTTATGAACTTCATCGGAAAAGTGTGTTCATTTCCTTCGATATTTTCAAAAAATGAAATCCAACAAGCTTTTCTTGAATTTTACGGATGTTTTTGCCAATAGCTTAGTGATTATTAGTGAAATGAGAAATGATTGTGTGAGTCACATCGTGAAAGCACAGCTGTTTGATATAGGGCGGAGCAATCTGGTGACACCCACTTGCCCGTTGTTACATCCCCCTCATTTGCTAAGACGAAAAAAGTGCGTACCAGTGAGGAATTTTGCTCAGCGCGATTTTGGGGTAGTGAAATATGAACGATGCGGTAGTAGGCAAAAAAGACGCCTGTTACGCTTGCCAGCCAGGACACTCGAATTGCGTCGGGAGTATCTGTCCAGTTCACACATTATAAGAACGCTGTAACTCGTAGCGACAGGGGTAGCAAGAAATTTATTGAGCACGGTGGCTGATTTCGCGTGAAGCAGTGACTCAGCTCGAGTGTCCTGGTCTACCTTAAGGAAAATCGGGTTAGTAAAAGATTAAGTGCCGAGGATTACTTCATTTTCCGTAGGATCCTAAGAAAAGTTGTCCACCCATGAAGAGAAATCCACTCAGGGTGGCGGAATAATCAGAAGAAGCTAATCCGCCCTTCAAAATGCGATCGTACGATCCTTGAAATTCGTAGCTATCCGCGTTACCTCCCTGATGGAACGAATTCCTTGAAAAGGGGGCTCAGAATGTAACATCGGATCCCACGGGATGTGGCGAGGTCCGTCAACTGGCAACACATAAATTCCTCCACCCCCTCCCACCCCGCTAGTCTTTTTGCGATCCCCATTTTCATTTTTCTTCAGGTTATTTTCCTTATCTTTGAAATTTTCGTCTCTATACTGCAATTTAACCTGCTGATTGCTATGATGACACGTACATATGAGACGATTTTTGAGACAAAAATGGAATGGAATCGACAGGTAGGGTCTTTTTCGGGGCACTATGGCGCATATTTTAGTAGAGTCTATCATTCGGGTTTCAGTGGGCACAAGTGATCCTGATGTTGGAGCTATCGTTGTCACCACAGGAACGGCTTATGCACTTTCTGAAGTACTCACGCCCAACGGGGGTAAACAAGCGTGTTAGAAGCTACGTAGTTAACCGTAAGAATGGAGTGGTAAGTCACTCACCCATTTCTTTATATGGCCCCCTTCTATAAGAAATGAACTTTTCAGGGTGACGGTATGTCACATGACGAGAAGATGAAGCTTCGTGAAGAAAAAGCTGAACATGTCCGTGATGAGAAACGATTGCTGATGAAGAAGAGGAATAGGGTAAGTCATCGGGTAAATAAGGCACCTTCACCCATATTGGGGGTGAAATACTGACCTCAACATGACTACTAACGCTAGTCTGCAGTGCTGCCAGGGAGAGGATATTCGGATTGGAGCACTTTTGCTGGGAATTTTTGGGGAGTGTCCGTCCAGTTAGCACATTATATACTTTTCGTGAAGTCAAGCACGGTGTCCAGAAAAATTGCAGTGCAGCTACCCACTTCTCCTAAATTCTGTAGCAAGGAGACCTGAGGGTGTGCAATAAATACTGTTGCAAGGTAAAAAACGAATATCTCTGGCAAAGGTAGAGCAAAAGAAACGAAAATAGGATGATAGTTATAACGATTTCGAAGAATATATTATAATCATTTTTCGACTCGACCTCCTTGATTTCGGATGACGGCATAGATATTAGGGTAGCAGTCGATGGCAGGACGCAGGTAGTCAACGTGGAGTTTTGTCCACTTCCGTTGAAGGGCAGCCTTGAGGGACTCCAACTTTGATGAGGTGTTGCACAGGCCTCCTCTTCTCAGATATCCCAAAACGGCGTAGTTCAGAGGGTTGAGATCGGGCAAGGAGCTTCTCGTTCGAGAAGATCGTCCTCAGGTCTTCTCTGGTTCACGTCCTGTCATCGGCTGCTGCCCAAGCACCATCACCCGAAATTGAAGAGGTTGAACCGAAAAGTGATGATAACATACATATTGCTCAAAATCCTTATGAACATTTTTCATCCAATTTTCGACTATTTTGTCGCACTCTTGCCAAAAATATACTATTTTTACAGCTTTCAAATACTCAAACTATGAAACTTGAACTAACCCTCCGAACACTCTCCTTGTACTTTTGAAGTTCGATCTCCGGAGGATATTATTCGTTCCTTGGCAGTTACCAACCCTCCAATGGGCTATGTGTACACGACGTCGAAGAATGCACTCACGTAGTAAACAATCCTATCACATGAAGGCTATTACTCTCACATCCTTCTCGCATTAAAAAATGGGGAAGAATTTCCAGAAGTTTCTCGTTTTTTACAGGAGCAAGAAATCAAGGAATATACTATTCGGGAGCTGGCCCGACATTCGCGAAATGGTTATACACCGACAATGCGCAACGGCGAAAAACTTCATAATAGTTAAAAGTATCGTCCACAGGAATCCTACCTACCAATCTTTCCAGATCGTAGGGGGTAACAATCGTATTTTACGGTGACAAAAAAAACCTCTGCGCGGAAATTCCCGTCTATAAAATTTCAAAAAAACTCACAATTGTTCGAATTTTGTGCGAAGTTTTCCTCAAACAGTTCATGTTAGAGGAATGACATCAGAAATGGAGCAGGTGGGCAAAAAAAAAACGTTTCTACAGCACATCTGCCAGGCTACATTTGTCTTCAAACGCACTTCTTTCGAAGTGATTTCTGGCCACGCCTCTTGTCTCCGACCTGTCGTAGAATATTTTACAGGGCTTTTCTTTGTAACAATCCCAGTACCCGTAATTGTTCATGTGATTTATATTGCGCAAACATCCTCCGTCCATTTATTCTCGGAGGGTTTGATGCGGCGTCGCAAATACGAAAAGCACCGTAGTTTCACAACGCGATGGATGCGACGCCACCCCACATTAGCCCCCATCTTGCACCACACCCATTTGTTTATTCAATAGAAGGTACTGCATTCCTGTGAACGATTTTTTAAACTAGTAGTATTTAGTCGTTTTTCTCGGTGTTGTTTGTATTTATTTGTATTTACCGGTGAAGTTTTCCGTGAAGTGATTTTGATGGTACGTTCATGTGTAGATGGATAATCTGCAGGTGTAAAACATTCCAGTCGCTAAGTCTTGCACATAAATCCCCTTCCGATTTTGGCTTATACGCGGAAAAGCAGTGTTTCACAAAAGTTATACGCGGTACAAACCCAGCTACCACAATCCTACCATAACCAAACGCATTCCTCATTCGTGCAGTTGCGCAGTGAAACCTTTCCTAAACACCGGGGGCCTGCAGAAGACCAGCTTTCATAGTTTTCGCGCAGATAGGCACAGAAAATTGATGGCAGGTGCTACTGTAAGACGGCTACTGTAGGCAGACTATTACGGTAATGTTATGATGATTAGGTTCGTACCGTACATAATCATGTGAGTACCTATGACGGTTCGGTCGAACAAATATAATTGTTCTCAAATAAGTCTGAACGAATGCACGTTATAATTACGAATGCATTATAATTTTTAGTGAAAAATTTATTCAAATTTGAAGACTGTGAGATCTACGCAAATTGAGTCGGTCTTTGCAATGACATGGCACCACGTTTCATGCCGCCAGAACCGTCCAGACCTAATTTTGACAATTCCGTTCGTATAACTCGCTCCATTTCGTAACCGTACTTGATCTAGAAAATGTTGGCAATGTTCCACGGCACTGCAAACTCGTATAGCTGCAAATGGGCGTGGCGATTTACCTGATTCGCAAGGAATGCCGATAATACCGTCCAAGCTTCGGCGGTGATTGGACAGACATCATTGGGGCCATGATCTAAAACTGATAATACGAGATTTATTCGTTATAAAATTCATAGACGAAGGCAGTTGCGGAACGCTTACGTTCGGCCTTACTGTCCCATATAAGAGAATAATGTTGACCTAGACAATCGCTATGCTCCCGTATCGAATCCACACAAGAGAGACTACCCCTCGAATGAATTGTGGGTTTCGGCGTGGAAAACGAGGAGAACGAAGCCGAGACCTGCATCTGAAATGCCTTCATTTGGAGTAGTAATTATAAATATGCAGGTAAACTAGGAAACAAAAACCCAGCTTTTGTAAAAGTATGGGCGTCCCATTCACAGTCACCGCTGCTCTTTCACTCTCGACAAAGTAAGGCGCACCAATACGGAAAGAGCTGTATCAGACGGGTGTAAACTTATGACAAGAAATCGCTTCGTGGCGTCGCATTCGCGGCGCCATCAGGACGAGTCGTTTGGAATTTCGCTCAAGTCGCAATGTGCTGGTACCGTGAAGGATTACAAAGATTGCAGTTTGGAAGCTTCGCAAATCTGCTATGTTGTTGTTGTTGCTGTTCCAACAGATAAAGCTGCAAACGACTCGCACCCGCCGCGCCGCTCGCCGCGGGCGGCCACGTGGTTTTTTGTCGTGGCTGTACACACCCGTGTCAGACAGTTCATTTCCTTACTAAAAGTTTCCATGTTAGAAGCTTTTGCTTTGATAGGAAAAATAATTTATTCTCAAAGATAGCTGCAAAGCGTAAGAAAAAAGCAGCGTGTATTTACCGATTTTCGCCACGCAGCATGCTTTCCGCAAGGTGCATTTACTAAATAGGTAATTAGCTCCGGCAGTGATTCTGACAATTTTCAAAGCACCCTCTCTTCTTCCTCTGCAGCAAATGCAGTATCGATTGTATGTGAACGTTTCAAGGTACCAATCGCGGTGGAGCGGAGGTCCCAGTGGTCGCCGTGGTACCGCCAAACAAACATACCACCAACCCTGACTTCATTCAGAACTGTCGACCGAACTACTAAAAAGGTTTTTAACTTCTAAAAACTGAAATTTTATTACTGGGAACGGCTTCTAACATCGTGATCTATAGTGTCATCATATTATACCAGTTGGGCTGGCGCACACTACTGCGCACGTCACACATGGAAGCATGCTCGATCGATATCGATCGATCAGTATTGTCATTCGAACGGTTTGCAGAAACAGGGAATTCGCAGAAACGGGAAAAGGAAATCAAATCCCTGCCCGTCAATCTCGTCCCTCCGCACCAATCGATATCGATCGAGCTCATTTTGCATGCTTCCATGTGTGACGCGCACAGTAGTATGCGCCAGCCCAATTGGTATCTAAAATTCATGGTCCCAGCTTTGCTGCGATGCGAGATATGAATTTCGTGACAGACAGACGGACAGACACATACACACAGACAGACAAACGGATTATATATAGCAGTGATTATTATACCAAAAGTCTTGCAGGATTTTCTTCGATCATCATTTTTTATTATATTTATTCCAACAAGCAACAGTAAGGCAACGGGTCCACCATTGTTATCGACAACACTCTGCCACCACATAGGTAGATCGTTGATTCCCTCCAAATAGAACTCTGGGTTCTGAGGGTCGAAGAAGTCAGCGGTCGCCTTTGCAAGCAAGTCATAATCAACGAATTTTCTCTTGGCCAGGAAAAATTTTAGAGGATGGAATGGTGACAGTGCATACGCACCCAGCAGCTCCACCATCTCACCATGGCTGTTCGAGAGGAGGGCCGGAAAAAGTCCACGGTCACCCTCCTTCATGACGACGCCCGCTCCCTCTTGTACCAGCATCTCGTGTAAGAGCATTCCTTAGGCGTCTCAGAAGCAGCACAGTCCCGAGTGTGGTTTGTCCACCATTTCAATCTTGCCGTTGCTGGAGCTGATAAATCAGCGGCGCACCGTCTCCTAGCTCACACATCCCTTGCCTAATGCAGCGTTGATGGAGTCGCAAGCTTCCGTCGCTTTGGTGACGCGAAACCACTCACGGTAGATGACACCGCGTGTTTGGTGGCTATCGACTACGAGCATTGTAGCTTAATCCACGGAATCTTGCGGGTCAATGTATACATTGTTAGAAGACTCAGAGAACAATCTACCATATTCCTGAATCGCCTAGACCTGTCACGATGTAAACAAAAGTTATTGCTTTTTTTAGAAAAATCCTACAAGACTTCTGGGACAACCAAATAGTATATGCGAGTGAGTACATCTCCCTAGTGTTTCAGAAACGTGCGGAAATCTTTGTGGCAAATTCGATTGAAGGGAAATGAGCGAATCTCGCACTGGAAATGCAATTTGCTGAGACGTATGGTCGTTAAAGCAATTTATCATATTCAAAGAATCCTTTAAATTGGATAGGCAAGAAGTATCGAGCGCAATGAAAAACTTGCGAGAATCTGAGCGTCGCAGATTGAAAATGAATGAACGCAAGTTCGAACAATCAGCCGTAGAGTTGACAACTCTGCTCAGCGTGGGCACCTTCCCCATGGAGTGCGCCGAAGAACACACTTTAAAAGCTCTCAATTTGTTAAGCAATTTAAGTACCTGTTCCTCTTCAGCGGGTTTTTCAGCATCTGTCAACGACTTGTAGGACTTTTCTCTTTCACTGGAGTTTGAGCTTTCCTTTCTGCTTGGAACTTTCTGAAAAACTGATTTAATACATGCACACATCACTTGCATAAGCGTATTAGGATACATAACGTAGCAAAGCCGCCTATTCAGCTGAAAAACCATTTTTTTTGCTTTCGACCCACAAAAGTCTACAGCGACAATTATATTCTAGAGGCCAATTTAAGAGTAACAGAATGGACAAGGTACCGTGCAGTCAAGCAATGCTATCGTATTTTGCCCGTTGGGAGAATCAATAGGGAGAAGGCTGATTTCGTGACTGTTGGAATGCATACAGTAAAATGACGTGATTAATTTATAAATAAGTAAGTGATTATTATTGATGAAACCAATGTTCAAAAGGGGGAAAGAAGAAGGAAGTAGTTTAAGTTGCCTTTCGCACGTTCCCTTGGACGTAGGGCTAAACTCAGAGACAACATCCTCTTTGTTCATAAGTCAGGGAAAGGAGGCCATGTTTAGGGTAACATCGATTTATTTAATTTACGAATTAAACTGAGTGCGAACGATTTACGGGATTGATCGCAAAATGAAAGAGGTCGTTTCATGTACAGGGGTGCCAAAAAAAAGTAACATAGGGAAACGAAGAGGATATAAGTATTGGGGCAATTTTTCCCGAAATGTTCCTCTAAAACCAGAAGCAACCTGACACTCACCACTATCTCTTTCATCAAAATACGGAGCCTTCATTCGGCGCAGTCGGGCTTCAGACAACCGTCGGTATCAAAGTCCGCTTAAAACAGCGGAGCCATGTTCCGTGGTAGGTCTTTTGTGGGAAGCTTCCTAAGGATTGGTCCTTCGCTTCGTGGAAGTCACAGAGCCCTTGCTGCTCGAACAGCGCTGCTATGATCCGAAGTACCACTTTTCATGCCTCAAACCTGCCTCCGGAGGAATTTCGGTGGTAACAGCACGTTCTGGTTTGGAAACGAAGGGTACTGGGAACCCGGAAAAAACGGAATGTTTAAGAACACCACCCAATATGATTCCCCTCAGGTACCCAGTGTGAACGGACTTTAGCAAGGTTGTGAACGAGGGCGACGAAACTTCGGATTTTGCCCAGTTGAGGTGACACATCTTGTTCACTTCTTCCTCTCTCCCGTTCCTACTCGTGCAGAAGGTTGTCATGGAGTATAGTGATAGAGCGAAGACTGCTCTTGAATCTGGGGATGAAGATACCTCGTTAGAATTTGCTGAAGTTCGTCTAAAGTAGGGTTGAAAGTGGAGGAGATAAAATTACTTTTCTGACATCCCCTCTATAATATGTGGTCAATCATTGAATATTCTTGAATTAGATTACTTAACTATTTGTTCGGAATTGACTTGCTATATGTGGAACCTATGCAGGTCACTGACATACAGATGCAGATCCTATCATCATGGTAGAGGACTTACTTCATGGGTGATGTGATACTTAAAGGAACGTCCACGGAAAAATAATTTTTTCTGTTATCCAAATATTGTTGTATTTGCCTAATGTAATCCACATGCAAAGTTTCACGCGAAAAGAAGTGTGAATCCGGTTCAGACACAGCACCACAAAGTCTCGGTCGGGTGGGCGGGGTCTCCGTGCAAGTGCCCGCGAGGTCTTCGTGCGAGTGCCCACACTGTCGTCCGCCGTGGTCGGAGACACATTGTAGGAATAGAAAATTACGTAAACAATCCCACTCCTCGTTCCCAACAGCGGTGGACAAGGGGACGGAGCTTTTACTCGGAGGCCCCGCCTCGGCCGAGAATTTGGGGAGCTGTATGTATGTCTGCCGAATTCACATTTTTTTATCGCGAAGCAAATACAAATTATTAGGCAAATACAACATAATTATATAGGTGACAAAGAAACTTGTTTTTCCCAAACCCCTGGTGACTTGATGGATCTTCCGCCGCAGATTCTTGCGCTGCTGCTCTCATCATCGACTCCCTGATTTCAGGGCACTAACAGGGATTGAGTTAGGAGGCCAATTACGTACGTGCTGCCACTTCAGTTCCAATTTTCACCGGATACGCTTAAGTGCCGTTTTCTTCTTAAACTCGACACGTTTCTGCTCCAGTGAAAAGCCCCTACCTAACACCAACGATGGATAAAACCAATACTTCCGTAGCAACGCAGCAAAGTACAACCTCATAAAGCAAAAATGTCCACCCTAAAAATGTCGGGAAATGGAAGGGAGCAAAAAGGGAGTGCGTGCGAAAGAATGTCACCCAAATGAGCCTTGACTCAGTTAGCGGACGGTCGACGAAGCTCGGCCGCGAAGTTTACGTTGGTCGATTAGGTGGCTATTTTACGGCGATGACAAAAAAAATGCCATAAATAATCGAACGAACTTCTATGCCTTGATGGTCGCCTTCCTGAAGTTGTGTGGCCGTGTGATTCAGGGCATTCGCTAATCGTTCAAAGTACACGGCAGAAACTCGCTTTGGATAGACAGCATAAGAGGCACCAAAGTCTCGTAGGACATCATACGATGTGGATGGATCACGTAGACGTCTCATCGCTTCCGACATAGCTGTCACGAATCTCTGAAAAGAATTACGTGATGGATATCGGAAATATACTGCGGTTTGGCTGATCAATATCGATCGATATGGATTACGCCATGCGTTTGACTGCCTTTCAAAGCCACAGATATCGGTAGTTCATTTACTAGCTGTTCAGCGATTTTCGAGTTCAAAAACAACTTGATATGCATCTCAATAATCTTATCCCATAAAATAACTCTAGCGGACGAGGCCAGGTGGGGGAAGGGTGGGTAGAGAAGGGGAGGGGGGGGCTTAAGGCTTGACAGGAATATGATGATAAAACTTCGACTACGGTATTCCTTGCCGATTTTTTATGGGTATGGTTGTTAACAGTTTTAGTTTATAGGATGGTAAAACGACCTTATCCATCAGCAGTAGGATGAAGATTCGAGAAACCGCTGATGTCTCCTTACCACCCCCTATATCACTTCAAAAATTCAGGGTCCCAGCTCTACTGCGACGCGAGATATGAATTTCCACCCATTCGCCCATTCCCCTTTCTAGGATGCGCCAAGCATTCTAGTTGCATTCACAATTTTCAAATGCCTCACACAACTCTGCTACCTGCTCGCCTTTCTCGGAATGCAAGGACTGGTCGCAGTAGACGGACATTGATCCAAAATTTTTTCTCCCGCACCACCTTATAAACGAAAGTGGAATCACTTATCACTACCCTCTTCTCCTCCCCTCTTTGAAGGATAAAAAATAAGGTTTTCGTCAATCAGTCCCTTCCTGGAGTTCTACCTGGTTTCGTTTCGTGCTCAATTACTGTATGTGAAGATGATTTTACAAAAATAAATTTGGTTACGGTATCACGCCCTTACATCCTGAATTTATACGACTGTGCGGACCTACAGAGTTTCTTCCTTACCTGAACATGTATTTTGAAATTGATGTGATTTCTCCAGTTTGGTTCTCCCTTAAGATCCAAATAAGCTAGATAATGAGGATGTTCAGTGAATATACTTTCGAACATACGTCTTCCCAGTTCGTATACTGTGGCTGAAATACGCAATGTGTTAATATGTGAAATTGACCGATAAGCAGAAGCAACCAGAATGACGACAGCCCTCGTATGATGGATAGCTAGTGTAGCCTATGTACTTTCAAACAAACTCAGCTTTCATGCAACCCATCTTTCAAATTTTTCAAAAGTTCACCAAAATAACAGAAAGTCAGCATGTTGAATGACGTCTGCAGAAAAACTCATGTGTCATGCGCATGTCCCTCCCTGTCTGTTTATGATGAATGACAAGCTCAGAGTTCAAATGAAAAAAAAAACGGATGAGCCGGACTTTTTTCGTCCTTACCAGATTCCATTCGATTCCATTTCCGCGTTAACAATGCCTTTTGATGCAACGTCAGACCGGTTACACTGCACACCACCTTCCTCCGTGAAGTTCTTAACGACAATGATTCATCTGAGCGATGATCTGAAACTAAATGAGTTGACTCACCGAGTTCGACACGTCTTCGATCGTCGTGGTGGTCTGTCGGTCATACATCGACGACTAGAACCGTCTGATCGGACCGATGGGACTGATGGCACCCTAAAAGGCTTATTTCAAAGGTTCACTCGCAAATTATCAACAATTCAACCCCGAAAGGAGGGGAAGCTATATTGTTTTGAGCGGAATCCGACTGCTGGTTGCCATCTACCATCAGCGCGGAGGTGGGGTAGCGACAAGTTCCCGCTAGTACTGTCATGGTAGCGACCATTAAGGCCAACTACACCACCGACATTGATCACTCATTCGTGAGAAAAAACGGCTGGCCCTGGTAGGTGACTGCATATGCCAAATCACACTCAAATACCACAGCGAAAAACGAGAATCCAGCCGAGCTAGAGCTCTTCAAAATAAGGATGAAGCGTCAGGGAAGGCGCCACCGCGAAGGCTCTGAGGGCAAAGAGGCGCCGATCACGTGGTCAGGGACGCAGCGAAAATTTGAGCTACACGCTGACGGCTGCCTCAAATGTTGCCCGGTGAGAATTCAAACGAAATGCGGTTTTTTTTACGATTTCTGCTCTAGAACAAAAGGGATTTCTCGATCCCTTTCGTGTGCTCCTTAAAGTGTTTCTCTTCGAAGTGATTTTCAGAGGAATCAGAATTGTGGAATTTTCGTGTGCGATTCATTTAATGACATTTATGAATAACGTGGGATGTGATAACGTCCTCTACCGAACTTTCTATTATTTTTTTCAGAACATCCAACTGTGCTCCTTTCCGTATGAGGCGCGCGGCCGTAAGTAGCACGGAAGTTCCAGCGTTTTGTGGCCTAGTCAAAGTTAAACGGGTGACGTGAACATGCATGAGTTACTGGCCCCCTTGAGATTTCATTGAGGCTTATGGCTTGTCAAGCGGAATGTATTAATTTGGCATTCATTTCCGTTTGTGGTCTGTTAGACAGACCTTCGCATTTGATTTCGACATAACTGCAACTTCCCACAAGCACGGTTCCTCACTTAGGATTTCGATGAACGATCGATTTCCCAAACTCGAATTTCAGCACCGATAGGACACTGTCAACTGCGGGAGTACGTTTAAGAGAACGAACAGAATGCTGTTTTGGACGACGGTCAATACAATCTTCAATCGGTGCGTTAGTGGGATTTCACCAGTGGCTATCAGTGGCGATGAATAAATTTTAAAAAATTTGTACTATTAGGTCGAGGAATTTCTCGTCATATTTTTTGTACTCTGTTTTTCACATCACTCCCTTCATCTTTCGACAAAGCTTATATATATTTTTGATAGAGCTTTTTTTGCTCTACAAGATTATGCCACTAATCTTTTGAATACTCCCATAGTTTGATATTCCTGAGGCTTAGAAATGGAGTACTCAATCAAAGCCCACCCGCACTTTCTTCGCAAAACAATCAAGATTTTACCAAACACATTTTCGCACAAGAAATCCCTCAATTCTAACAGTAGATGGCTCAGTGATGCCTTTTTCCCTCATTTGATTCCATCTCATGGGAAAAGGTCAGCTTTTTTGGATCTCGATGCGCCTAAAGTGCAAATTTTTTCCTACAAATCACTCCATTGCTAAACCTAAAAATAACAGACAATCAAACGATCAGAAGCAAATGAAACCTTTCTGTAGAGCAGGAAAAGCTCTATCGAACGCATACATAAGTTCCTCGAAAGGTGAAGAGAACTTTGCTAAACACAGAGAATAAAAAACGACGGAAACATATTTCTTAACCTGATATATATGATGCCCTCGGGTACGCTGGCCCGCAAATTTGTGTTGGATAATCTGTTGCAGCCCACTTGAAGCCAAGTTGTCGGGCGAGCTGCCGAAAAATTCCCTTAACGCATACCCACGTAGGAATGACACCCAGGTTTGAAATGTGCAAAACCTCGGTGATGGACCTCTTGAAAGCATGTTGGTCAGGTACCTACGAGGTATTGAAGTAAGGTCCCTTAGGATTTCACTATCAATAGAAGTACACAAAAAGAACAGAAGTGCTCACCGTGTTATCCCTGGTAATGGTGACTGGGACTGTGCACGATGTTTTGATGCCATCGAATCAGTGGATTCCGCGTTGCCCATTGGAAACGTTTCTGAAAAAAAAACAGAAGTCATATTAAATAATGAAAGCTGAGGTTGGACGGCAGCTGAAATTGAATGGCTTTTGTTTCTGGGTAAATGAGCGAGTTAATATGATCATCATGGAAATAATAAAAATCTCGTGAAGATTCGATCCATTACGAAAATATACGATATAATGAGGAAACCGATAGCCATTTGCTAGAAAATAAAGCGGAAAATCCTCCTGCCACATAAATACTGCTCGTTATGGTTTAAATGTATTATTCGCAATTCGTATTTTGGCCACGCCTCTGCTGTGCCTTTCGCAGTGAACAATGGTTTTTCAGTAACTTTACTACATGCAGCAAAACTCTACGCGCCTCTAAAAGCTAAATTTTACAAGGGATGTGCACAAAATCCTGTCAACTTTATTATATACAATGGGATGGAAGAAACAAAGAAGGAAAAAAAGATTTAGTCCGAAGAAAAAGCATGCAAACGAAAAATTCCATAAAGGCTCCGTAAAGAGAGCTTCTCCAGCCATCTCCATTTGATAAACCTCTAACGGAATGTGCAGAACAATGAGAGGAAATTCACGCTCTATCGAATCGAAGGTGATGCGCATGATGTCAGCGATGTGACAAGCTTCTCCCTCCTCCCTCACTACGTGCCGCCCACTCACACACATCCTTTCCTGATTCGCAATTTCGTGCTCGTAATTTCTTTGTTTACGTCATGTTGTTGTTGCTAATTTGTTAACCAGCTCGTCAGTACACGTCGAAAGCATCAATGCGCCCGCGGCAAGAAATGATGAGGAATTCTAGATTACACGGATGTCTCCGTGATCCATTTCGAATCACAAGGTCAACATCCTTTCCGTGGCACGCTGCGCACTCATCTTATGTGGTCGTTGAAGACTTTCAATTAGTGTGTTCAAAGCAGGGAAGCAACAGGTAACCGAGGTGTCTCACCACTAAACTATCGATCGCAATAAGGTGATTCTGAGCGTAACAAAGTCTGAACAAACACAACAACGCCCGCGCTCATACTTTGCGCAGGCTGGCAGGGCTACGTTCACAGGTAGCTAGGCAAAGTAGAATGGGGAAGTGCAGAGACGAAGCAATCAGTGAGACAGAGTGGCATAGGCGGAGACGCAGAGACACGCAGCCATACCCCGCCGCCGGTGTCGCAAAGTATGAACACGGACTAAAGAAGCTCTTACCATTGTATGCATGATATCTATATATATACAGCTGATTTGGAGCATGCGGCATGTAATTCTCCACAAATGAATGAATGAAGCCATTTGCATGGCTCAACCCTGGTGATTAGCCACAGAGACAATTTTTACCTTTTCTTTATCAAAAGAAAAACAAAGTGAATATGTACAGCCTGTGGATGTTTCTCAGCGGAATGGTGAAAAAATGCTCTGGAAAGACTGAGAATGAAGTGATTAGTTTGACAAAAATGTTAATAAAACAGATTTTTGGTCAGCTACAATGAAGCGTAGGCCCCCCTTACAAAAGGAGCAACCAGGCTCTCAAAGGTAGAGTGACGAAGCAAAGCAGGGAGATGGAGAAGGTCCTCAAGCGATCCAGTAGTAAAATGAGTCGTTCTATTGATGTGTACTCTTTCGAGAACGCACAAAAAACATGAAATGAACACGTAGAATAAAAAAACGAAAAAAAGCTGACAGCATCGCACTGCATTAAACATGGTAATTATTGGTGAAGACATCATAATTAATGGAATAATGTCAGTACGAAGGCCCCTAAACTGATAACAAGTAGCTACTATATGATGGTAATGGCGCACGCACAGGTGGCGCTGCATCAAACCAACGTTCCGGGAACCAAACTCGGATAGTGCCCACATGATTGAACATAGCCTTCCATTTCCCGTTCGCAATACTTTGGCGGCGACTCAAAAATGGTCAAAATGGCTGACCCTGCAAATCCTATATGCCTCTGTCAGTGAGGGGAGGGGGGGGGGGGCGAAAACGGCTTATGTGTTTTTAATATACAGTAATCGTGCAAACAGACAGACATCCTGGGAAGTTTATTGGATTTTATGTATGATCCTATGAGCAAAAAAAGCGACTCAAAAAGCGTTCTAGAAGAAGAACCTACTCATCTTTATCATAAATCTCTTCTTTCCAATTTATTCAATACTAAACTTCTTTGGGAAAGGTTTAAAGACCACCATACGTAGCGACTCCGCCTATCTTCCCAATCTCTCCCAATCAATAGGAGACAAAGTGGCATAGGTTAGCTTGGAAAACATTAGTGGTAAAAACAGACGTATAAAACTAGAAGTTCATGGGATTTTTCAAAGATTCACCCCAAATGTTTTGTGTAGGTCAGAAAGAGGCAAGGAACATTCTCCAGTCCATCTATTACCTCGATCATAAATCATCCCTAACTTCAGCCAATAAAAGAACAACGTCTCTTCTTTCTTAGGGCTGCCTAAAAGTCTCCTCCCCTCCTCCCTCTTCAGATGCCCAAGTAAAACTGAAAAAATAGCGTCTCTTACTTCTTTCTTAGGGCTGCCTAGAAGTCTCTTCCCCCGCTCCATCTTCAGATGCCCAAGTACAACTGAAAAATTGGCTAGGAGTTGTATACTTCTCCAAAATACTAAAGGCAATATGGACCACTGAACCATTTTCAATACACTAATTTAAATGTGTTTTAAAAATTTTTCTTCCTTATTAAAGGGAGCGACACTGAACGGAAACATCACAGTGATCGAAGGCAACAGCTGTACTTCCTTGTTCTTCGAGAGCAAGAAAATCTGAGGTCGACTACTCAGTGAAAACTGTTTTGATGGATGAAAGTGATACTAACTCAGCTGTACAAAGAGTATCGACCGAATTTGTATTCAGATAATCCCACAAAGTTGAAGAGAAGCCGTCTGTCCGACGCAAATTGAAGTACATATTAGGTTGTCCCGAAAGTTCCGGAACACCTCGACCTCTTTCTTTCAAGTTTATTTCTTTACAACATAAAGCCTTTTGCAGCATGTCATATATCATTGGGAAGAAATTTTCTACTCTACAGAATGACATGTCTTGTTGACTGAAATGTGTTTATGTTGTTAAGAAATAAATTTGAAAAGTGGTCGAGGTGTTCCGGAGCTTTCGGGACAACTAATAGATTAATAGGCGTCTATTACCTAGCATTCACCGTTTTGAATCCCAGCAACTACTAGTTTTCGAAGTGGGTTGATGGCGTTTTTTTTTCGTAAAAAGTCGCCCAGCGCAGCTATGTAGTACAGCCGGAAGAAATTAATCAAACAGACGAAAACTTGGCAAGCTGTCTCATACGAAATGCGTTAAAGCACAACATTGACCGGGGGTTTTCCTCTGTTTGGCCATCACATACATAGCTGCGCGAAGATGTGTGTATTCCATCGGGAATCCACATCTCATGGCAATACCCGCTGGCATACACCCCGATCGTCTTTTATCTTTGAAAATCTCACCCCTCTCGCCATGTTTTCAACGTAACGCAAAAGATAAATGAGTTATGTATACAATTCTGGGGAATGGAACGAATCCCAAAAAATATAAGCGCAATAAAATGGCTAATTAGGCTGTATTCAAGCATTTGAGTACATGGAACACGCTAAATTGGCTGATATGACATCATCGGAGGTTGAACAAAAAGGCAAATGATACGATGATGTTAATTATACGATGATTTCATATTTCACGACTACTTAGCAGTCCTCTATCTCTATACGCTAGGCCGTCGCACTAAGACAGGTTAAACATGCCTTGAAGGTCGTATTGGAGTGATAATAGGTATGTCCCATTATTAGAGAAAGTGCGCGTCGCGTACAAGCTAGGAGTGCCGTAAGTAATTGGGTCCTGAAGCGATCACTGTGCACTAGGCGTTGTTCAGGCGCAAGACACGGTAGTTCCTCTATGACCCAACAACATAAAGCTCCCTCAACTCGCACGCATCGCACCGCACTACGCACGCGGTGACTGGAATTTTCTGTTCTAATGAAATGGAGCGCAATATATTATAGTGGTCGATACGCGATTCGTTTGAAGTACACATTGTGGGAAATGCCTCATCACTGAAGTACAAACTACCCACGGCCCTCCTCCCTCAAATTCACTCACCGAAACCCAGGCAACAGTTGCTTCAAACAGAAGGAGATAAAAGCGAGATAAGATAGATGAAGCCGAAGAAAGAAAGGATAAAAGGAAAGAAGAATAAAAAACAATGACGAATTCGATTCGAAGGGCAGAGAGCTCGATGCCCTCAAACATCTGAGTTTATGATCGGGATCAGGGAGCGGGGAGGGACAAAATTCGTTCATCGGTCTTGGATCCTTACGCTTCCTATGCCTAATCAAATCCACGCCCTTAGCTACAATCATTCACTCATCAGCCTGTTTCAGTGTGTTGGATTATGGACTCAGGTGCATTGGCAGACAGAAATGCTCCCCCTCCTCCCATATTCACACAGTGCCGTGATTTGCTCCAGCCATGTGTGCTAAGGCTAGGTTGGACGTGAACAAGATTCTATCCATAGACTGGGGTACCAGTGCCTACTACCATTGATTCAGCCCAGTTTAACTAAAGAAGACGGGGATCGTTCATTTGCATAAAGATCATGCGCGATGCTACGGTATAAAAGGGGAAAACCATAGAAAAAATGGCTAAATTTGACACCAATTCAAGCACAGAACGTAAAACTTATAGAATATAAAGAAAAATTGCGAATGACTTGGCTTCAAGTGGACATGGGGAGAAGTCATTTTCGTCCAGATTTCCTTAACCTACAACCCATCAAACACAAAAAAAGACGGTGAAGGTGGGAGAGGGGTACAGAGAAATGACTATGATCATCGCGGATTTTTAGTGAGGGGCTGGGGGCTCGGGAGAGAAACTGAAACTTTTGACCCTCCCCCATCCTCACGTTCACATCAAGAAAGCACTCATGTATCCACATTCATATTATGCGAAATGCATTCTTAATACGATTTTTTATCATGAACTTATTAGGGAATTTGTCGCATGTTTAGCTGATTTTAAGCGAAATTCAGCCTCTGAAGTATCACAGGAACGGTCAATCATTGGGTATGGAATTATTTGGGTAATATGTACCATTCTCCCAAAACCCATCCGCGACGATACAACAATAAGACTCCCTCCCCTTCTATGCCTTACTGTTGATGGCATGCTGTGCTTATGGTCAAAGATGCTGAGTTGTGAGAAAAAACTTAGTAAGCAAATAAATAAGTAAATAAATGAAAAGTAATGCTTCTTAAAGGAATCGTCCACGGAAAATGAGTTTTTGTAATACCCATATGTTTATGTTGTAATTGCCTAATGCTGGCCTCATGCAAAATTCCACGCGAAAAAATGTGAATCTGACTGAGATACAGCACCACAAAGTGCGGTCCAGGTGGGCGGGGCCTCCGTGTAAAAGCCTCGTCCCGTCGTCCGCCGTGGTCGGAGACGCATTGTAGGAACAGAAGGTTACGTAAACAGTCCCACTCTCCGTTCTCAACGGCGGCGGACGACGGACGAGGCTTTTACACGGAGGCCCCGCCCACGGGACCGCACTTTGTGGTGCTGTATCTCAGCCAGATTCACATTTTTCGCGTGGAATTTTGCATGAGGCCAAGATTAGGCAAATACAACATAAATATATGGGCAACACAAAAACTCATTTTCCGTGAACGATTCCTTTAAATAAAATAGTGAGCGAGATAAAAACTTCACAATCAAATACGGTCCTAAAAATCACCTAATCCCCTTCAAAATTACCAAAAGACAAGACCCTCCCCCCTTGCCAACCCAAAGTGCAACCCTCAATCCTATATATGTATCTAACCCCCATTTTAGCAGTACGGTAGGCCAAAAATGGTTCTGCTTTCCAAGTAGGAGCCGACGGGCTGTGAAAAATTCATGGCATGCTTATTCGAGCGTAAATGAATATTCCAATAGTTCCGCAACCACTTCGGTGTTATTAGTAATGATTGTTAACCGATTGAATAGCCTGTGAACCAACAACGATTACAAAAAAAAGGTAAAATACCATAAAATAAATGGAGCAATCATTCAGAAGAATTAATAACGCAAGAAATCAGAGAATCCATAGTTTGGAAGCACGCTTGCCAAAAAATGAATTGACCTCGATCATACCCAATTTGGCATGGAAAGGAGGGGCTGAGGCAACATGAAAAGTCCAAATTAACAGCTCCCATACAAAAAATGTATAGTGCATTCCACCCTCGAAGATGTTCTAAAAAAGCTATAATATTATGCATGAAAAGAATAATTAGGCCATAGAAGAAGGATAAGTGATGGAACGACGGCGGCCGTGGCTAAAGGATAATGGGAGTGGTCAAAATCGACGGAGACTAAGAGGCGGCGCCTGAATCTCCGCCTCAGATCACAGCGATCTCAAAGAGATGCAGTTTGCTTTATGATTGAAGTGGACATTTAATGAGCTTTAAGGATGAATAATGTGTTTTGTTGCAAGGAAAATTCCAGGCGGCGGAGATTTCACCAAGAGAAAAGCCGGAAATAGCCAAACTTGGAAATTCTCCACTATTTTTGATTTTTGATTTTTGATAGATGGGTACATGTAAAACTGACTCATCTTGACCAAAATGTACGACATGTGGACTTTGCGCACCGTAAAATATTTAGAAATAGCCGAACTTTACCAAATTCGACGCTTCTCCCCTTTGCGAGAGTTCCACCCACGGATAAAACATGTTTCTAACTGTCTCCCACGGTCTCTAACTTGCTAACATTTTAATTAAGATGCCAATTTATGCCCACAGAGCGGCTCTCCAACAGAGCTCACTTGACTCTTCCCATATAACTCTTGTTCAAACAAATTAATGCCTTTTTGCAGTGAGAGATGACTGGAAACGGCCTTGATTCATCAAGAATTGGGAGCTCCACCTCCTTGTGAAAGCTCCGCCTCCTGAAGAAGAGTGTGTAAGCGCCCTTGGCCTTATTGTTAGTAATTTGAGATATCACACGAAGATCACTCCGGCAACCTGTTAATTCTAATTTACACCTGTAAACCAGCTCCTCTACAAGGTTTGTTTTTCAAAAATTCATTTTAAATAATCAACAGACGGTAGAAAGGTTAATTTATGCAACCAATGCAGATATTTGCACCGATGATTTCAACGATTTAAATGACATTTGATACTTGTGAGAACTTTGCCACTGATCCCACAACAAAACGCCAATTGCGGCGGTACTTTCTTGGAGCGAACGAAACCTTTTCTCGTCAATTGGATTCTAGAAATTGCCTTCGATATAATAATTAGTTGTTCATAAAAATCACAATTCATGAAGATTACATAGAAGCTTGGTTGGAAAGTACTTATCATAAGCAAGGTGTAGGTTAAGCTTTTCAGTAAGTAAGTCTAACCTTTTACCAGAAAATCCTTCAGTAATAAGGTGTTTGTTACAAGGACTGAGATACCTTGATACACACAGTGACGAAGAACTCCATATCGCAACTATCCTGAATAAGACCCCATTGGACAGCAATAAGATCATTATTACAGATTTCACTTCAAGGGTCTACCAAGTTTTCCGGAAAGGGTTCCGGATAGGGGAATGCGGGACGTTCGCAAAAGAATTTTTCTCCACGACTCAGCGCTTGACCTTGTGTCGAGCCATGAACACGCATGGTATCCGGGTTGCCATCCTTGCCCAAAAAAAGAGTGTTTTGGTCATTTTAACGTTGACTTCTCGGTTTCAGCCGCTTGCGAATATTAAAGCGAATACGCTCACTACTATTGAAACGCCCAGAATATTTCCATTCAACGATCTTCCAACGAGCCATTTCATCACATTATGCCATTTTACCAAAATTGTCACGGTGATTAATGGAAAATTGTCCGAACTACTCTAAAAATTACGCTTCCGGGAAAGATTCCTCGCAAAGATGACGAGTATTCAATATATTTGATAGCTATGCATACGTTTCGTGGGATTTATTTGAGTATCATCCGAAAGGTGGTGTGTTTAAGACGGAAAGACGTCAGCACAATTAGTTTTCAATCAAAAAAAACGATGAGTCACATCAAACACGTTGAACTGCTCACGTTCCAAGGCATTCAGAAATGATTGATGGCTGAAAGCTGACGTGCGGGGGCTTGAATAACGCAGTTCTTTTTTGTTCCGGTGATACATTTTTCCTGTCAGTTTTAGCCAGAATTTAAAGAAAAATTCAAAAACAAAGTGTATGTAAATAAATATTCAAGACTGGAAGGTTCATTTCAAAATTATTTCAAAACCTTGTCGAAGTTAGTACCTGTCGAAGTTACGAGGCCCAAATAACAATAAGCTCTCGGCCCAGTGGCTTCTCGGAGATTTGTTACCCACATATTTATGTTGTATTTGTTTGATAAGAGATACAAACTTCACGCAAAAAGTCCAAAATTCGGCTAAGATACAGCACCACAAATTCTTGACAGAATGGGCAGGGCCTCCGAGTAAAACCCCGTCCCGTCGTCCGCTGCAGCGGGAACGGAGAGTGGGGTTGTTCACGTAATTTTCTGTTCCTACAGTGCATCTTCGACAGCGGCGGACGAAGAGCTGAGCACTTGCTCGGAGGCCCCGTCCACTGGGCCGAGACTTTGTGGTGCTTATCTTAGCCAGATTAACATTTTTTTTGCGTGAAACTTAGCATGCAGCCTACATTGGTCAAATAGCACATAAATACATGGGTAGCAAGAAACTCATATTTCTGTGGATGATTTCTTCGAAGCGTGGAAATATGGATAAAAATCTGGTCTTATAAATTAAACAAAACAAAAAAAAAATAAAATGATCAATTGAAAAACAAAATAATCATAGAGAAATGCTAACTAGTAAAAATTATTTGATGAATATTCTGTATTCATAAATAAAAATCAAAATCAAATTCTTCGAACAAAACGTGTGTGGACGACAGAGATGTGGAGTCAGGTGGCGCGAGCTACCGTTAACATGGCCTATGGGTCAATATCCAGCCCAACCGACCCCTCTTATCGCCCCCAGCTAGGTGAATAGGTATCATAACTCATCTGAGAGGATTGAACTTAAGCCAAATCATAATCAGGCGTCATCATAATTTTGAGGATGGTAGAATGCATGGCGCAAAAAGGATAGGAAATCATCCGGGGTCAAATATTTGGAAGTACAGCAGACATAGCTGCCTAGAAGGTGCAGGGACAGGTGGCGCGCACTCGCACTCTCAACGACCGCCCAAGTCTTCAATCCCTTCGAGGGTGGTGACTTGTAGCAGAATCACCTTAGTGAAAGCACTGACTTGTACAGTATTTGGCTCCGGCAAGTCATTGCCAAGTCGCATTCTAAATGGAACTAGAATGCGCGGCGCATTAGAAAGAAGGGACTGATTAACAAATGAAACTTTTATCCATAATATTATACATGCTATTTCTGCACTGTTCAGAAGTGAGACTTACGAAGTTGCTATATGGTATAAAAATACTTCCACAATAAATGAAGAAGTGAAATAGTAATTGATCCACAACCGAGCCTCCTAGGCGACTGAGTGGCCAGTTCTGGAGAGCTTGAAAAGATCTTCAAGTCCACGGTTCCGCGGTGTTGCGACTGTGCAAGTCGTACCATTGTCCAAATTCAAGTTTGAAGCGTTGCGTGCTACCGTGCGACACCGCAGAAACCAAACGCGCCGAAAGGGGCGATGGAAGACATTCGAATTTGGAAACCGGATTAGGAAAATAGCGAATTTTTCGCTGATCTTTTCAAACCAACTTTAGAGGCAGCGGCTCATTGCAATGTAGCCCTTACGGCAGTGACATCATAGCAAACGAATGGAATTTTTTTGCCCAATTTTCGACTTCCCTAGCGATAGATACGAGCTTCATTACGAAGTGACTGCAGTTCTTTCGTTATGCATCGTTGAATTCAATCTTGCATAAATGGACATTGCTTGCTAAAGGTTCGATGTTCCATGTCCTTTGTTGTCTAATCGTCATGCATCACTCCATCCCTAGATTTCTAAAATGATATTTTCGCAATTTAGATGCTGCAAGCCTACGAAAACTCATCAGAGCACCCATACTGAGGCCTAACCGATCCAATTTTTGTAAACTGCTAAGCATACTGCTCGGCATTCACATTCCGCAACGCGATCTGTTCAGAGATCAACTCTGGAGGGCGTGAAGCAGCTTTTGTCGCGCGATTTGATAGCAAAGTATGACTGCACCCCTATGCACTCCCATCCCCAACTCTCAGTTGTTTAGATGCGACTTCGCTTCCACCATTCCCTTCAAAATCATCCGATCATAGGATCTCACCTCCGAGGCTCCCGCTTAACCAAATCAAAGCCTATCGACTATCATTAGTGCAGTTATTAGTGGAAGTTAAAAGTGCTCGATGCCAATAAAACTCTCAAGATGCGCCATGCATTCGACTTCCTTACAAATTAGGAAGATGTTTGACTGAAAGGCAATGAAGACGGCGATTGCGATGGTTTTCCTCCATAAACTCCAACATCAGTGAGCTTATCTGTACATGTACTGGTAGGGGATCGCTCAAAAGACTACTCCAGCTATTACGCCTTACTCATACGCTCATATAAAGTAATTTTGCTGGCAAATTGATCCATGCCAGGGCGGATTTCTGAAAATAAGATTGGAAAGCAAGAAAATTCCAGCACTTTTTTCAAGTGATGACGGATCGATGAGAATTCTATGATTCATATAGGATATATAGGAAATATAGGAATCGATATATTATGTATAGGATATATTATATAGGAATCGCATACTATAGAAAGAATGTACATATGAATTAAAATTTAGGAGATCGATAATATATGATAAAGTACAAATCACCGCAAGCTATTGACCGCGGAATTGTATAGGGTCGTTTCACTGATAGCTGAGTGCAAGACTGGAGAACGGGCAAAGGTCGTTTAGCACCTGACGTCATTACTTTGGTTACTTTTGCTCACCTGATTGTGTATTTCAGCGTTGTTCACATTCCATCCAAAGGACACGAAGTCCGGGTTCAAAGTACTCGGCGAGGGCTCACAAACCTGCATTTCTTTTCCCAGCTCACCGCTCTTATCCACCACCCAACCAAAACACTATGCCGCCTTTTCTGATTTATAATGCCAGTGTTCTGCAGTCTGAAGCTCAGCAGAAGATAAAAGCATCACCGCTCAGACTTGTTTCGTTGTTTTGACGGAAATCGTGACGCATTGGAAGGCTAGCAGTAAGGCAACTGCTGCCAGTGGGTTGATTCACGGCTGTAGGATCGCCCTTTGACATTGACTTCAACCAAAACAACACTTAGCCATGATAAATGCCCGGTCTAATGATCGTCGAAAAGATGAACACGATACTCTACGAATTGTTGCTTGAGTAACAACACATGTTATCCGACTGGGACCACTTTCAAGATCCCCCAGCAACTACTCGAAATGGTGGAAGACTAGTCACCTTTGGAGGGAGTGGGGGGGGGTAAGCAGGGGTTCACTGCCACAGGCATGCAATACCATAAGTTCAGGAAAGAATGGAATTGTACACCGTAGCTGAACTTATTGTCGCTCAACCAGCGCTTAGTGCAGCTGGATCTCAAAAGCCGATAACCATCCAATAAAAGAAATACTTGCAATCAACGCTGGTCGTTTTGCAAAAGTGCGATTAGCAGAGAAATTGAAAATTGCAATAGAAATTCAAGGTATAAATGAAATTGCATTGAAAAGAAATTGAACAGATGACCTTTTTTGGATCTTTTCGTCCCGTTGAGTGAACTGCATGCATTTATAGCAGTATTAGATTTCAAATGAAACGTAACTATAACAAGGTACGAAATTACGGTATAAAATAGTGATGTGTTGAAAGGCCTACGTCGAGCGATCTCTGTGGACGGAAACCCACAGCGGATCAGGAGCATCTAATGGTGCCTCTTGTATTTCGCTTCCTTCAGTAATAATCTGTTCACAGACATCCATTTTTTATTTTTTTTTATTTATACGTGCTGTGACGTGCCATCACAAAACGCAAAGTTATAGGTGGGACTAAAGCAGGCAAGAGATTAAAATAGGAACATTACTAGTCCACTGAACAGCAAATATTTCTAATTTTCAAAATTAACCCATGAATCTCATAAAACATAAATGATATAAATAGGACTGGCAGAGGTCAATGGTTATACTTCATATGCACACAATGAACATTCCACTTACAATAGTGAAGCTGGAAGTGCACATGTAATCTATGCAATGACCGCGGGGCCTGATGAAGTCTAATTTATACACTTCATTCAGAAAGAATCTGTGGAAAATAGCCGAGTTCGAAAGTTTCGAGTTCGAAATGGCTAATGGCTAAGAGTATATTTCAACGAAATACTTAGGATTGGTAACAATTCCTTATCGCCGCTCCCCACACGTCCCCCCCCCTTGTCCCTCCTGCGTTCGAAAAACACAGAAAAAGAATTGTCATAGAAAAAAACGAGGAGATGGTCTCATAATGGATAATGGCCAGAAAACAGCCTCCAGTGATGAAGCTGTATCAAAGGCTAACAATGGCCTCAATTCCTCCCCTTTTCCCCACCCCCCGCTCCACTAACCCACTCCCCTAGATCTCCTAAAGCTTCATGTATACTATATGTAAGTCTCAGATGTTATGTCATAAAGAATGAGCCAATTTCATGTCGAAAGAAGATGACTCGAGACGAGACGTCTCAGCAGACGGCATAAATAATAGAATTCTGATTAGAAAACGCATGACAAACCAAGCTATGCGACCCTCATTTCCGGAAAAAAGGCCACATACGGCCACATTTATGATCCGAAAGAGAAAGAATGCAACTCGAAGGTTCTCAGTGGGAAAGTAAGTTGCCTGCTAACATTCGTGGAGTCACACTCGATGGTAATGTCCTTTTCTAATGCAATGTTCTTTCACCTAGGATGCGGTAGGATGCGGCAATACTGTGGAAATATTCTCTGACCTATAGCAACATCTTTGATGTACCGGCGACAGGAAATACTTTGAATAATTAGAACGGCATCAAATATGAAAATGGAAAAAATGGTGGCAGTCATAAAACATTGCCAACGAAAAGATGGAGCCGAAAATTTAAGAAACCAACAGGCCCGGTGATATGGGCCCAGGAACCTGTGTGTGGACGAGTTTTATTGAAACTCATACTTTCTATTCTCTGCTTAATTTCTCGTGCACAGGAGATATATGAGCCAATTTCATGTTCGACCTACTGACGGCCATCGTGCGATATCTGTTGTTTCGACTACTGCACCATTGGGAACTGTTACTTTCTATGTTAGCATCAGAAGAAGGGCGTGACTTTCGAGGAGGCGGGACATGTGAGAAACCATAGGCACTTTGAAACTAGATTAAGAGTTCTCTCAAGAGGATTTCCAACGGTTTCCTTGCAGTGAAATAACCTTTTAAAGGGGTACTGATTTAAGAGGTCGCCTGTCTGTACATCTGTATGTCCAGCCCTCCGTTTGCCCAGAAATTAGACATCATGTGAAAAAGAGCCTGTGCCATTGGGAACAAGTTCGGGATGGGCAGAGCATGGGAGAAGAACTAAGGAGCACACATAAATCATGTTAAGCTCCGACCACGGTGGGCGACGCGTGTACCAGAATACTAGGTCCGTATTGTTATTAGTCGGATGATACTACTACGAAAATTGCAAATTATTTCTGGAATGGTTCAGAAGTGGGGAGAAAAGAGGAAGTATTCAGTAGTAACTCCAAGGGCGAGCAGAACCTTTACGGTGGTGGGCGGAGCTTACTTATATTAGGTTGTAAGGAAAGTTCTGGCCGCTTTTTCGCGTTCACAAGATAAATTCAAATATCAGAGCGCGTCAACATGAATCAGCTGACATATTGTGCTCCTTAGATAGACAAAAAGTTGCTCTTTCCAAATATATGTTTTATTTGGAATGCCACAAGGTTTTCGAATTATGGGGGAAATTTTTAAGTTTTACAAAAATGGCACTTTTAAGATGACTTCACTTCACGAGTTCTTGTTTAGCCGAGTCTCAGCGAAGAGGACCACAAATGTGAATACTGCAAGAGGAGGGGGTGAGGCATTGAATGGAACACTTTGTCTCTGGTTTTAGAAGTGCAGAAATGAGAACGAGCTGCTTGGATTTTCAACTGATCAAATCGCTTTAACCAAAACGGCAGAAGGCGATGAGCGTCCATATTTGCAGGGGATATCCACAAGTATTGGCCCTCAACAAGCAACCTTACTCGACCACCTCAAGTGGCCTTGATTTGGAAAAATCCAAAAAAATGGGTGCCACGGAACCCCTCACGGCAGCTATGCGCTAGCGCATTTTTCACAAATCCTCCTCCAGTAATTGAAGCAGTTGCAGGCTAAAGCTCTCACTTGTCCATCATATTCACCAGATCTAGCTCTAATTAAGCCCCACTTTCCCAAACATCTGAGCAGCTCCTTCAGTAGCAGTGTGTTCAGAAATAGTGGCGATTTGGAGTCGACTTTTTTCATTTCGCGCAATATAAATCATCAGCCCTTTATCAAATTGAGACATATAGGTATGCATAATATTGGCAATAGTGTAGCGAATCGATTGGTGCTTGAATTGTGAGAAAATATGCACTCTGAGCCGAGTTATGGTCCCCCGAAGTTGAAATTTCAAAAACCGGCCAAAACTTTCCTTACAACCTAATATATTCGTAATATGAGTTCGAAAGTGTTTGGGAAAGGGAAAAGGATGAATAGGGGTGAAAGGCAACAACCCCTCGCAAGAAGTGTGCCTGTCTCGTGATGGGCGGAGCCAAAATCGAAAAATACGAAACACGATGATAGACAGTGTTGAGAATGAGAGAATTTCATCATATGTAAGAGGGCCGGAACGGCTATTGGATCACACCAATATGTTAAACAGAACAGAGAAAATTTCATAGATATGAGTATCGATCAATATCGATCGGAATTATGGAGGGTCGGAAAAAAGTACTGGATCACTCTAGGGTTGGATAACGCTACAGAGGTAAAATTCCACAGAAGTTAACCACATGCTTAAAATGGTGAGCAGTGGTGTTTCATTCCAGTAGTAGTGGGTACTGAGTACATAATAACGATTTTTGGTGGTTCAGCTTGTATCGTTCGAGTACCTCAAATTTGAGTGATTAAACCTTTATATTTCAATGCCAGTACAGATTACGGTATTAAAGCAATGGCAGTACAGATAACGCTATTAGCGTTGAAAGTGAATAAACGGGATAAGTGATCAGCTCGGCCCCTACTATTTATGCGCGAGAAAGGGGGCGGGTCTCGATTTGGCATTTGATGAAGCTGGAGATAGTGCACTATGTTGGCAGTTCACGTTACTGAGCAGCCAACTGACTGGTCTAGAATGCTTACAGAAATTATTCACCAGTAAGACAACAAAGAAGAAGGATAGAGAGAGAAGTAGAGGAAGAGTTTTATGAATTACATTCGGAGGCAGTAAGCGGATAATAATGTAAGAGCAGAAATCTAAAATAGCGATCGCAGATCTTCTATAGTACAGGTTACAGAACGGAGCACCTTCGATCGACCCACTGATGCAAATCGTGTGATGCGCGCAGTAGTGTGCGCCAGCCAACTGGTTATGCATAAATGAATAAAGAAACAAAGAAAAGATTATTAGAATCGGTGGAGACGAGGTGTTGCAGAGAGAGCTATAAAATAGCATTTTTGATAGAGAATCGCCATGCATATGCCGCCAGAAAAGGCTCGAAAAGAAGTGCAGCTCTTCGAGAACGTTCGAGATGAGCCAAAAAGAAATCTCATGGGAGCCATACGTCATAGTTCAAACGCCCATGACCATAATGGGGTCGAACATGGACGAAACGGCTGGCATAAATCTATCAAAAATCGCATATTTTTAAGTATTACTGCTATCGCACAAGGATATTCGTAGAGCGAATGAGTTCCGGGTGGAGGAGTGACGGGGATCGTTAGCGTGAATTATAGCCATTGTTTGACTCTAGTTGATTACCTCATAAAACGGCAGATCTGCTCGGATGTCACGGAGACAAAAATCCCGATTCTCGTAAATTCTCCTATCGCAAGGAGCCAATTCATTTACGATTGGCAGAAATGAAAAAAAACTTCCGCTTCCGGTGGAGATTGTTCTGGAAATTGTTCGAGCATTTGTGCATGCCACAAAGCGAGTATTCAAAAAAGGATGATACTTGCAGTGCTATAATTGGAAGTGCAAAGTATGTGATGGTGATGGATTGACTTCCGCTTCGCTTTGCTGCTGCTGCTGCTGCAGCTACTGCTATTAGCCTTGGGGAAAGCCTGACTTCCTCGATTCTGGGCTTATCTTCTATTCACCTTTTCCGCATTTTTCCGTCTCTTCCTTCTTGGAAAGTATGCCAGACGCTTCCTTGTTTTTAGGCTTATAGTTAATTCACCTTTTCCGTATTTTCCGTCTATTCCTTCTTGGAAGTATACGAGATAAGTGACAGAAAATCGCCTCTTCAAGTGCTACACTTTCGGGATACCCACCCAAGTTCAGATTATACTGACCTGTAGCGGACACCTAACAGCAACAGAGTGATAGTGAAAATATTAATAGAAAAAAGTGCTAAAAAGATCGAAGGGGGTGAGACAAAAAAAGTTCGAGCTGGTTTCCGCAGGTGGCCCTAGACGAGGTTAAACATCGAAGTAAGCTCCGCCTGTGTTCCTAAGTAAGGGGAGGAGGCGTATGCTATGAATAGAATTAATTTATACTCCATTTCGGAGCGTCTGATAGGGCGTGGCCTACGGACATGGGTGATTGGCGAGAGTGAGGGTGCGTGGCAAGAGTGAGAGTGTGTGGCGAAGTGAGAGGGTTTGATACACTCTCACCCGAGTCCGTAGGCCACGCCCAGTCAGGCCCTCCGAAATGGACTGTATGAAAACGAGTTAGTGAGTTAGATTGAGTATAAACTTGAATAACTTAAATTATATATCAATCCTTCTTCATATTTATGTACCAATATGTTATAAAATATTGAAAATTTAACATAAATATTATCATTCATCCTTAGTCATCGATACTTCATAGAAAAAAATCGTGATACAGAAACAACGCACATAAAAGTGCAGAAAAAACTCGAGAGGTGCTCGATATCCCACCAGCTGTTTGGAAAAAGCCTTTAAAGTTCACTACTTTAACAAGACATAGGTGATTACATCTGGCCCGGTCACCCGGATGTTCAAACACGCTCTATTCCGAACGGTTTCTGATCACGCCCAAGAATGTACGAGGTAATTACGTATCTATTCGAAGAAATCAAATTCCATCAGATAATATTGTACTTAAATCTCACGTGCTGAGATTAACCCAATTAGATGCGAAAGTAAAACAGCGACATTTGCCGTCATGGATTTTCATGGGAGACAGTCGAGTCTGAAACACAGTACAGTCTATTTCAAGAGCTACAGATGTGATGTGGAGGTGCTCAATACCCGGGTGTGTACCCTTATGTCAGGATTCTCGCACCGCGACATGTCGCAAGCGAAGCAAGGCGGACGAGCTAAAGGCGCCATGTTGTTGGTTCCCGGAACGACTTCTAGTCGAGTGCGTATCGCGCCCCTAGCATAAGCGTGTAATCGTTCTTAGACGCAATAACCCCGACGCGCATAGCTCGCACACACTGCGTCGCATGCCGCTCGTCGCCGTGCGACAATCCTGACATAAGAGTGCACACCCTCAATACCCTCCTCACTTCTCAAATAAGACTTCTTCAAAACCTCCATCCAACGACACTTTTCCTTTTCGGTATACATGAGAAATGGGTGTCCTTCAATCACGAGTGGAATTCCTGCTGTTAGTACCACTTTGTGGATTGGAATGATGTCGCGACTGACAGCACTGCCATTTGTCATCACCGCTGTATTGTAATTCCCAGTCGCACATTATACTAACAGGAGTCGGTAGCGACGTCCTACCACTCGAGGGATCACGGAGTAAATCCAATTTCCTTCATTCGTCTATTCGACGTCTCCATGGACCGAAATGCTAGGGGCTTTTAACGCTTGATCGGGTAAGTCAGGGTCAACGAACTTTGAGCCACTTTTTCGGCCTTTGAAGACGACGAAAAGATAGAAACGTCAGGCCTTTAATAAAATTGAACCACTATAAAAACCTCTTTCGGCAAAGCAGCACGCGGATAATCTGAGCATACATAGGAATATAAATTCAGAAAGCCTCAAAGCAGTATACCGTAATCAGCACAGGGCACAGTTAACAGTAGGCGTGACATAAAAAGGTATTGTTGTCAAGTGTTTCCCAACGATCTTAAAAAATCGGTTGATTTGACGAGTTTTTCTAAAGTACAAATTTAACATGCAGCAGTGTCGTAATGTCGGCTGTCGTAAGTGAACACAATACAGCCAACATGACGCCACAACTTTTGTTTTGGACATTTCATGCCTCCTTCTTTGCGGAATCACTGCTTTTGTCCATGCCTTGTTTTTTGCGGAATCGCTGCTTCTACACTGTCCTTTGACTTTGACTGTTGCCTCGTGTTTGATCGCGCGAGTTTATCTGGTAGTTAGCAAATTTTGTTACGGTATACTGCTTTGGCAGATGCTTAACTTACAATCTCGTCTTCATTGCTGCCTGGACGTTATCCCTCAATGAAGTTCGTCACTTTTTCCCCCGGAATATAAAAGTCTTATGCGAAAAATCTAGAAAATTCCAGGACTTCAATTCCTCCTATACTTGGCGATGTTTTTAGTAGGAAGAGCCCAGAAATTCTAGCTCATTCACCAGTGCCACAGTGAAACTTTGCGACAAAGGCTTCAAAGTGAGCTTATTTGTGCGCATTGATGAATGTTACACTTTTGAGTGGCAATATATGTTTTAATCACTTTTCACGTCGGCAGAAAGGAAAACTAATCCAAAGCCACCAATGTCAATTGTTATGGTCGTGTTTTTAGCTGTTGTCCTTGTGATATACGATTGAATAGCGCTCGGGCGCTCACATTCCCTATCCCTCGGGGAATAGAATGAAATCTCGTGAAGGATGAATTATGACAGCCATGTTTATGTGCGCCTATACGAAGATCAAGGAACAAAGCATGAAATTCTGACCACTACCGCTTATGACGAAGGCGAAATTCGATATACCCCTTGAAAAACACAGCGATAGCTCAAAATCCTCGAAATCCTTCCCAAGGGCAGCATTGCGACTTTCGCCAATTCTGTCATTCATAATAAGGGCCATCAATGCGAATACTTTTCGAAGCACGTCATAAGGCCCCACCAAACATCACCAATGGTTCTGTCGCTTGTGAATGAGTAGCTATGAAGGCCATTGCCGAGCCTTCTGAAGCATAAAGCTGATAAATACAGAGCTTGACGTCAGTATCGACCATCAGATTCTCTTATAAATCAAACATAGCCAGATGCATTCATGTCATTCAAAATCCCAGACCCTTATCTCACAAGGGCGGGATCAAATTTCAAATTGTAGGGAGTGTGTTTGAACATGCGGTGAACGTGATAAGATCGTGTTAGTGAGCCTTACACCATACATGCTATTTTTCTACCGAAAAAGAAGAATGCCGCTGTACCACAGATTGCTTTAGGAAAAAAACTTCAAAATATTGAGACTAATTCTTTCATATCTTCGGACTCGACGAAATTACAATCCGGAAGTAAGCGTTTGGATCAGTTTTTTGGTGCTATCCCGCAATACTCAATGATACCGTTTTGTCCTTTTTAGCTTTCGCTATCTGTCTTACTCTACTCCTATCGTAATCGATAGCAAACCTTTTTGCCAGGTAGCTGGCGCCACTACTCTGCTGACAGACATAAAGTGGGCGGTGCCTAGCTCAAAAGGCGGGCGTCAGCTGATGTACGAGTTTGCGCGTCCTTCTCAAAGATTTCCGCTCAGCGATCAAGGTGCACTCTCGCAGTGGAATACCGGGAAACATGGGATATGGAGAAACATGGCAGGGCTTAGAAGACCCAGTTTACCACGGAAGGTGCCTTTAGTAGTTTTTGATAAGTAAATGAATAAATAAGTGAATAAACAATCGTTTTCAATTAATTTGTCATTTTATAAGTATACAGCTCACAGAGTCCAAAAACGTAGCGGACACCTGAAATCCGAATGGAGAGCTCTGGCTTGAGCGGCGTAACCTAATGTATGCATCTGAAAAAAGCATTGAATTATACGGGCAAGACCTGACTTCATCGATATTGCCTAACATAACAAATACTCGTCCTATGAAGTTTCATTAATGGCAAGGCACAATCAGCAATACTGCTTCGCTACGGGTGAGGCCCGAACAGCAATATCTTCGAATCGTACCTGGTCAGATATCATTGGATCCCTTAACCTGGCTTCTTTCATTGCTCTGAAGCATTTTAAATAATGGATTTTATCCAAAAAATAATTCCATAACCTACCAAAATCCGCCTAACGGTGTCTTATTTGAGCTGGGTGGTCGATTAAAGGCACACCACGCGATAATCACATTAGTGTCTTACTTTCTTGGAGGAAGTAGGTCCTTAGATAGGTGGCCAGGTTGCACCCTTGTTGCGGCTCTGTAGTGCATCCTCGCGGCGATAGGCGCGCTCAACCCCAGTTTAGCCCATCGAGCCGAATCACTCCTGGCCTTAGACGAACAAATTTCCAACGTGGCTCTTACGTGGAGAAGGAAACTTGCGATAAGACAAGATAAGGTGGCGATATCAAAAACGAAGGCAGCTTCAACAGGGGAGAACAGGTGATATCGTAGCATTTTGCGCGATATCATCGAGGAAAAGCTCTTCTACAATCTCCAATACTCGTACGGGGACTGAATACAGGGAGTTCTATTTTTGGTGGTTATGAGGGGATTTGGTTCATTTTTCTTCACTGGTGGGTGAAGCAGGGCTTTTACGTCCACTAATATGCGCGATAACTCTCACAATTTATCGCGAGGTGTGCCTTTAATTGAGTTGATACGATGAACTCTGACTTTTCTTTTGCTTCTCCTAACGGTAAACACGATGTCGCGAGATCCATTCAAAGACGGAATCTTACTCAAAAGTGTCTCCCGTATTTCATATGGTACTCCAAGTACATCACTTTAGGCCGCCATCAGACTTTGCAATTTTGCGGTGTCACACTTTCGCACGCTACTACGACCATGAGGTTGTGCAATGCCGCAACTTCGCATGCGGAAGTGAGACGCCGCAAAATCGCAGAATCGTAAGAGGGCCTGACGGTGGACTTAACGACATGGCATTAGTCATCTGTTCAGATCAGAGTGACGTTTGAATTGCACATCTTGTTAATTCAGCTAATGATCACAGCTCAGAGAACCGGTGCTATTAGGAAGGGCTCGATAATGACTGCCAGCCCTTGCAGTGGCCGGGTCCCACGCCATGGCTCAATCCTTCCTTTACCACACATGGGGGTAACCCACAGGAGGGCCTCAGGAAAGAAGACAGTCCAAGCCACAATTTCAACGTTTCCACTTTTCCATCCATGCCATCTTGCTGAAATCCCTCACAAGGAGGAATCGAATTTATTTTGAGGACATCGACTCCCACGACAACAGAGCGTGGGAGTCGATGCCCTCAAATGCAATTTTGATTCCAGTTAAGTTCTGGGAGTGACGTAAATCGCGATCTGATTTAGTTCCAGACGAAAAAGTGAGCAGCAAGCAGAATTCACGTGACTCGGTGAACTCCTTGAGATTCCCGATTCGATTTTCCGCTTTTCACCAATCGAATTGTGGTTTATATTTCTTTTTTATTCGCATTTAGCTGAAGTAACAGGAAATGAGCATTCGAAATCTTTCCCATTCTTCCGACCAGCACCCTTCAACCATTTGTCACCAAAATTGCGTTAGGAAGCAAGGCAAACACTGACCATACATAGGAAAGCACGGAAAGCATTGTTTCTGAAAGAATTTTCAACTGAGCGGCAGCGTCATTTGGATTCACAAGTGACCGTTGAATCCCCCTTCTATCCACGTCCGGACCATTCCCTCATCTTCGCCTACCCTACTCGGAGAGATGCGTTTCAAGCTTGGGCGCTGAGTTTCGGTATCATATTGTCTGTTTGTAGTTTACCCCATTGCTGAATGCGGATGGTGCAGAGACCAAATCCCGCATCAACTCCGCGGCGCCAACCCAAGCCTTCCATCTCTCTGGGGTTGCTGAATGGGTACCAGACTCGTCGGGAAGCGAGGATGAAAGCACTGATTTGTACATCGGCTGGCACCCACACAAATCATTGTATAAGCCAAAACGCATTCACCGTCTATCCTTATTCTGAATGGAACTAGAATGCACGGCGCATCCCACAGAAGGGATTGATTAACGTCGAAAACTTCATCCTTTTACGGTAGGCTGGCGCACACCGCTGTGCTCGAAATACCATGTGCATAGGAGGTCGATAGAAATTGCTCATTTTTTTTAGGAGCAGAGTATTTCAGGGCACACTCCACTCACCGTGAGAGGAGCTAACTTGGCGCATGTGTGTTCCTTACTTCTTGTCCCATACCCTACCCATCCCAACCTTATCCCCATCTCCATAAATTGTTTTTAATGCGATGTCCAACCTCCGTCCACCACTACAAATGCTCCATCCACTGTGCCCATGCCTTTTTGACTTTCACAAACTCAGCCCTGAACTTAATCCATCTTTCCCCACGTTTAGGGCACACTCCAACTCAATTAACAATTTCCGGTCTGAAGACGGAACAGTTCAGTGCACGCCCCGCCCACCGTGGACGGAGCTTAACTTGGTCCATGTGTGGTCCTTACCTATTGTCCCATGCCCTACCCATACCACACTTGTCCCCATCTGCACAGATCGTTTTTCATATAATACCACATATTGTGAGGCTTCACTGATGGGTTTCGACCCCGCTGCGCCTGACGAAGCATCAATTCCCCACCGCCACGCCAAAGACAACTTACACTTTCCGTCAAGTATAGCCTTAGTCTTGACAGCACATGTATTAGATCAATCATATACAAGTTCTGATGAAAGAAAATTTATTAAACAATGAGCTAGCCTTTCTTTGCTGCACAATCAAATACGACACAGTAACACCTACATGTTTTCAACATCTCCCTAATATACCACGTATGGAACAACACATTCTCTATAACACCTCATTCTCTATAAAACAGCTTCTTTGAAATCGAATAAATAACTATCCTATTTCACAACCTCACCAATACATCCCACGATATACAGATTAAAAATGTAATGAGTTTCTTTGATTGAGACATATTAACGCCTATCCTAACTCTATACTACTGCTAACTGTGTAAGACAAATATTTAAAGGCTGAGGCCAGGCCGGCGATGTGGGCGGGGCGATCCACTGCGAACGCCAAGAGGTGAGCGAAAGGGCTACACCGCGAACGCTCGATTTGTGATCCCTCACCCAAATGCAACCTTAACTTTCCACAACCGAACCATCAAAAGTTAGCGAGTCAAACTGCAACAAAAGGAGATCTCTGAAATCCGAGTCGCTCACCGAGGTTCTTGACGCTAACAAAAACAGAGTAATACGTAAAAGAACTGATACCTAATCACTAGAAAACAAAACTTCCTAGTTCAGATTATTGACGAGCATATTCGCCCACTCCATCAAAATCTCATCGACTAAGCTCCCCTTATTAGGATTCGCACTCTGTAAAAAAGCCGTATGACCGCCACCATGCGTGACCACACCCACAACCATTTCGCTCTGCTTCATCTCTTCAGTAGGAATTGCTGAAAAGACATATATGACTGCATACCATCCAAGGCTTCGAAAAAGTAACACTGATCAACATTAAACTACAGATGATGTAACTTAGAGTCGAATATGGTGTGGTGACAAGTTGATCCATTCCCAGTAGCATAATTCAGGGATCAAATCCTCGATCAATGCTAGCCCAGGCCAATCATGCTTTCCAAGCAGAGTTCGGCGAGTAGGTGCTATACCCGTTCACGAGGGCAGAACCATTATTTGGACACTGACTGACCTCGCAAACTACTGAGCCAAACTCAGTCTAAGTGAAAACAGGACTCTGAAGAGAAGACGGATGTGGGGTGCATCCCAAAAGTGACTGATCAAAGCTGAATTTTATATACTTCCCGTGAAAAACCGAGCCACAAAATGCACTAGTGCACTGCCCGCAAGAAAAATTAGCACCCTAACAACATCAGCCAGAAGAATTTCAGAGGAACTTATTTCCTTAAAAAAATGGTCATAAGCAAATCTTAAACGATACCTTCACTTGGACTGAAGCAATCATCATCAGCATTGAGACAGAGCGTGGGGACAGGAATCTTTTTCACCTGAATATTCCGGCTATGACTGCGAGAATTCCAAAAATAGCCAACTGAATGGGATAACAAACCTTCTTATTGGGTGCCGCATGATCATAGTAGTGATCCACCGATTCATAACCAAACAGTGGGGCGGTGAATCGAGTATCGAACTCGCGGATTGTCACAGATTTCAAAACATTGTCAAAATCCATCATTTCATGGTTTTCGAAGTGCTCTCTGTATCTAAATTGCAAAACGACACATATCTGGAACTTGAAAGATCTGAGTCACAAAGTCTCCCTAGAAGGGATGATCATTCGTACAAACTGCTAGTGTTCCACCGTAGGGCAAAATTGCCCCCTTCCGGTTCCTTTAAACCATAGGTGCACTGTGATATAAAGACAAAAATATGAAGATATCGTACCTTTCCGCGAATGCTACAAGTTTCTTTGTGAGGTGTCGATTATATACGTTCTTTGCGAAAAAACTCTGGAAGATCCTAGCTCAAAAGCGATCGGGAAGCCTTTTATTCGATTTTAAGATACGCATGCACACCTCCAAGGAAGTTGTTGTCGATAGCGGGTCGAAAGGAGCTGAAACAATCATGGCGCCGGAAAGCACAGCTGATTCTGCGGTACGTGTTGCGAGATAATTCCACAGCACCATTCTGAAAAAGAAAGGCACTTACGAAAAGTGCAAACCAGCTAAAAATGGGAATCGCACTAACCCTCCCATACTGAATCCACAACCAATTATTTTTGCTTTGGGATATCGTGTATGAACTCGTTCTATAACCTCCGCAACATCATCATGACGCGCAGAGTTGTAGGCTCTGAATGCTAGGACGATCAAAATGGCTTTCAATCCGATAAACTATCACATGAAGAATGGTTATATATGAAGAATGGTGTAGGTAAACTCACATTTTATTTCTGAGTTGGACTCCTCCAAGTCCACGGGGGTTGTATACTATTGCTCTCCATTTACGAGCATACACTTCTTGAGCTGGATACAATATATACGAGCAATCTGTGCTCGACCCTACACAGGAAGAATAATTGGCTTTATGATATTACAGACTAATATGCAAAACAAAAGAATGTCATGTTATAAACTCCATTCAACGATAAGTAAAAACTGCCACAGTATTATTCCACTACTAATTAATCGCTTTGCTGAATACACCACAATAAATATACAGCTTTCTTGGAACGGCCAAGTAATCAAGTACCTGTTATTCCTGGTAAGAAAAGGACTATTGGTGCATCTTCCTTGCAATCGTCAGCATAAAGCCAATCAATTCCCAAAGCGCCACCGTCGGCGAATTCAATTACTTCTCTGAAATGTGGCTTAGTACATCCATCAATAAATGCTTCAAAATCAGTAAACCGCCACGAATAACCCCATATCCACATTGACTAATAATGATGCCAAAATATTAAAGAACACTAACCGTTTATTATAAATGTTAGCTTATCTGCGTGGAAACCAACCTGACAAATGGCAACGAAGGACAACTCCTTAGTGTACCATTTACGATCGTTTGCACATCACCGAACGGACACCACCAAGGTTTTCTGTAGACCTGGAAAAAATCCACTCATTCACTGAAGCTTATGTCAGACACGCGATTCTGCGGTTCGCACACTGAATCACAGCATTGCAAAACTTCATGGTCGCAGGGTCAGGTATGAAATTGTGTTATTGTAAAAGCGCAGGATTGCAAACACGCAAAATCTACATCTGAGTGGACATTGAGCACCTAACCATCACTGTTGTGTCAATTTGGCATGCATTTTAGGTCAGTGCATGTAGATCCATATCGCAGCACACTCAAAACAACCAGACTACTATCGCTAAGGCTGCATTCATACTTTGTGCCGGCAGGAGTGGCCGCGTTCACAGGCAGCGAGGCAGAGTGAAAGGGGGGGGGGTCGCAGAGATGACGCAGACAGCGAGATAGGGTGGCACAGGAGGAGATGCAGAGATACGCAGCCACACCCTGCCGCCGGCATCGCGAAGTATGAACACGGCCTGAGGATACTGCTTTTGCCCAAGCAAGGGAAGGGGAAGGAAGTCCCCTCCTCCCTCGATCGAGGTATAAGCAAAAATATACGCTTGAACGTGCAGATTGATCTCTAAGACATCTCAGGTATGCAGCTTCTTATAAAATGCCTTCAATTTACTAGTACAGCACCCAAGCCAACAAAGGTGGGGGTAGCTATTACGGAAAAGGCTGATTGTGATCCCGGATGGTGTGGATTTCTTCCTAATCTAGGAATGGGAGCAAATCCGGAATGAATCATCCGACAACGCCAGCTGTATCCACATAGCGATTCAGAACTTTTACGGGCAAAAAATAAACATGCAAAATGTTATGGTATCATACTTTTTGCACTGCTGGTACATTGTTCTTCACTCGAACCAATAGTGAGCCGTCCACCTTGGCATATATTTGTGGTTTCTGGAATTGATGAAAATTTTTCGACTACTGAGTGATCGAGACAATCCACTTTGTCAATGAAACATCTAGCAAACCTTGGAGGAAATCCTCGAATAAAGCCATAGGGATGTTGGCAAAACGACGATTACCGCACCGATATAGGCCAACATAATGGTCAGCCGAATGAATGGAACTGAAACTTACCAATAAACCGCTACGACTCACTATCACATATTTGGAAGCGTAAACAACAAAGAAAAATGGAAGGCAGGGATTTTGAAAAACGAAACAGCGAAAAATAAAATTGATAAAATCAGAACAAAATGAAGAATACTCACAAATGGGGTTTGGTTAGCTCATTAGTGTTCGACAACAACAATTTCTAAATACATCCCCAGTCGTTATCTGAGACAACTTTCAGGAGCAGCAGCGCATCCCCACGATCGCAACGATAAATCCATACCCTCACGCGACGCGTGTCGCGCGCGCACCTTCTCGGGCGCCCTAGCGCGCTTTATCTCCGCGGAGTTGAGAAACATCAAAGTTTCAAGCGTGTTATTTGGCGTTCGTATACGACAATCATTGGTGCTGATGTTGTTGGAGTGGAGGATCGCTCGTCCGTTGGTGCTATTTTTGCCTAGGCTTTTGCCTAAGCCTTAGCTGGAAGAAGAACCACTACCTTCATCTGTGGCTTAGATAAGGGGATACATCAAACTGTACGAACTAATAAGAAGTATTGTTCTATTCCCTAAGATAGAAAACGCTATCCAACGAAGAGATATGAGTCTTAGGGGAGCCCTGGGCGAATGAAACACTTTTCACGCAACAAACCTCTTTTTGCATAAGGATATTGTTTCACTCACCCGAAGCACTTTCTCCTTCCTAGGCTCGTGTTGAAGTTCACACCTCTTCCCTTTGACAAGGAAGAAACAAGCTTGACTTAGATTGAAAGTGAGTTTCAACTTACGTCAGGGAGTAGGGAGGAGTTTCGAGATGAAGAGTTTCCTATCTGCAAGAGGGGATTTTTGACGCTAGGAACGGTTCTTCCACCTCGCACCTCCTTTCTCTTCCTCCACCCCGTACCAAACTCGTCATAATGACTAATATAATTGCCAGTGAAATGTGTCAATAGCAGCAGTTCGTCAAATAGTAATTCAAGCAAAGCATTGGAAGCGCGCACAGCACTACGGCCACTGCTGGCAGCGAGCCAGAGAGACTGCGCACGAAACGCGCCGCGTGAGGGTGTGGATTTATTGATAAGATCCATCCCCACTGGGAGACGGTCGTTTGGCGCGGCCTCTGCAGCTAATTTTCCGACGGGGCGCTGCCAAAGCTCCTCCTCTTAGAAGGCTTAGGCAAATCTAAGAGAGCCCAGACGGCGAAGGACACGCCCCCAACGGTGAGCAACGGCCCCTGTGACCCATTGGAAAATTAGCTGCAGAGGCCGCGCCAAACGACATACACCCATCCCCACTCCGTAGCTGTTGTGTGATTGCGTACAACGACTAGCTACCGTAAACGCACGCCTAATTTCTCTGTGCATTGGTACTACACCGCCTCTTTTTCATCGAATCATGCAAAACTAGAAAAAACTAGGAAAGTGCAGAGAATGAAAAATACTCTCTTTTTCATCCCCACTCCGTAGCTGTTGTGTAATTGCGTACAAAAACAGCTACCGGAACCTACGCCTAATTTCTCTGGGCACTAGTACTACTCCGCCTTCCACCTCTTCTTAGTGGCCATACTAGCTCAGATGTACACGTACCGCCGTACGCATCCAGCACGCGCTCCCGCATACAGAGCGCCGGCAGGGCGTGGCTGCGTTCACAGTCAACGAGACAGAGCGACGGTGGAGGTGCAGAGAGGACGCAGGCAACGAGGCAGGGTGACATAGGTGGAGACGTAGAGACACGCAGCCATGCCCTGCCGCCGGCACCGCAGAGTATGAACGCGGTCTAACCCTCACCCCATTCTCTCTAGAAGATTCCAGAAATGAAAACATGAGGAGGTGCACTGTAAGAGGTTCTGTCAATCGAAGTGAAATCTGCTGGATTGCCTGATTATGGCGGTAATTAGCAAGAATATGCCTGCTTCAATAGGGTGACTAGTTCTAGTAGGGCGCTATGTAATACGGGGGGGGGACAACATTCTCTGCACGAATGACATGTCATGAACGGGTGCTTTACACATCGCTGTCTCACAGCTGCACTGGTTAATGACCCGTCAGTCATGTAGAGCCATGTTACTGTCACTACTGCCACCCCAAGGTTCAAAGTGCCCTAAGCATATTGTTAGACATTCGAGCAATGAAGAGCATTAGCTTAACCAACCCTTAAACCTGATTCAGAGTGACAGGGCTTTGATATAGTTAAGCTTTTTACATAATTAGTATCGAATAAAGAAACAAATATGGCGACAAGGATCAGGTGACAGATAAGATAAAAAAAAATTTACGACGACCTTGTGGCGCAGAAATCGAAGCGACTGCATGAAGCAAGTGCGAGAAAATCGGCTTTAACGGGGGTAGGAGCAAAGTTCACTGAAGATGGCGCACCTTATTAATCGTTAGGTCGTGGCAAAAATAATGACCGTTTTCGCACCTGTTATGTTCCACTGATCACAATTCATTCATTGAAAACTCAGGCAAATATAGACGAATAATTCTGTTTTTCTTTTTGATCTTTTTACATGCAGGGTACACCGGAACTCGAGGTTGACGAGGGGGGGGGGGGGGTTGTATATGACCAGACAGGAGGGAAGGGTTCGTGCACGTGGAGATCAGCGATAAGTACTAGAATCTAAATTTGAGAAGCACAGGGTATTTCACAGCGAATCCTTGTGAGGGGGTGTCTGCAGATATGACAGCGGCGAGCGGCGCGGCGGGTGCGAGTGCCAGTGGCGGGGCATGACAGCCTCTAAACGAGGCAGTGTGGCATGAGTGGAAGCGCAGACGTGACGCAGTCACGCTCGGCTGGCTCCCAAGTGCAATCGATACGGCGAGTCGTACTGGTGGGGCCGCGAGTGAAACGCCGCGAAGCGATTCGCTGTCATATCTGCACACACCCCTTGTGAGGAAATGGGTAATGAGTATATTTCTGCTTTAAGTGAGAATACATAGCAGTAAACAGACTGCATACATACAATCCAGCAACTGTTACTATTACAATTACTGTAACGGTCCAAGAAGGGGGTCGTATTAGGCCCCGCTGAGGCTCCGTATTGAAGCGGCGGGTGTATATCGCTAGGACAGAAACGTCGCGTGCCGAACACGGCCACGCGACGGTTCTGTCCTAGCGATATACACCCTTGAAGCGGCTACCTGGACACCTATGAGTGACCGGCTCGGAAAAGTGGATCGTTGTCGTCATGGCCAGTCTGGGGAGAGATAAGTCGGCAACAATAATGAAATGTAAGCTGATATCTCATGATAATTTGTGGCAGCTGAACCCCGCCCATCCTTCACTAACTACATATACTTGCCGTACTTTTCGGGCCAAGTAGGTCCCGAGACGACACCTCTTTTGAGGGTCGTAATGTCAGACTATTGGAAGGGATCGTGGAAAAGCTGATGTTTTTATCTACTACATATCATGTGCCGTCATAGAATAGTGTACATGGTCCTTAATGTCCCCTTTTCCCTTTTCTCCCTCCCTGGTACAGGAAAAGTAAATCCAATTTTCAAACGATGCATAACTGCACTTATTAACTCGAAGTCCTGGTACGAGTCGATTTATTGCTATAATCTGAGCTCGTCACTGCATTCACTGATAACAGTTCACTTTTTTGAACACGTCCTCATAGAGTCATTGGCATTCATAAGGTTTCTGATATCTGTTCTACGTCATCCTCTAATTTCTCGTTCTTGGACACTTGACAGCATGTCCGCTTTTACTTCTTATGATGTTCTTCAGCAAAAAGTAAACAGTCACTAAGTGATTTGATAACGTTAGAAAAAGGACTTTGAAACAGTTCTACTTGTGAGAGATCCAAAGGTGCGATGCATCCCCTGTGTATTTATGGCACAGGGACATTTCAGAGATTTCCTTCAAGTCTTCAGGCGGTGTAATGGAGGAAAAGTCGACGCGTTTCTCGTTGCGTAATAGCAAGCAATACCACGCTCATAGTTTGCGTTGCCAGCGCAGGGCGCAGCTGCGTGTCTCTGCGTCTCTACCTGTGCCACCCTGTCTCTTTGACTGTGTCGTTTTTGCACCTCCCCGTGCCACTCTGCCTCGCTGCTTGTGAACGCAGCCACGCCCTGCCGGCGCAAAGTATGAACGCGGCCTTACTCACCGCACCCATGGTGAGAATGTTGCTGCCCCCGCCGTCTCAGATTTGCGACTCCGCATAGGCTGCTTCTCTACCGCAGCCCCTTAGTGACTGGTCCTCAAAGTTTCTAAGGTCATACGTAGAACGTCGGTTTCGCCGTGGAACCTCGCTGAGAGAACGCTTGTATGCGTATGTTACAAAAGCGGTAAGTATTAAAAAAAGCGCTGACAGCCTCCAATGAAATTAGTGTGCTTTGGATTTCAAAAGATAAATTGCATTCTGCTCAATGAAGGTGCCCGGTGTGAGAGGTTCCCCTGCTAGAGTTCTTGCCACAAAACTAGCCATTTTTCAAAATTTTATTCGCAGATCTTCTTGGGTCTCTCAGCGTTTTTTTTTTCGGCATTTCATTTTTTCTATATAAATTTACAGATATCACAAAATGAATCTGTCCTAAAGTTTTCTGTGATCTAGTTCATAAATATTTGACTTTCAGCAAATTGATTTCCGTGAGCTAATTCGATACGAAACATTTCCAAATCATCCACTTTTCAATGGGGTAATTCTATTAATCGCTAAGCTTTTCTCGTCGAGACCCTCCATTAGTCCCAACGAACGTGGGCCTTCTGAGTTTCCGTCTACGGCGTGCTGCGGTCGTGGGTGGTCGGACGTCCTGCCGCTGATATGGCCTGAGGAGCATTCATGCCGCATCGTTTCGTAACCTGGGGACCTACATCCTATGATCCCGTGTTTGCCTCATTTATTGCTTTGTCGACCTCGTTATGAAGGCAATAGTGTTACTAATGCCGATAATTCAAAGTATTTTTTTCTTGAAATTTCCTTCCATCCTTTCTTTCCTTTGTTTATACTTGTTTGTTTATAATTTCTCAGTCTTTGCGTCTTGTTCATCTTCTTCTATTCTCTCGCTTTTTCCCCGAGAATTCCATGTTCTGTACTGAGAATTGGTTCAGTCTATCTAAGTCGATGCATTAAAGACTTATACCTGATAATTCTTTTGAATACTTTTTATTGTCTTATATTTATGTATCAGCGTAGCACGATCGTATAGTTTATAATGCTATTCTCTTGTACGAGTAGGTAGGCTCTATCTATCAATACTTAGTTCGCTCACCGGCTCACGATTTTCTTGAAACCACATCGTGGCCTGTGTTTTTTCGATCTTTCGATCTGAATCTGAATAGGAAGCAAATTCTTGAAGATTGCAAGTTCAGCGCGAATCATTTGATTGAAAGTTTTTCGTGAATCATTTCTTAGAGTATATTCGAGATTACGCCGCCCATGCCTGCGCCATTGGCGCCACTTACTGATGCTCCACACCCACTGAGCTTATCCTATTGCTAGGACAAAGCAAAGGTAGAAAGTGCGTGCAAGGTTGTAAGTACCCTTACCTCGTCCCACGTTACTCTGAGACGTCTCCTTTTCCAGGATTTCTCTGTTGGTTTCAGTCCGTGAGGGTGCAAGCACGAACCAGAGATCGGCTGGTCTCCAGTACTGTTCGAGTCGACTAGGAAGGCATTCAGTTAACGCTGGATGATTTTAGTTGGAAATCATGCGCACGGCGCATTTCAAAGGGACATTGGCCAGGAATTAAGGAGTTATTCCTTTTACCGTGTTTTTTCATATCATCGAAACCCTCGAGTCAGTTGTCGACGGTTTTCCCTACGCAGCACGCCCCTGCAATAAACCAGAGCGGTCGACCACCGTAGCGCTGACCCCAGGGAGACATTGACGATTGCGCCATCAGAGGGATATGGTCCTCAGCAGCAACGGGGACGTATCGAGATCGATTTGCGCAACGACTATGATGGCTCGAGCAGCAGATCCGTAGCGGCTCAGAGCTTTCGAATTATTTATAGGTCATTCAAAGGTCTTATTAAGTATGAGGTTGTAAGGCAGTTTTTGCCCTACACTTTTCAAAATCCATTTTCTACACCTTATACTAGGCTTCGACTGAAAAAAATAGATGTGTCATTTGTATTATTTTACAGCGATATAGAAATGTATTAATATTTGAAGATTGAAAGAAACTCAAAAAAGGAAATTTCTAATTAGAGAAGAGAATAAAATAAGAATATATTTAAGGTCAGCTTATCACAATTATGATTTCCCTGGAATACATGAACAAATTGCCGGAAAATTTTATGTCACGGGAGACCAAAAGCTACGGCCTGTCGCAGGGTCGCAGGCCTAGGTCAAAATAGGTCAAAATCCGTGTGTCCCGACCTACACCCGCCATTAGGCCGTCGTCATACTTTGCGATTTTGCGATTAAGAAGCGGCCCCGTCCGCCAAGTTGCGGCATTGCACAATCTCAAGTTCGTAGTATGGCGTGCAAAAGTGCGACGTCGCAAAATCGCAGGATCACAAAATCGCAAAATCTGATGACGGCTTTGAGCTGCAAAATTCTTCCATTTTTAGGGGCCGGTCATTTCAAACTAATCCGTAATGGTAGTCGTCGATGTCGTGGTTTTCCCTAAATGTCCCGTAAATTGGAGGTGGATTTCACCGAGTTTAAAATCATAGACGTCTTAATGTCCTTACCGTAATTGTGGGTTGCGTCCTTGGAGCCATGGCACTGCTGACCATTTTCAGTCGATTAAATTTGGAGGTTAGCGGAACACTTTACCGCAATCACACCACACACAACGCTCCTTCACATTTGAAATCTCTTTGCTCCGATCGACCTGGTCAGTTCGGCCGATGGCCTCAATACGCATCGAAGGAAAATGAGCAAAGGAGAAATCCGTCTAACTTTGAAAGGGTAATCGCCCTTGAAGTGCGATCGCTAATTGATCCACCCTATGGAGCATCGTCACTTTTCTTTCCAATCCCTTTTAAGTTCCAGAAAATTTACTAAATTATTCAACGAAAAGTTCAGAATTTTTAAATCTCTCAAAGATTTCAAAAACAATAGACAAGGAGGGTACGAGCTACTTCCGCAATAAGGACCCACGCGTTGTCCAAACGCCATAATGTCTGTCCACGCAGAATAACAGGCTTGGGTAAATCCTAGATAAACTGTGTAGGTATGATAATCTTAAGTCGTGAAAGGTCCTTCATCGAAATATGGTTAAATTTCTGCGAAATGGACGCCTCCGAATCTCTCCAGCCGGGTCGAGGTAGTCTGGTGGTAAGTGGCGCTGTTCACAAGCGTTATCCAAGAATCGAGTCCACTGCCCAGTCCTGCTCACCACAGGCAAATTTTTCAACTCTGCCCTGTCGGCTACCTAATACCGGAGTGGTTTGGTTGATAACAAAGATGGGTTATGCATATCCCGCCGTTGTGAAGTAGTGCATTGTTTCGATACCCATCCAACTGTAGTTATGGCTTTGTGCGGATCTTATGAGCATGGCGCAACCGAAATAGACAGTGTTAAAAGTCGAGCGCTATTGTCACTTTTGCCATTGTAGGGTCGTTCCTAAGCGCTTCGTAACGCAAGGAGGTATTCAGTCGAGGTGGGTGTCAGACTTTACGTCTGTAGGCGCACATTCGGCATAGGGAAAGGTAAGGGCTGTCTACCCCTTGGGGTAGTATGCCGTATTTATGAGCCATTTATTTGCATGTAAACAAGAGGGGAAGTTGCTGCTGTCCTGAATGTCCCAAGGAGGGGTTGCCACTTTGTTCTTTCGGTCAACGTCGACTCTTGACTATTTTAGCGCCAATAAGCATAAGAAGATCAGTACCGAAAATTCTATCAACCCTTTACTCATTCAACTAAGAAGATTTAGCTTAAAAAGTGAGTTTTTGTGAAAAAATAAGGAATACCAGATAAGAATAAATAACCACAGAACATGACACACGAACCCCTGGAAGCCACGACTACCCCCCCCCCCCCTTCCCGTCGACCAGAATCTCTGATAAGAAACCGCAACGAACACCACTGACTGCTGGTTAAGCGACTACGAAAACGGCAACAAAGCCGAAAAAAGGAAACAAAACGCGAACGTTTCGATAAGCCCGGAAAGTTCAAAGGAGGAGGAGGCACTGCCGAGGATTTCGGATAGTCTTTGTGGTCAGTTTCCGGCGGGTTTCGTTGCTCACCAGGTGGGTATCTTCGACCATCCCCAGACCTTCAGCTGGGATGCAATTCATATCACTGAATCGGGGAGTAGGAAGGGTTTTCAACCTCCCCCACCCCCCCCCCCCGCAATTGTCTATGAACGCTTCGACCTTCCAAAAGGATCGAAGGAATTTGAAAGATCAAGGCTTCAACGAAGCCGTTATAAATGATAGTTCACCATGGTGGTACCTGCATGGGTAATAAGTAGAAATGCTGGCTTTATTGGAATCATCTTAGACACCTGTACAAATTCAAATATCCTTACGCTAATTATTGTGCGCGGCGACATTTGACGGTTTTGGTTGGGGCGGCGGTCGGGCGGCATGACGGACCACAGCGAATATCTGGTCCCATTCAGTGCCACCCTGTGGCCATTTAATATTCCCTCTGGTCTTGGTTGTTTTGCATGTGCTAACGGTTATTTGATGCAGCACGCGCGTTACCAATGGGAACGTAATAGAAACGTTCACTCGTCATCGCTCAAGCTAACGCCACCCGCTCTCACCATCACCTTTTTATGTTTCGTAATCTGCTTCAAATAGCCCCCCCTTCCCCCTTCTTAGGCTAAACTCTTCATCTGGGAGGGCTGCTAGCCCCCCCCCCCCTCCCCTTCCTCCTTCTTAGGCTAAACTCTTCATCTGGGAGGGCTGCCGTCTCATTTTTTCACAAGGATCAGACACATTACCCTTCGAGTATTATAACAGTCTGCTAACAGTAAGCCATTCCGGAAATTTAACTCGGGAACGGGGAGGGGGGGAGGTACAAAGGTAAGTGTAAGGAAATAAATGCCATTCAGTTCTGGTTATGAATCTACGGTGTTTGACTCATCTAGAGTCATCATTCTCGCCGAGAGAAGCGAAAGAAATTTCGGTGCTACACAAGTGTATTTGGGGGGGGGGGGCAGTTGGAAAATACTAAAAAGTAACACGCCTCCAGTACACCCAACAGTAACGTACCTTTGCAGGATCGCACTTTTATAAACATTACATGCAAGGTACGCTATTGACACGTCGGTCATGTAAAGGCATGTTACTATTCAAATTTGACAACCTATCCCCCCCCCCCCTCAGTTTTTTCTTGTGAACGCTGTTTTGAAGTTTGGCTCCTCGGAGGATTGTTTCCTGGGTCTACCCTGAGGGATGCCGAAGCTCACCAGTACACTTGAGAGGGCTCTCCGGTTTCGTTTGAATTTTTTTTTGTTCCTCATTTGCAATGGATCTCTTGATGGGTGATCCACACCTTCTCGGATCAGCTACATCCTTACCTCACAAATGTTGCAGAAGTACTGGGCAGCACTCTCTGACGAGCCTCGTCCATATAGATTTGTGTGGGGATCATTCTTTTGGCTCGAAACCTTTTGCGGAAGTTCTGAGTACTACAATTTCTTTTGACTAGCTAGCTTTTGAAGACAAGACGACAAGAAATTCCGAAGAGCCCGACCAGCAGAAGAAATTTGAAGACCTCGCTGCTCAGGTGTTTCCTCGTGGGAACGTCTCCCATGACAGAAAGCTTTTGTCTTCCGACGGGACGATCTGCTTCGATCGTGTCGTCGTCGTGCCATTCAAGAAAGGAGCATCACAGTTTGCGATGTGCCATTTTTTGCTCATCACTCGCTATGCTAATGCGTGAGTGTGTGTGTGCGGTGCGTCCTCGACTATTTACATGCCGCCTCTCGTGTTTATTGACACAGTACTCTGCAATCACTGGCGCAACGTACATTTGAATGTGCCGAGACCATATGACACTGGCCAAGTGTGATGGGATCAGCCTCCACAGCTCAATCCTCTCGGGAAAGTTCATCTTCCGAGCCCAGTCCTTTGGACGTTTCAGCGACCCCTTGGTCAGTGAGAAGAGCTGAATTGCGGCTACTTATTTATATATTATCTACTTACTCTATTACCGAAGTCTCATTAAGAAATAATAGCTGCTTTTTGAAGCAACTAAACAACTCGAATTTCAGCGGTTTCTGATTCGAGTATGTTGATACTGTAGTCGCAATTTTTCTGAAATGAACGATCCTAAAGCAGAAACCACAACTCTCCCACGAAATACTCGAGTTCCTGTGTGTTGTCCCTCCATTTGTAGCCCTTCATCAGCTTTGCCCCTTCTCATCCCAAGGAGGGACGGACGGCCATCTGAAGAGCTTATTTGTCCCAGTGAACACAGCAGCATCCGATAATTTCAGTAGTATGTGACGCCGTGCCATTTCCGCTTGGTTGTGTCATAAGCCGTAATTAATATGCACCCGGCTGTGCGCACCCCTCAAAATTTGAATCATCTGCTGTTTAACAGCCGGTCGTCTACGCCCACGCAATACTACCTCGCCTCCCCTCATTCACACAAACCACCTAATTACACGAGCATATAATTACCAGTTCACCTTGGTATGGACCTTTTTCTGAGTTCTATTTCGCTTTTATTGCTGTGGAAACCCTACAGGAAACCTTTTCGGTAACCTCTGGGTAAGCTTTTAGTGACTAGTAGTACCCATAGGTGCTATGTTGACCCTTGCAATACTAGGGACGAACGAACTTCAATCCCAAATGAGTCAAAGGCGTGGTTTCATGGCCACATGACCATGGGCTTGATTTGATTCAGCAAAATCTGGACCTTGCGAATGCGATCCGGGTCAAAACTTTGTGGTTCGGGTCAGTGCCCCCCCCCTCCCCGCCCCTCGCGCTGTCCGCTTTTCATTAGCGCTCTGTCGCCGCCGGCAGATTCAAACCCTCGTTCAGTTCCATCTCCTGAGATCATTACGTCAGCAACGGCAATCTGCCACTGTAAATAATTCACTGGACAAATGTGCCCGCCGGGAGCTGACCACGAAAACCATCCAAAATCTTCGGCTGTTCCCCCTCCTCCTTTGAAACAACCCTGAAGCGCTTATCAGAGCATTCGCGTTCTGTTTCGTTTCTTTTCGGCTTTGTTGCCGTTTTTGCGTTCGCTTAGCCAGCGGTCAGTGGTGTTCGTTGCGGTTTCTTATCAGACACTCTGGTCGGCGGGAAGGGGGGGGGGGGGAGGGGGACTTGCGGCTCCAAGGGGTTCGTGTGTCATGTTCTTAATGATTCTTATCTGGTATTCCTGCATTTTTTTTCGAACTAAAATTTACTCTTTTTCCATAAAACTACGATATTCTTTAGTTGCTCATGTTATTCACTTATTTAATTATTTACTATGTACTCGAATGTGCGTATACGCTACGGCAGTGAATGAAACCCATTCAAATCCCAAACCCATTCCACGCTCTACAGCTGCACCCTAAATGACACCAAAATCCGGATTATTTCTTTTACTCCGATTTATCACTCATTTATTCCAATATGGAGTAGCATCGCTTACCAGTTTTCGGTCAGTTTCTAGGATTTTTTCCTGAGTTTTTGCAGTTTCAAAGTTATCTTGGAATTCCGGAATTTCAGTGGATTTTCGGAGAATTGGAGGTTTTATGAAGAATTATCTGGAATTCCAAAGGTCTTCTGCATCCGCACCGCTTTCATCTACGGCTTAGAGTGTCCATAATAATCCCCCCCCCCCACTGATGTACATGAATATTCCCATATTTGGACACCTCTTTTATTTATTCCAACGGAGAGTCGTTGGTGAGAGTCGTGAGAATTGATGGGTGTAGGGGTGAGGGGGGTGGCTGTTTGTGCTTTCTATAGGGTTCGGTTTTCGGGCTTCTCACCTCGTGGCCTCCAGATCCTAGCTGAGAACTTAGCGGAGTCTTTAGAGGATATCCTCGAAGGTAATACTTCCTGTACTATAGAGTTCCCCCCCCCCTCACTAAATCTCCTCCAGCCGCATAACTATTCATCATCCGCAAGGGTCACTATAGTCCCGGGGTAAGGTCATTTTTGAACGTCTCTCGTCTAGTATCAGTATCCTTTGTTTTGCGGAGTGTCTTTATATGTTTATACCAACGTGACCATCGCCATTTGAGATAAGAGGCCATGTCGGCCCCAGCGCGATGCTGCAGCCGCCAGCACTCTGTCCCTCCCAAATATGTAAAATGTCTTGCTCAGCTGTGAACGCATCGTAAAACTGTTTTTTACGAATTCCGGTAGGAACTGGCGAATCTCTGAGTTTATCATCTATAACCAGGTGCTCTTGAATTTCGGAGGGGCGAGGGGGGAGGGTGGACCAAATTTGGGAATCGTGGGGACTCCCCCGAGATTTTGTGGCACTTTAAAAAAATTGAGTGTTTGGAGCTTCGTCCATAAACAAGAAAAATGTGACTGGTCCAGAAGGAACAGGGGGTCATCCAAGGTGTTCCTCCATTAATGGCAAGCTCCCGTTTCTGATGTTTTCTGAGACCTCCTCCCACGCCCGCAGGCTTCAGAGGTAGGGTTGATTTCTCTAATTTGCGGTACTTTCAGTTGTGAAAAAGGGTAATTGGAATGACTTCGCGAGTTCATGTTCCCATTTATGGGTTAACATAAAACCCCATCTCAAAAAGCCAAAAATGAAACAATAAGTGAACAAAAATCTAAGAATCATTTATTGAAAATTCTCGGTATTTAGAAGCCCTTTTTTCTCACACCAACCCCACTGTCCGACATTCCACATGTCCGTTTCCAACACCAATTCCCACCTTTCTGCGGAATTCGCTGAGAGCCACTGTTTCCATTTGACAGGTGTCCCCCCCCCCTTTCGGAGGCCATGCAGCAGCTTCTTCTCTAAGAATCTGCCACACAATGCCACAGAATTCAAATGGAAGCTGGTCGTGCTCGGATTCGGACCCGGCACTTTCATGTCTTCCGATTCCTCAGTGTGCTGTCCTTGTCCTCCAAATCTGGCTCTGAACCTGGTCGTGGTCGGGAAAGGTCTCCCGTTTGGTACATTTTTCATGGTCATTCAAGGACGCGTTTTCACTTTGTGGCCCGCCTGAAACATTGAACGGTCAAAGGTCTCTTTCAGCCCATTCTAACTCTCACTTTTTGTCCCCCCCCCCTCAATTTAATATTTTGCGCCGTTTTTTCAGTTTCCTAATGATTCAAATTACTTTGAACATCTTTAGCAAGCAACCAGTTTGCCGTTCATGATGGCTGTGGCTGTTTATGCAAATGGGGCGAAGCCAATTGTAAGGTAAAAACCTGTCCACCGTGTAGATTTCGAAGGCGGCATCTCCTCCGTTTCCTCACGCTTACGCGGCTTCTTCCTGCAATTACTTTTTTGAAAATTGTTTTTAGCACAGGTCCTTTTACAATTTTTCTAAAGGTTTTGCACTTTTTTTATTAATTTACAAAATTGTAAGTCCCTATTTTTTGCACTTTTTTAAAATTAGGACCATGAGGGGTTTATTCAGAAGGGGGAAGAGGTGTTGTTTGTTAGCACTGCAGCACTGCAAATGGGTTCCATGTGGGAAGAGAAGCTCCAAGAAACGGCAATTTCACTCAAATTATCTATTTTTAAGCATTGCAGAAACGGCGATTTCATTTAAATTCTCTATTTTTAGTCATTGAATTAACATTTGATGCTCCATTCCTTCGTTATGTCTTTGTTCGAATCCTACCAGAAAAGCTCTTTTGCGAGGCTTTTTTTTTTGAAAGAAATCATCATGGATAATCGGCCTACTAACCATGGTCATAATAATGTGACAGACGCCCACCAAGTTCCCAAATATGCGCCATGTACACGAATCGTGGGACATTACAGTGTCAACTATTGATTCCTCGTCTTCAGTCGTTTTCTATCATCAATCTTGCAAAATTTGTTTTTTTTGCTGCACCATGTGATGCAGGGCCCTTTTAGTAGCTCCCCAACAACTGTTGAACTTGGAGACTCATTACGTCAAAAAATTTCAATGACATTACTTATTAGTTGATTAATTTTGATAAGCATCAATTCGATTAGCTGGGGTTACCCTAATTTTGATTTTGATTATTGGGAGACTCCATTCGAGAGGGAATCGTCAGAAAACTGATGAGACTTTGAGTCAACGTAGGTCCAGTACCTGTGAACTTCCTTGATTGTGGAGTTTTTCCCATATGGTGGGATGCCCTCGGAAGAAGTTCCCTCGGGTATCTTATTGGGTCGGTCGCTGGTCCCATACCTGCCTTAAATGGTAAAATGAGAGCTGAAAACAGAAAAATCTCGTTCAAGATATTTGGGTCATAAAGGTTTCCCAAAAGCACTTTTCGCATTTTGGAGGGCTCAAGCGAAGCTGACAATGCAGTGTCTTTCAAAGGAATAGCTCTGTTAAAGTTCATTAGAGGGGAGTGAGGAAGGGGGGGGGGGGGCTGTTACCCCTGCAGTACTGTAAATGGCGGTTCATGTGGAAAAAAGCTCCAAGAAACGGTGAATTTTTACAAATTATTTATTTTTATAGCCTTCTGTAGCACAGAAATAATAAACTTATCCTCTTCTTCATGTGGTTTCCAAAGGTCATTGATGCTCCTTTTTCAAGAAGTTCTATGAGGTTTTTTTTTGTGAACTTGAATCTCTATTTGATCCCACCATAAACTTACCGTTCAGAATTCCTATTTGCAGGCATATTGGCCGGACTTGAAGGCTTCTTCCAGCCGACTTAGGTCGAAGTTCTCTTACTACAGACTCGACCTAATAGCTGAAGTGACGACACTATCATTGAAGAATCAGTGAGTTTTTCATGATCTTCTCATTTGTGCTAATGCTTCATGGCTTCCTCCTTCTTCAAATATCCTCATTTGGCTTATCAGGGCTTGAAAATCGAAAAAAAGAGAAAAAAAATCTACGATGTCGGTGCTGGGTGACGATTCAAACGAGATCTATGTTACGCAAGGCTTACGCATTCTTATTCACGCGCTCGCACTAAGGTGTGACAACAGAAAGCATGAGGGGACACAAAGGCGTTACAATCGAGGTGTTCAACAGTTTAAGACAGGTTGCACCTCCCTATGTTTTCCTGGGCGAAATGACTCTTTGCATAGATCTACTATTAGGAAGTTGTTGGGTTTATTATTTCGCCTACAGCATTTTTTATTCAATAACGGCCATCAGATTCCTTGAACTGTAATTCATCGTAGAGATTTCTTTATGTGTAATTTCAAACATCATCAAGGAATCTTTCTAGTGGTTTAGTGGCATTAGTTATTGACTTATGATTGATCTATTTGTTTATTTACATATTTACTTTGCATGTCCATGGATGCGCTTCAAAGGATTAGTACGGCTACTAAGCATGCTTTTGTGGGCTGAATAAAAATGAAATATTCAAAAACGGCCATATTCCAAACAAACCTTTGGGTCTATGACGTTGAAGAAAAGTTGCGCCATGCTTTTCACTTCCATTGACAATCATAGATCATGGACATTTAGGTGCGTATCGGTTTAGCATTGATAAAATCGCTTCAAGTGCCATCTAATTATGTTAAAGTTTTTTCGTACCCATGTGCACTTCACCCTGAGCCTCAGAAAGGCCTTGTACAAAAGTTGGAGCTTTGAATTAGGACCGTATAACCTTTAGGTGGTTGGTTAATCACGAACCCTTTGGGAGCTTTTCCTCATTCCTACTCCATTTATCTGAAAATTATTTATTTATTTGATATGTCAAAATACATGCCTTAACTATGGGACAAGTATCTGCAAGATGAATGCTCTGAAACGAAATGAGAAAAAAGAAAAGAAAAATATAAATAAAACAAAATTTTCTACCTAACCGTGAAAGCATAGTAAATTGTTACCTGGAGCAGAAAGCAGCGCGATGATTGACGATTAGTGAATGCCAATAGAAAAAAGTCAATGCTCCATCTGAAATAATGTGATAATTTGGATTTGGTTAGAAAGTTGCGCCGTGGCGTAGTGCTCTCACATTCACTCCGTACAAAAATTTCTAGTTCCTTTTTTTCAATTTTTCCAAAAAGCCACTTCCCAGACTCCCACGCCTAGCATGTAAAAGTTTATTTAGGAAAGCGTTCATAACACCACTTTAAGGAGAGCGGCATATTTTGAAATCAGATTCGGTATAAGCTTCAAAAAAGGCATCGAAGGGTAATTGTCCCAAAGGAAACGGCTACATAGACTTGGGATGGTTTCCGTGCCATTCCCACGAACCATTCCATCCATGATCACAATTGCCCCGCGTCACGTGCCGACAACAAATCTTCCCACACTTTGCGTAACTGTCCCTTCCGTCTCACAGATGTTCGCTCGCCTATTTTTCGTTCGCACTGACCGCAAAGAATTGAACCCGCTGAACGGCGGGGCAGTTGAACTTTCCTCTTTAGCCTTTCTCAGTTGAACCCGAGGATTCTTCTTCTGAAATCAGTCGCAGTTTTTAGAGAATTTTTAAGAATTCATATTTTCTCAACTGTAACAAAATCTTTGAGTTTCTCTTCGAAAACATGTATCTTTCAGAGTTCTGTTTGCCTTTGCCCACCAGAATTTGAAAAATAGCACCGGAGCCTACGAAAGGTTCTGCCATGGACTTTTGGAGCCCCATTGAAGTGACTCGTTTTTTGATCACGACTCTTCCCGATTAAATCTTTATTTGAACCGTTCGTAATGAAGTCGATGTGGCCTCCAGAATGACCTCATCATCTCATTAATCATTTCCACAGCAATGATAGAGTTTTTTTTTATGTACAGCGGCCCCTTTACATTTCGAGTTCCTTTCGAAGGTCATGAAAAGCCGGAGCTAGCTAGCTAACTTTCGGTTGCTACGGAAGCATGATAGCCGCTGTATCCGCATGATTAGCATTCCTATCGAACTGCGTATATAGATATGCTTGAACGAAATGCCAAATTCAAACGTCGCCGCCATTTCGATATGGGACGAAACGTCTTTCACACGTGAGACTTTTTCGTAAGATCAGCTATTATAAAACCTATGCAAGTTACACGGATAAGCGGGAATTAGCAGGATATGCCACAATGAATCTGCATTTATAGTCCGTTCCTATGGGTTCTTATTAATGGTCGAAGGCGGCCACGACTTAAATATATTCATTTCGTACCTCATTGTTTCTCACTAAACGCTGCATAGTGTTTTGATCTTTGATAGCTGCTGATTGTTACTAGTATGCTAAGTTATGGGCAAAAGCTTCGGTCTCGGACGGAACTCGAACCTGCAATGGTAAATATACCATTCAGGAGCTGAGTTAAGTTGAGAGGGATCACGATGGTGTAATGGATTAGCACATACGCCCGGAAAGCATGGAGTGTGGGTTCGGGTCCGTCCGATACCAAAGCTTTTGCATAACTCAGCATGTCAGTAACAGCTGCATACTATCATATTTGATTGCGTCCTATCTTCTAAATTCCACCTCTAGAAAGTCCGAACTGAAAAAAAATATTTAAGCAAATTTTTTCCAGATCTTGTAACGATAGATTTTCATATCTCCCCCTCATCATCATCACCTTCCAGATGTTAGCGATGTATCGCACTTTATTATTGTATTACTTCGGAGCCTCATGATAATCTATCTGAATAATCAGCAGCAATTGAGACTCAAAATATCCGAAAAAATTCGAACTTCCCAGGTCTTTTGACCTATTGGAACTACTTTTGGGGGTTTTTTAGAGTTTTTTGCATAAATATTTCATAGTCTCAATTGTTGATAAATATTCACGTATCAACAATTGAACTCTGTTTGTGAGAACAACGCCACCTCTGAAAGCTCTAGAAACCGTTATCGACGTAATGTCAGAAATACTGGGGACTAGGGAATAGTTGCCATTAATTTATATATTCTCCCGTATACCTATATTCGTAGAATACCATCGATTCTCGACGTAAAGCCTGTGTTTTTGATTGGCAACTTTAACCACAACTATTCACCACACATAGTTTAGCACTCACCAGTGTGTTAGCACTGATAAGCTTGGGTAAATATACCTGTGGAAATTTGGAAGAACAGGGGGATTTCAACATTATCGATTTTCATAGAATAGCCAAAAAACGCGAAGAAAAGTGTTAGAAGACGTAAAAGGAAATGATAGACGGGACAGCTAAGCATAGTGCATTTTTCTGGACTCCATGGGTGAACTGCGTGTGAATTCACGTTCGATGATTATTATGCGTTCTAAGTGCATTCTGTCACGTGGGTTATGGGTTATATCGTAGAGTTGTAAGAGGCTAGCATAAAATGTCGAAGTTCCTCTATGAAAGCTCGTTTTCTTAGATGTTTCACATAATTTCTGTCATATAACTCTATCACTTTCTCGTGATATCAGTGCAAAAGCTCTGTGACTTTCATTTTGGCCGATTTTTTTAAATCTGCTTAGCAGCACAGCTGGAACAGACCATTCTGAAAACTAATAAGTTTTTTTCATCGTTTGAGTTTATGATGAGTCCCCTACCGAATGGAAGGGTAAAGGCTTGAGAGACTTTAGAAGATAGCATGTTCTGAGCCCTTCATTCACAAATTTCAACGCTTTCTTATCTCACAATCAGGTCTAGAGTGGTAAATATTCAGAATACTTCTGTAGGTTATATAGAAGCATAAAGAAAAATTATTTATTTGAGAAAGGTATTCAAATATGAATTGAGGAAACGATTGTTGAAGGATCATCGCAGTCCACATGCCAATGTTGACGATTGAATAATTTCCATTCGACCTTTGCATGTTTCTCTTATCACTCATAGCGCTGTCGATTCCCCCCCCCCCCCACCCTTCAGCCGTCGTAAGATTTTGTGGTTAGTCGCCTGCAGCCACGCCACCGCCTTGTCCTCAAATTCGAACGCGTCGTCGTTACGATGTGGGGCTTTCCATATGTCCGCTTTTATTTCTTTGACCCCATGGCGTAATACCCGACGACCACATGCTCAATGGCGCCGGGCGCCGGGTCAAGAGCTAATCCTCGAAACATTGCGATTCTCACTCAAAATCGCATATATTAGTCTTCTAGTGGCCCGTCCCATGCAATGCCCACTGGTGACCCTTTTGACCAACGCCACGACCACGTCCTACCACATTCACCTTCTTTGAGGTTTTTGCTGTGGTCGTCAAATCTCTTCAATGGGAGGCCATTTCTAATGAGCGATGAATTTAAACGCGATGTTGGTGGTGCAGTTCTCGTCGCAGCAGTTCAAACGAGTCGCTCCGTTAACCTTTGCACGACTATCTAGAGGTCGAATCTGTCCCCTCTTACTATCGGCCACGTCCTACTATACTCATCAATCTCTGTGAGAATCTAGGACTTCTTTCCGGTTCACTTACACGCCCTTCGACCCCCTTTTCAAGTATCAGCCATAGGTGATTTGATAGTTTTCATCGAGCTTTTGCTCTCAAACTGGGATCTTGAAGTGCCCTGATCGCTGTCAAAAAGCCCTTAAGCCTCTTTTTCCAGCGAAGAATATTAGCAGCATTTGAGACTCCAAATATCTAACCAAAAAAATCGAACTTTCTAGGTCTTTTGACCTTTCGGGAGTACTTTGCATAAATATTTCGAAGTCTCAATTGTTGATTAATATCTTTCAGATCTTTTCCAATAGTAGGCCCGGAACTGTAATCATTTATAATTTTTTTATTTCAAATTTTTCAAATTTGATTTTTTTAAGAAATTTCTTGGAAGACAGTGTCAAACTGCTGAGACCTTGATCTTTCAGAGGTAGACCTGGCGCCACTGAGCATGTGATCAGCTGTTTCAGGAACGCATGTTAACGTCTAAAGTCTCGAAACTATGGCACCCAAGAAAAATGTAGGCCTCTCCAGGCCTCTCACAGGGCCCATGATCTGTACTTTCATGGAGAAAGTATCTTTCGGCCCATATGAGCCTCAAATCAACAAATCATCAATCAAGTCACCTTTCAAAATATGCCACCGGTGGCGATGGGAGGCATCTTATTCAGCGCTTTGTGTGGTAGGATTCGATCAAGGCTATAGCAGCTAACACTCTCGCCGACTCCGCCGTGCCCTTGCTCGAATCCGGTTTCCTGTGCAGGCTGATGAACCTTGACCGCTTTCTCCAGTTGTCTCTCACATCAACACCTTCGAATTCAACCGGTTTTTTTGGACGTTGTACTTTGTACTTCTAACAGATGTAAGACGCCCTTCATCGTTGTAGGAAACGATCTTTGGTGGTTGCATCCATCCGGAACCCTTTAGTTCCTCCACCTGAGGAAGTGCCTCTATGAAGAAGCCTGTCATTTCTTGAACCATTTAACCAATCTTTTTATTTAGATTCAAATGATTCAATATACTATAACATAACCAATAACTATTTACGATTAATTTATTAATACAAATGCTTTGTCAAGGACTACCATCTTTTTCAATCTTGTTTTTTTTTGTTGGATTTTTTCGCTGGTAAGCATCTTAAGGTAGTTACTTTATGTATTACTATAACAAACTAGTATAATAATGTGACAACAATGCTCGAACACTTTTTGAACTTTTGAAGAAAATCCTCAGGCCACATTTTGAGTATCAAAACTCTATCAATGCGTTTTTATAGCTATTTCTTGAAAACTCATGCTATATCTCGATTCAGTGGTCCTATTCCGCATCTGAGTACTAATTTGGTAATCTTTTAATGTTTTTGAAATAAACTTCAGATTCCTTGAACCGTTGATACTGATTATATTGATATGAAAAGGCGAAGTACCAATAAAAAATGATTAAATGGCAAATCATTGAACATTGTGGCCACTATCCACATAAATTCAATAATATTGCAACAAAATAATCCAAAAAACTGATTAGAAAAATTTAATTCAGAAAATTCGGATAGCATGTCCATTCTCGGGCTCTTGAAGCGGTTGAAAGAAAGAGGTGACCTGGAGGTGTTGATTTTTTTAAGAGAGAGACTCACATGTGTAGAGCGAGTGCTTGGGACTTACGCAGGCTACACATCAGCACCTTCCCTACAAGAATCCGAAATGGCCGGGATAAAGGATCCACTTGGGAAGAGCCATTCCAAAAATACTAGAGCAGAGCTTGATTTTCAGTGCCGCCTTGATGGTTTACCTTTAAGAATACGTGCTTAGTCTTAGAAAACCCAAAAACTTCCTTCGGTATCATCCCTCATATTGAGCAGTTTTTTTTTTAATTTTTTCACTTAGCGTCTATACGGTGCGAAAGTTGCTTGAAGTGGGTTGCGGTACGGAAACGGCCTCAAATACGCTCCGCCGTACATCATACCGCGGATGCTACGATAATTAACTGCCCGAACTGCTTGTAGAATCGATGTTTCGTCCGATTTTTTGAAAATGGTAGCCCTATGCTGCGATATTATTTTTGTTATTATGTTTATATTTTCTTTGCCGGTGCATTTTCTGCTGTTATTTTCCCTTATTCTCAGCACATCACCTATGGCACATGATTGGATAAATAAATAAATAAATAAATAAACAACATTGATCACAGTAAATAGTTGAGTGGATCACTATCCATAACACGTTGATTTAATCCTGAGTACTTTTGATATGGAGTGAAATCACTCGACGTACCTCCATATCATTCTGGGATACGCCATGCATTTGGCATTCATTCATAATTGCAGAAGATGTTGGACCACATTCCCATAATTCAAAAGCAGCCAATATACAAGTCCGTCTTTACCCTTCCTTCCAGTTTGATACTGGCCGGCAAGTCCGAGAGAGTGGAGCTTAAAATCTGCTTGAGCAAAAATCTTAATTTGATGTTGTGGGTTTGTTTCACGGAACATGTGTGTGAGAACAGCGCCACGTGCCACTCAGCCACCACCTCTAACCTGAGTTGTTTACTTTGCTCGCTACAGGTATCATGCTCCACGAGGGGGGAGGGGGTGGACGGCTCTTTTAAGCTTAGAACCAGAGTAGCGATTTCGGTGCTCAAAAAAGCCCTGCTCTCAAATGCCTTTCCCAACCATTATTTCGTCTGATCCCTCACTGTAACGTATTCTAGCCAGTTGGTGTCCTGCACATTATCAGCTTGTCTGTGCTGTGCCGCGGTTACACTTTTACAATCGAGGTTATGTAAGAGGACAACAGACCGGGTCGTTGAGGCATTTGAATCAACTCGCCGACTGGCTTTTGACCCCCCCCCCCCCACCACTCCCGTCCACTGTGTGGCCGACACGTCCACATCCTCACTCACCACTGCTGCTATGCCGAAGAGTTTCTCCTCGGGGGGGGGGGGGAGGCTTCTACCCCCTCATGTGAAATTCTTCTTCTCAAACCCACACGGACACATACACACAACACAACACATATCGAAACCAGCAATTCTTGCCACCTTTCGCTCTGGAAAAAGCGGCTTTTTGTGTGTTTTTGCAACGAGTCAGACCGCTAAACCGCCCGTCTCTGAAAAAGCGATCGTCGATTTCGAATTTGCAAGGTCGTCGGTCTCGTGTGGCCCTTCGTCACTACTATTATGCTTTTTATTCGGTTTTTACTCGACTTTTTGCCCCTCCTTCGACACATGTGCTGTCGATCGACCTCAGCTCGAATCTTGATCCGCCCTGAGTTTGAGAGAGGGACGTTTTGAAGACCTAAAACCATATTTGGTGCTTCCACCTTGGGATAAATGAAATTGATCAGTTGTTATTTATCTTTTTTGGGATGCGCCATGCATTTGGCATTTCATTAGGTTACATTAGTTTTTGAATGTGTGTGTGGCCTGCGGTTACATAGGTCCTTCTAGAGACTTCCTCCCGAACCACGTTCCTATAAAGAGCAAACCAGGTTCCTATAAAAAGACATTCGTTTATGCAGAGTTACACTAGATTTGGGGCGTGGCTAGAATTCACTCAGGGTAATGTCGATGACCTTTATTGAGAGCTACTGGAAAAGTTGATAAGAAAAAAAGAACTGAAAGCTCGTTCTACCTTACAGTTCAGCAAATTAGACTAAAACGGCCCCCCGTCAAAAGCAGGTTCCTATGAAGTCAAAAAGAAAGCATCCGTTCATGCAGAGTTACAGTAGATTTGGGGAGTGGCTAGAATTCATTTTGAATGAAACGTCGATTTTTTCAATGTTTTCGTGTTTTCGGTCTTCTGGTTGTTTGTGTGGAGTATGGATGTCAACGTCCACCAAACCAATGGGAAAATGAGTGCACGTGACCTTGCATTTCTGAATTCTCACATTAGCATCGGCTTCCGAATGACCGCATATTTACTCATTTCCGAACTACATACTGATGTTTCTGTTTTGAAGATTTCCAGAGAAGATTATTTGTTCTTCATTCATAACGAGATGTTTTTGAAATTTATTTATATTATTTATTTATTTCTGAGTATTGCTCTGTCCAGAAGCTTCGCGCCAGTATGAATTCATGAAAAAGATTGGTAGACAACAAATGTTATGGAATTTCTGGTATTTGAAGCATGTCACCAGTGACACACGACAATTTGAAATGAACCCACTTCTATGTGAAGTGAATTAACCGATAGTACGACCATGCGTAGAAGTCGACCAATTAATTGTTCTGAATTGCACGTTGTTAAAGTGGTAGTGGCTGACCATGTCTTAAGATATGTCCCCTCTTTTTTTCGAAAACTAGCTGCAGAGGTGGAATCCTATGAAGTTAGAAGGGTCCGATTTATCATGAAATGACACTTCCATCTCAGATATTTTCACAACGATAAAAATAGTTTAGAAAATCAAGGATTGAAACAGTAAGCTTTATGAAAATCTAAGGAGGCCTAACGAATTGGGCTTATTAGGTTTGAGCAAACAAAAGTGAAGGTAGGTAAAATTCTTTACTCTTCGTCTCGTGCTCCTCAGCCATAGAACTTAATTATACAATTTTTATGAAATTATACAGACTTATAGAATATTTTATATTCCTTTGCGATCCATCGTTCGTGTGTCGAACTTTTGAAAGCCTCTATCGAGGGCCCCAGTTTACAGTCGCCAGCATCAACCAGATTTACGGGCTACGCCTGCTCCGACGAGCAGCTAGCTGTCACAGAGCCAGGGCAAAACCGCAGCAAACAATAGAAACACTGCCAGCTGTCTCTTTTCTTTTTATTTGGAAGGCTTTTGAACTTCTCCGACCGTCTCCTTTGTATTTTGGTGATCATTCGGAAGAAGTGCATATTATTTGCTTGCTATTCTGCTTACACCACTGAAATCCATGAAAAGTGAGACAGTTCCGGTCATTCCCCTCTTCACGCTGGGGCAAACTGTTTGGGAACTGCATTGGACCATTCCGGTTTGCCCCGCGTGGCGATATATGCAAATGGATGAGGACCCTTTCATGCCGGGATTGGGTGTTAACGGGTCGGCACCCCACCGCTCCTTTTCACAAATCGCGAGACAGGCGGCTATTACTCGAGCGCGGGGTCATCTGATGGGGTCACCTACTAGCCGTCCGGCCTGCCGTGCTGCCCGTCGAGTGAACTCTCACTCTCAGCCGTTGCAGAACTTTTCGATTTCACCATGGGAGGGTTCCGTATACCCAGGGGGGTCTTTCTAATTTTACTGATGGTTTTTGGAGAAGCCAATGATATCAGTAACTATTCCTTTCATGGGAACGCGCAAGGTTGCCAAGGTAATGAACTCGGTCACCAGCTGACGATGGGGCCTAGTGACCTGATGGGCTTGCGCAATGCAGACCTCCTAGGGCAGAGCTGACTGACTGGGTGTTTATGAATTGAAGCCAACTGCTCCTTACCCATTGCGCAATGCTTTCTTCTCCTGTCAGATGTTTATTTTTCGAAATTAAGATCTGCTCCAAAAGATTTTCCACGGCTGCTACCCATACCCTCCCCCCTGGAGTTGGCCTTGACACCATACTCTGCCTGTCATCATGTGGGTATTAGAGAAGTGGGTAGTGAATTCTTTCGTGCAAGTTGCTCCGCTTCATACGCGACGACGAGGACGACGAGCGGGGCGGCGCCGTCATTTCGTCGTCGTCGTCGGTCAGGGTCATCGTGGCAATGTTTGAATTACCTCCGTGCTGTATTTACCCTCCTCTCTCATTTGATGCCGTTCACCTACTTGATGAGTGAGTGAGTGAGTGAGAGAGAGCGGTCCCGTTGAATGAGCCGGCGATTTTGAATGCGACCGCATTATCTACTGCCCTTACATGGCAGTGTTCATCACTCTCTCTCTCCATTGACCCACTAATTCCTTTGAAATCGACCTAAAACCCACATACATACGCATCTCCGATGGTCATTTTTCACTGGGTCCTTTCCCAATGCTACCTGGGTGGCTTCGGCTGATTTACTCCGTTTTCACTTTTTCAGTATCAAGGACACGATATTGGGTCCAGTTAGCCCAGTCTGGAAAATTCTTCGCTTTCGAGCTTCTTGCCGAGAATAATAACTTGTCCTTTACCCATACCCCCTTACTTACCCTCTAGATCTTGACACTTCTCCCTTCAGACGGTCTACGGATACCCGGGAAGCTTATCTCCCCATTAGAGGAAGTTATATCTGTCCTGACGTTCGTAAAGTCCTTGCAATATGTCTGGAAGGTGGTGAGGTAGAAGGCTGATCGAGCTGAGCTACGAACCATTGAACTTGATCGCGAAGCAGCGCCTGTATCCACTACTCCACACATACTCTTCATTTCCACTTTCTCGATTGTTTTAGGAATGTATGTTAACGATCACAACGATGTACCATGCCGAATATAAACTAAAGTCTTGAAACTATGGAACCCAAGCAGGATTTCAGGAGTTTCCAGGCCTCTCATAAGGCCAATATTTCATAAATTATTCCTTCGAACCTGTGAAAGATCTTAGGCCTCTCATAAGGCCCATGGATTTTCATAGATTATTCCTCCGAACTCAAGCAAGATTTTGGGCCGCCCAGGCCTCTTTTAAGGCCCATGGGTTTCACAGATTATTTTTTTGAACCCAAGAAAGATTTGGCCTCTTCAGGCCACGGCCCATAGTGGATTTTATAGATTATTCCTTTTGTACTTTCGCATATGTCAATCCATCTCTGTGCTGTCAGTGCTTTTGAAAGGTTATGCTCCATATGTGAAGACGGACAGTGGCTGGTTGGAGGAGGAGGATGTGGCTGGAGTCGGTGCAGAGCAAAGGTTGTCGCAGCGCCGTTCATCGTGGTACCAGTGTGTCCCGGAATTTGAAAATCCTCGACGATGATGAATGCTCATCTGAATGTCAGCTGTTCGTGAGCGTTGCACGTCGTCTGGAGACTCTACATCCGGCCGTACTATCTCTCACAGGGGGAGGTTGATGAGCTTCTTATGATCGATTACATAACGATAGGCTACCGTCTGCCCTTCGATGGCCACAGAGCCCTCCCTGCTGTCTCATCTCGATCCGCCATGCTCTCTCGTGACCGACTAACCCATTGCCTTTCATTAACCCCCGTTGATCCCCCCCGTTCTCAGACCACCACCAAATGTAACGACCTGGTAACCTACTATTGAAATTCGACAGAAGCACAGGATTTTTATTCTTCTTATTATCGTCTTTAGCATGATCGCGCTCCTGCTACTCCCAAACGTTAGTGAATGTTCCCTATTATAGTTTGTAGATAACGGGAATTTTTTCTGAATTTCTTTAAAAAGTTTCTACCTTTCCATGGTTCTAATATGGTTTTAAATTCTGACAGAGATTATAAGGCCGCCGTCAGACTTTGCGATTTCGCGATTCGCGAGTTTGCGGCTTCGCACGTTCGCACGCGAAGTCGCGGCGGCCCTGCACAGTCTCAAGATCGTAGTATCGCGTGCGAAAGTGCGGAGCCGCAAAGCTGCAGAATGGCAAATTCGCAAATTCGCAAAGTCTGACGGTGGGCTAAACTCCCGTTTTCTTTCTGCGACTGTTTTGGACTTTTGGACGAGTGACAACATTTCGAATCCAAGAAAATTTATCCCCTCTGGAATCGATCTAGGTGTATGCAGTGACTTGGTGGCGGCGCCTCCTCAGTTTATCATACCTCTTCTTTAAACTTTTTAAAATTTTTCTGATGTTTGTTTTTAAAAGCCACTCAATCCTCAATTATTGCTCCTCTTCTCGACTTTTCTTCCCACGTCTGTACTGCCGACTCTTTCCTATCTCAAAGAAGAAGATTTAAGATCTTGGCCAGCTCCTAGGCAAATTCTATGCACATTCGACATTTACTCAAAATCCCAAAGCTCTTTGAATGGCTCTCCTAAACTGGTTTGTGGAACTCAGCCGTGCACCAGTCATCGTTGCCATTTATCCAGGTCCAAGATTTGACCCGTTTTTCACTTGCCACAGTCATGACTCGGTTGGTCCGAGGATTCGATCCCATATTTACGTGTACTGACGGCGCCACCCACCAGTAAGCTCATGGCTGCATGCGAATCTATGAAAAGTTGGAACTAAATATATTTTGTAGTATTCAGAAACAAAGGCGGTCAACAATTGTGTCGATGAGGCAATCTTTCAAAATTACTCTCGAACCTCTCCTTTATTTGAGGTCTCTTTATCTTTTACCTTCACTTTACAAGTAAAAAGAATTTTTTTAAACGTCGATCGATAACTTCTACGGTTACTTTCTTTTCAACAACTTGTTGAAATTGAGGCAGGACTTGGAGGTTTTCTTAGTGATCCTTTAATGGTACTCTATAAAAAGTAAGAAGCTCCTGGGTCCCTTTATATTTGCGACCCCAAAAAAGGCGATGTCGTAGGAATTTTAGGCTGAAAATCACAGGGTTCTTCTTGTCGACGATTTCAACCCTGTATCTTGTTTTTTCTACCGATTTTCAAATGTTCTGTTTTCACCCAGATTTCCGGCCCCTCCCCTCCTTTTCTACGGTAGTAATTCGTACGATAGAACTGATCGTTGCTGTGCAATTCTCATTATGAGACGTGAACGTATTACGACCACCTGGCAAAACGATACAATGCGTATAGGATTACACGACACAGCAACGAGACGACTCCCTATGTGGTTCACGACCACAATCCAACGATGACCTGGCGGCTTCCAACTGAGCCTCTTGGTAGCTCTCAAACTCTCGTTTTCCCTCCACTCATTCCTCCGTTTCACCGTTTCAAACATTCAATTGGGGCTATGATTTCACTGATGCACTTGCTATCTTATCAGGATGGTGGACCACACATGGACCCCTCAACTGCCTTGAACAGCGTCAACTCTAGAATGATTTCACGTCTGCAAAGTTTCTTTTGAATGGAATCGTCACTAAAAGTCGATTTGCAAGAAGTACTCGCCTCACAAAAAGGTCCAATACCCCTATCTAGCCCATTAAATAAGGAAATGTTCATGAAATCCCAGGTTCCCTGTAGTGATGGTTTCCAAAGGGGATAAAAAAATGGATGATGACATGTCGTATAGTCATTATTTGAGTATTTTCTGAAGACTACCATAAGGCTGACCCATTCTAAATGAATTGCTGACCCTACAATTGTCTCTGAGATACGCCATGCATTCTAGTCATTTGGGATCGTAGAGATCCACCTACATGTTAGCTGCTGTCTTGAACGGCCCGGAACGTCGAGTCAAATGTCGGCGTTTTGTCTGCCCAACTGATATTCTATTAAATATCCCTTTGTGGGCAAAACTCCTTCACTTTAAAAAAGCACTGGCTCTGAGATATCCGTCCTCTGCTCGGGTTGGTCCAGTATTGGTGCTCTTTACACTAGCACACGTCTTCGATTATTCTCATGTTCATTTGAGAGAATATCCTAATGGCCTTATTCAGATTTGCCTAAGAACAATTTCAATTGAAGTTAGGTGTTACTGTGAAGCTTGCCCGCCACATTTCCATGCTACAGTACCATGCAGTTGGCTATACTAAGGCCGCGTTCATACCTGGCGGCAGGGAGTGGCTGCGTGTCTCTGCGTCTCCGTTTGTGCTACCCTGTCTCGTTGCCTCCGTCGTCTCTGTACCTCCCACGTGCTACTCTGCCTCGCTACTGCCAACGCAGCCACGCCCTGTCGGCGCGAAGTACGAACGCGGCCCAATGTTCTTACGGTGCTGTCCTAGGCAAAAATATACGCGTGAATGTGCTGAATGACCCCACGAAAATCTTTCAGAGATACTTAGGTGTACAAGCTTGTACAGGATACCCCTCTCCTCATTGATAGAATCATTTTACGGTTTTCCTCATGAACAGTTACAAAAATATGCACTTTTCATGGTTCTAATGTTTTGGGAACATTAACCTTCGTGTTGTCGTCTCTCACAAATACTATTCCATAAAATCATATATTTTTTACCTATGCCCTCGAATGTAGGGTGAAAGGTTCCCTCTTTTACTTGAGCTGGGGCTAGAATGGCACCGGACTCCAGACACATGTCACCTCCCCCTCCCCCTCTGGAAACATTAGCATTCCTTTCACCGCTAAACTTATTCACTCTGCTCACTTCCTGACTAAATTTACTATTATTATTTACGATACTGTTTGATATTATGCAGTAACAGTCGTCTAGGAACGAATCGCAAAGTTTTCCGCTACTTCTAGTTCCTCTAACGGCATTGATTTCAATTTTTGAACATTTTTCCAGTACTGCTATTGTTACACGCACCCTTTTCTTCATCATGCATCTACTCCCGAACCAAGATATGTCCCCCCCCCCCCTTCATTTACTTCCCACCTGAATCATCACCAAGGTTTGAATGTGACCCCGTCATTCATATTGCCGACTTCGAACATCTGTCCTCAAAATGTGCTCTCGATGAGTGTGTAGGTATGTGCTGGGTATGCGACGGGGTTGACCCGAGAAAGCTCGTGTGCTATTGTGCGAGCCATCATCTGTTCAAACGGGTGTGGGTCATTTCCATCACGACGGACGCACTCGCTCGGCACCGACGGAATGCCGCCCCGACCGTAATTACGCTGTTGCGGCATGCAGGTGCTGGCCGTTGCATAGGATCCAGTTTGAATCCCGGACGTGATCCGGGGATTTTGGGCTCCTGGTTGGAGAGATTATGGCTGTGGAAGTGGTTGTGGTTCGGGTGGGGCCATATCTGGAAATAGATCCGATCTGGCTATAACAGTTGAGTCGGGGCCAACGTTTATCACGGGTGATTAGGCAGCGTGACCCGGGAGATAGTTCCTGGACCGCTTGTCAAAATTTCAACCTCAATACCATTATTTGTGTACCGGTGATCCTAAGAACTCCTGACCCTTAGTTTCTGGGTTTTTAGAGCCGCCCAATTACAGGATTTACTTCGCAAGTAAGTTCATAAGCTGCTACTTGGCTAGGAGGGGACAGCGCTGACCTTCTGTACGGCCTAGCCCCTCTGTCCTCACCGCTCGCCATTAACAAGTAGCCATACGTTCACGTAATCCGATGCAACCCCACCGTGGCGGCATTGTTTGGATCTTAAGAAACTTGAGACCGCGTTGAGGAGCCATGCGGTCAATTTGAGCAGACACAAGAAACGAACGCCGACTGGGTCCTGGCACTTGGACTTTTTTACCCAAATAAACTTCCCCAGGTATAACTCAGCTTACAACCTGTGGCTTTCAAATCGTGATCGTAACATTGGTGTCCCGGATAGCATTTACTGCGTAGGCACTCACTTGACGTTTGTCTTACGCATTATCTCATGACCTCGCCCAAGACCACTACCCTCCGTCTACTTTAGCCGTATGTCCACCCTTCCTGACATCCTACCCTATCCTGTCTTCAAATATTTCGTTTGCGTTTGAATTGCTCTGCCTTGCGCTATTTCAGCCTTTTTCAACTTCGAAACCTTCTTCAGAGCACCGCCGAGTCATCCTCGAGCACTCCTTTGGGCCCCACGATGGCGTCCGCTCGGAATCCTTCCGGTTTCACAACGAGTGAGTTCTGTTTTCAACCATTCCGGGTGGGGGTGGGAGCTGACTGCTGGCAATCGCCAAATCCAGTCGGTTGGTAATTACTTGAACCGGTCGCATGGTCTAACGGAATGTGCTCGTGCTGTGTTCCGAGTTCCGGTGCGGCTGGCTTTGATGTCGATACCGCTTTCACCGTCTGCCCCGCATGCGCAGTGAAGAGTGAAAATGCGCACGTGGAAATAGCAACAGGTGGCAACAGCACGGTTTGATCCGACCGTTCCCACACTCAGCATACTGTAGCTGGGGTCATAAATCACGGGGAAGAATGACGGGTGGACAACTCGAAAGCACTACTAATCAATACACTACAGTATAAAACTCTAATCATTATCATTTAAAAGTCATCATATAACTATCATGTAAATCATTGCATAGTTGAAAGAAGTGAAGGGAATTCATCTCAAATTGAATTTTATCGTTCAAGATTATCTTAGCTGGCCGCAGATGATTTAGTGACCAAAGGCGCCGCTACCAATCTCGCACCGTTCAGGTATTATATAAAAACCTTGATTCTTTACGCTAACAGGCCTTACATTTTATCGATAAGGAATATCGTACATCGACTAGCCTCCTCAAGTAATTGTATGGAGCATTTCTCATTTAAACGCTTCTACAATTTCGAGTGGAAGTAGAAGATATGGCGCATCCCGAGAAGTGATTATCAATGCCACATGCTCTACTAATATTGACGCTTTGATCTTGAAAAAATTTGTGAAGTAATCTGGGATAAATAGTGATAAGTAAAATAAAGTAATATAAATAATAGTAATAATAGTAATAATAGTAGTAAATAATAATAGTAATAATAGAAATAATTATAGCAATAGTAAAATAAAGTAAAATAAATAAAAAGGAAAATATAAGTAGGGTGGTAGGCACAGATCAACGACTTCAGAGTGCGCCATGCATTCGCTTTCTGTTCAGAGTATTCTTTGCGCGAACACTGACGGAAAGGAACTTTCAAAGATGCAGCCTGTGCTTTAACTCCCCGAGCAAGTAAGGTGACATCATTACGTAGCCCGACCCAGTGGATGAAATGTTGAATCGGGCAGGATTCAATCTATAGTATACCATTACTATTTTCCATAATAGGAAAAAAATAAAGTGCATTAAACTTGAATTAAATAAATGTGTAAAACTCGTACAAGTAGAATATATAAACTTTTGAGATTTTTGCAGCCTTTTAGTTTTTTTTTTTTTCAAATAAATCTTTGAAGCCGCATGCTGCTTTTCACACATCTAAAATATAATATGTTTAAAACATGACTACGTGATTCTGTTACTGGGAATTTTTTTCTATTAGTACGAGTTTCTACTTTATCACGTGGAAATAGCCATAGTAAATTTATTACTATTAAACAGTACAATAATTGTATTGGAGTAATGGAAGCAAAACTTCAAAAAAAAAACTCTAAAAGTAATTCTCCTCTTTTTTCACGCGATAGGTGTTAGAGACTGTATCGTTGGGTGATTTGTGAATTGCTGTCAACAGATGGCACATTACAATTCTTGCACCTCGCGCAACATTTCAAAGACATTTTGCAGAGAGCCTTGAATTTAGAGGCGTAACGGAACAATGCTGGGGACAATTCAGCAATCCGAAGGCAACAAATTGGCAAAGAATGGAGACTGGTATGGGGAACGTCCCTTGTGTTGATGTCCAGACTAAAACTCCTCATGTTATGGGACAGGACATCCTAAATTACCCCAATCAACAGCGTGATTCCTTAATATGACCACACATATCTGGGATATGATCAGAAATAGACCCATTAGTCACTGGGAACATCGCCTGGTAGGGACAACATTATGTATTGGATCGACAGATACCGGTATCCAGCGTCGAGTTGTTGCTTTTTGATGAAATTGAGATCGGCGGGTAATGATGATAAGTCGGTGGGCAGATTGGCTATTTACCTGTAGTTCCAAATCTCGTAACCAGGGAATCGAGATGTTCTGAACGTGATGATAAGATCACTGCCAAATGCTTGCGGTGCGCCTTGCACCTTCACTTTCTTCTGAGAAGCTGAAACAATGCATGGGTAGACAGCTCGAGTGAGGCTTGCGGGAATTGATCGACTGAGAATGAGTGCTTAAACTCGCAAGGTGTGTATGGCGTATCTGACTCTTTCAACAGTGCATAAGGCTTGAGTAGACTGGCGGAATTCATGGAATGGATTATTCAAGTGGTGACTCCTTTTCGTGCAATTGTGACACCTCAGGCGACACTCCTACATAGAGGACCCAGGAGCGGTCTGGAGAAAAAGAAAGATGCGAAGAAATGATCGTTTAGAAACGATCACTCGGCGATAATCGATGGAGAAAACCGATTCAGAGGCGCGACGTAAAAGTCTGTATTCACATCTCCCGTGCATCTCTTCGCTCTGCAACATCACCTTTCCGAGTTACTCGCTGTAGATCATGTCAGTTGTTGTCTCGTAGGGTGATTTCATTTATTCATGATGATGTGGAATAAGTGAAACACTAAACAGCAGCAATCAAGTGAAACCATAAATGGGAGAATAAGGAAAGGATAAAAAAGGGTGGTCGTGGTAATACGGTAGATCTTACAGCGGGCCAAAATTGCCACTTCCCGGTGCCTTTAGTGCAGGATACAGCCATAGACGAGAAACTTTGCAGTCCGAATGAAAACGTTCGCCTCCATCCATACCTCTAGGGTGCACAGTGCATTCGAGTTTCTCAGAAGAAAACAGATTTACAGTTTTCATTCAATATTTTTCCTCAATTCAAATAGGTGGCTAGCGCATCTGCGACCATGTATAGATAGCATTTATTCGGACCAGTGTCTTTTCTTTTCACGCTATTTTGATAGCTCAAAACAAAATTCAGAACAGCTGATTAATCATCAGTCATACACATTCCACATTTGCGATCCGCGTGACTGGTTATCGCTTGAACCTAAAGCCATGAATGTATCTAAAGGTTCACAATACTCCAGGTGGATCACAAATGTGGAATATGTAAGATTGATTATTAATCATATGAGGTGCATAATGTTAGAAAAACTAAAAAAACGGAAAACAAAAAAGATGAAATGGGTCATTTCGTGGAAACCATCAGTCTGATAATAATGAGCTCACCTCACCAGAAACATCGAGGTTTTAAAAAAAACTTCAAGTTTATCAATCTCGCGAAACTATGATAGCCGTGATCCCGATGGTATCGGTTTTGCAAGAAAACGGGGTGCAACGACATACTACATAGGTCATAAGAAAATTTTATTATCATGTCATAAAGGACACCTCGGGTGAAGGAAACTTTGAATTTATCAGCCTAATCGAAAAACGTAATGACGATTCTGATGGTATCGATATTGCTAAAAAAGTGGACCTAACGCCATGGTGGTTCATAAGAAATTTTAATTATCATGTCATAATGTCCGTCTATAGCATGATGTCTGGAAATGTCCCGATATCTCTTACATATATCTTCGATGACGCAATTCAATAATGTCTCAACTAACGTCGACCCAAATGTCCATTGGGGATTTTTGCGTAAATTTCTTTGTTTACCAAGCTAACGACACCGCAGCATTAAGGTGATGGTGGTGTCTGTTGCGAAGTCGCCTGCGTTAGCCTGATCGGTTTGCCAAACCCACTTGGTATCCGATAACATTGCATAACACCCGTGACTTGGTTCTGATCAACAGATGTTGCCGGGTAGCTCCTGCTCAGCGCCTATTTTTTTGGGAAAATTCAAATTGTGCCAAGAATTCTATGACTCTTCGTATTCTCCAGTAGTGTTTGGATGTTTGTGGCCGACCCGAACCGAGTTGTCCCCCCTCTTTTGTTCGACGATTACATCACCACTGCCTGAGATGCCATTGTTGAGGTCAAAAGGAGCCGGGCTGACCAGCGCACATTACAGAGTTGTCTACTTGAATTTACTGAGAGTTCACACAGGGTGACAGGGGTGACCCGAAAAAACGACGACAAGTACGTACATTCCATTTCGGACATTCCTTCGCAGAGGTCAGTCAGGAAAGATGAGAAGAAGGTCATTTGCTCGAGATTTTGTCTGTCCCTCCCCCACCTATTCAGGGCTTAGAGATCCGAATCAAAACCGATTGATGAGGTGTGGATGGAATTCAAACATTGGCACTCTTTATGGGCTGTGTCGGAGGAGTCCGAATTGGTGGTCGGGGCGGATAGGGGAGTAACCACCGTCGCGGTTGACGACCATCGTCGTCGTTGTCCTTGGATCAACAGTTTTGATAAGAGTGACCGTGCGACCCTGTGCTAGTGCTGCTGCTGCAGCTAGTAGTTTCTGAACCCCCCACACCGATGGTTTTTTCTGCCGAACATGAGAAAGGTCATTTCGGTGCAAAACCGTCGGCCCGAATATTGCCAAGAGGGACAGGGCGCTGAGATCGACACCCACACTTAGCACTCAGCCTACTCGTCAAAAGTAAATTGACATCTTTGTTTGACTGTGTCGGCTCGCATCACAATCCATAGTGGCTTTGAAGAATGACATCCGAAAAAGGCCCCCATTCATACAGCCAGGCTATGAGCTACCTAATTAAGCGCTTGTCGGCACGTTTCTTTCTGTTGGCGCTGCTGTATTGCGCGACATAGCTACAGGTGTAGATCTAAGGATAAGGCAGGTGGTGGTGGTCCGCATCGCATCGGAATCTGTTCATAATGATCAGGAAGAACCCCCTCTCAGAGCTATAGCTTAAAAATATCGCGCTGGAGGTTTCCCTCGTGGAGGTTTTGTCCCAAATCAGACCTGACCCTAGCAATGATAGTGAAATGCCTCGCAGAGAATGAACATATCTTTATGGAGAAAGTTCTCAGGTCATTGTTGGGTGCTAGGTACTTATCCCGCGTATCCTAAACGCCTATATGCACTCAAGGACACACTTTCCGGAACCAATCGGTTTATTGGGGTATCCACTGTCCTGGGAGCCTGTACGTTCTATTGATCAAGGTTTCGTCTTACGCAGTGGTATGGGGTGTTTATATGGATATAGGGGGGGGGGCAAAAATGACCCACGCTCCCGGAGCTCTAACCTTCCTCAGAATTAGGTAGGATCAAAACCCTGGGCTGTTCATTCCCTTGTATCGCTTACCCCTCTGTAGGGTTGGGTTGGTTCAATTGATTTGACTTTGTTGGTTGTTAGCACGTGGATTCAAATGCATTGACCTAATGCCCCTCCCAATATCCACTTAATGCTGAAAGGATGAATGACCTGATCTCGAGAGTGCTTCTCCTTTGAGACCCCCCCCCCCCCCGGGAAAATGACCACCCTCTCCAATTGATATGTGGTGATCTCCGATACAATCAGAGCTCTCGCATGGAGCGATTTTCCACAAATCTCCTTGCCTTTCGTGGAGCGATTTTTCCCCAGTTCTCAAGCGTTTTTCTTCCACGTTTGTTTATGGATGATTGTTTTATTGTGGTTCATTTGATTTACAACCTTCACATGATGTCCATCAGATTATTCCAAGGAATTCATGTTTATTATCTTGTTGTGACTGCGTGAGGTCCCCAAAACTGTCGGTGTTAATCTGGGAGTCCCTCATTTAGCAGACGGCTCTTCTGACCCCGATCTCCCTTGGTTATTGTTGCCTACGGCAAAGATACCATCTGAAGTGCAAAGACTAATCCTCGCTGTGGTGTGAATGTGGAAAATATAAAAGACCTCGGGTTACAACTGGGAGTTCCGCGGAGGGGCACATCTAAGGGAGTCCCCCGTGAAAATAGGCTATCATTTGACTATCGTGAAACATAAACTCTCAAAAGGAAATCCATGTTATCAATTGAAATGTCAATTCTTATTGATCGCCTTTCAATATGAATAATATTGTTTGACAAATTTATCTTATCATATTGCGATATAAGTTACAAGAAAAGATCGGCGAGTTTTTGAGAATTTTCCGGGAGGAATTTTGTCTGGGGGTCCACAAAGCCTAACGGAATGTCAAATCAAGTAGGAATGGAATTTTTGAATGCAGTCTATCGGGAATCTATGAGTGAGAGAGTATTGAAAGATTAACATGCACGTATTGTCGAAAAATTATCAAAAAATATGAAACAAAGAAAAAAGTGTATAAAATGTCAGAAAATAACGTGAACAGTCGTCGCCACAAGTTTGGTTCTCAAATTTTATGAGCTTCAGATTCAAGTAAATTATGTGAAACCCATTTCATTTCTAATGATTCTTTTATCAGAACTATGGTTGGATGGGTTTGCAACAAAGTCCAGTCAGTCAAATGTTTAATGAAAAGCTTAATTAGCTGTTATGATATGGTTTATTCAAATGCATTTAAAAGCTGTTCGTAATGGACTATAATAGAAGACGGGTGAAGGTCAGTCCAAGTGGGTCTCCAGTGACTATTAAGAGAGGAGTCTAAAAAGTAAAGAGTAAACTAAAAAGTATGATACGATTGATCTTTCACTGATAATAGCGATGAGGAAGGCAGATGGTGATTTTACCAAGGCGCCTGTTTGACCCTGGTTCCCGTTACCCAGCCACTATCGTTTATCCCTTGGTTCAGCCCGCTGGTGGATTTTGAGTTATCCAAATGTTCCTATTTGAAAAACTGGAAAAAGCCAAGGAACGTTCAACGTCCACTAAGATGGATGAGTTCATCAGAGTTGGGGATGGTCCACAATGTGTGAACTCGCGAATTCCTTATCTACTCCGCTCGTAGCGACCTTCATTAGTCTTCAAGCGGCCATCGTGTAACGCCACTCACTATGTTCATGCCGCTTAAGTAAATTCAACTCTTTTGAATTCATTCTGCGCATACGTGATGGGTTCCTGCGATTGTTCCGGAACAATCAAATCTCTTTCGTTCATTTTCATATTTTCAAAGAAACTTTCCTCAAAAAATTGTCACGAAAAATGTTTTTTGGAGTTTATCATTCTCCTCCATATATCCTTTTTTCTTCTCTTCCTTCTTTTCTTTTCTATTAAGTTCCAGTACTGCTTCGATTGAGAGAATGCCGTTGGACTTCGTATTTCTGCTTGGGATTGGGTTTTTCAGATCCTTAGGAATTACTTGAGTCCCAAAAACTTTACACAACAGGGCCTTCACATCTGAGGACATGGGAATAATCTTGCTTTTTCACTGTTAACCTTTTTCAAAAGGGATTGATAGCCAGTTTAAATATTCTCATGTAGTAGTTAATTGAAGAGGATTTTGCTTCGAAATGTTGTATTCAGTTTTTCTTCGAGGTTGTTCGTTTTTTTTTGGAAACTTTAAAAGCTAGACTTTAAGAGCTCAGACTTTAAAAGCTTGACCAAACCGACATTAAACCAAACTTCTGAGAATGCCTTCAAATTTCGCTCAGGACCTTGATGCTCTTAAAGTGCCTTTGAATTTTGCTCGGGGTATACTCGAAGTCTTGTTTGAAGTCCGGTAAATATGAGTACTTTGAAGACCTGCTGAGAAGTCTGGAAAGTGTGGGTACTTTGTCTAATTCAAACCTTTGCTCATGGCATTACCTCATCACCTCAAGTTGAATGAATGAGTGTTATTATCCTGTCCCCATCGGATAACAGCGATATGCCATTGGGAGCTGATCCCGCTGGCAACCTCGCCTGCCTCATGTGTCCCAGGTCGTAAGGCGGGCAGGCAGCGGGGGGAGGGTTAGGCGATGGGGCGGGCGGACCATCTCTTGGTGTTCAGGTGTACTAGTGCCACCAACCAACCAACCAACCTCTTGCGCCATCTGTGTGCAGCCACTGCATCGTGCCTTCTAAGGTCACACACTAGAAGACATTGTGAATGTCTATGAGAGCTTAAGCTCACAAGTATCTGAGTACGATATACCGGTGCTAAATTTAACGCGGGATATTCAGCTTATGTTCAGTCCACATTCAGGTCTGCTGCCTACTCGATTCATTCCCTGAATCCTTTAAATCTTATTTCATGCCTTTCTATTTTCAGACATGCTAACGTCGTTGCGAGAATCGGACGAGAGCTCCCGAGATTCGGGATTCGGTGAGATGGAATGTGATAATATGCCCGTGGATTTTGCCCATCCATCACTTCTTAAGAAATCATCCTCAGCATTTCAAGTAAGTGTTACCTTACTATTGATAGTTTTTTGTGCTACCTTGTTCGGCCTGATTCCTTGTTTACCATGGCCACCACGAAGATACCACATGCGGTAAGAGGTCGCACATAATTACTCCTTGAGAGATGCATTAGGTCATTCCAAGTGTGCGTATGAGTGAGCATCAGGACACAACAGATGAGCTGGGGACAGGATACCGAAAAACAAAAACAAAAATTAATAAAGAATTTTTCAGTTCAAACATTTGGATATGGAAATGGATGATCTAGTCATTGAAGAATCCTTGGACATTCAAACAACAAATATGATTTGTTCAAAAAGTGAAGAGCTTGAAGTAAAAACAGTACTCAGCAATATGAGATCATTACGTAAAGGATTGGCTGATGTCACTAACAGGTAAGGCCTTCAGGCCGTTTAGGCCCTAGGCCCTTTAGGCCTGTTCTTTTTTACAGGATCGCTCGAGAATACTCTAAAGAAATCGAATTTTAGCCCTCGAGTTACCCAAACGGAATCACCCAAGTCGCGGAAATCGGTGTTTGCGAAGCCGTTGCAATGTCGGGCTATGACCATGCACAATAACCGAAAACGAGCCCTGAAAGCCAGCTTTTTGCAGTATAAACGTAATCGCGTGGATGAGACTATAGAGGAGCATGAGGTGCGCTGTCTGCTGCTTTTGTCCGGGCTCCCAAACCGTTTTCAAAAAGAACTTTGTTTTCAGAATGCCCCAAGCTGTTCCGCAGCTGTCCCACGGCCACTACGAACATCGATGATGTTGAGAGTTCAATCGTCTTCAGTGCTTGAAATGGGCCATAATTCCCCACAATTCCTTGAAGTGGTGTGTCTTTAGATTCGCTTTTGCGGTCCTCTGATGCACTTTGAATTTGAAGGTTCTTTTTTAGAATTACCATTTGGAAACGGTCACCACGAATGATTCGCAAGCGTTTCGTCGTATCGATGCGAAAACACTTTCCCGGTTAATGAAATCGATGAGTAGTCAAGAATTTGCTGAGAAATACGTACTGGTCGATTGTCGTTATCCATATGAGTTCAATGGGGGCCATATAAAGGTGAATACCTTCTTACAGTCTTCTTTTGAAAGCAATACAATTTCTTAAGTGAACATTCCAGGGTGCTATAAACGTCTTCGATACGACCAAATGTGAAGAGGTATTTTACCCATCAAATTCGCTGCATCGTGCCGAAATCCAAAGTCGAATACCCATCTTCTATTGCGAATACAGCCAGAAGCGGGGCCCTTCGATGTGAGTTTTTGCCCCCTCCCCCCTCTTTGATTCCTTCTGTGGTCTATGAGTGACGCGCCAATCTTTCAGGGCTCAAACGTTGCGAAGTGTGGATCGGCAACGCAACGTAGATGTTTACCCAAAAGTGGATTTCCCAGAGATTTACGTTGTCGACAAAGGCTATCGGAACTTTTTCCAGACTTTCGCCAATTCAACGGACAAGGTTGGCCAAAGCCTACCATTTTCGGTTCGTTCAAAGGGATTTTATGAGCACATAAAATGTTGCAATGGCTAGCCGTAGCGACCTTGGGAACCCGCATCGAAGCGGAGTCATCAGCTGGTTCATAAGTAATTCTGAAGTTGCCCGGCTTTCAGAATCTCTGTGAACCATGTAGTTATGTGGAGATGGTTGATATTCGCTTTGCTCATCATCTGAAGCAGTATAACTTCCACAAGAAAAGCTGGGGAAACTCAACTTGCTCCAAGAATGCACCGTAGGTTGCTTTACATGATAAAAATCTGACAAATAATGATAAAATGTGATATGTTGAATCATTTCGTGCTTTTTTATTCATATCTTTCAAATGGTGTATTAGTGTTGCCTGCATGTGTTAAAACAAATAAATCCACAAAAATAAAACAAGCCATAAAGCTGGCTACAGTACTCTAGGGTCGTAGTAGCGGTGGGCTGGAAGGGTAGATGCCGTAATGAATTATCGATTTGTAATTACCTTGGTGAAAAGGGTAAATGATTAGGCGCTGATGATTTACATTTTGCGATGTGCTTCACATCTACTCGGGCCAGCCTGTACAGAGTGGTGCTGCTGTCCTTCCAGACGAGTCTGATAGTAGCTCATCGGCCCCGGCGGGGTGAAGGACTAGGTAGGCCCAGATGAATATTATTCCAGGATTAGAGATGATAGCCGGGTACTAGGAGCAGCACACCCTGTACTAAAGAAAAGGGTATTGTAATGTTCTAACAAGAAGAATAGCGATGGTGAGGCTCTCATACCAGTCACATCCTGGAACCAGGTAAGCAGAACCATCCTCATAACCTAGTTCCGTGACTCTAACGCGACATTTCAAATCCGGACGATTTCTGATCCAGCTGGTTGCAGCGCGTAACGTGCATGACACCCCAACATCACCCTACCCACCCCTCCTAGCAATCGTTGATGGACAGTCCCGTGCGTGTTCATAAGAACAATGGAGTGCTGTGGAGAATGTCTGTCCTGCAATGAGTTTTAAAGCATCAGCTGAGGTATTCCCCAGTGCTTGCACACCTGGACACACTCGGGACTGAATCGCTGGCTATGGGGAGCAAAAATGCTAATTTCTGAAAGGTTGAGCGAAAATTGATGGAAATGTTGTCTCTGGACCATGCCCGTGCACCCATGACTTCACCTATGGACACAAACACCACTAAGTTGAACATGCTTTAATCATTTATTTATCTTAATAAGAGGTGATAAGGTCATGTTGGTCTGGTCGAGGTCATACTGGGGATTCAGCACCATTGGGCTATTCTGTGTCTTACTGCCATGAGAGACATTTTCGTTTGCATTTGCTTCCTGTATATGGAAACCTTTGGGCTTATTCTGGGTTCTAAATCGTTTCTCTTGGAGCACTTTCTTTTTTGATTATTCCAGATGTGATTCCCCCATCATAAAGGAGGTTAACAGTCGACACTCCGAAATGAAAAGCTCTTCCAATCCTATGTGAATGCACTTTCCCATGAATTAACGAGCTTCTAGCTCAGGAAAACTTACTTTGTTCACAAAATTTGGTTTCTAAATACCGCCCATGGCGATGGAATAACGTGGGACAGTTTTTTTTTTAGATACAAAAGAGGTGACTTTATTATTCGGGTTGAAATCTCACATTCGGCTATTTTGTTTATTTGTTTATTTGTTTTTGTACAGTGCAGTTTACTGATAATTAATTAGAGCCAAGACAATGTAACACTGAATTTTTTAAAAAAGCAATTTCACATAAAAAAACAGCGTTTCCCTTTGAGGCTGTAATGCTTTTCTTTTAGTCCTCAATCCCGTATGGGACTACGTCAACTGTCCGAAGGTGCCCTAGACTCGCCATCGAATCCCGGTCCATCTCGACCATCCAGACGACCGTTGTTCTGCCCCAGATCAACAACGCCTGAAGCACAACCGTTGCTGCCTGTGAAGCAATTACAGTTCTCCTGACGATTGTCATCTCAGCAGCGTCCTTCAGTCGCTCACGCAGCACGCACGCATGCAACCGCGCGCACGGATACAAACCTGTGATCTCATTTTGTTAGGACCTGCTGCATGTATTTGTACTATGTGTTTGTGTAATGTGTAGAATATCTGAGAGGATTTCTAGGCACCTAATAATTATTGACATTACTTGTACATAATTAATATTTAATGTTTTGCACGATTGTGATATTTCTGCGCTTTTTTCCACCCCCACCCCGGGCTTTGCATGTGAAATAATGCGCAAATTTATTACCGTAATCTTCCCGCCACTCGCATACCTCAGCTTAGTACTGGTGCGAATCATAGCTTCAGAAACAGAAAATGAAGAGCAACCCTGAAATGGGAGCTATGGTTTTTGTGTCAAACACTTAGGACTTTCAGACTTAGACATAACTATGCGGGTCTATTCCATGCCACTGAGTGTATCATCACTATCTATCTCATCGATCGATTTTTGCACTAATCAATGATAATGGATTTGCTTATTTTTATGCGATGCCTGCGCACGCGCGACCTTCCTCTTCCTACGTTCGCTTATGCTGCTTGTAGCTTATAGATGTTTCTTGTTTGTTTGTGTACTATAATTTGTTTAGACTATTATTTCTATGTGAATATGCAATTATTATCCTCTCAGACATCATCGTCCAATGTACAATAAATGTGTCTTGAGTAAGTGCTACGGCGAGTTCCGTCCAGCCAGATGGCTCTCCAGGGCGCAGAGAGGATATGTAGAGATTTGTCGATTATTCTCGTTTATGTCCCACGTCTTGGACGTTATATGTATTCTATTCGATTATAGTGATATATTGAGTAGTATATATGTAGACTGAACGGGAGAGAATAAAAGTTTGTCAAATTTTCGCTTTTTACTGATCGGGCTGTTCTTGAGATTCGACTGAGATAGCCAGCTCAATTGAAGTCCTGGAAAAAGCAATGGGTATGGCCTTCTAGAATTTTCATTGCAAGAAATCGGACCTACGGGATCTTTATCGTGTTCAGTGTGACCATATTTTCTTGAGAATGAAAATTTTCGGAATGTTTGTTTGTTGTATGTTTGTTTGTTTGTATGCCTGTCTGTATGTTGTCGCGTATTTCGGAACTAGCTCAACTGCAACTTGAAGAGATGGGACAAGATAGGAATTGGTAAGAACATTCCAAAATGTCCAAAGAAATAAGCCTAGCTCCACCCACCTGGGCGGGGCTTGCGATGAAATGCCCGATGCATAGATGAGTCCTCGATTAGGTTTTAAAAATAGGAGTGATAAAATAATATGACATAATGTCCTAGCAGATGGTAACTTGAGTGTAATATTATATCAGCAAAATATGTGCCTCCGCATTTTGAACCTCTAAACGGGGTGATGTCAAATTTAAAAGTAAACTCAGATGCTTATTGAAATATTGAAGATGTGCTATGCATTCAGTTTACCTCTCAGATTCTTTGTTTCTTTGTGGCAATGGAAGTATATCAAATCTATCTCCTGCTAATTATATTGCATATTATGTGAACCAAGAAATAGTAGATTCGTTCCAGCTTCATTCATGTAAGAACTAGTTTTAAAAACTAACTAACTAGTTTTAAACAAAATCCACATCTACTTTCTTGCCATGAATTTTTTATGCTTGATTGTGAATACAGATGCATTGACCTAAAATGCCCTCCGCATGTCTGGTGGGTCATAGTTGAGCTGGTTTTGAATTGGATTACAAAGCTGTGTATGAGGGGGCGATACAGCTGGGCGATACCCCATTTTGGGTTGTGCCATTTATGCCCTTATAAAGAACTCATAGTAGTTGGGATTTCATACTGATTAGGCCGCTGTCAGACTTGCGGTTTTGCGATATTGCGACGTCGCACATTCGCACGCGATACTACGACCTTGAAATTGTGCACAGCCACAATTTCGCGTGCGGATCCGCGACACCGCAAAATCATAAAATTGAAGAATCGCAAAACTGCAAAATCATAACATCGCAAAGTATGACGGCGGAGGTAGATCCATGTTCCACTGGACTGCACCCCAGAATACACCGGAAATCGAGGATTCCTCGACAGGGTGTCGTGTTTGACGGGCGGGATTGAAAGGAGGTGGGGGGGGATTGTAACTGCAGAGGTTAGCAATGGTCTCAGGCCACATTATAAGCGAAATGTGTCTTCAGCTGACTTGGTTATGTGAGATAATATGATTGAGTGGTTGTACAATTACAGTGATAAAATTCTTAATAATACTATGCAGTCGGCAATAGTCACTGATGCTATATGTAAGGGGCATGTAGATGTTGAAAGTGTAGGGATCGTATTTGGGTCCTCATCGGGGCAATCGTACTGAGCGGCCATTTTCCTCGGCATCAATGTGTGCCCTGCCGCATCCGTATGCCACAGGGAGCAGAAAAACCTTCAAAATCTGATGATGATCATTCCTTCTCACAGAAAGTAAAAAAGGTGACATAAAGGGATGAAAATTGGTTGAAATGTATGTGGCCGATAAAAGCGAACTTAAAGGCACACTTGACGATAACCTTTGTTGATCATCGCATTCAGTGAAGATTCTGAGGATGTTGAAGTATCCAAAAACGGAGAAAAAATCGGAGATAACCTTCAAAAATCCAGAAAATGAAGCCTTTCCGAGTTTTACGTTGACGAGATCACGGTGCTGAAATAGGCGTTTGCAAATATTCCTTCTTGAAGTTATCAACAAAATTCCAGCGATACTACCTTCTTTCCCTGAGAAAGTTACCATTACTACCGGAATTTCGTCCATCTTATCTCGTCACAATCGATAACAAGCCTTTTTTGCCGACTAGTTGCCACCGCTGCTCGGCTGGTCAAATCGATGGCGGGTGTCGGCCACCTAGAGACGGTGGGCACCATCTTATATACGGTCCCTACTATATACAAAACGCTTCGTCTGTCTGTACGTCCGTCCGTCCGTCGGGTCCTCGAATCGAACATCGGTTGCTCTGTTCAAAAACGCTCCAAACGTGTAGAAAAGATGGATTGAGATCAGCCATGAGTTTCTGAAAATTATGAAAGACGCCTGGGCACAGTAGGCGGAGCGCATCCCGAATGGTCGGTCAGTGCAACTAAAAATCATAACTCGACCCAACCAGCTCAAAGACTAGGAAAAATCGGTAGGAATGACTTAAGTCCAAGCTATCTTGAATACACAATGAGTGGAAGGCCGCCCACAGTAACTAGTCGTGTGGGGCACAGTGAAAAATTGCAATTAGCTTGAGAGTGGTATAGGGGCACGGAGAAAAGTGGAGGTTTTTGATAGTGGGTAGGGCTATTGAACGAAAAGACAGTTCAACGGTGGGCGGATCTTTTGTGGTGATAAGCGGAGCTCTTGGACACTCCATGAAAAACAACCCGTGGAGATATGGGCACGTATTGGAGGGGTAGGGCATGGGACAAGAAGTGTGGAGCACACATGAACCATATTAAGCTCTATCAGCTCTTCTTTTCGTATACTGCTTCACTCACCAGGAAAAATCTTTGGAGGCTTCTGGGAGAGTGGACTTACCTCCTTCACCATAACGCAATTTTCAGTAGCGCCTTGTTTCTGAGTAAGTAGCAAATACATAACAAGTGTATATGAATGAAAATTAAAAATTAATGAATTATGGTGCACGAAATAAAATTTAAAATAAAGTGACAGTATCCGTGTAAATCTGTAGAAGAAAAAGGAAAATCTGTGCAAAATCTCACGTGTGCAAGTTCACAGCCTTTCAGCAAATTCAAGCCTGTGGTGGGATGGATGCCATCTTTGAGCTTGTCACACATTACAGAAGTGAATCAACCTAGTTTCTTCGCTCTAGCATAAGTTGATGTCAACTCCCGACTTCATACCTCTAGATACTGCAAATAATTTTTGAAGCTATAATTTCAGCAATTGCAAGGATTATTTTTTTCGAAATTAATTTTTAGTATTCGACACACCGTTCTCAAGACCAGTGAGTTTACAGGTAACACGAACAGCAAAGCATACGTATTGCTTCTCTTCCATCTTTTTCTGTCTTCGAGCTTGAAGCCAGATCAGCCGCTTCCAAAAAAAGCAGAATATTTTTTTCAGACTGAAAACCCCCACTTCATGGAATTGTATTAGGACTACCGTAACGTTATTCCCTCGAGGTATCAATTCTTCATTATTCAAAATCAGTTTAAGGCAACACATAAGCAAAACATAGGAAACTTTGCGTCATTTTCAACCAAGGTGGTATGGTAGCCGGCTCGACAAAGTGCTATCGCTATTCCCCGTCCCATGGTTCCTGAAGAACCTTCACTCAAATATACTCTACAATTCACTGTTTCTTAAAATCTGGTGAAACATTGAATGGTCACTGACCACCACCAAAAACGGCGAGGTTTCTGACTGTGGCAGCTTCTGAATTCTGCTAGTTGTCTCCATTCTGAAGACGCCACTGAAATTGTAACGCTGTACAAGAAACATTCCAGGGACATTTCTCAATTTTACAAGCAAGCATATCAACAGATAGCCATTTATGATGTGTTCCCCTACATTCCGCTCATCATGCCAGTTGAATCAGACCACAAGCGTATGTCGCGCAGCGATATGGGTAGAAGTAGGCCTCAAATTTCAGCGATAACGGCCTGTGCTAATTCATAACGGCATTTGTCTTAGTAAGCTACCGTGAAATCCAGGAAGGTAGAACCATCACTGGTAAGGTGCACCCTTGAAGAAATAAGCAATTGTAAACAAAGAAACCATGTTTAAAAAGATTTTAGGGGGAATTTTAGGGGGAAGGAGCAAAGAAATAATTTAACATCCGTTTTGCACGGGCCCTTAGACGGAGGCTAAACCTGAAGATAACCTCCCTCTGTGCTCATCAGTAAGGGGAGGGAGGTAGGCATCCCTTCCCTTACTGATGAAAAGTGGAGTTCACACCGGGAAGTGGCAATTTAGGCCCGCGGTAAGACTTACCGTAACGCTTACAATTCGTTATGTTGCAGATATTGCATACATGACACCTTGATGAGACTTCGAGTGTGAATTCATTGGATTTTTCGTACCACAAACACCTTTTTTCTGACCCTTTTTCAATACTAACGGCCCACTTGAGTGGTAAGAATGTTCTATTTCATTCCAGGCCGATCTGAACACTTTAGCATCTTCGAAATCATATTCATTGTAACGGGAGTTATCATGATAGGAATTCTTTTAATTTGGTGTGTCATTCTGCTCAGACTTCATTTTCTGCAAAGAGACCTTCCCGATGGGCAGGTGACCGCATTGCAGCCAGTCTATCCAACACCAACACCGCACCCCATTGTCTACACTACCACTCCAGCTAGCAGTATGCCTACCGTTACTCAACCAGGAGACGATGAAGATACGGAAAGACCATCCACCGCTCCTACTGCGACTAGTTTTTCTACGCAGTCACAACATACATATCCACATGGTCAAGGGAGACCTATGTACGGATATTGCCCACAACCTTATCCAGCAGGAGCGTACCCCTCGTATCCAAAGTATCATGTAGTTCCAGCTCCGGTGAATCTTACTCCTGGTTCCGGATTTTTCCGTGGATCTCGCTTTATATAAGTGTGTCAACTGGACTCAACATTTCAGCTTTTTATTTACCGCACTGTTCACGGATGCACGTAGAGAAAGACGCAAAACAGCAAACCATATCCTAGTTGTGAATATAACTAGAATACTCATCTCATGTTACATTGTTTCAATTTTGTAGGAGCATAATGAGAATTGTCCATCTTAGGATTCATTGGTGGTTGTGACTGTGGGGTATGATTGCGGTCACCTTCCCTATGCAGTTCGAAGAGCTACGCGGGAGATACGAGTACAGACCTCAACGTCGCGCTCTTCAATGCGGATGTCAACGTCGCGCTCTTCAATGCGGTCATAAATCAGTATTCAATCAGATTATTCTTTTGATTGCTGCTGTCGTTGTTTCACTTAGTTCACATCATCATGAATGAATGAAATGCAGTCTACGAGAAAAGAAATCACATCTCCTACAGCGAGCAACCCGGAATGGTGATGTTGCAGTTCGAAGAGCTACGCGGGAGATACGAGTACAGACCTCAACGTCGCGCTCTTCAATGCGGATGTCTTTAACGATCATCGCTTTTAACCTCGGACGTTCGTTTCAGAACGACCATTTCTCCCCATGTACACCTTTCTCCCAACCTCTACCGGCTCCTTTAAGTAAGTAACAGTGTGTGTACGATCTTGGGGTGCTGTAGTTGAGTTCTGAAGCAATTACACGGTAACTACGTGCGGCGGCCTTAGGCCGCTGCATAATCGCCTCAGGACCCATTTACAACGACTTCCCAAGCTCGCAAATGTCACGCCGCACACACGGTGCGAAATCTTGATGTGGGAGTGCACACCCTGGTCCTTAGGAAATTTCGATGTTCGTACTCCTACAGCAATTATACATGAAAGATTATGAAGGCAGAAGTTTCAAATGATTACAAGATCTAGTGAAGACAGAATGTGTCAAATGAAAGCAAATGACATTGTACGTTTCCCACTATTCCCTCTCTAACTCGACGTTACTTTTCGTCAAGCACGCTGTGGTTCCCATGCATGGGGCGGAAAATACATCACACTGTAAAATGAGCCATATCGGATCAACATGGTAATCAGATTCTGGCAAACGATGTCAATACTAGATGGGAAGTGTTAAAGGATAGACAGACAAACAACCTGCTTTGCTTTCTGCTGTGCACTCATTATGTGTGCTTTCACTTTGTCCGGAATATTTTCTTGACCCATTTGAATCTGAAGAGGCCTTATTATTTTCAAAAAGTATCTGTGGTTAAGTAAAAAGACGCAAAGTACATGGTTAGACACATTCAGCATTGTTAAAAGCTAACTATTATTTTATCAGAACAAAATTAGTCCAAAACGTTTTGGAAGGGGATCACAAGATTTTATTGGATTTCACCCGGGGTATCAGGAGCGATACCAAAATATCTACAATTTAGGGACATAATGATGCTGCAAGTATGACTATACGGATGGATTCTGTCCATAGACATGAAGTGGTAGGCCTGTGCTCATATGGATAGAATAAGTCAACACTGTTGAGATATATAGTGGCGCTAAAATCAGATGGCCCACTCTGACTGTCACTGATCATCGTATTTCGCATTAAGGTAAACGAAATCTTTGGATAAAATCGACACCTCGCAATCATTGCGAGGGCTTGCATTGAAACCTTCAAGAAATCGGGTAGAATTTCGTATTTACATTATTTTATTTGTGATTCTGTATCAAATCATCATATTTATTATTATACTTGTATTTATATGCATGATTTATACTTGTTTTATATTGCTTTCAGCACGAGGTTTTTAGGTGGGATCTTTATTCGGCCGACGTTTCGACCTTTCGTCGTTTTCAAAGGCCTAAACATGGCTCAGGACTTGAGAAATGCACACTATCCCACCAAACGCCTTATCTCCTTTAGCATTTCTGACTTCGTGTCAGAACCACCCGCAAAAACCCAGAAGCCTGAAAGTTTGGCTCACCTTGAATCCACCACAAAAGTGTAGCAAAACTACACTCGGTTAGTACATTAGTAATGAATGGATGTTATGCAAATGCATAATTTATATTTATTTATTGCGTGATGGATCTTAGAGAAACCCATCAACATCTACCATGCTACATACCGTGCTACCCTCCTCCCCTTTCAACATCTACTTAACTTCTACACTACCAGTAATTATAGCCGATAGCATTATAAATATTTTATTACAGTGATTTTTGTGTTGATCACACAAATTCAATCATATTTTCTCACATGACCGGGTCTTGTAACGGTACGTTTTAGCCTCAAACCATTGCTGACCTATGCAGTTACTACGCCCCCCCCCCCCCTCCGTCAAATACAAGCCCCTATCGAGAAATCCTCGACTCACAGTGTACCTGATTGAGGGACGTCTATCACGGTAGTTTAATCGGTGATGCGACTGAAAGTGGGTATTCGGACATTTTATTTCTAGCATTTTCAAACAAAACCTAGAACCTCTCGAATTTAGATCAAATTTTTGATAATAAAAACAGCCAATATTATACGCTTTTGTGATCAGTACGATACTGTCAAAAGGACCGATGAAAAAGTGATCAGAGCCACGTAAAAATAAGAGAAGTGATTCAATCAGTAGTACCGACAGTCACTACCACTTGACGGGAGATTTTTAGTGTTTTATCACTCGTAGTGTCACAATGACTAGTGACAATGTATGGATGAACAGTGTGGCCGGCAGCGATGTTTGACCTACGGCTTTTCCTTTCTATCACCAGAGAGGATATACAGGGTGGTTGAAAAGTACTGTATCACATTTTAGCACATAAAACATACAAATTAAAAAATTGAATAAATTCAAAATATGAAAAAGTAGTTTGGACAAAGATGCACAATGTTTGTTACTTCTTATTACATTTTTGATGATCTTCTTCATGTTACTTAGGTTACTTAGGTTACTTAGGTGATCCTTCCTCAGCTTGCGCGCAGATCCCAGCAATTCTTCCGTTCTTCACGGTCTTGAACAAGGTTAGACCAGTGAACTGCAATTTTTCCTCTGTTGTCTTTGATGTTGAACTTCGAGAAACAGTCAAACCACAGTGCTGGAAAACGGCCAAGAGGCCTTTTCCACTGACGAGGATACCATACTGCTGTTCTTGTACTTCATCGCCCGTCGTTTCGAGGATTAGGTGACCTGCCCAACCATGTTAGGGACTTGCGACATGAATCTATGGGCCTTTGACGCCTGACATGTCCCTGACGTCCTCTCTATGCAGCCGTCGCTCTCTTTGATCGTGCAGGGTCAGCCCTATGAGGCTTCTTTTTAGCAAAGCATGGGCGACCCTGAGTTGGTCCGATAACTGCTTGGTGAGAGTTCATGTTTCAGCACCATAACACAGAGCGGGAAGCACTGTAGAGTCGAATAGCTGGGCACGTAATGACGAATCGCTTGTGGAGTTTATCACCATTCTTATTGAGCTCAGAGCAACCGACACAGCTTTTCTGCGATGGCATAGCTCCGGTTCTAGCGCGTTTAAGGGCGTGATCAGCCTTCCGAGATACACAAACTTCTCAACGTTCTCCAGCTGAATATTTCCTAGAGTGACAGGCTGGATCGGCAAAAGGTGTTCCGCATGACTTTCGTTTTGCTTATGTTCATCTTTAGGGCCTACAGACACACTCCTTCTGTTCAGCTCGTTTAGCATGCTTGTGGCTTTGTTCGTGGTGTTACAGATTAGAATTATGTCGTCGGCAAGGCAAAGATGGTTAAGTCTTTGGCCGTCTATCAGAACTTCTTTGTCCTCCCACTCGTAATCTCTGATGAAACACTGAAGGGTGGATGAAAAAGGTTCGATGAGATGGGGGCCACTCCGTGTAACTCCTTTCTCCATAGGTACAACGACCTCTCTCGAAGGGTTATAGCGTTGTCGTACACTGCTAATAACATGCCTTGATAGCCTCAATGTAAACATCCCTAACCTCTTGTTGTCAAAGGCTTTCCCAGACGCATTCCGGTTCCACATTGTCTATGCCTTTCCAAAGTCAATGAAAGTGAGGATCAGCGGCATCTGATGTTCGCGTGCTGCTTCCAGAAGGCGGTTCAGTGTAGAGATGTGATCGATCGTTGAGAAAGAGCACCGAAAGCCAGCCTACTTCACCGCTTGACTTTCTTCCAGAACCCTGTGGATCCTCCTGCATCCATCTTGTGAAGATTTTGTAAATGATCGGCAGTAGTGTGATCGGACGGTAATTTTGGAGGTCCTCTCTGTCGCCCTTCTTGTATGGCAAGGCAGTTTTTGATGAGCACCATTCCAACGGTATTCGGCCTTCTTTCACGTATCGTGAGAAGCGCGATGCAAGGTAGCTGTAAAGGGAGCCGTCACAGGCTTTCAGAAGCTCGGCAGGTATGCCATCTTTTCCGGGGCCTTTCCTGGAGACCAGCTTTGGACTGCTGAGCGAACTTCCGACGCGAGAAAAGGGAATGCTCTTCGCATGGCATTGTTTGGCGTCGCTGTGGTCACGGGAGCTGCTGAACAGCTGGCTGTAGGACGACTGGATCTCCTGCTGCTCCTGCTCGATCGAGCGCCTTGACATGATGCCCGCGCGTGAGAACGTGTTGAGGCAGGGAATACTCGCATTGATTTCAGTCAGATTCCGAGCCGCCAACTTCGAAGCTTCATCGATTCTCCGCAGCTGCGAGTAATCTGGACTTCTCGTACTCTTGGTGGTCGCGATTCATGGCTTCTCTACATCTCCTTGATAGCTCGCGGTATAGGGGTCGACCTGTCCATGTCCATGTTCCTCATGTACATTATGGTGTATCAGTGGAGTGCACATGGTGTAGTGAGGAAAGATTTCACTTATAGGAGATGCTGGAAATATGCAAGGTGCGCCGCCTGCCCACCGACGAGTGTTCAGATGTTGGGGCGGGAACTCAAACAAGTTCCTCTCCATCCAATTTTTCGATTTGTACTTTGGATTCGAAGAAATTCTTCGGTTTTTCTCGAGTACCATGTCTAGTAGAGTGATTTCGAGAGGATCCGGAATCGTGGGATTTTGTAGGAGGATTTTGTAGATACTTTTGAAGAAATGTCGAGCTGGTTAAGATTCAGCTGTTCGGTGGTCATTGCTACGAGGTGGTTAAGTCATGCAAGATCTTCTGAGATATTGCTACCCTGATTGCGCTTTGTGGAGCGAGTTGAGTTGTGCTGGATATCGTTTAATTTTTGGTACGAGATGAGATATTATGTACGGTCTTCTGATGACATCGTTGAGGTAGTTCTGCTTATTAATATTGCCTCTAATACTGTGGGATTTGCAAAATTTCGATACTCGCCGCACCATTTCTCTGCATTCCCCTTCCAGACTTCTCAAATGTCAAGCTGCTCTACTGCTCCCTTTCAGGCATGTTGAAACAGGGAGCCTGTGCCACTTCTCACAAATCAGTCGCTGCTCGAAGAACTGCACCTATGGCAATAATGGAAGGTTTGCGTGAGCTCTGGAAGATGCATGAGCGATCGAGGCAGGTGGAGGTGACGAAAGCGACGAGTGTAACCACACTCGTCGCCTTCGTCATTGTGTCCAGAGTAGCGTGCAAGTGTTCCGATCAGTGTTCTAGGAGGTCAGGTCACCAGTGTTGTGTGAGGGGTAATTCCCTGTATAAACGACGAAATTAACATTCTCGGAGACTAAAAATTGTGATATGGACTGTTACAGCAAATAGCTTCCACCTTCATCATAAATTGTATCTGCTCTCAGTTAGAAATTGCATTCAATGGAAGATGTTGTAACTTAATCATTCAAATAACAAATATCAAGCTTAACTACATATTTAACTTCGCAAATATCTGCCTTTACTCTTCGAACCTTATCTTTGACATGAATGGACTAGCTACATGGACAAGGTCTTGAAACTGCTAATAAATCAATGGTCTCGTGAAGTAAACCCACTCAAGGGTGACCTGACCCCACACTGATCACCGGAAAACTTGCAACACACCCTTGTGTCTGAGTCAAAAGCGATTCTATCAAGTTCAGAGAGCAGAGAGCAGATTATTAGTTGGAACTATTTGCTTATCACAGATACCTGTGGAACTCATGTTGACACATCTTCCTCAGTGTTGGAAGTATAATTCAGATGGCACAGTTCACCCCTCAATGCAAATTCAGATGGCACAGTTCACCCTCAATGCAGTTACTTTGCTTCCGTTATCATAAAGCAACGAAGTCAGTTATGGTTCCAGCAATTGAAGTAAGTAAGAGTAAGAACACACTGTAAGCGACATCACACACATGTGAAGGGCTTCCAGGATTAAAGTCACTAGATGTGCTAATATCGAGCAAAGCAAGCTGACCGACTTTCTTCAATTAACATTTGAACGTATTTAGTGCCTTTAAATCAGTTGGCAACAATCTCGCTCACTGAAAAGTGGTGATTAACGTTTTAATCGGATCACCTCGGAGTCTGATGAATTCATCGTGAAGTTTGCCTCTTTTAACTATATACCCCATCATTCAATTTGCCGCACGGCGCTTTTTGTTTATTTTATATTCGACAGAAAAATTTTGTCTTTTCAGGAAACGAAAATGAAATTATAAAAAAAAAACTGAAAAAAACTTGGCAATGAAGCTCCATCAAAGACCACAGTGTATCGTTGGTTTAGGGAATTCAATCGGTGTCGTAGTCCGCTGTATGAGATTCGTGAAGGATGTCTGAAACTAGCAGTTGTTTCAGAAAACATCGATACTGTGTGCAATATGATTAGGCAAGATCGCCATGTCACCCATTCCAAGATTGAGGCATCCTTAAGCATTAGTTCCACCAGCACGCATGCAATTTTACATGAACACATGGATAAAATATTTTGCCGTTGGAACCCACAAAAGCTTCGAGCTCGTCCTCGTCGTAGCTTGATGTTGGTGCGTAGGCGACGAAGATGGTCAAAGCCGGGATTGAACCGCATCTTTTCAATCGCAAACGTCCGTTTCGGCCTGTCAGATTTTTGTACGAATCGATGTTCATGGCCAAGTGCGTGTTTACGAGAACGTCCACACCGCCAACGCCTCTCCTGTCGCATGTTCCGAGGAACAGTTCTTCACCAGTCTCGTACACGGCGTGTAGCGGGCGATGCCTCCTGGTCTCGGTCAGTCCGATGACGTCGTACTCGATCTTCCTGGCTTGCATCATCAGATCTTCGATACTCGCTTCCGATGCAAGAGTTCGTGCCTTGTAAGTACAGATCGCCATCTTAGTCATTCTCGATTTAGGCAGCCTGTTGTGGCCCTGAGATTTTAGCAGCCTCTCCCGAGCGGTCCTACCCAACGCTGCCGTATTGGGGGCTCCCTCAGGTTCAGGGGGGCCCATTTTTGTTGCTGTTTTCAGCAAGATGGAGACCCACGAGTAGTTTGCCGGGCTCTGTCGCGGGGGCTAGGTATACTCCGGGTAGTTAGCCAGGCTATCCCGAAGTGGACATGAGGTTTATTTGTTGGAGGCGACCCCGGACCGCTTCCCATGTACCTCCCAGTCGTTAGAATGCAAGCTTTTGGCTGGACCGAGTGCAGGATACCAACTGCCCCATACAGAACGCCCCCACACGTATGCGAGAAACGTTTGCACGGATACAGAAGGTATCAATCAGCCCAGCGCAACAGAAACAGGGAGTCCATCCCCTGGATCCACCTGCGTCTCAGGGCAGGTACATGGTGGCTTTTGGTCCGCGATTAGCCCCCTATCCGCCACCTGGGATCGCGCCACGTAGCCTTGCCACCTAACGGCTCGAGATCCTTCAGCGAGAGAAGTCCCTCGGTGAAGGAGATCCGTGGTTTGCAGGTTCAATTGAAGAAAAGGCCCTCCTCATCAACATGGGTGCAAACTCGAAACGGCAAGAGTTCACTAAAATTATGTCAACTACAAACAAGGCTACCGCGAAATCTTGGCGAACTATTCGCACGGTTTGGATGCTCTTACATAATCGGATAGTGCCAATTTGCTTTATAAGAATTCGCGGAATTCTGCAGGACAAAGGTAAAGTGTACAATCGCTCTCCACCATTGCACCCACAGTCGAGGTGCCATGCCAGAAGATTTGTGGGTCCTTTGGAATGTGGAATGTTTTTGAAAGTTTTTTCAAATGCCCTAGTGTTTGAGCCTTCTCAGGTGGGAAAGGCTGAAAAACGCCAGCCATCAAAAATATATGTACAGCAGAGACTGTACAACTACTTTTGGTGGCCATCAGGAGCACTTCTGCGCAACATTTTCTAAAAACGATCATCGAACCAGAGCTTCCTCGGACATCGACCTCTCTCTCTGCTCACTATGCTTCGATACATACATACACTACGAAACCAAGTACATTTCAACCCTCACAAGCTGTTGGAGGAGAAAGATCCGATCTAGGTTTTTGAGGCAGTATCTAATGGATAGAATCCACCCAGGAGAATCATGAACATGTTCGTTACGATGTTGTGTGAATGACTAAAGGAACGACGACAAACTGACTTTTCGCTTTGCCACTAGCAGCTTCATCATCAATCCGACCATACTGTTAGAAGGGCGACCGACCACAGCCACGAGCGAGCCGACCACAAACTATGTCAGCACTTAAGACTTACACATGGTTGAAATAAACATTATGATCACATGAATGTAGACGTTCATTGCGCTCATCATTCCCTATTGAGGGAGAGGTGCTGTAGATGACCACTCAATACCCATGTGATGATTGTTAGATTTTTTGCTTGTGATAACGAGTGTTGTATTTGTGCTCGTTGTTGCTTCGAGTGAAATGTCGACCCCTTGTAACGGAAGTGCGGCTCTGAGGTATGGCAGTCACTTCTTTTTTTAAAGCACCTAGTTCGAATATGTAACATTAAGCTTATGAATTCGAACTTTTGGCTACCGCACTATCTTATTATTAGGCTGGTACAATTAATTTTTATGCATTTGTTTAGAGCGAAGTGTAGTTGCGGTAAACAGTAAACCGCGTATATTTTTGACCGACTTTGAACGTCTTGAATAACTATGTATATTTATTTATTTATTTGAGACTATTGTTACAAAGTGGTGCCATGCCAGTGCCGTGCCAGAATGAGAACTACTTGACAATAGGAAACGGTAAATAAGTATAGGTAAAAACAGGTACAATATAAAAATATGAATCAGTTGGCTTGCGCCCTTAAACATGAATAGAGAAGATACAGGAAAGGGGGATACGTATACAACATGGAAAAAGATAGAAACAGAGTAAGAGGTCACTGATGATGCAGAAATGTAGTATTCTGAAATGTCGGTGCTGAAAAGATGAAACGTTTTTCTACATCAAAAATATTGGTTCAATTGGAGAGTAGATCAATCTAAATGACTCATATATGATATCTCAGAGCATTGAAGTAATAAGAGAAGTGGTATGTGTTGCAACACTTATACGCCAACCAGCACTTTAATAACGCTATTTTACAACTATCACTTACAAATCACTCCGTGTGCGAAAGTCAGCAATGAATCATCCCCCGCTCCTTAATTTTGAATTCATTTCACGATCTTCCTCTGGAGGCTAGTACGTTGGCCTGCATCTTTACCCGGACGACTTTATATTCCGTTGTGTGACCTGTGTACATTCCACGGAAACCATAAACGGAGTTGATGATTTCTTCATCCGAAATAGGTCTTTCAGTCCATCTTTCACACTCCTAAAAATTGCTGATTAACATTTTTCGCTGAATCGCTGATCATAACGTTGTGCAACCTATGGATATTTGAGAATTTGTGAAATAAACTGCGATTTTCTTCCAAATTTCAATACTCCGCAATAAACATATCAATCAACAGTGTGTTGGACTCTGGTCTGCACAGCTCAGCAAGCGGGTATGGACAAAAAATGTTGAAAGTTCTTCAACACTCCATAATAGTTGATTTATGATGAGCTGTCAAGTGGTTCACCAGTAATATAGATGGAGCTCCTATGATTGCTCATACTCTTGCTCCTTTATTGAAAGCTAAATTAAAAGTGCGCATGTTATTGACAAAACCCACCCGTTAAATATCATGTAGGGTAAGATGAGAACGTCATAATAAATGAGCATAGAGTAGCCGTCCAGTGTACGACACCAGAACTCCGACACCGATAGAAGTGCCTCCGATCCAAATTGCCAATATGCAAAAAAGAGCAACTCGAACACTGAAACCACAGCGACCTGAAGAAGAAAGCTAAGGCATGGCCAAAGTAACGGCTGCATATGAACTAAACAATTTCCGAAATTTCGACCGCCAATGTGGAGTTCTATATGTTCAAGATAAGAAGTGAAATTATTACCTGTGCAGTCATTTTTATCTCACCATTCCTTTTGAAGGTTAGTGATCCTTTAATGTATAGTGTGATAAAGATTATGCTATAAGCAGTTACACCAACGATGCCAACAACATAGTTGGATATTTGGTTTATCCTGTAATACCTACTTTTGCTGATCATCCAACAGAAAACCTATAAATAATTCAGGCCCACAAGATTTGATCCTATTCAAAGTCAGCTAGGCTAGCTTGTTTTGAACTGCATTACGGTTCAAGAAGGTTAGGTGGTTCTGTGTTAGCGGACGCTTAGCAACATCTACATCTGACCAATACAGTTACACGACTAACATAGTAACAGCCACAACTCCGTACAACTGGAAAGAGGAATTTATCTACCTGGAAAGAGTAAGAGGGAAGCTGGAGTAGGGTAAAAGTATTTGGATTGGTTGACAGGTTCATTGTGTGTCCCGTTATTTGCATGTCGATGTTGTGAGGTTTTTGTGGTGGTTCCTTTAGGTGTTTGTCTTTATTCATTTTACCTTGTTTATCAAGGTTTGAGATTAGTGCCGTCCTTGTGGACGGGTGAATTAAGTTGCTCATTAGAGAGCTGGAGGAGCGCCGGTGGAAAGCACGATGTGACTGACCCAAGCTCACCAGAGAACGCCTTAATACCCAATCTCGAGGGCCATACGGGTCCCTTCTTATCACCGGGCCGCGAGAAGCCGCTGATGGCTCACTGGGCGTCTCGCGTTGGCCAGGGTCGCTGCCGTCGAACCGCCGCAGAGCTTGCGGAGGACCTGGGTGCGGCCGCCGAATCAAAATAAAAGCACCAGTAGGGGTAAGGGAAAACTGAGATCTGGGAAAATGTGTTCGCTGAAATGAACATTCTACTTCAGTAGAGGTCACATGTGGTGAAAATCCCATTACAAACGCGGCTTGGGGTCTTATGACGACCCTGGAGCACGGCATGTCGTTATGTCGGGACAACAATCGCGGCCGGCAGGTTCAGACCGGCTTGCCTTCAATCCACACCAGCTAGAGACGCAGAGGGCGAGAGAGGAAGGGGATTCCCGGGTTCCTACTTCTAGGTTTTTTGGCGGTTTTATGTCGTTCTTGCTCTACTGTTATATTGCTGAGCACCTCTCCTTTCGTAATCCCCCAATTGGCCAAACCCCTACCGATGCTTTTAAGGGGGACAACCCAGAAATCATGACGAGAAGTCATGACACTTTGCACGCCATGTAAATTAAACGTCCTTTGTTGAACTTGACAAGAATTAATTACTAATTGTTTTTTACTCTATTTGCTCGTGTAGGTTTTGGATGGAATGGTATCTACCTACTCTGAAGTAATCACAAAAGTGACATGTGTGAATAGGACATGATAATGATGGAACGTACAAGTGCACTTCAATCTCAAAGTCATAAGGAATAACTTTAATTACTCAACAAAGATTATCATGGGAAATAGTTCAGTCGGTACCAGGTTGTTGACGGAGTTGTTGTCTATGAGGCATTGGTGGATGCTGTCACCGTCCAATAATTCGCATGCAATCGTGATCCACTAATGTTCGTGTAGGCATGTAGATGCGAAGAGGCGTAAAGGTAGGCGTAGCAGACAGTATAATATGGAGGTGATGCGTTTTATGGCAGAAGACTGCTTGAAGTGGTGGAAGGTAGTAGATGTTCTTGAAGATGCTAAAGTTTTTTCTTGCTTGTTGTCTTGTAGTTGTTGGTGGTCGTGAGCAGAGTATTTCATAACTGAACATTAGTGCACTGGTAAAGAGGAGAAGAATGGTCAGAGAATAGACAAAGAATTGTTCGCTTATGTGGAAGAAACGACTTGTGTCTGGAAGGGCGAAGTCGAGTTCGATTGTGGAGAATTTTGTGTTTGTGTTATTGTTCCAGAGTCGCACGTAGTTTCATGAAGGTCGCAGGCCGCTTATATACTTCAAAGTTCCTTGTAGTTGGGATGCTGTAACGTGTGTTCCGCAATGCGCTCTGCAAAGCTCTTTAATGCGCGCTTTGTTAAAAAAAAGAGGCGAATACAATTAAGGTAGCCAGTCTTCGAGCAAGCGAGTACGAATTGTTGTAGTCCACAAGTTACTCGAGCTGTGGCTTCTTTGTCATCTGTTTTGCAAAAGATCGGGCTCCTTTCACACAATTTCAGCATCCTTAGAGTTGTTGTGGGAGTATGTGGCACTGGAAATCTCGAATCTCTCGTATGATTTTGTGCGTGCCTAGCTGTAAGGTTATCACAAGTTATAGTCATGCAGAGCCTGTCCGTATGGTTGATATATTTTTCGGTCTTTCCGTTGACAGAGACCGTGTGGGATTGTTAGGGGAGGCATTACAGAGCTGTGTACTTTTCGAAATGCTGTTGTGGGTACAGCAGCATGACAACCAATCTTCTGCGGGATTACATTTGCAGGTATCTTCAATTATGCAGTCATCGACCGATTCTGTTTTCTTAGCCGGTGAGTTAGAACTGCAGGCGTAGCTGAACTCTGTGTCTTCATGTATGTAAGCTGTCATTCGTCCGTTTGTCAGAAATCGTTTGTGTTGTATTTAGATAGGGGTAAATAAAAATCTCGTGACTTCAAAAGTCATTTGGTCAATGTGTTTTTTTAGTGTAGGGTCTCAGTTCGAGGGCTTGAGATTTTCGATTGGGTCCATTAATTGGTACACGGAGAGCGAAGTTTTCGAACCAAGATGGACATTGGCAAATTTCATAGATTTCATTGTCGGCTGGTAAGGGGTAGTCGCAAGAGCATCCTAAGCCTCCGCATGATTCGCAGTAGTAAGTTATTCCAGTATGGTTATTGCTACTTGTGACTCGTCTATCAAGCTATCGTAACTGATTTTTCCGCACTTGAGGTCTGTACATGAACCCATACGGGTGCAACGTTTTTGATATTGAACTTTGGGCATGACAAGGAGCTGTTGATCGCCTCGTTGTGCTCTGATGCACATATCGGGTTGCAGCATGTTAAGTTGGGCGATCAGTGTAGTTCGGTTTCTGCAAGTGTGATCACATAAACTACACTGAAGAGTTGTAGAAGGTATCAATGCGCTTTGTTGGCAACTTGTTGCGAATGTACTCACAAAAGCTAATATTGTTACTAATCTTATCATTGTTGTGGTTTTCCAATCTGTATCAATTTCATTGAGTTCTAGTAAAGGAATGTAACCGTTAATATTGCGGCGTTGATTTCGTTTGCGCTAGCAAATCCGAGAAAGGCGTGGGGAAACGATATCTTGAGCAGGTGCAGGTCAATATCTTGAGTAGTTTCTTCGTAAGAATCAAGCTCAAATATGTTGTTATTGCGATAAGGTAAAGTGTTGCTGCCGTAACTGCTAGTATTGCGATTCGTGGCCAGCATGCAAGATTTCAGACCATAAGCGTGCAGAAACTGCACATGATTTGTTCGCAATAGGGGCTCGGGAGACAAAGGCCCAATGATTTGCTTGTGTAGTAATTTCTATGACGGACTTGAACGTAACATGGTATGTATGCAGCGTAATTTCGGCAGGAGATTGAACATTTAGGTTTTGTTCGGGATCTGGTATCTCTATGCTGTAATCATTCCCAGAAATTTGAATTATTCCCGCTAGGTGAAGCATTTGGATGTTGACTTCTCCAGTTATGCACTGTAGTTTGGGATTTTGAATGGAGTATGAGAGAGCTGCTTGGATTAGGCTGATTATTATCGTCATTTGGGGCTAGGACTGCCATGAGAAAGTCATGGCACGAGAGTGGTCAAGATTTGTCGTGACGACGTGGTCATGATATGTTTTACTTATTTTTGTTCGGCGTGGAAGAAAGGGACGTTGCCTTAGTTTGTTACTAATGTCGTTGTTGTCCTGAGAGCGCAATTGTATGGTCGCTGTAGACCGATTGGTCTATGCTGGTTAGAAAGGGAGGGGCTTCATAATCTAGCTCTTGAGGGATCAGCCTGTTGATTTATCGTTCTGTTTCGGACTTGGAGGTTTTAATTTTTACCGATCTCATGGCTCCATTCGGATCGGTCATGAGTGTTGTTACTAGGCCTAATGGGAATTACGCACGTGGTACGTTGTCATCTATGACGAAAAGAACTTCGCCCAGTTCTCCTCGTGAAGCTCTTTTGTCTAATGCGACATTGATCAAAGTTGTGTAGTTGCAATGGATAGCACTCCCTCCAAATTTTCCATGGGTGCTTAGGATAGCTTAGATGACTACGGAAGTATTGGAAGGCTTGGTCTTTAGCTGTGTGGAAGAATTCGTCGTTGTCAATGTCGATTCTAGTGTTGTCAATGTCATTTCTAGTGTAAGGTTGGCATTCGGTACAATGAAGTCGATAGGACGAATGATCAGCGAGTCACCTAGTGGGCTTCCTGCGTATGTGAAAGGTCTTGAGTTGATCATCGCTTCGCATTCCGTGACTATCGTTGTGAAGGCTTTGAACTCCCATCCCCAACGCGAGACGCCCAGTGAGTCATCAGCGACTTCTCGCGGCACAGTGATAAGGAGAGGCCCGTATGGCCCACGAGACTGAGTATTAAGACGTTCTCTGGTGAGCTTGGGCCAGCCGCACCCTGCTCTCCACCGGCGCTCCTCCAGTTCTCCAATGAGCAACTTAATTCACCCGCCCACAAAGACGGCACTAATCTCAAGCCTTGATAAACAAGGTAAAATGAATAATGACAAACACCTGAAGGAACCGCCACAATGACCTCACAACACCGACATGCAATAAATCACGGGACGTACAATGAATCAGTCAATCAACCCGAATACTTTTATCCTGCTCGAGCTTCTCTCTTACTCCTCCAAGGTAGATCAGTTCCTTTTTCCAGTCGTACGAAATTGTCGTTAATATTATGTCAGTCGTGTTACTGTATTGTAAAATAAATAGTTCTATAGATGTTGCTTAGCGTCCGCTATCACAGAACTACCAAACCTTATTGAACTGTGATCCAGTTCGAATCATGGTGCATCAGACGGGAAGCCGCTGATGACTCACTGGGCGACTCGCGTTGGCCACGGCCGCTGCTGTCGAACCGTCCGGAGAGCTTATGGGGGACCTGGGCTGTCGCCGCCGAACCAACTTGAGGGGGCTTCCCAGAAATCATGACGAGAAGTCATGACATAACTCATCGCACAGCTTCCGACCTTGATCAAAACAATGAAGTTCGAGCAGCAGTCACAAATTGCATTTTAATGTTTCCACTGCTACAATCAATACCGACAGTAACAAGCTGTGAACGTACCACAAAATCATTGGACGAAGCGGTTTCTTTGCAGAGATGAAAAAGAAGTGAGCCGGGCAGAATTCCCAGGAGGCTAACGGTGACAAGGTAATAGCTACGAATGTGCCATAGAATATGAAAATCAATGCGATACCAATCTGTAAGATGATAGCCGTAGTCTATAGTTGCAGGAAAAAAGGAATACCATTGTCTTCTCGTTCCAAGTTTTTTAATGTGCCCTTTTGAAGGTTTGTGGCATACAATGTCGTTCACCTTCACGACAGTACAGCGGTTTGGTATTTGAGAGCGGAGCAGTCAGAAAAGTATTCGCTCTCAAAGACAGTTGGCTAGAATCTCTCAAATTGTTGTAGAAAGCTGAGGAGGTGAGTCGTACGCAGGAACGATTTAATTGTACGTGCTATCGTGGCTGAAATCACTAGAAGGGCGCTGAATAGCGTCAAACATTCTTTTCCTTTGGAGCATTTTTTGAAAGAGTCCATGACCCCTGACTATCACATAGCGCGATTACATTGGACAAGATATCCATGCACTGTAGTCATCAATCACACCCAAAAACCCAAAAATCTACTTGTATTTTTTCCTTTTTGTCGGGCTTTATAAATAAGGAATTATTCACGCAAGCAGCGGGCACTATCAACATCAATATGGTCTTTACCCGACGAAGTAAAATAATAAAGATTACATTCCGAAAGAATTTTTTCTTAAAGGCAGCATTGGGGGAAATTCGGACGAAAAGTAAAACAAGTAGTCAATCTGAAAGTCGAGATGCCTCGTAACAGGACACAAGACAGTGAAAAATGGATGGAATCGGCTAAAAATCCGAGAAATAAGACCCCTTTTCTCGTCGATCCTCAACGCGGACGACATTCCACCAAGAGGCAGATACTTCGAACGAAATTTCCATTGGCATGCTGCCAAGTAAACACAAGGGGATGTTCGAAAACTTGACAGCATATAATCTCTGGAGTGAGCTTCAACCTAAAAGTGCGATAGCGCGATGCGATGCCTTTGACTTCACCGCACATACTTGTCCGCTCTTATTGTAGCCGACCAGATATCACGTCGATAGGAGGTGGGGTCGATTATCGAAAGACGGCGACTCTCATCCGTTGCTCCGTTTCTACAGCTTGGAGGCGCACTTTTTTCCTGGGATTTTTGCCACAGATAGCCTTCTTAGACTGATTGTTCCCATGCAAGTAACTTCTTCCAGGAATTTCTGAATAACCACATACCCCTAGTGCTGTCTGTAAATCTCACCTTCTCAATCCTCGTGGTTAAAATGTGTTGCGCTCTTAGTGGAAATACAGTATAGAATAGGCGATGAACAGTAAGAAACAGATTGGCGGCGACAAAGGCGAGGTAGCTGCCTTGATAGTTGGAGCCTATCGCCTGAATCGTGCCAAATTACTTCGATTCAAATACTCAACTGCTATCGTATTTCTACCTGAGCGAGCGCGGGTGAATCAATTAGGATCAGTCCATGAATATACGACGCAAACGATCCCACGTAATTCAGAAAGCTGAAAAACGCCATGATTTGGAGAAGATAGAATGCGAAGTCCGACTTCCAGCCTTTCATCTTCTGGCAAACCTGAAACATTGACTTTCTCACAAAATTAACTGGTTGTACACAGAATCAAAAAATGTCCATTTGTTGCCAAAGACTGCTCGACGGACACAGACAACCATCGGCCAATTACCGGCTGGCTGCTCGAACCGCATCCAAATTGATACTCGGGGGACCCTTGCTTGCGGTCATGCTTCACGAACCGATCGTACTGTAGATGACCGCGCCAATATGAAGCCCGCGCTAAGTATGCTGACACATTCAATAGTGTGCAATCAATCAATCAAGCATGCCGAAACATTGACCGCGCAGCTTTTGTTTCGGTCGTAGCAAGATCGCTTCATAAACAATATGGTTGCAATCTTCTAGGAGTGGATGGCGCTCTCCGACATGATGCATTATATGGGTAGCATTTAAAGCTTAGTGTTCACAAGTTCCATCCCATAGGTGTGAACAAATTATTCGCTGCACCACATAACAAAAATAACGCACCAAGATGAATATTATTTGAAACGGAATGGAAGCAATGATGATTGCCGTGCATGATATTATGTAGAACAAACGGGAGGAACCGATCAACGGAAATTTCGGAGTCAAGCAATCCATTCCACAATTGGAAGAGGTTTCCTCAATCATAGAACATGAACAAAAAAGAATGAATCAAACTCCAAAATACATACAAAACGCGTAAACACAATGAGATCATAAAGCTCATTCGTTGAGAGCAACAGTTCTACACCGCTGTAAGACACTATCTCTCAAAGGTTTGCAGGAGGTTCCAGCAGTTTTACTGCTGTTCCGACCAATTTTACATCAAAAGACAACAAAGATCTGTGGTTTAGAATGATTCAAAGTCCTAAAAGAGGTTATCCGAGCGATTTATGCAGGTAGTGTTTGCATTTGTGGAGCGTTACTAGGTCTATACACGTTACTAGGAAGGGGGTAATATAATAATCGTACGGTAAAATAGGTGATATTTTATTACATTTTACGTATCATAAATGAAATACTACATACACAAATTATCCCTACCAATAATTTCGTAATTTCGTCTGTCTGTACTTCCGTCTGTCACGTAACCAGGTATTATATGAAAAACGACCTGTAGAGATGAGGACAAGTTCGGGATGGCTAGAGCATGGGTAAAGAAGAAGTACAAGAAGTAAAGAGCACACATGGACCAAGTTAAGCTCCGCCCACGCTGGGGGGAGCGTGCACCGGAATGTTTCATTTTCATACCGAAAATTCTAAATTGGCCTTCAATATGACCCAAACGTGGGCGACTAATTGTAAGATCAGGAATGAATTTTCAGAGTCATGAAACAGGCCCGGTCAATGTGGGAGGAGAGCACCCTGAAAGTGGGTTCGTACAACAAAAATCCATAACTCGGCTCCAATGCAGCCTTGATAACAAGAAAAATCGGCAGAAAGTACCAATGCCCAAGTTATCTTAAACCCACTCAGAATGAGAGAATAGCCGATCGCAATGGGCGGGGTGTGATGTGGTGATGGGTACTGAGTAAATTTATCAAAAAAATGCAATTCTGATCGACCCACCCACGTTGTGCTTATGGTATTACTCGCACAGTAGTGCGCGCCAACCCATCGGCCTTATATAGTGCTATACACGTGCTTACTCATCCCAACGACTCGGCAACTGTGGTGTCCGCCCCTCTTTTGTACTGTGCCACGCGATTATAATATGTCAGTTGATACAGTCACGAGTATCACAATCACCGGCGAAGATGCAGCCACTTCGTCTACAGTCAACAGGAGAGTCCACAGAAGAGCCGGGTTCCTTCGACTTGGAGCGAGAAGCTGATGGCGGCCGGTTGTTGGTTAGGCGACCTGAACAGAATAATCGTTCTTAGAGCCCAAACTGGAAAATGAATGATCACCTACTAGCCTCCTTGCGTAGTTGATACGGTATTGAGTCCAGAAGTGCAGAGGAGGCGACAGGTCCAAGCCGATAGCTGGTATTACGGATTGTCGGGAGGGCGATGAGCCTGAATAAGAATACAGAAGAAACTGAGCAGACTCAGGAAGAAGAAATAAAAGACGACTAGCCTGACGTCGTCGATGAAGCACTCGGCGAGAGGCAGCCGGGCTCATCGGCTCACTGATCTGTAGCGATGAGGCGAGGAGAATGCGAAGCGACCAAACGGTGAAGGCGATCACTGGTATTGATTATAAGCCGGAAGGCGATCGAAATAATTGAATTGCGCCGAAAAAATCCCAGCTCAGATAGTATTGTGAAGCTTATACACAGCGCGATTACGTGATTATTGAGACTATTAAATCTTTCTCTGTGAGCATAATTTTCCCCAAGAAACCTATCTTTTGAGAACTAGGCTCTCTCATGCAGTGGTTAAATTGAAGTTTACCGGAGAGTGTAAACACAGGTAGCTACTTGCCTGGAAATCTGGGAAAAGTCGCATTTTGCGGCAGCAAAAGTATACCATTTCCAGTTACGGAAGAGGCTATCTACTCACGGATAGTCAAGTTATCGTAAATAGTGCTTTTGATGAAAGTCCGCCTGATAAGGCATTTGGAGACTGTAGTTTCGTGTCACGATTGTGTTTGTGCATTTGTCTGTCCCTTTTTGTTTTTTTTTCAAAGTATGCGACGCTTCCAAATAATCCTAGAACCAGTCCCGGCTCTGATTTTTGACCGAACCATCTCCCTTCGACTGGCTAATTGGTACCAGACTCGTTTGTAAGGACGAAATTATCCACTTGAAAATCGCTTGTGGTTCTGCATATGAACCTACAGGCTACACATAGCATTTGTTCAAAGTCCTTTAAAACTTAGTAAGGAATTCAAGTTCATGGCTACTCTATAAAGAGATTGTAGAGTGGTGAACGCTTTTCGCTCATCATTTTAAGGGGTGGTTAGAGGCAATTTGAACAAATCGGTAACTGAGGACTGGATTTTGAAGCTGCGAGAAAATTGCCCGAGTTCATTCACGAGACCTGTTTTCATGCAAATTACTCATGTACCGAGACGGCGACTGCGATTTTCACCTCCCTGATCAATCCTTGCAGAAGACACTGCCAAGTGGATCCCCCTTCAACACCCATGGATTTATTCGGAAGATGATCAGATCCAGACAGTCGATCTTATCAATAATAACGTTCAATCGCGTCATGTTTATCGTAACGGATCGCTCTCCAATCTCCAATCTCTACGGGCTATTCTCATCCCACAACGACCACTGCACTGCACTTACTAACCATTTAGCCCTGTACGGGGCTGTCGCCTTAAATTTCATCAATTACACCACTGAAAATAGTAGTCGATTGACTGCGTTTCCTCACTACTCCGCTTGCCCATATTTTATCTATTTTATTTAATTATATGTTTTCATTCCGATTTTGAAGAATTTTCTTCCATGTTGTGGCATGCCATTTCGTTTTACATCTTGTTTTTTCCACCTTTGCATTTTTTATTATGATCTGTATATATCTATTGTTATTGCTATTGTCAATTCGTTTGTTATTTTTCTATTTATATAAATTTGTTCGATTTTTTCCTGAGGGAGCAAAAGATGATCATGTCGTAAACCATACGGTATTGATTGATCCCTTCGGCTGTGCCACAACTACTGCCACTGCTCTGATTACCGGATTCTTTTCAAATCCACTTTAGCCTTGAGCATGATATGCTGGAATGGATATGATTACATATTTTTTGATATTTTGTAACAAACATAATGACACACCCGGTGGTATGATGTATAATTATGTATATGTAATATAATGTATGAATATGATGTTATTATGTATAAGCAGTGGTAAAGAGCCTAGGGAAAGTACATGGCGCTTTGCTGGTGCAATGCTGGATTAGCACGGTGCTCGGAAAACATAAGTGTAGGCTCGTTTTCCGTCTGGAACCGAGCGATCCCTGCATATTCGCAGCATCCTCCTGAGGCCGCGTTCATACTTTGCGCCGGCAGGGTTTGACCGCATCCACAGGCAGCGAGGCAGAGTGACACGGGGAGGTGCAGAGACGACGCAGACAACGAGACAGGGTGGCGCAGGCAGATACGCAGGAACATGCAGCCGCACCCTGTCGCCGACGCGCAAAATATGAACACGGCTTAACAAATCTAATCCATGTGTTGATTTTACCATTCAAAAATTTCACCTGTGGTCTTGCGTGGTATAACGAAAACCATTATCGGTCCTGGCGCCCACCAAGAGCACGTCATGTGGTTGGCCGCCAATATCCGCTTATTATGGGGCTTATTGCACCGATGTTCTGGATTTTTGATTTTTCAAGATACCAGTACCAAAGAGAAACGGCTCAAAATTGGGTGAGGCGTTCGATGTACTGAATCGAATGAATTCCCGGTTAACACCCTGGAGCATGCGTCGACCTGTCGGTGTGTCAAAAATCACAGATGCCGAGGGGGAGTGAAATCTCCTTTTCCGTCGTGTTCGTTCATCTCGCCTTTTCGCGACTGCGCTAGCTATCTTTCAGTGCCCATTGGTATCAGGTTGTTAGGAAAGTTTTGGCCGGTTTTTGAAATTTCAACTTCGGGGATCATAACTCGGCTCAGAGTGCATCTTTTCTTACAGAATGAGCACCATTCGATTCGCTACACTTTTGGCAACATTATGTATACCTGAATATCTCAGTTTGATGAAGGGCTGATGATTTATATTGCGCGAAATGAAAAAAGTCCACTCCAAATCGCCACTATGTCTGAACACACTGCTACTGGAGGAGCTGTCCAGATGTTTTGAGAAGTGGGGCATAGTTTGCGCTAAATCTGATGAACATGATGGACAAGAAAGGGCCTTACCCTGTAACTGATTCGATTAGTGGGAGACGTTTTGTGGAAAATGTGCTCGCGCATTGCTGCTCCGAGAGGTCGCGCGGCACCCATTTTTTTTGGATTTTTCCAAATCAAGGCTACTTGAGGTGGTCGTCTAAGTTTGCTCGTTGAGAGCCAATACTTGTGGATATCCCCTGCAAATATGGACACTCATAGCCTCCTGCCGTTTTAGTTAAAGCAATTTGATCAATCGAAAATCCAAGCAGTTCGTTCTCATTTCTGTGCTTCTGAAACCAGGGACAAAGTGTTCCATCCAGTGCTTCACCCTCTCCCCTTGCGGCACTGACATTTGTGGTCACCTTTGCAGGGAGTCGGCTAAACAAGAACTCGTGAAGTGAAGTCATCTTAAAAGTGCCATTTTCGCAGTACTTTAAAATTTCCCTGATAGTTCGAAAACCTGGTGGCATTCCGAATAAAACATATATATTTGAAAAGAGCAACTTTTTGTCTATCTAAGGAGTACAATATGTCAGCTGAATCATGTAAGCGCGCTCTGATATTTGAATTTATCATGTGAACGCGAAAAAGCGGCCAGAACTTTCCTTACAACCTAATAGTAGCCATGACGGCATTTGAATTCATATTTGGCTCGTAGAATGATTTGTGGATGCCTGCCGATGTCACGATCAGTACCTATATCCCAAATTTCAATCATTCTGAAAAAGATGTAGTCAATCAAAACGTGGTCAACTGGGATAGGAATGGATACACACGGAGTTTGGACATTTTTGACAGTAGTGTTCGCCATTCTACACCTCGAAACCCTCTTACTGGGGATTACTCGCTGACGTTCTCTCTGCAGGCGGCTAAAAAGATGCACCGCAAGAATGATAATGATCTCTCTCCGCGATCAACAAAATTTTGGTGAAAAAAACCGTCAAAAACAGTTTGAACTGTTGACGTGACCTTTAAGAAGCGCGTAGTTTTGAGATGTTATTTGACATTTCTCAAACTTTTTTATTTCCTAAGAAGTTGTCTGTTTATTGAAACTTCTCCAGACTATGTGAATGGAAAAAAAATAAGCATCAACAATTCGTAATCCACCTTCGGAATATGCGAATAAAAGTGGCGGCACTCGTCGCCACTATGTAGCTTCTCCCAGTCTGGTGTGTGTTTCGACTTTTCAGCAATTTTCCCCTCTGATTTCTTTTCATGAACGCCTATGTCTGAGAGCCAGTGCTGATGCAGAGAGCCACAAGACATCTATATACATGCTTGTACATATTTTCCGTCCTACTCACTACCTCGTTAGGCGCCTGCAGCCGATATAATCCTCCAAAAAAGCGCTCAGTGTATCCAATAGCGAAATCGAATTCTCAGTCTTCATGCTCATTTGTAGCTTTCGTATTCCTCCAGGCTACCTAACGAGATATGCCTTTTTCAGTTTCATACAGGTCACTTTTTGCCTGGAGTTTAGAGCCCGTTTCGTGGTCATGATGTTACTAGGTCCAGCTGTCGAAGTACCATTTATGTTTTACTCGTATTTATTTGATTTGTTTTTTCATATCTTCTTGTAATATATTAACTATTGTAACTTATCAGCCAAGAACACACATACGTCACCTCGAAGTTAAGGGGATTTCCCACAGACATGAAATGATATCTGACAGATACTTATTCCACTTTGAATATATAAGAGAATATGGGATCTAATGAAAAGGTATCATTATCATTGGAAAATATTCAATTTGAATATTATTATTTTAAGTGATTTTAGAAAATTAATAATTCCTGTTAATTAATTTAGTTTTAGTGATATCTTATTTCAGAGAGTTGTTATTTTCTTATCAGAGAAAGAACGCGAAATCACCCGTTCTCGCAGCAACTCGTCCAGTCCGCTGGACGAGTCACTGCGAGGGCTGGGCGAATTCGCGGATTCCAATTCAGCTCTTAGTCCGTCTGTAGCTAACCTCATCGGCTAGTGACGCAGAGGGGCTCGAAACAGTATTGCGCTTTTTGAGCTTCTGATTCTCGGGTTTTTCATCGTTTTATTTCGCTTTTTTCCTGCATTACACTGCAGAGCACCTCGACTTCCATTATCCCACTTATTCCACAATGTGCCAAATTTACCCCTTCCGGTATGCTTGACGTGAAAGGCAGAGCGATAGAGAATAGGGCGGCAGGAGATTGTGGAGCAGCATAGTGGTCTGAGGGAGTCATTAAGATCAGGATGAACACCACTCACAGATAAAAGGAGGAATTTTGAACACTTGAAGAAGAGCGCTATCCCTGGAGCTTACCCACACCAGACCGCCTGGTGCCTATGGGAAACTGTCTGAGGACTGGTCAAGCCCCTTTCTTGATACTCTTGGTACTCTTCCTCTAACTCAGATTTCTCGAACGGATTTCTTGACCAGGGCACCCGGTTCTTTTATTTCTCTTTTATTCTGACTGCTTTCTACCAACTTTATCTGTGAGAAGGGAAGTATTGGTAGGAAACGGCTGGTCGTCTCATTTCACTAAGCAGAATAGATTCTCAGATTTCCAAATGCTGTTCAAATGGAACTCTCATGCATGGCGCATGTAGGAAGCATTGATCATGTGTGGTCTCGTCCTTCAAAAAGAGAAGGATATAGACACTAACCAGGTTCATTGTCAATCTTGACATCTTACAAAACCTGTAATTGGCGCGAAAGGAATCTCAAGTAGTTTGGGGGGATCCTGGTGGACAAGCGGAACTTGGTGCGTCGTCGAAAGGGACGATGTTAGGAGCTATTCAAGTGCTTGTTGTCTTGCAGCAGCAACAGAGGTGTTTGACCACTTGGACGACACCCCCACGTTGATGGTTCGCGGCCGCCGCCACTTTGGCTTCTCGACCCTATCCACTTCATCACGTTGACTTCAACGACGGATACTATTCAAAAAGTGAATAGCTTCTCGTAAATCATTCCTACTAAGCCTATCAAGGACGACAATTTGAGGCCTAAATCTACCATAACTATGCGTTCTCCGATTTTCCAAAGATCCTAATAATTTCGAAAGTTAGCGAGCAGTCATTAGTCAAATGGTGACCTTCCTTCCAAATACCAATGAATTCATCTGTAACTTTAATGGGTAGTATTCATGACAAATAAAAAGTTGTCGTTAATATTGTCAATTCGGGGCCTCCATCTTACTGATTTTCTGCGCCTTCAAAATATTTTAATAGTTTCTCTTGATCAGCTCATGGTGACCACACTTTTTCAATACTGAGTTCGTCCAGTGATTGTAATGAATGATACTTGGTGATAGGTAAAAAGAAATCGTCGATTCCATGCATGAATCAATCGGAGCAGCGCCTTCTTCGACCCCAATATTTCCTAAAGTTAGCGACCTCATTACTATTCCTGATTGATCAGCGCATAGTGATCCTCTCCAAAATACAACTGAACTGTTTTGTTATTATAGCGAGTAACACAACATGATAAGTAAAAAAGTAATCGTAAGTTTGAGGTCTAGGTCTACCGTAACCATGCATTCCTGGATAGTTCTGATAATGTTAGATATTTTCAAAAATCAACGAGCAGTTAGTGCTATATCAGCTCATGATTACCAAGCTGCTCCACTACTGAGTCCGTTTTAAGATTGTAATGAGTAATACTTGATGATGCGTGGAAATTTGTCGTCAATTCGAGGTCCAAATCGTAACCACGCATTCATGTGTCTTTAAAAGGTTTTGGTGATAAGCGAGAGGGATCCCAAACTTCTGAGAAAGAGGTATACGAGAAGCTTACCTCACGAAATACCAACCTGGAGGGCTATATGACAGCAGCACCAGCTTTTCTTTTTATCCTTCAGGCATCGCGAGCTCTCGATATTTTCCGATTTTGTTTTCGCAAACTGCCTCAACGTTCATCGAAAACTGCATGAGGATTGAATCAGACCTCTATTTGCTGATAACCTTCCTCTCGCTCTCACTTCTCAAATGGAATTTGGCCAGTTTCGAAATCGCTGACGTCACGTCGCCCTACTGCAATGTGAGCAAACGGTCTCTTTGATCGTTGAAAGGCGACCGCTAAAAGCTTGTTGGTCAATGCTTGCGAAACTGAATCCGCAAAAAAAGTCTGCTATGGCTGCAAGCATTAGCCGGAGGCTGCTGGCTGCATAGAAGCACATCAAATTATTCTTATTGTTATTCTCTTTGGGCGAAGGTTGTCTAGCTTCTCAGCGTTTCAGCTGCAATTATTCAATGGTGGACTATACTCAAGGCTTGAGTTTCCTTTGAAAATTTATAATCATTCCACTCCTACCGTCTGTTTCCGCTCTTTCCGTTTGCATTTCAACAGCTTCCGTAAAGGTAATGTACGCGGCGTCTATAAAGCCCTTTTGGAATGCGCCACGAATTTTCTTGTCGTTTAGAATCGTAGCAACATCTGAATACGACATGTCTGAAATCCGTGACCCAGCCGATGTGTGAGTGTTTTTACCTCCTAGATGAGCCTGGTGCCAGTGCAACTGACCTTGGGAAATAAAAGGCTTGGTTGGTTCGAGTTGGTACTGAACCAAGATTTGATCACCTTGCCATGCTAGTGGGTAAGGCACCATTCACCTTCTTACCACCACAGATCCGCTATACGCCTTCTTGTAGAAAAAGTGAAGAAGGATCACCTTTCCATAAAATCATCCATTCAATCCATCTCTTTTCTATCATCCCCAATCATCCTTTGAATGGTGTTTGTTGGACCCGTAAAGTTACAAAAGTCGAGAGGCTGTACTGGTCTGACTTTAAGGGGCTCTTGTTGTTGTTGTTGTTGTTATTGTTTTTCATTTTCTTTGAGATGTGCCATGGCTTCATCTTTTGATCACATTCAGCATCTGACTCGAGCAGGACTTCTCGATGGGGTATGGTAGCCCAATAGCTAGGAGGGGCCATCTTTCAGGATTTTTTTGAAAGGAAGCTCCTCAGAGAATCAGCGATAAGTAAGATCGGCTCAATAATAATTGACAATGATAAGTCAGATGAAGTGCTGCTGAATTTTTTTCCAGCTTCCGCATACTTACCATTGCGCTGGAGACCGATTAAGATACCATTCACGGCAAGAGAGTCGTATCTAATTATAGGGAGAGTTGTACAAATATTCCCCTTTTACCGACATGCCGTGACTGCATAACGTCTAGTAATTCACATATTCAGTGGGGTTAAACCCCATGCAATCTTATTTATTTGCTTGTTTATTTGCTCGTTCTTTCGTGAATGCTGATCTCTCCTAAGTGATTGTGGAGCCGGTCAGCTGTACAGGTAATCGTGGCAGCAGCGTTTCTAGCCAGTATACAGCGATCACAACAACTAAGAGCGCAACGGGGTGACATCCTTAAAATCAGCGAATCTGTATTTTTTAAAAGTTTTGGTGGTTGTTGATAATCATTACTAGTCGATTGTAATCGTTGGTAATTGATATGTTTAATATACCACCAAGAGGCTGAGAGAGGGCGCATATGGTCTCAGTTGTGCAATGGCTGGGCACAGTCCTCGAACAGCATAGGTTTCGGTTTGGCACTCGTCCAGATGCAATCGTCGCTACACAGGATTCGTGTAACAAGTTATTGTAATAAGTGATAGTTTGCTATATAACTTTGTAATTCAGGATAGCCCTTTATCGAGCCATCCTTTCTTTCCTGGTGAAAGAGCTCTTTTCCATTCGTCCGTGGATCGGACTCATGCCACCTGGTCACCAGCAAGTTCTTTCCCTTGCTCAAAAACTTCTGGACATGTCCGTGGCTCATTTTGCCCCATTGCTATCCGGCTTTGTAAGAGCCAGACTGCGCGTGGTGTGTGTTGACATTTGCCGGCTTCTTTCGTCGCGACAGATACACTCAGGATATAATAGAAGGATGTACGTCGTCCAAACAAAGCCTTATTAGACGCCTCATCTTCTTCCACCCATCGCCTATTCCCGGGGTTTGTTTATGTTACTGTTACCACTCGTGTCACATTACAAATACGGCTGCTCCCCTGGCAAATAACTTAAGGCTTTCTTGCTCACCGTCTGCCACATTCTCTTGAATGTCCTAAAAATTGGCGCAGTTGGTCTCTACGGTTGCGTGGAGGCCTAGGTGCTTATAAATAGGCATTGTAAACTATTTGTCTATTTTCAAGCATATTATCTATAGGCATCTGTAATAATATTGAATTGGCGAATAAAATGTAAAATGTAAAATGTATCGATAGGCGTTATAAACTGTGGCACTATCTATTTATATTATATGTATTTGTACATTTTTACCTACTTTATCTATTTGTAAATTATCTGTTTATTGTTTTTCCCACTCTCCAACTTAAAATATAATCCTCTGCCGGGGATTTCTCAACACAAGCCTGATCCTGGCATTTTTTCAGTTGCTGTGCATCGGGGATAAAGCGTATAAGATCGAAGCCTTAGGCCATTTACCAAGTGAAAGGCCTGTGGAATGCGAGTAATGCATCCTCTCATCCCATTATCATGTTCCGATCATATGATCGAGCAAGTGTTGAATCAGAGAAAATGTCGTGGGACAGCAAGGGCGTCGATGACCGATCACATCGTCCTCTCCTTTAGAAATCGTCGCCTCATCGTTCGTGATATTTTCTATCGAATTCTTCGCTTTCTGCTTACTTCGACTTTGTTTTTTGTTCACATGCCATAATTCCACTAAATGAAGCTGACTTAATTGTTTTTATTCTTTCTTTGATAGCTGGGGATAATTGCCGCAACCAGCGATGCCAATGTTGTTATCGAATGGTGAGTTATGGGTAACAGCTTTGGTCACGGACAGGGTTCGAACCTGTGCCTCATGCTTTTGCAGGGTTCTTGCCAATACTTAGATCTCCTGCACTCTAGCAGGCAAGGCACAGATGTATGGTAGAGAGCTCGCTATGTCCCTCCCTTAATCTCATATTAGAACAACTTTTTATGCCTTCGAACCTCGCTGGCACCTAAATATAATTTGGAACGAGAACGATAACAGAATAAGCAAATCCCATTTATAAAAATGGGTTTTGCTTATTTTATTATTTTTCATATTATACCACTTATCTCTCCACCTAGTTCCTTATTATATTCAGGTGTTAGTATAGGATATGGCATTAGGGGAGGGACATAGCGAGCTCTCTACGATTCATCTGTGCCTTGCCTGCTAGAGTACAGGCGAACTAAGCCATAAGCTCAAACCAATGAAGATGATCCATGAGGGTCCCTTCGGAGGATGCGCAAGCGGAGCAGCGAAAAGGAAGTTGTTCGCGTGCGGAGTTCAAATTTGATCCAAGCTAGGGTACACCTGAAGTCAAGGATTCCTCGACAGGGGGTCGTATTTGATGGATGAGATAGGGAGAAGGTGGGTATGTGCAATTATGACAGAAAATCGCGTGGCCGCCCGCGGCGAGCGGCTCGGAGGGTGCGAGTACCAGTGGCAGGACATGGCAGCCTTCAAGCGAAGCAGTGTGACATGGAGGAGTCAAATGCAGAGGTGAGGCAGCCACACTCTGCCGGGCTCCCAAAGACAGTTGATTCGGCAAGTCGTGCTGATGGCGCCGCGAGTGCGACGCCGCGAAGCGATTTCCCGTCATAAAAGCACACACTCGGGGAGGGTCGTTATTGCAGAGGTCAGCAACGGTCACAGGCTAAATGATAAGAGGGACGTGCCGACAGCCGACCCGGTTATGTAGGAAAGTATGAGAATTTGAGTGATCAACACAAAAATTGCAGTGGTGGAATACTTAGTAATACTATGCAATCGACAATATGTAGTTCCCATTTCTTTAGAGGTTATGCAGATGTCGAAGAAGGGAGGGGCCGTGCTGAGCCGCCCATTTTCTGCGACGCCTGGTGTGCCCTGGTTTGAACTGTCCGTAAAATTTCCCAGGGAAAATATAGTAGTGGATGTGGTGATGTAGCCTTTTTCTATTGCGTCATGCATCGAGTGTGCATTTTAGTTTAGGTTATGTCGAGCAATATGATTCCACTGAAGATCGATGTACAATCAGTGATTTTATATTTTGAAATAGTAGTACTAATTAGTTAATATCAGGTTGAACCATAATTTCTGTCACACTTTTTATTTTTCTTGGGGAAAACCGTGGAAGCTTCTGGAATATTTGGTAGGGGGGATATATAAAGCGAGAGAAAAGGACTACTGATTAACACATTCATATTCTCTATGGTTTCAACTAGCATTGAATCTACGACAATTTCGCGAGAGGTACGAAATTCACGAACACTGCCCCGGTTCCTCAGCATGTAAGGCCTCTAATCGAATCAACCTGTCGATGGGTCCGGGTACTACTGTCTCTCATATGGCGGCAACCCGATGGCACGATCGACTCGAATTGAAGCGGGAAAAAATTTCAAAAAAATGAGAAAAGAAATTTTTTTTTCGAAATTTTCAAAAAAGGGGAACTGTTACCATCCAACACGGCAGTCACTGCCGATCTCTACTGCAGGCAATTGGACACCGTAGCAGCAAAACTTACCGGAAAAGTGGCCCGACTCCTTCCTCCGACAACGCTTGCCCACATGTGGCAAAGTTGATGTGTCAAAAGATCCAGTACCTTGGTTGGACGAAGCTCCCCCACCCATCGTAATCTCCGGACATGGCCCCAACTGACTACCACCTAGTCCAAGCTCTGACCCACTTCCTCACGAAGGACAGTTCGAAGATGACGATGATCTCAAAATCGACCCTGAGAATTTCTTCGACCAGAAATCCCCGGATATCTATACGCGAAGCATCTATCATCTCCCTATTCGCTGGCAATATATTGTTGATTATAACGGTTTATACTTTGTTGACTGAAGTTAGACACGAATGAAGAAAAATAAATTTGAAATTTTTTGTCATTGTGTGACAGAATTATGGTTCAACTTAATGGCATAGACTGGTCAACTACTGACGCACTACGGCTTTGCAGTGATCGCGCTGGTCGTTGCCTTAAAGACACCAGAAGGGGGTAATTTTGGCTTACGGTAGAACAGACGTAGTGTGGACGAGTTAAAGTGGCCGCCATAACACAAACTCGCCGATTTGACGCCTTGGCATGTGCCAAGAGAAGATGTTTCTATTATAGATTTGTCTTTTCCTTTTACTTTTTCCGTTGTTCTTTCTTATATTGTTTCTAGATGTACTTACATGAATGCTAATGTAGTTGGGAATTGCCAGTCCACTGCGCTGGGAGTCAGGTGCTACAACTAACGTTGGCCCACGGCCCGTCTCCTACAGCGGACAACTCGGAAAGTCAGTGCGATGGTGCGAATGAGGCGCGAATACACACCGCAGCGATGCACTTTTGAATTCGGATTTTTTCACCGATTATCGCTTCTAACCTTCTGCGTTCGTTACAAAATGCTCATTTCTTTGTATTTTTCTCTTGTTTCGGACCCCTTCCGGTTCCTTTAACCACCACGAGAACTGCAGTATACCCACTTGAAGACACTTAGCCACTAGTTTTCCATCTTACTGGCCTCCATGATCACAAAAGAGCATTTCAGTTAATCTGAATTATCTTTGCAGAAACAAGCCTGCCCAGGCCTAAACTAGCTCATGTCCTATTCTGGACCCTGATCCCAGTGCTACAGGACTAACGCGGTTTCTGGTGACTAGCGGTACAATAGCAGCTTTTCGTCGATTTGTCACCACCAATCCTCTCCGCAGTGATTGGGGTGAACGGTCCGTTGATCGTATCGCTTCTGCATACATTTGAATCGCTCATTAATCGCCTTTAGTCACCCGAACAGCTGCGCACATTCAGGGGCAATATATCGAAACACCCACCCTCCGTTCACGGAGATCAGCTGTAGTGCAAAGTTGCCCGAAACTATCTCACTTCCTCGCTATTCAGGTGATGAATATCTTAAGCACATGGTGTGCGGGCTTTTGGCTTTAGAGGAAGTGAAACGATACTTTAATGATTTCAAATGCTCTGTAATTATATTTTGTAAGAGGCCAGTTTAGTCATCGCAATTGTAAATTCATATTTTTTATAAAGTTTGTTCGATAAATTAACCGTTTAAAGTTTCCTTGCAGCTCTATTGAACCTCCTAAAATTTTTGCCAAGTTGAAGGCTTTCTCGACTACTCACAGCCTTCACAATACTCTTCCTTCTTCTGCTTCCTCTACATTACTATTAAGCCTCCTTGCAATGTGCTACTCAGATGCACTTACTTGTAAACATCATGAAATCACATAATTGCCTTCTATCTGGTATTACGTACTATCACGAACTATCACTCGTTATCGTCCGGTATCACAAACTATCACGCACTATTGCTCATCGGTCCTTATCACGTTCGGTGATTGTTTCGCGGATTGACTGCACTACAGTGTTCTAGACCAAAAGAATAAGACGAAAATAGGCCTGAATACTAAACCGCTGAATATTTCTAGAATGACTTCTCTAGTGATTCTTTTTCGAAAGAGAGAGCTATTCCTTGGATCAATCTATGAATAATTGTTTAGATATTTTCATGCGCTCCATGAACTAACTAATTCATGGACTTCAGCAGTATGGATGGAAATCCTTCCAATCATAAATCTTCCCGAATCGTTTCATTTGCTAATTTCATCCTTGCTTTTAACCGTTCCTTTTCGCTTTCATCTCTTCTACTTTTTCGTGCACATGTTCTACCTCGCTATTGTACTTTTTTGCGGAAATCGTCAATGTTTTTGAATATGCAAGCCTTCTAATGCGATTTGATGAGCTTTGGTGGAGGGGTCCACCTGTATGGGCCTCAGCTGCTGCATAAACTTTGATGAATCATGAATTCTTCGTGGGACCACCGAAAGATGAAGGGAACCAGGTGCCCGGTATTTGTCGATTTACTAAATGCGCCATGCTCTTTCGGCTCCAATTTTTAATCATATAAGCTTTGACCGTGGCTTATATGGAATGAGGGGGCAGACGACCTGCACTTCAATGTTTTTTCTCGAAATAACTCGTTATCGCTTAGCTAACTCACGACGTAAGTGGTCTTTCGCAAAATTAGACTCCACTTTCTATCCAAGGATCATGAGTGTGGCAGTTGGTGCCTTCGGGATTAACCATGGGATGAGAAATCCATAAGGCGGGGGTGCTATACTGGGTAGGAAAAGGGCATAGTAATGTGGAACTGTTTTGAGACAGGGGTAGCATTTTTGAAAAATCACTACTAACACAACATTTGACCCTGTGTGCTGTTGCCCCAACTCAGCACAGGTTTTGCGCTTTTTCCCAAAATCTCATTTGTGATTTTTGATGAGCGGGTAACTACATATGATTCAGGCAAGCTGAAATTGAGACGAAGTAGATATGTAAGAAATACCAGTGAGTCTTATACCAGTTCCTGTTCTTCTCGTTTGCTTTTTTGTTCGAAGTGGAACTGGTTTCACTTTCTCTCCAGGTCCACTGTGTGTACCTTTCGCATCGGTGAAATACTTCTTCAGTAGCTATCTTCTTTTTCTTTTTTCGAGTACTTGTCGCTGTATTGCTGTAGCGTAGTAAACAAGTAGGATGCGGATATATGTAAAGGGGTGTGTGAGAACCAGCTTCTGTTAAGGGCTTCGCCTCGTGATCCACTTTCCATTTTCCAATGCACCCAGCTTCAGGCTCTCTTTGAGCGGACTACTTTTATAAGTTTTCCAAACTGTTCGTATATATATTTTCTCACATTTTACTCATCTTATTATATTTTATATATTTTGTCCTGCATTTTATATTATATACCTATTTATTTATTGATATCTATTATTAACTCCTATGCCTATATTTTATTCTATTTTCTTTCTTTCTTCTACTCTGTTATTCTATTTTTAGTACTTTGCCTGTTTATTCAAATACCTTTCATACTGGAACGGAGGTGGTGCAGAGGGAGGTGACAGCACTCCCTCTCTCATGATTCGGGGATCGAGTCCCGCATCAGCCCGCCTAGCCAACCAAGCCTTCCATCTCTTCGGGGTGGGTGAATTGTTGCAATTGGTACAAGACTCGTATGGGAGATAAAAGCCACTGATTTGTGCATCGACTGGCCATCGTCAGTCATTGTACAGGCCAAATCACACTCACTTTTCTCCACGATCCTGAATAGAACGGGAACGCTCGGCGCATTTCACTGCAGGGGTTGATAGAACCCTTCTCATCAGAACCCAGTTTTTTTTAGCGTCCTTTTTCCTTGTGGGTGTTATGACCCTTCTGGTTGACTGATTAGACGATCGAAATAAACCTCCATTAGCTACCCAAACATTGTGCAGTGAGTAAGGCTTAGAAGGGGTATCATTCGGTAAACATCAGTGGTTCACCTTCTCTCGGTAACGGTGCCTTTATTCAAAGTACTACACTGTTCTTTCAGCATTTTCAGAGAACGTATACTGATTTATGTGGTTGGCCTGTCATTTCTTTCGACCGATATTCGATATTCGCAGCCTATTCAAAGGCACTGGTAGGGGTAGTCAGGCTGAATATCAAAAGATTTTGAATACGAATAATGTCCATATGTTTACTAGTGTGAAGGTGAAGAAGAACGGAAATGAACGGCGAAAAACCTGTGATAAAGGACCTTCTTCCCATCGCTGATTCCGAAAGAGGCGAGCTCTGTCAGTAAAAGGGACGGACACTGTCGATACAAGAGGCAGCTATAGAGAAAACGCTCTCATCAAACCTGGAGGCACTTCTTTCATGGGACATTTCGCCACATGGAGTCTTTTGGACCAGCAACTTTGATTCTGATGACTCTTTAAGAACTCTCATTACTCAAATCACTTTTACCACTGTTTTTGAAGCTATTGGGAGCAGGGAACACGTGGAGGGATTGGCGGCGGGATCGTTGAGGGGCCTAAAAATGAGAAACGTGCAATGGTTGCTGTTTAACCGGACACATGTCTAGCGTGTTCACTGCGTTTAAGTTAACTGAGTCGGCTCCCATGAGGCTTCCATGTTTTGAAAAACGTTTCAGCTATAACGGAAATGTGAAGAACGGAGTGGCAATTTTTCTTCTTCTCAATTTTCCATGGCTACAGAGCCGCCCACTTGCCATCCGTTCACTTCGTTTTGACTTCATACCTATGTATGTACTTTGGCTCCGGTCCGCATCCATATCCGTAGATTTCGATTTTTTTTTGAGCTATCGGAGGGTTGTGTCCCTTCTTTTTTGTTCCTGATCTTTCCGTATTTGCGTGTTTTTATGTCGAATGATTCTGCTTCTCTGGACTTATGGCGCACCTCCGTTTGTATATGGGTAACGAAATTAAACATTCGTATTTGTTAAATTATCAAGTAAATAAGAATTTGTCAGGGCGCGCATAAACCTCCATAGATATTATTTGGATAAAGAGGTAAATAAACATGAGTTTTTTCCATGGCTTTCCGGAAGTACTAGGGTCCTCTCCGCTAGCAAGCTTCCTATAGTGCTTGAATTTGACCACGAAGTAATATCGCTGTGTGATAAACTTTGTGATTTTTTATTTTTATAATCTTTAAGTCATGGGTGTATCAATTGGAATTCGTTTTTTTTTTGTTTCCATTTGGATCAGGATATCTCGTTTACCATAAAGCACTATTCAGCTTGTTGCTCCCCTCTTCCCAACGATGCCGAGGGAGCAATAAGAAACGGTTCGGCTTAATAGCTAAGAAAAATGTGTCTGATTTCCGCAAAATCCAATCTATGAAGTTGCAGAAGAACGCTCATGTTTCCCAAACAGATCAAAAATCTCTTTTTCTGGCTGTTCAGCTTGAGTACTTCATTTAAAAAAAACAAAGAAGTGTTATGAGATTTTCTTTGATTTGAAAAAAATTATCAAGTGGCTTATGTCAGTAGCCACGAGCAGCGCGAATAGAAGTTTATGGCACCTCCGGTCCAATAACGACTGATACGCAATAAATTTATAAGTGATCCTCTTATTGTAGAAGACCTGTAGCCTTCACTTCATACCAATTCAAGCTCTTGCATGGACTCATTCCGATAGTTCGTGGAGTCCATCGAGTCAAATCCCTCAGAACAGAATCAGAATCCGCTTTTCTTTAACAGCGCTGACCTCGATGTCACAGCAGGGGTACCCTATTAATCAAGTGGAAGTGTCGGATATGCCCGAGCAAAGGCTAAAGCCGAAAGAAGCGCCTGTTCTACTTGATCATTGCTACCTTCCCGAAATTGATTCCTAAGAAGCGGTCTCCTACTAGGGTGATCTACTGTGAAGAGTGCATGGTTTAAGCTTTCCTTGAGTTAACGATCCTTCAAATTCCACTCAAACCTTTAATTAAAGGCAGTGATTGGGGAAATTTCGAGTCGAATATGGGGAGATTATCAAATATGGTGGGCGTGCTTAGTAGTGCGAAAGTGAAGGGAAAACGGAATGAAATGATCATAAATCCGAGAAATAAAACCCCCTCACCGTCGTTCATTCTCAAAATAGGCGAGTTTGCCCGAAAAAGGGGTGGGCTGGCATGAAAGTGGAAGCTGCTGCGAAAGATGGTTCTTATAATGCCAGGTGGGCACTTTCTCATCGGACATTCCACCACATATTTTTATTTATTTATTTTATTACACGAGAGGACTCGTGTGGAACAACAACATACAATGAACAACTGAACAACCATGGCAACAATTTTGAACACACTAAAAAAAAAACGCAAACGTATCTGCTTACTTCAATGCATGAAAATCAAGATCAACTGTAAAGCCTCATGGACTCAAGTGCTTACTCAAAAATCTTTTGAATGTGCTGTAGCCTTCTTAGACAGTCTTCTAGTATAGTCTTCTTATAGATAGTCTTCTTAGACACCTATCTTTCATTTACGTGATTCATTTTAGGGGCTCTCGTCATCCGCGTTATCTATCACTGTCTTTATCACAGTCAACGGCTTATATTCAATTTCCACTGTATTCACTACGATTGGTAAAGGAAATTCCATGATTTCGCGGAAATTCCATGATTTTGCTCCTTTCAAGATCATTCACTAGATAAAGTATATGCACAGAAACACGAGAAGAACCCAAAGATTTTTTTTGTATTCTAAAATAGGAAACGTGAAAGGGAAAGATTAGCAACATTTGAATTCCCGCTACAACATTTGAACAGCCGTCGGCGACCACTGCGTCGTTCAAATTTTCGCGCCCAGTGTTGCTTACTCCTCAATTTCTGACCACGTGAGCGTCGCCTCTTTGCCCTCACCTCTCTAACGTCCAAATTCACTCGGACGCCCCACCTGGATTGTTGTATATGCGCTTGAAACCTTGCATACTGCCCATAGTAAGCGAATAAGCGCAAAAATATGTGTCACAGCAGAACTCAAACTTTAGTGGACATTCCCTTGAATCTCATAACCTTCGAGGAAGTATTTGTTGGGGGCCGCATAGTATATAGTCCATAGTAGTGGTTTTGTGGTGCCTCTAGAGCTTTCAGGCGTCTTTATCACTCCCCTCTTCACTGGGAGCTGGGGGTTTCTGAAATTCTGACGTTGGGCGATATTTATTGGAGACATTCCACCCTTGCTCAGCCAAAAATAAGCAATTTTCCTTGGTACGAACATGGAGCTGACGAGCTGAGCTGAGTGAGCTCCGACGAACAGCAGAGTCATGGAAATCAGTAGTTTTATTCCAAAGACGTTGTAGTAAGCTCTAATATGTATGATGAACACCTGAAGATTTAATGGTTTGAAGGAAACATGGTGTAACGTTACACGAAATATGGATAACCATACATTTATAGTCGATCTACTGTATCGCAAGCGAAGGTAGCGCTTCCACCGGCCATTGTTCTGGTTTCCAACAAACTTATCTGCGATTGCAAATGAATCTCGTATGCATGGCGTAGTCCTCTCGGATTGAATGAGATGGTCGCTGGTATTTTCTTCATCCCCTGTAGCATTAGGATAGTTGTACTGTTTAACTATGTTCCACTTTGTTCAACATTCATTATTTTAGAACTAAAGATGAAGACCAAAGATGCTAAGCTCATCGAACCCTCTTCCAGGTTGCGCCATGCACTCACTTCTCCCATTTTTACATTTAGAACCTTAATGACATTTAAGAAACATAATTTAGTCTTACCATAGCATGCGGAGCAGGCGAGCAGGCCGGGTTAAAGGTCAGTGGGTGCTATCGCAATGAGTGGGGGGGGGGGATCTTGCCAAAAGCTGCACATCTAAGCATCTTGTTAGGATTTGAGGGTCAGCTTGCACACTCAAGCGTATATTTTTGCCAGAGCCTCACTGAAGGAAAAAGGGGTCTTCCCTTACAGACTTAGGTAAAAGAATATCCATAGTGGGATGTTCTCCCCCCCCCCCCCCCCCCTCATTGCGATAGCACCTGTCGGTGTTTTCCATTTTCTTAGTTCAGAAGTGGCTCCAGTGTGCTGACCATGGAAAACCCTGAAAAACAGGGTGAAATACTACTGCAGTCCACTAACGGTAGGGTATCCCAGTTCAGATTACGGAACTGTGATTTATCTCAAATTCTTGCCTTATGAGTTGAACCTCTTCTGTGTTCTGAGAATTACAGTTAGCCTGATAGTTCCAGTCTATGCTTATTAATCTTGTCGGATATGCTTGTTGACACCGTGTGACTAACGTTTCAAGCAGGAGGACGATCACTCTCCATCTCGTTTACTATGATGGACATCAGCGGTTCCAGATGCGTCATGTGGTTGATACCCTAGCCTCCAGCTTTGATTCTGCAGTGTTTCTCTCCTGTGTACGGTGTACTGATTCCCCCTATCCGCTTGCTATTTAGGATGCTTTAACTGCCTCCTGTCATTCCCTCGCACTGTTTTTTATAAGCTGTTTTAGTTTTAATTCTTTTAGTTTTATTTTTGTTTTTTTCGAACTGAGTCATGGATCTCCGGACCGCTTCGATTGGTCTGGCGTTCAACTAGCGCAATTCGTTGTCATTCTCTTCTTGTCAAGCTCCTGACTGTAAGCCCAGCCGTCTATTTTATTTTTCGCTCTATATGCCAGTAGCCGACGAGTCGGTTCCACGTGGGAAGTTGGCATACCCATGTACCGAAGTGCCAACTACGTTCTATGACTCCTACTGGAACGAGGCACCATGGCCAACTGGTGTGGTTACTGGCTAATCAGTTAATCAGTTGTGATGGATACGGGCTACCACTACAGTCATGAGGCTGAGCACACCTTTAAAGATGGATCTGGTATTTCCTCTACTCTTCTAAGTTGAGAATACTAGGCGGATTGATATTGGTAACTTAGTTCGATTTCGATTACTTACTCTACTGTTTACATCGCTCCTTACCATACTTCTAGTGGCGCACTGGATCAAGTGTATGTATGTATAAATAAATAAATAAATAAATAAATAAATAAATAAATAAATAAATAAATAAATAAATAAATAAATAAATAAATAAATAAATAAGTAAATAAATAAATAAATAAATAAATAAATAAATAAATAGATTCTGCTACTTTCCAAAAAATATTTTCGGATTATTCCGTGGTTCACGCACTTCATATTCAGCACATTGCGCATGTAAGTTATTCGATGGTTTGTGAGAATTGAGCATGTAGAGTACATTACAGTGGCGTAATGGAAAATTCAGCCCTGGTAAGCTCGCCAGGCGGAGGTTATACAGTGACAGGTGGCGTGCACACCTACTTGCACGGTGCAAGCTTCGAGTCTTGCCTTAATCCCAGTCCAAGCACATTGTATGTGCCAAATGGCATTGAGCTGTCACCAAGATTCTAAATGGAATTGGAATGCGCGGCTCATACCAACAAGCGAAGGTTAGGCGAAAAACTTGGTTTACAGCTACAAATCTGTCGGAAGCCTTCTGCGCCATTTCCATAGTCCTTCTGCCCCATTTCCATAGTCTAACTATGGTACTCTATGAGCACACAAATTTCGGATATTACTTGCCTTGTTTCCTTCTTTACTTTGTCAGCACGCGAAGTTTTCTGGCCATTTCTTTCGATTACTACTTCATGCATTTCGTCGACGTCGCCTCAAATTATTCGCCGCCGCCGTGAAAACACTCTTGAAAATTCTCAAAATGTTTTCAGTTCTCAATAGTGGATTCGATAACTATTTCAAAGGCCTTTCCCAACTGTAGCATGCTCTAATGAAGAATCTCTCAGCAGAGGTGAGTAACGATTGATTATTAATTTTTTATTTATTTATGATGATTTGTTTATTTATGTATTCGTCTTGACGTGCGTGTCTGGATATCCGCCATCATTTCATTTCGCTCAAGGGGTAATGCATCTGTTAGCGCTATGAAAGTGCTACAAAATACGAGAATGTAAAAACTTTCAAAAAAATAAAAAGGAAAAGCGTTGTTCATGTATACGTTAAAGAATCAGTTTTTTCTCATTGCCTTTTGATGACGATTTTTCCAAATTTATGAATTTTCGATCAAATAATAAGGCTATGTTCATTCAAATTGGTGATCCTTAAAAAATAGCATTTTTCAAAATTTATAATCTCAAAACAAAATAATGATCTTCTTGCTAAAGGTCAATCCATGAAACTTATAAGTAACCTATCAGGTGAGACAATTTCTTCGAGAAAATACCAGAAAGCCGTTGAAAAGTGGCTTCGAAGTGAGAGCAAATTGCTTTTTGACCATTCCCCGTCAATTTTTAAGAATTTGCGAAAGACTGAATATTTATTTTTGTCACTTTCTGTCTGGTACTTTTTCTCGTTTTCCCCGTTTCTTGTATTATTTAGTCCCTTCTGGACCATTGATTGTTGAGCATTGTGTCATATACCCATTGACTAGCCAACATTCAGACTACAGCAGTGTGAACACAGCCATAACCAGTGTAAAGCACTTCGTGGCAGCCAATTGCATTCGGTTTTTCAAACAGCATAGTTAGAATCACCGGTGCTATATGTACTGAGACTAATGGCACTGGTTGTCATAAACTAATGTGGTTACAGCAGAAATACCCCTGCTTTTGATGCTGTTCTCGACATGTAAAGCTACAAAGGGTACTGTAGATTACCGTAAGGTAGCTAACAGGTACGGCAACATTTAGTACAATTTAGAGCTTTACATGAAGAAAACAGTCGAGTGTCCTAGTCTGTTGAAATCAAGCTTATTTAGAATCGATGACAGACACTGATTGAATGCCCTAAGATGTGTCACTGCCTTCGGTCCATAATTTTGGAGCCTCTGAAACTGACCACATGTTTTCCCGAAAATCTAATTCAGCAATCCATTTCAGTAATGACTCGACCTTTTGTACTATACATACGGTAAGGTAGAACAGAAGACAGTAAAGAGCCTGCGAGAATCCGAGTCTCGTTTCGGCTCCATTGCAATTCCTACACTCTTTCCTTTTTCAGAGTCCTGAGGGAACATAAATCTTCCGCAAAAACCTTCTATGACACTTGGAATATTTATTTATTTATTCAGCATGACGCATGGTGCGACTTAAGATCCGTCAACAAAAGGGAAGTTAGAAGCAGAGAACATAACACACAAAACACAATTAGGCAGCATATCGAGTTAATGCATAATTGATGCGGCTTTTTTTCAACAATTTTGTTTATTTATTTATTTATTTATTTATTTATTCATTTATTTATTTACTTGCACCAGAACACGCGTCAGAGAACAGGAAAAATCACTAAAACAAAACATAAAGGTCTGTCAGGAAAGATCGTCGCCCAATTTCTTGTAGTTTTGAGCAGTAGTATAATACGCTAATATGCTTTTATCGTTTGACCAACGGATCGGGGTAGATTTCAATAAGTAAAAAAACGATGAGCACTTAGAAAAAACAATAGTTAATTTAGCAAAAACGTGTTCAAGTGATTTTTTGAGAGCGTTTTCGCCATCGTATTGAAGGACTGCTTCCCATTTCTTAGTCGTCAAAACCTCAATTTCCGCTACAGTAAAACGTAACATTAAAAAAGCCACATTAATTATGAAGCAATCCGATAGTATAGACACAACTCAGAGTCTCAGGTTTAATACTGAGTACCAAGTAAGGATAGTTAATCGATTTTTTTTTAAAAGGATGTGCGGGTATTTGGTGCCTCTTGCAGATCAGTAATGAATGTAAGCATTGTAAGTACAGCTGGCTTTGTTTTCCAAACATCAATTACATCGTAACAAGAACTGAATGCTATGGTAACTTATGCCTTTCATACTGTACCACTTGAACTCTTACCATTCTAATAGGCTGTTTTTTCTGCAGAGCGTTCTTCGACATGTCATATGACTGGAATCATCGCGATTATTACTCTGATGACACATCCCAGTATGCTTCACCGGTATTCAACAACATCCGAAATCACTATGAAGATACCGTAAGATTCGCTTACAATACTCCGATCATCGCAGTATTATTCCTGTAACGGTACTTTGCAGGTTCCTCGTATACAAGCACCTTCACTGCGCCGAAATTCTAGTTGCCGCCCGTCTACCTCTCTCTATTTACCGCATAAGAAGCCAAAACCAATTCTGAGGTGAGTTCAGGGTTATTGGGACTTCTCTTCCGATTCGGAACTGCTTAGTTTCAAACAGTGAAACTCTCTTTTTATTTTTATTTTTTATTTTTGCATCTATGTGTGGATAAAGCGATGACGTACAGCGAAAACCACGTCGCTGTATGCTAATCTAGCAGTTTGAGAAACGCTATGCATTGAGATTTTTACTTTAACTAATCGAAATCTTTTGATACCCACTCATCGGACTATCTTTCGTCTACTCGATTCTTGTGCAAAGCAGGGTACTATTGAGAACATCAGTTGCACAGAACGAATAAAGTGATCCTGCGAGTAATGCAGAAAGATGTCGGTCCTACGATCAAGTCCGCTTTTGGGTAATTTTCCAAAATAATTCAATTCTGCTTATGGATTATTTGGTGGACCAGAAACCGTTCCATGTGACGAAGTGATGTTTTTTTTTTTGGCGTAGAAGGCTCATTCGAATTTCAAGCGACCTTGTAGTATTGGTGAGTGTCGGTTGGTCGGATTTTCGCTTCGCGGCGTCGCACCCGCGGCGCCGTCAGTACGAGTCGTTCGGAATTCCGCTCAAGACGCAGTGGACTGGTATTGCAAGTTGAAAGTTTCGGAAATTTGGCAATCTTTGAAAGTTCCTTGCGGTAACAGCCCACTGTGTCTCGGGCGGAATTCCAAAAGACTCTACTGACGACGCCGCGGTTGCGACGCCGCGAAGTGAAAATTCGACCAATCGACTCTCACCTCGTTGCTTTCCCTTGTAAGTGAGTCATATCAATGCTTTCCCGTCATTACGTGAAACATCTCAGCAACAGGCTAATGGTTGTGCACATCGTATTCCCAGTTTTAAATAATATGGGCGACAATTCGAAAAAGACCCCTCTCCTCTCCTCAGTCCATTTGTAGTCTTTTGTGAAGGGGCGTAGAACATGATTGAGAGGTAAGAACTTCCACAACGCTGCGCTTATAGTAAGTTTTTATTAGTTTGCGATCTTTCTGACCCTTACATTCTCGAGAATTGGTGCCAAACCCCTCCTGGTCACCTGTAAGATGGCAAAAGCATAAACGGAACCTTCTCAGAATGCGCCATGCATGTCACTTTCATCTGAGTCGTAGGTGGCAAGTTGACTTTGCACACCACTTGCAAGGCCACATTTAATGTATGGTTCACCCTTTCTACACGTCGAACGGGCCGGGTACCGATTTACTAAACTGAGCCAGGAGTAACCTGCACAAAAAATGCCCGATTGGTGTGGGCGGGCCTTGGTTTGGGCTATTCCTGGACTAATGCGAGTTATTGCAGGGTTATTTATTGCTACCTGAGGATCTTCACCTCAGTGCCCTCCCTATCGAATACGTCTGAGAAGTCCTATTTGCTTCCACCAAGAGGGTCACCTTAACACAATCTGTGATATGCCCTTCCAAAACTGGAAGAAACCTTACGTTGTCTTTGTTCCCAGCCTTAATAAAGTGCGTGAAGTTTCCTCAGCTTCCTTCAAAGGTGGTTTCACCCTGTTAGGATATCTATCCTACCTTGTAGCCTGTTCTCAGTATGGATTCTTCATTAATTTTAATAGCATCTTCTTCAGCTGTGAGATCTGACAACGTGTGACTGATTACTTGCCGAAAAATCGTGAAAGTCATGTCTCAATAACCGCCACTGGACACGAAAATGCCCTTTAGAACCTTCTCCACTGTCCTAAAAACCTGAAATTCTGCGCAGCTGGCAGTGACGTAGACGGAAAAACGTGACTCGGCAGCTCTGAAATCTGCCGGAAGTCTGCTACCGTAATTCCTGTTTCTCATGGAATCTGGAAATCATTTTAGTGGGGGTTCGAAGTTTACCAGGACCACAAACATCATGAAAATCTGTAGCCATCTTCTCAGCCAAATCAGCCAGTATTCTCCGCTACCGTAATCCCTGTTCCTCATGAAATCTGGAAATGATTTTGGCAAGATTATAGAGCTTACCCGAATCACAAACCTTATGAAATCTCTAATCTTCTTAATATTTCAGTAATCAAAAATACTTTTTAAAATGTTGTCATCCTTTAGACTTCTTTCTCTCCGAATCGATCCCCTAGCCAAATCAGCCAGTGGCGCTTATTAGCAATGTAATATCTGAGAGACGGGAATGGCCTCTCTAATTACATCTTAATGAGAAAAATGAGAGCCACGCCTTAGGCCCACAACAGGCCTATGCTGTTTGATGTGCGCATCTCTAATATTTGTGGCGCATTCTTTCACGTTCTATGAAACAAGGCTGGAATATGTTCAATCAAAATCAAAACCTCGTGTTCCTGAGGTTTCTGAGGAAAAATCGAAAAAAGGGAGAGAAAATACTCCCGTGCGAAACGGAAGCCGAACTGATTCTTCATTACAAGACCCCCAAAAAAAATTCTTTAATTATTATTTCATTAATTAGAATTCAATCAATACTTTGAAAAATGATTACAACATATCATTTCATTTTATTTTATTCAGTTAGCCGCGTTTAAAGCCTGTTCCTCAGTTGAATACGTGGTTTCTTGAGAGCATAGCGAAGACACTGGCCGGCTGTCTTCTTCTTTTCTTATTTTCTTTGTTATTCGAAGCTGTAAGAGCGTTAGCGAAACAACATCATCATGAATGTAAAACGCTCGAGCTTACTTGTAATGGGGTCTTTATAACGGCCAAAACGACCTCAGCACGACTGCTTTTTCTGGTGATGTGGTGAAACACGTGATGTACAGCACATGCAGCAGAAATCAAATGTTTTTCTCCTGTATGTAAGGTTTTCCGAACCCTGCTAATGTTTTGAACAGTGGTGAACCGATATAAAACGTTTTCGAAATGGTCCCATCTCATGCGTCGCATGTCGCGACGCGAATTTTTCTCCTAATGACAACATCGGACCGTTTTTAGGTCTCTGGCTCCTTTGCATGTGGATAGTGTATAAAGCCAGCATGGCAGTTAAGCCAGACATATTTATCAAACATAAAGGTGGGATTTATGGACACGCGATTCGTGTTAAAGGTTTTTCGAGGGCAGAATTTAAAGTCATGCAATATGAGTCCTTGATCCTATTTCTGTTCCACGACATGTTTATCGCTTTGACACTTAGTACTTCTCAAACCTCCCGATGAGTTTATAATATTTACATTCATGATACATATAAAGATTTCATTCATTTTTTATAAGCATTTCATTTATTTTCGAAAACATTCAGACCCAAGACGTTCCCAATCATATTCTCAGGTCCCTCTATGAGGGTTTTCTGGTCTCGTTCCTGTCCTGTAACCGGGCCAGTGTGGGTTAGGGGGGAAGGAGGCCGTATGACGCAATATAGTAAGTATTCTGTGCACCATGCACCACATACTTCTAACAGGACGCGAAAGACCTGCCATGACTTTATTTTCAAAGCATGTAATAGCAATGAAGGCGTTCTTATGTGGAGTGGAGGTGGGTGTGACCTTAAAGGAACCAGTAGAGGTATGGGAAAACAGAGATCTGGGAGTACCTGGAAGTACATGCTCTCTGAAAACGAATCTTCTACTTCAGAAGAAGTCATATGTGGCGTAAATCGCATCAAAAAACGCGGCTTGCGGTCTTATGACAATCGCGCAGAACGGCATGTCTTGTCGTCCTGCGGTCCCGCGGCGGGGCGAGCCGCCGAGCAGGGCGGGACAACGATCACGCAGTTTATTCGCTGGAGGTGGAACGATGTCAGGGATCTTTTGGCAGAATTCCAAGATGCTCGCCCTCCGCAGCCCGGCTGGTTCAGACTCTGGCCTGTCTTCAGTCCACTTCGGCCAGTGACGCAGAGGACGGGAGAGAGAAGGGGGACTTTCGGGCTCCTATTCCTCGGTTTTATCGCATTTTTATGTCGTTCTTTCTCTACTATTACATTGTTGAGCACCCCTACTTTCATATTCCACAGTCTGCCGAATTGACCTCTTCCGGTGTCTAAGCTTGCGCATTGTTGCGTCTACCTCCAAATCCACATCGGACCCTCTTATCATCTATAAACTTGCACATAACCGTATTTTGCGGGCATTTAACCACATTTTACGAGCTATATCCATAGCTTGACCATTTCTGGAAACTAAATATATCCCTAGTTCAGCAATGTATCCCTAGGTCCCTAAGGATAGTAAGCACTGAGCCAAACTTTAGATAGGAGCTGGGATAAAGAGATTTAGCCCTCCTTTCGGAGAATTCGCATTTTTCGGGCTGCTTTCGTGGCTGCAGCTGTAATGGTGCGTTTTAAGTTGCTCCCGTTGACTCCTTAATTGATGGGAGATGGGAGCCCGAACAACGGCATCTTTATCCCGTCAAGACCTGCGCGCTCTCTCTCAGTGGGACTATACGTTTAAAAATCAAAAAACCATCTTGACTGACAAATTACCTCTACATGGGGTGGTCGCTGGATCACCGAACGGCCTTGAGGGAATCATGTAGAGCAATTTATTCGCTGGAGGTGGGACGTTGTCAGGGCTCTTTTGGCAGAATTCCAAGACGTTCGCCTATCGCAGCCGCTTAATGGTATGGTGGACTGATTTACGGGGAATTCTGCCCCATTTTGAGGGACGTGAACACCCGAACACACAGCCGAAATCTCTCCCACTTCCCGAGAATTCCCGCGTCAGCAATTTTTCAATCGTTTCCTCTTCCATCATTAGCTCTTTCAGCAGCATCAGCAGCACGTCTGGTGCTCGTTCTTCATTCATTTCTCTTTGCTGCTGATGGGGGAACTCTCTTCCTCCTCCTTGACACCTGCCAGTATTTTTCCTCTACCCCTGTTGTGTTTGATAGCAATTAGTGAGCTCGAGTCGGCTCGTCTATCATTTCCCCCCGTGCTTTCGAAAACGACTATTCTACCCAACTCTACACTCGCTCGAACCACGCTTTTCTGCTTATATTCACTTTTTTATTTTTTCATTTTACTTTTCATTTCCTCACACGAGCATTCCAAGGAATCATAAACGCGGTAATTTCAAACCAGCTGGTGAACAGTCATTTGCTTTACGAATTTCACTAACATCTGGACAACATGTGTATGTTCCCTCCGTTTTTTTCCTGGAACATATTCCATCTTCTGTTGATTTCTGACCCTCGGAAGCTTATTAGAGCGATCAGTACCCCATAAGCGACTTACTAATCGCTTGAGCATCCCGATAAGTTTAGTGTAATGAGGCCATGTTTAAGGCGGATTCCCGCCGAAAATCCCTTTCTCAGTCTCCAGCCGATTCACGGCTCGAATCGTGGTCCTGCTCGATACCCTGAGCACAAAGCTGTGATCCTGCACGGTTAGTCGATATCGAGAAGCGCCAGCTAGTCGGCATGTGACGCGAGTGCTAAAGTGTAAACGACATTTATCAATTAAGTAATGGTTTTGCACTGCTCAATAGTACGCGCGCGAGCGTGCGAGGTCAGATTACGAGCATCATGTTCCACAGTGGTGGAGCTGACCAGATGTGACCTTTTTCTCTCCAAATGTTGCCAAATATCTCAGTTTTTAGGTCCGTCAGTCTATTTTTTTCTTTGAATGTTGCTTAATTCTAACTGAGTTCTTTTAACAAAGCGATAAGCTACATTGATGGTGGATCAAAGCTAACTCTGCCTCAATTGAATTTAGGCACATCACTTGTCTTTGATTGATTTTTGCACAAAAAAATAAGTGATTGCTATTTCATTTTATGCTAATCCTCTTTGGTTGTGGTGTGATCGCTACAGAAGAATCGCCTAGACCATTGCGCTACATTACCAACGACTTCAAACACATATTGTTCATGTGGAATTTTGGCCACGCCTTTCATCTTTGATTGCTTTTATATACAAAGCTTGTTTTACTAAATACGAGTGTTTGACTTCGTCATGCCTCAATCCCTCTTAGTCGCTGCAAGGATGTTGTTTGGCGGATTTCAATTTTTTCAACGCTTGAATATCTTGTTTCTGAGATGCGGGTGTGGTGGGTGGGCGTGGCCAAAATTCACCTCAAACAGTTTATCACTGTTGTAGGAGTAGATTTGAGATCGCCGGCAGGTTTTCATCAACGCACTGCGGTGATTTTTTTTTGCATTTTTTGACCCGTGTTGGACTTCGCGAATCTGGAATTTCGGAACGGTGCGGACTTTTCGATTTTATGGTTTTTCGGTTTTTTTGTGCAATTTCGATCCACAAAAGGCGAAGTCTGGCATGAGCCCTAAAGAGAATGAAGCACGACGTCGATGAAGGCGATAGCTGTGACCCGTCTTTCTTGTTGCTTCTTATCCAATGCGTCAATTAACTCTAATTTGCATTTATTTATGTTTTTATTTACCATGCAAGCAAGTTGCTCCATCGTCTAACTAGTAGTCAACGAAATATTCATTCGCTGTTTTCGCCCCCTGCTAGGCTTGCTGGGAACCATCATCGAGCCAGCGCTTGGTGGAGAAGTTTTTTCTGCTTCATGATTGAGTACTCAGCCATTTGGTTCGGCACTCAACACATTTCATTACTCTCTAACCAATGGAAATTTCTTTTAATCGTCTCGATAGCTTTCCAGCAGATTCGAGAACCTTCCACAGTGGAACGACGTGGTTCTGACGCTTTTTCATGTGGACCCGTAACGTTAGTTTTTCCCAGGAGCGTCCCCATACGAAATGAGCTCTTCTTTTGAGTTCGTAACGCTTCTTTTGTACTCTCGCGTATCACTAGCGGTCTCAGGCGCTCCAATGCATGGCCGTTATGCTCTCCACCCTCTCAGACAGTTGTCTGTGTGAGAGGACATGCTGAATTATTGACTATTATTTTGATTTTTCGCATACTTTGCAAAAGTTCAAGCAATTAATATAATATGCAGACAAGTGCTACGTGACGATAACACCTGAAGTTGTATCTTTTCTAAGATATCGTATCAATTGGTAGCAAGGGCGAATGATCACCGAACGACGTAATGGGGCCATGCGAAGGTAACAGGGGTGCTTCGCTAGTGCAAAAGGGGTCATATTACGTTCTTGCAAATCTTCTAATCTGATAAATGCGCGCGGTATACGTTAAGATGGGCCTAGATGTTTGGTGCAGTGAAGATTCAAGAAGAAAAAATTTTGGACCTCTCATTTTCCGAGAAAAGTCGCTTTTCGGGGAAAGAAAAATTCTCTTAGAGCTGTACAGAAGGACTCCGATCCCTTCGGGACTGTGCGACTAATTCTGCTTCCATGAAACATTGCAGAGATAGGCCCACATCAGAAAGTGTGGCGATTAGCAAAACTTCATTCCATATGACCCACCCCCTCCACGTTTTGGTCTTATTGTGATATGAGAGCCCCAGAGAATTGAGTTCCTAGTTGAGCCAGAGGGATACGATCCTTCTTCCCCGCAAAAAAAGTGAGGTCCTTCTTTTCTGACTTCTTCTCGTCCAATTGTAGTAGAAGAAGTGAGTAACGGATGCTCTAATGGTCCATTTAACAACTATTCGATTCGGAAAAATAGTCAGCATCGTGACATTTCTATCAGTTAGCACAGAAAAACTGGGCAGAACACTTCGTCCTAGGCAGAATGCGAACCTGAACAAAATAAACAGTCAAAATCCGATATTTCTCTCCAACGGTGCTGCTGCGCCATGGAGGATAGGGTCAACTGGTCTTTCAACTCGTTCTCAACGATGCTCTCTCCTTTTCCTCTTCAGAAACGGTGCATTCATAAAAGCACGCCGGCGACGAGGCGCGGGTTCCTGGTGGGATGTGACGTGGCGCACATGGTCCTACACGCTCTGTTTAATTTTTGAATTTTTTTCTCTGTTTTAGTCTTCTTTAATCATGCATAAGAAACAGAGAGTGGGGAGTATAGGTTGCTCAGAACTTTCCACTTAGATCACACTTTTATCTCGCCTAACATGTAATGAATATTCTCAATTCACAACGAGGCACCCAAAGACATTCAGAAACTCTTTTTCCATGGCACTTGCTGGTTCTGATAGAATGCTGGAACAATGCACATGTCCGGTTCATTGTTAAAGTGATCATTGCCATTATATGTAGCAGTTCCCACTCTATTATACATGCTTTTTGAACTCCAGACGGTCGCTCCTCATCTATTCCCTCCCACATCACAGTTGACGAGAGCTTTTCATAAAATCTCTGACCACTCCTTTGATATCCCGGGTGTGTACCCTTATGTCAGGATTATCGCACGACGACGAGCAGTGTGCGACGCAGTGTGTGCGAGCTATGCGCGTCGCGTTGTTGGGTCTTAGAACGACAACACGGTAATGCTATGGGTGCGATACGCAGTTGACTTGTACTCGCTCCGGGACATCGCGCCTTCAGCTCGTCCGTCTTGCTTCGCTTGCGACATGCCGCGGTGCGACAATCCTGACATAAGGGTACACACCCTGATATCCCTCATCAGCTCTTTGTAAAGCGATTTTTTCATATGATTTCTCGTTGGATCAGAATCTAGCGATTTTTTTGAAGTCTGTTGGATTCTATTTGTTCGTAGACCTGGGTCCATGAAATTTTCAGTGGTGGACCAGTAATCAATATCATTATTAGAAAAACAACTGCACTCATTTCCTTTCTATCGTGTGTTTTCCACGTTTTCTGGTCTCATAGTGCTTTTTCTTCTTCGAGCATCTGATTCAATGAAAACGCTCATTGCACCCCACTTGAGGACCGTTTTGAAAGTGCTTTGTGGGCTGTTATGAATTCTGAATACTTCGGTAAAAGTTTTATATGGGCTTTACAGTAATTTCACTTAGTATTTTCCAGTAAATTTTGAGTCTTTGCTGCGGGACCGTCGTATTAACTTTTTTTTTCAAAGCGGTTTTTTTTCTGAAATCACCAATCCACCTCTTGATTTTCAAGCGCTAGCGAAACCAAATTAGATACGGTATTAACCCTTGCCAAGGAAGCGGTCATTAAGCCTGCTTACCTTCTTTACACGAGCTTGCCGCACCGCGTAACGGATGAAGGATTATCCGTGGTTTTGACAAGTCATCCCCATGAATGGTGTTGGTTCTTTTTCTATCACTTCCTAGCCTAACTAGTGCCTATGCCTCAAAATCGGCCCTCATAAAAGTAATCACATTCTGGAAATACTATTAAAATGAATCGACTAATTTTTCCTTTTTTTCGTGTTTTCATGCACTTTTTATTGGCCACAATTCCAGACTGCGAACGTGTTGAGCAGACTAGAGTAAGAAACCCTTCTTCCAATTAACCATTTTGTCACATGCAAATACGAAAGGGGGCATTTTTATAGCTGACAAGTAGCTTCCTTGCTGAATATGGACAATGTCGCTTTTCCTACACAGGCAACATTTGGTAGTGAGTTCATACTCTGCGGTGCCGGCGGCAGGGCGTGGCTTCATGTCTCTTTGTCTCCACCTATGCCAGCCTGCCTCGTTGCCTGCTTCGCCTCTGCACCTTCTTCGTGCCACTCTGCCTCGCTGCTTGTAAACGTAGCCACGCCCTGCCGCCACTGAGTATGAACGCGGCCTAAGGCCACCGTCAGACTTCGCGATTGTGCGATTCCGCGATTTCGCGACTTCGCGGCAGGGCCGCAGCACTGCTAAATCACAGAATCGCTGAATCGCGAGATCGCGAAGTCTGACGGCCGCCTAATCTGTTAACTGGTACAGCCAACGGCAACAGATGTTAGCAATTAGCCGACATATGTAGCTCGCAATCCTGTAGTCGTAAATTCGAGAAAAAATAGCGTGAAATCGCCGAAGCAAATTTCTTGTGATGCTCGTTTAAGCCGTCAAGATCAAGTCTTCTTAATCGAAATTTGGTTAAATCCTTGGAGCCCTGAAAACACGATTTTTATCATACTGTTTTGATTTTTATTGGCGCTAATCAGTCCATATGTTTCCAGATGATCAGCTAATTCCCCAGCCGTACTTCTCATGATTTATTTAATTGAAAACACCAGTGGCCAATTTTTCTACACTACTTCAGGGAATCCTAAGATTGATGTTGTTCGATCGCACACAGCCGTTCTTTTGTTGTTTTCGTCACGCCCCGCTTTGGCACATGTTTCTGGCCATGATTACGGTCGATTTCACCGTAGATAAGTAAGCATAGCCACTGCAAGCGTTAACTATTGCACTTTGACAATGCGATCTCAATCATTTAAGAGGTCGAAAATTCAGCCGAGCGTGATTATTCAACATAAATTCCTTTCAGCAAAAGTTTAAAAAATAAAAAAAGTAGGTAATACTTCAGGATTAGAGCGCTTGGAGCACAGCCTGCATGCCACTGATAAACCCCAACAGTACGGCATTCTGTCTCCCTTGAAAAGTCACAATGTGACTCCCTTCTTGGGCGGATGTGGTGCAGTGAGAGGTGGCGCGCAGTCTCATGGTGCGGTGATCGAATCTCGCATCAACATCCGCTCAAGTCAACCGAGTCTTTAATCCCTCCGGGGTAAGTGAAATGATACCAGACTCGTCTGAGAGGATTAAAGCACTGTCTTGCATTTCGGCAGCTGCCACCCCCCCCCCACCCCCCGAGTCATTGTACAGGCCGGTCGCTTTACCCTGTCACCAATTCTGGATAAAACAAAAATGCGCGGCGCATCCCAATATGGAATTGGTTAACGCCGAAATTTCATCCCTATGCTTGATCCTTCACCGTTTATATTCAATGTGGTTCAGCCACTTTTTCTTTAAATTTCAAATTTCGCAAAGGCAGAAAAATTATGTTTATTTTGAGCTGATGGGTAGTCTTCAGCTTATCTTATGTGCCGAAATTCTAAAATCTGTGGGATGATTTCCCAATTGATCTCTGCCCTCCCTTAATGTGACATTCAACTCTGAATTTAATCATTTGTTATGCTATATTACGAAAAATGCTTTGATTATTTGATTTTTTTCCACCACAGAGAAGGAAGGAGCGAAATGCATACTTTTCTTCCCGAAGGACAAGTCTACCTCTATGGCTAACTAGCTACTGACTAATTATGCTGGTTTGATGAGTCCCTTTATTCGCTGGAATCGGAGTCTTTATGTAAATAAATTTGTAAATAAGCTAGTAAATAAATTGTGATAGATAATTCTGTCTGGAGCACACCTGCCTCTCCTCCTCTACTGATGATCACACAGGGAGGTATCTCTGGATTTCACATGCGGAACGGAGGTCAAACCGATTATTTGAAGCAAGGATTCATTAATAATATTTTCACTAAATCTATGTTAGTTTATTGTCGTTTTCAATCAATCGGCCTTCAAGCCTATCACTGACAAGTGCACTGGATGTGCCCTACGTCAAACGCATCGAGCTGTCAGGGACAGCTCGTGATGAGCATGAAGACACCACGTTTCACAAGACAAAGTGTCGACACCCCAGTATGCTCCATCAATCAGCAATAATAGGAATGTCTTCCATCCCATTCCATCCCAATTCGTTACTGAAGCCGTCAATTGATACCCTGTCTATCATCTGTTTTGTAGCTTTTTTTTTGGACGTTATTTTCTATATTTTTGGCTAATCGGGACCATGGGTTTCCCAGAATCCACCCAGGTTTCGATCTCTTATAAAGAGTGAGTCGTCGGACCGTTCCAACGCAGGCTTTCCGAATCTCTGAAAGGTCCAGGAAACTGTGAATATCTTTTGAACTTTGCTTGTGAGAAACTTTCAGACAATTCTGGAATTTCTTTCTCTTTGTTGATCGTATGGGCGGAGGTGGTGCAGTGAGAGCTGGTGCGCAGTTCCACTCTCATGGTGCGGGGATCAAATCCCGCATCATCGCCCGCTCAGGCCACCAAGCCTTCCATCCCTCCAGGATAGGTGAACTGGTACCAGATCGTCTGAGAATAAAAGCACTGCTTCGTGTATCGACTGGCCCCCGCGAGGCATTATATAGGCCAATTCGCATTCATCTGCCAACACGATGCTGAACGGAACTATAATATAATGCGCGGCGCATCCCAAAAGGGATCGATCAATGCCAAAAACTTCATCTTTCATACTTTTATGTATCATAAGTTTTTGTATGCAGAAGTGGATCACACTTTTTGAATTTTTATTTCATCATTTAATTTAACTTACATTCAACGCTGATTCATATTTTACACAGTGACGCTTCCAAGTAGTAAGATTTTAAATCGGGAGAAAAATAAAATGAAGTGGAGATTTCATATCAACTGCTGATGTTGCCTAATCTCATTTCACAATGAAGCCCTTATTTTCGTTGAAAGCGTACGAAAAGGGAAAATCCAACCAAACTTTCGATAGCGCTGAACTCCTTCCCACCTGTGGAATTTTATGGAAGCTTCCAGAAACTTTCGGATAAAATTTCAAAATGTAGCAAAGATTATCCCACAACTCTAGAGATGGGTGTAGGTTGGGACACACGAATCTAGGCCTCAGCCTGTGACCCTGTGGACTTTGTCCTGTAACATAAATTATTCAGACAATTTGTTCATGTAAATCCTATACTTCTTGCATGTCAGTTGTTGTATTGATGAATGATGATATAAAAGATGTCTGTGAAGAGTTAAGGGATGTGCATGGTCATTGCGTGACCTGGTGGCTCTACTGACCGTGCGTCCTAACCGTCACCCCTCTGGAGATTAGAGATTAGACTAGCTCTTCGTTCCTTCTCCACTAATTTTCAAGCAAAGTTCCATCATTATTATTATTGGTCATTTTTTATGTAAGGTAATGCGATGTAGCAATTCTCGACCCTTGGGCAGGGTCAAGCGTCCAGTTGAGGGAAATTTTCAAAAAATACGACCCCCCCCCAAAAAGGAGCCCCCAATACGACCCCCCTTCCTGGCTTAGGTAAAAATAATGTCCAGAGGGATGCCCCCTCCTCCCCCCCCCCCCCCCCCCCCCTCATTGTGACAGCACCAGATGAGCTTCCCATGCATATACTCGAAAAAGCATTCTACAAACTATTATATTATGGACACACATTGACTCATGTCCATCAATGGGCTGTGACTGAATAAAAACTGAATCAGTAATAATGAAGGCACGAGAACTGGACAAGTCTAGAAATGATCCAGAAGGGGCTCTCGATCAAAAAAACAAAAACAAAAGACTGTTACCTTTGAAGTTTCGTTTCAGGCGACGGGCGACCGCCCGTTTCGGGCGACGTGCGAAGCGGTCGCGTTGGAGCGCGTTATCTTATTATCACCCCATACTAAATTCCGACATTATTAAAACACTTCAAACTTTACCTAGAGCCCATCTTTCAAGCAGCTGTGACCTGTTTTCCCAATAACTTCCTTAGACCTATCTATTGACTACTTGCTTTCCCTTATGGTTGCTTAGTTCTCGATATGGGTTTCCAGTTGAGGGTTAGTTGAGGGGAATTTCGGAGTGTTTCACTTCAAATGACCATAACTTCCTTCAAACTTAACTACATGAGTTCGTTTGGGTGAAGCAGAGTCTGCGAGGTTTTTGCTTTCGAATGACTACCTGAGCTATGCCATACCTCTGAAAAAAAGCAAGTTATTTTGAGGGAAGCCAGTTGAGGGACGTTGAGGGGAATTTCGGAGTGTTTTACTTCAAATGACCATAACTTCCTTCAAACTCAACTATATGAGTTCGTTTGGGTGAAGCAGAGTCTGCGAGGTTTTTGCTTTCGAATGACTACCTGAGCTATGCCACATCTCTGAAACGAAGCAAGAAAAATTCAGAAAAGCTAGTTGAGGGGACCTTTTTTTCGTCGAATTTGAGAGATCTTCCCACGAATCTTCCCTAAAATCGATTCATTGTTGCTGAAATTTTTCCAGTATGCATCCTTCGCTCTCGGAGGCCTAGTGGGAAGGCGAGAAGCGTCGGTCAGCTTTTCCGTGGGATGCGCCATGCATGGGGATTTCATCCACATTCTCAATGAATACATACGTTTCTCCGGTCCGCATAGTGGCCGCCAACACTAGATTACGTACTTGCGATCGTAGTAAGATATGGAAGAAGTCCATATCAGCTAATTCTCCGCTTTCATCCCACTGTTTTTGGAGTGTCCATCCACGGTGGTACCCGCTGATAGATATGCTTCCCACGACTTATCGGTGAATTCCGGAGGTGCCTCTGTACGTGATTTCGGTGTCAGCGGACCAACAAAAGAGTTATTGGTACTGGCCGGTTTCGTTGTGAATTGCGCCATGCATGAGGTTTCCATGATGATTAAGTTAAACTAGTTTTGGGTAAACCCATTTAGTCAATTTGATCACTTCTCCCTTTACACTTTAGACCCTTAGCCTGAGAAATTCTGCTGATCACTGCCTACCTCGACAATTACGACCACCCCCCTCCTAGCAGACCAAATACGACCCCCCCCTGTTGAGGATTCCTCAACGGAGGCTTGACCCTGCCCTTGGGCTATTTAGACGAGTGGTTTGAACGAGTGGTTGAGGATCTCTGCACTCTGAAGGCCACGGGTTTATCATCGCCAAGACGGCGCAAACGAACCACCTCCTTGTGCATTGTTTGCCACTTGTTTTTGTTCAATTTAGTCAACTGTTGCCAGTTTCAAAACATCAACACGGTAAACAAGAATGTTCTCTATGTTGATGGCTTTCTCTGGGATGCGCCAACATTCGCGCAATAATCTGACCAGGACTAAACCAACTACGATTAAATTTTTTGAAGTTTCTGACAGATCTTACCGGCCAGTGACTCATTTCGTCTAGACGAGCCTCTATCCAAGATTTATTGTTGAAAAATGCTTACTGTAGGAGTTTTACCCGCTCATGCACCGCTTCCGGGCTAAGTCAAACCTGCGGCAATGTTTTGATCTCATTTTTCAGTAAAATAGCCGCCGATAGGATGACCACCTGCTCTGGCAGAAATTTTACAAGCCTCAACTTCCATTTTTCACTAAAAGTTTACCACTTGTCACGCAACATTGTCCTTCTATAGTTTACGTTACCGAGAAAATATCTTGAAAAAACATATTCCGTTGAATTCATAACTGATTGTCCCTCCCCCATCGTCCACCATTTTGCCTCCAAAATCGCTCATCCGCACATTCCTTTACCGACGGAGCACAGGTGCTATACCGCGTGCGCGCCGTCAAGTGACCCCCTCATGCAGACCACTTCACTCTCATCACACACGCGATTTCCGCACTTCTTTATTTGCCACACCTTTCACTGGCCCTCAATGAGGACGCGAATACCGTCGCAGGAGGAAAGATGCAGTAAGAAGGGGAACGAATTAAAGAGAGAAAAGGCTACAATTCTTGAAAGTGCCGCGGTGCTTTGCGGCACACAGCTGTGATTGCGTTTTTCTGCGCGGACGCTTGCAACGCGGTGGTTCAATCTATCGCAATACAAACACTTCATCTCGTCGTTCGCCATTCATAATATCGTTTTAATATTCATTTCTTTATCAGTATTCATTTTTCTTATCATCAGTTCCTTATCCGCCGGTCACGGCCGTCCGTGGTATATTCAGACGTTTTTTTGACCAGCAATTTCTAACTAACCACAAAAATTTATTCGACCTTACCTCTACTTTCTACATCATGAAGCTCCTACTCGATTTATTTTCCACCATAAGCTACTGGAATAGATAGAAATTTTGATTTTTTTCGCTCGCCTTCTTCTTTTATCTCTGCAAGACCCCAATTTAGCATCTACATAACCTCTACTTTATCAGCAGCCATTGCCGATTGCTCAGTAACTGTAATTTTTTGACTAATAACCCAAATTTGACAAAATTTTCTTTCACAACCGGGTTAGCTCACAGCACGTTTCGATTAACATCTTGCCTGGGACCACTGCTGACCTCTGCAATTACGACTCCCTATCCCGCCCGTTAAATACGACACCCACTGTCAAAAACTCCCCGACTCCCGTGTGTAGCCTGCCTGCCAGTCATTTGTTAACGTGAGAGTAAAGTTAACCGTCATGGATCACTAGAAGAGGGGTGTTTTAGGCGTGAGGGGGGTCCACAGCATGGTAGGATGTATAAATGAAATCTGACATACTGAAAAAACCGTTCATTAAAATTTTGTTTTCATCCACCCAAAAGACCGGTTGTCTCCCTTTCTCTCCTCTTCAGAGTCCATAACAGTAAATTGTGAAGAAGCATTACACGTTACTTTATTGAAGCGTTGTCACACTCCGTTAACTTTCAGATTATGGAACAAATGCCACGTTTTTTTGAGCTCTTAAGGACAGACAAACCATTCTATTAGGTTGTACCAAAAGCCCGGATTCAACGCTACATTGGGAAAGGGAAGTGTGAGCTAAGAGACCGTGCGCCGCTGGTTCATCAGCTTCAGCAACGACGAGATTGACATGGAAGACAAACCACGCTTGGGACTGTGCCGGTTCTGGGACGCTTTTCCGCGAGGTGCTGGTACAAGGCGAGACAGCCACCGCTACCGTATGCACCCACCAGCTCCAGCAGCTCGCCGTCGATGTTCGAGAAAAGTGCCGGAAAAGTCCGCGGTCACCCTTCTTCATGACGACGCCCGCTCCCATTTCGCTCCCATTTCGCGAAAAGTTCCCAGGCCAAGTTAAAGGAGCTCGGCTGGGATGTGCTGCCCCACCCGCCATACTCTCCAGAGATTGCCCGTTCCGGCTATCACCTTACCCTTGCTCTTAAAAGCAGCATTAGGGGAAAGTCGGACGAAAAGTAAAAGAAGTGATGAATGTGAAAGTAGAGCTGCCTAGTAACAGGACAGTGGAGAAACAAGGGATGGAATTGGTCAAAAACCCGAGAAATAGGACCCCCTTCCCACTGTTGATTCTCGACGCGGATGACCTGTCCGTCAAGAGGCGGGTAGTCTGATCTAGTTTTCCACTGGCATGTTGTCAAGTAAACACAGGGGAATGTTTGGAAATACGACAGCATCATTTTTTTGGAGTGAGCTTCATGCTAAAACGGCGAAAGCACGCCGCAAAACCTTCGATCCTGCAGCATCTCCTTGGCCGCTCTCACCCCAGTCAATCGGGAATTACGTCATCCGGAGGCGGGATCGACTTATCAAGAGGCGGGACAGATGGGCGGTTGCGGCTTTTTGCGGCATTTCTACAGCTCGGAGGGGCGCTTTTTCACCGGGATTTCGCCACAGATGGCCTTCTTAGGCCCAGAACTACCATGTGATTGACCTATTGTAGGGATTTCTCCACTACCACATTACCCCTAATGCTGTCTTTAAAGTTCTTCGTGGCCAAGAGAAAATTCGTTGATTACAACTTGCTTTCAAAGGCGATCGCTAACTTCTGCGACTCTCAGAACCCCGAGTTCTGGAAGGAGGGAATCAACGACCTTCCTATGTGGTGACGGAATGTTGTCGATAAGGAAGGTGAATACGTTGTCGGCAATAGTTGTTTCTTGGAAGAGATAATAAAAAGTGATGATCAAAAAAACCCTACAAGGCTTTTGGTACAATCTAATCTTGTACTTTACGATATCTGTTGTTTATCATATATAACATTATCAAAAGCAATGCGATTTCCTTGGATATGGCAGAACTGAGCTTCCTTTCCCCGAAAAGTGTATCAAGGATGGCTTCTTCAAAATGAGGAAAGTTGAATTCTTTCAGAAAAGTCATTCTATGACATAAAGACCATTTTCACTGAAGTGGTTGATGGCCATCGATTGCTACCCAGCTTCCTTCAGTAGGCCCTTGTGCATAATTGTGCATTCTATGCACAGCTAAAATAAGATTAGATTAATCCACAGAACCCCTAATTGGACTTCATCTGTTCATTCGGCGCTTCTAGGCGCTATGATGAGAATGACTGACTCGATTGAGCGATCCGCGTTTTCTTGTGGTCTTTCCGCTTTTCCCTTTCGTTTTTACCATTGTTCTGTGGTGATTTCCGTTCAGATTACCGATTTGCATTTAGGCCTTCGGGTGAGCATTAGTAACTTAGGCTTCTACGTTCTTGGTTTAGCATCTAACACTTTTTCATAAGGTCGTTAAGTTTCCACAAAGCTTCAAAATGGACTTCACTAGGTACTGTTGAAGTGTGTTGGGGGGGGGGGGGGGGGCACCTCATATAAAGTTGCACACCTGAATATCTCCGAGAACGTGTGGTCACTCTGCACATTCAAGGGTATATTTTTGCCTAAGGTTTAAAGTAACAGAATGGGTTCCTTTTACTTTTTTGGTCCACGTAAAAATAAGACCACAGTGGGTTGCCCCCCACACTATCTATGGTTGAGTGGAGGAGTCGGCCCCTATCACTTCACCACCTACCACTTTCCAGTTATGCTCAAATTTTAGAGGAATGGAATTTTTGCCCCTCACACCTAGTTAATTAGATGATTTGGGTCGCTCCACCCATACGCCTAGCGCGCCCACCTCCTTTAACGTTTTCATGTAACCTGACAGAGTAAATTGCATCTCTTCAATTCGTGCAAATAGCCAACAATTTTCAAAATAACTTTAAAAATATACGAATATTTAACTGCATTTTTTGACGCTATGCAAAAGTGATTCGTTTTTCTTTCTCAATTCTTTGATTATCTAACTATTTCATTTCTCAGAGAAAACTGAGAAAATCAACATCCTTCTCGAAGAGTTTCATATCATTTCTGACCAATCATCTCCGTGGAAAAAACAGAATTTTCGTGTAGTTTGTTCGAAATACTGGTCAGTCTAGACGGTCAATTTCCGCGTTTCCTTGTGGTAATTATTTGTCGTCGTCGCCATTTTTCAAGTGGAATGGCTAGGAAATCGCAGATATTAGGCCCATCTAAGGCATACTATCTGTTCTTTGGGTCTCTGTTGTTCACACATTTTTCCTTTCAGCGAGATGTGTCGTGTTTTCCTATCGAACTCACTTCTTTACCTTCCAGGATCCCATTAGTTGTTGCGGGAATCGTCCACAGAAAAATGAGTTTTTATGTTACCTATATATTTATGTTGTATTTGCCTAATGTGGGTAGCATGCAAAGTTTCACACGAAAACATGTGAATCCGGCTAAGATACAGCAACACAAATTCTTTACCGGGTGGGTGGGTCTCCGAGCGGGTGCCCACCCACTCGTCCGCCGCCGTCGGAGACGCGGTGTTGGAACAAGAAGTTACGTAAACAGGTCCCACTATTATCCCAACCGCGACAGACTACGGGACGGGGCTTTTACTCGGAGGCCCCGACCACCTGGCCAAGGATTCGGGGACTGTATCTTAGCCAAATTCTTACTTTTTCGCGTGAATTTGCATGCGGCTCTTAATAGGCAAATACAACATAAGTATAAGGGTAACAAGGAAACTAATTTTTCTGTGGACGATTCCTTTAACTTGAAGGGGGGGGGGGGCAGCTTGTTGAATATTGGATGAATATTGGACAGTAACAATAGCTTCACAGGATCATACATGTATATACATAATATCTACGGTACGTTATTGGCATGGCGATCACATGACATGTTAACTTTAACATTCAACAAAATGCCCCTCCCTCAACATCAATATAACACCCAATCGTTCATTCTGATCACTTCTTCGTTTCGTTTTTCAATCGCATTATATCGGTTGAAATCACTAGATATTTTTCTAGTAAATCAATTCTATACTGTATGTGTGTATAGCCAAAAATGTTTGGATGAGCTGCTATGAAGAGCGAACTACGCAACGGAGCCTCGGCTTGGCTACCCGCCAAAAGGTACCATCTGTCTTTTAGTACATACATACATATGTCGTCCCAGCCAGTATTCATAACCATTTATCACCTCTGAACAGCCATTCATACTTGAACACAACACAAGTCGTCAACTTTCACAGCTGTCCGCCGCTCTCTTTGAGCATTTGTGCGGAGGGGGGGGGGGGGACACAAGACTTTTGTGCTTGTACTTGTACTTGGGATGTCTTGTTCACAGGAGATGTCCCATTTGGAGCTCACTTTCGTGTCAAACGATAGACTTGGATGTGAGGGAACTTAATAAATCACCCAGATAACATCCCATTTAGAGTTCGGAAGCTTGCCCTTTGAGCCACATTCTTAGTATAGCCCCGTTCTCTTTGCCGGATGTGCCAAGAATCAACCACCACTTTAAGGGGAAAGGGGATGGAATTTGAAAGGGTTTTCATAGGGCAAAGGCTTCTTGATGGCCTAACTTCCCTTTAGCCCTCACGCATAAGTCTATCAATGGATTGAATGGATTTTGGAATTGCAAAGTATTCACGGTTCCAAGACTGTTTCTGGGTTTTGAACCCTCAGGATCAATGGCTCGAAAAAAATGGTTGCTTGGATGAGGTGATGTCGCAGAAGGTAACCGGATAGACCTCTGATGCTAGTTAAGACTCCTTCCTTGGGGTAATATACTTACCCTGTGCCCGACACTACCAAAGGAAATTTCGATCTCAGATTCGATTCGAGAGCGTCCCAGTCGAAAAAAGTCGGGAGAATGGTCTTTATTGTTTGTCGGGTAGAGGACTACATTCGCCTTCGCGTTTACCCATAGGGCTACCTGCATCCCTGGTTTGAGTGGTAGACATAGGGATAAAGCAAATCTTTATACGCTGTGGCTGTGGAAACTGCTCTTCGGATCGAATTTCTGAATCGAATATCCTCTTTCGCCCCCATATCGGTCTTATAAACTATAAGAATGAGTCAGTAAAGTAGTGAGGGTAAGAATAGGCAGTTTCCAATCGGAAAATTGTGAATCGGTACCGTTTACCCATAACGCTAACTCCTCCCTTTAGTTTCAGAGGTAAAGGTAAGGGTGAACTAAACCGTTATCATTAAGTGCTACCGATTGACCTCTGGATCAAATTTTCTTCTATTGTCTCCTCATCCTTTCTGTAAGTTGAAAGGACGTTACTGAGGTCAGAACGAACATACTGCTCTTTATTGACCTCTTTACGACACTTTCTCCACCCCTTTTCTTAGGCCGCTTGTCGCTATGCTTATCTCTGTGCGCTGGAAAAGTGCATCTTTGTTCCTCTGGCAGAATAAAATGTGTAGCACGGCCGCCACTCCGATACCATCAGACTCATCATTATAAATTCCGACTGCAAAGCACTTAGTCCAGCAGTAAAACCACTACTGCCGTCACCTTATCGCTAGCAGAAAAGAGCTGGAAGCGTCTGCATGGTGATTTATGGATACTTTCCTGAAAAAAATTCGAAAAGATCCATCAAACTAAACGATTTCGGGCTAACGGGCTAGGCAACTACACGGAATACTTAGATCCTCCGGGATAGCGCCTTTTCCACAGGAGATTTTTGCATAACGCAAGGGTACGTACGGAAATAAGGATGTGAAGTTGATTTTCTGTTTCTCAACGACAGCCTTATGATCAGACAAATAAAAAAATTATGAAGTGGCCTTTTTTCCTGCAATTTTCTTTTTTTTTATTCAGCAAGAAGGAACAATTCCGGAGTCTTGGTCCCGCTCTCTCCTTGCACTCAAAAGAAGGCCTTCGAAAATCTGATGTCCCAGATGGAGTTTTTCTAAAAAGTCAAAATTCTGTAATTTTTCTTGTCCGAATAATCTCTCCAGAAGCCTAACCAGTCAGTGAGGTGCACTGTTCAGACAGAATCGTCGGTGTGAAATCGCTTTTGATTACGCAACTCAATTTCCACTCAAAGGAATCGTCCACGAAAAATTGCAAGATCCTAATTCCCTTCAAAATCACTGTAGTAGACACAGTACGACAAGAAAAACACAAAAAGAATCGAAAAATTTCTTTTGCTAAGCATAAATAAAAACTTAAAAAAGCATCTCGTTCGAATTCCCGCTGAGCAACATTTGAGCTATTGTCGGAGGGAACAGCGCAGTTCAAATTTTCGCGCCTGATGTTGATTGCTTCTCGCTCTGCGTCCTTAACCACGTGACCGTCGTCTCCTTACTACCAGAGCCACCCTGGCTCCTCCAATACCGCACCTCGTCGGACAATACTTTGAAAAGGCTGCATCTCGGGCGATTTCTTGTTTACTTTTTTTCACATAAAGCTTTGTATGGGGCCGATAATATGCAAAATTGCAACAAACATATGGGTGACAAAAGATCTCAAATTTTCGTGGACAGTTTCTTTGAAATCTTAGCGAATCAATGCTTGCACACTAAAGTAGCATCAGTGGAGAAATGACTCAATCATTTCTCCCTAAGAATTCTGTTGTCACCCTGTGGTGAGATGGAAATTCTAGAAAATCTTGAAAGATAATCAGGATGGTGTCACATTCTGCTTATCGCCAATACGCAGTTCATTTCAGATCGTGCCTCGGTCGTCTGTCGGGTTTGGAGGTATTTCTATTTGTGGTCGTGCTGTTGTTGTTGCTCGTTCTTGGAGCAGTCTTATTTTGTTGGTTGATTTTGCTGGAAGGTTATCGGACGTTCGATGAAGGTTCGTTTCGTTTTTTTCTTCTCTCACTCACTGACAGCTGAAGTCAGTCAGCCGCTTCCACGAGGACATCGATGTTCGCAGTTCTGAAAGTACCAACCAAAAAATCCACTCAAAAACGCCATTGATTGCATGAAGGAATCAGAGTGCACTAGCTAGGCAACTTATTTTGAGGGGCTTAACTCACTGAGAAACTATAAATTGTGATAACAATAAAAATCAGTATAATATAAATAATAATAAATATAATATGATACAAATTTGATGAACAAATATAATATAAATAATAATGAATATAATCATCTAGTAAAAATGAATAAGTAAGGATGAATTATTTCGCCGTAAAATCACTGAAAACAATATCGATCTACTCTTCAGAATAATCCCTGACGGAGGAGCTCCCGCATGGGTAATGGATATTCTCTCAAACTCTACTTCGCAAACAGGTTTAGGGCAAGTAGGCGGGTCCATTTGAGCTCGGGGATTTATCTGATCAAAAGAACTGTTCACGGGAATTAAAGTTTCTCTGTTGCCCATATACTGTATTTGCTATTATACTGTATTTGCTTAATAAGGGCCGCAAAGTATGCAGCGCCTCAAAGTGGCGAACAACGGGGCGGAAATGAGGGCTCTACAAGCCAAGGAGCGACGGTCACGTGGTCAGGGACGCAGAGTGAAGAGCAAGTCAACATTGGGCGCGAAAACTTGAACTGCACTCTGCCCGCCAACGGCTGTTTAGATGGAATTTGAACGTGTTGCGCTCTCCAATTTTTTATATTCCTGCTTTAGAATAAGGGAAACTTCTAGGTTCTTCTAGGCTTTGTGTTCATATACTCTATCTAGTGAAGTGATTCAGGAGGGATCATAACCATAAATTTTCCGTAGACGATTTTTTGTGCCTCTAGCGTGCCATCAACTTTATTCGGCCTTTAAGATATTTCGATCAAGATAGTCATGGACAAAAGATGATACTCTGTCCACCTCTACGATTATGAAAATTAATTTAATATCCTCTTCTAATTCCAGGCCTTCCAATTTATGCATCACCGTTCGAGAATTCCTCAGTTGGAGTAGATCGGACAGCGAAAAATCATAATGGTGTAGTATGTACATCAAGAGAATGTGTTACAATAGCTGGTTTTCTGGCAGGGAATCTCAACGATAAGGTTCGTAAAGGTACCATATGTCACATTTAACTGTCAATCTTTGAATATACCTTTTCAGATCGATCCTTGTGATGATTTCTACGAGTTTGCATGTGGTAATTATGGTTTGAATCGGAATCTTCCAGCAAACAAACCACTTCGACATACTATCAGTGATGTGCAAAGTAGGCTTAACAAGCAAGTGAAAACTATACTACAGGTAATTATTATGTATCATGTTTCCAACTGCTACACAGAGTATCATGTTTCCAAGCAAGTTCGTGCGTCAATCAATTTTTTTTGTAACTTTGTTGAGAATTGTTGATTCATACAGGAGGGTCTACCCTCAAATGACACTACCATCCACTTTTTTCTGCCAGTGTGGGTTGACGGGGAAATGCTGGAGTTATTATTTCAGCTTAGATTTACGGGGTGTGTGCCATTAAACAGAAAATTCGTGTTGCGGCGTCGAGCGCGCTTGTGCGAGCTATGCGCCTGATATTGTATGGGTCTGAAACAATGGCAGTGCTCCACGCCTCCTTATTCTAGGCGTAATCGCATCAGTACTCAAGCAGTATGTATGGCGCTCTTATCTCGCACTATCTCGTCGCGCGTCAAACGCGGCCAAGCGAATTTTCTGTCCTAATGGCACACACCTAAGCTTAGGCAGAAGGAATGGGCTGTAAATCGGGGTGAGTGACGATGTCTATGTGCAAGAGGTTTTCTCTGTGAGAAGTGGTTTACCCACTTGGAACTCCTACTCCCTTCCGGTTGTATAGCGATTGGTCGAATTTTCGCGCGGCGAGTGCAAATCGTCTGCAGCTTTATCTGTTGAAACAGCAACAACAGCAACATAAGCGAACTTCCGAAGCATCCTATCTACAATTTTTGAAGATCTTCCACGATACCCATTGCCCATTGCGTCCTGAGCGAAATACCAAACGACTGCGGCAAGTCGTGCAGACGGCGCCGCGAGTGCGACGCTGCGGAGCGAAGATACCACCAATCGCCACACACCCCTCCTTTCTCCCACATCCACAAAGACACTATTTTCAATAATTCCTTTCCATTTTCACATTGAACCGCCATTATTATATGTTGAGCTATTGAATAGAGCTCTAATAGAAGGGCTTCATACTGTCAAAGTTCGCTTCTGCCCTATGGAGGGAGATCTGGCACTAATCATCCTCTCATTAGTGGATCTCGAGCATCGCCCACACTCTCCATTGGTGCAAGGTGGCTAAAGTCTCCCACACAATTATTCCGACCACCCCAATGTGGTGGATAGCAAAGCTATTTAAAGTTGGAGTAAGGGTAAGATGGCCAGGGATTAATGGTTGAAAAAATCGTCTACGGAAATTCTATGATTCTGATACCTCTTAAAATCACTTGACTAGATACTGTGCATGTCGTTGCCTAAAGCAGAAATCGAAAAACTGGAAGATGAGCAACTGTTCGAGTTCCTGCCGCGCAACATTTGAACAGCGTCGGCGGGTAGAGCGCAGTTCAAGTTTCCCGCCCGATATTGATTTGCTTTCCACTCTGCGTCTCTGACCACGTCCCTGCCACCTCTTTGCTCCACAGCTCTCTAGCGTCAACACCCATTTAGACGCCCCACCCACTCGGCCGTCACTATGAAGAGCTCTATCCCAGCTAGATACTTGTATTTATGCGTGAAATTGGCATGCGGGCCTTATAAAGCAAGTATAACAAGATTGTGCGGTTGACAGAAGAACTTAAATTTTATTGGACCATTCATTTAACCCTCTTCCAAGCTCCCACATGTGGGCTCGGGCGAAAACCTGTTCCGCCGAGCTGCTGTTTCCTCAAGCCATTTATAGCACCCAGAATTGCCTGCAGATTATAGCGTCATTTGCTTTAAATACATAGCCTATAACCGAAATCAATTGAAATCCATAAATAAGCCTAAATCTAATGGTCAGAAGGATAACTGATCAGGGAACAACTCTGACCACCACCTATTCTATCGAAAGTGAATTTCAGATGCCAATTTTGAACACCGAATCGAAATGGGATCAGCTAGCCAAGGGCTACTATCAGAAGTGCCTTGATGAAGGTTTCTTGTTATGAATATTTCTGTCAAAAAACATTTTACCATAAATATCGTCCTCTTTTCCAGATGAATTAGAAAGGACTGGTTTGACGGCTATTAGAGAGATCGTTGACTGGGTTGGAGGATGGCCAACACTTCAAGGTTATTTCGATTTGTCATGGATCATGGGTTATCGATTTCTACAAGAAAAATGTTCTAGGAAGCAGTTGGAAAGAATGGGATTATTCATGGGAACAACAGTTGGCGTTGTTGATGAATCGAACTGGTGTGAATGCCGTCATACTGGAACTGGCCGTCACACATGATCCTGCGAATAGCTCGAATAGCGTGATTGAGGTTATCAGTCTTTTTTTATTTCTCATCCTCAAGAAACTGATTCCGAAATTCACTCGTACGCAACAATGAAACTTGAAGGGATCACCCATAGAAATTCTATGGATCTAGCAATTCCTTGTAAAAGAACTCTATAGATACAGTAAATGAATGGCATGAAAATCCGAGTTTCCTTTTATCTCAAAGCAGAAATCGGAAAACTGGAAGGAGAGCCTGGTATAAATTCCCGCCTCACTTTCCGTCACAACTTTTAGAAGCCGTCGGCGGTCAGACGGCAGTTCAAATTTCCGCGCCCAATGTTGGTTTGCTTCTCACTCTGCGACCTGACAACATGATTCTGCGTTCCTGATCTCTTTGCTCCTCAGCTCTCTAGCGTCCCAACCCACTCGGACGCTCCACCCCGTCTTCCGTCACTTTGGGCAGTTTTATCTCAATTGGATTCCTGTAGTATGCGCGAGTGAAATTTGGTATGCGGCCCCTAGTGAGCAAACTGAGCATAAATATGTGGATAACAGAAGGAGTTAAATTCTCGTGGACGATTCCTTTGATCAGCAATGAGTTTTACCTTTTTCAGCTTGATCAACCAAAATGGGGAGTCGGTTCTCGTTGGCCGTATCTGATGGGCCCAGATGATCCAATGCTGAAAAACTACACTCATCTGATGACACTCACAGCCATTGCCCTTGGTGAGCGACATGATCACAATATCGAGGAATTTGCAGGATCATTATATTTTATTTTTAGCTTGAAAAATAATTTAACTGCTGGGTTAAAGGAGTCGTCCACGGAAAATGAGTTTTTGTGTTACCCATATGTTCATGCTGTATTTGCCTAATGTTGGCCCCATGCAAAATTTCACGCGAAAAAAATGTGAATCTGGCTGAGATACAGCACCACAAAGTGCGGTCCCAGTGGGCGGGGCCTCCGTGTAACAGCCTCGTCCAGTCTTCCGCCGCCGTTGGGAACGGAGGGACTGTTTACGTAACCTTCTGTTCCTACAATACGTCTCCGACCACGGCGGAAGCGGTACGAGGCTTTTACACGGAGGCCCCGCCCACCTGGACCGCACTTTGTGGTGCTGTATCTCAGCCAGATTCACATTTTTTCGCGTGGAATTTTGCATGAGGCCAACATTAGGCAAATACAGCATGAACATATGGGTGACACAAAAACTCATTTTCCGTGGACGATTCCTTTAGGCCAATGGGGACCGTATAGATTCAGCTGGCTTGTTTTCGTGCCTATACCGCATATTCGAATTCGCAGAAACAAGAATAATTTTTCCTTGCACTCCCATCATTAATAAACGCGTAATGCACCACGAAAGGAGGAGTTAAGCTCGATCGACATTGAAGCTAAGGCGCTGAGAGCGTTTTCACCACGCCCCAGGCTTACAAAGGGGGGTGAGCGACACAGTCTCCAATACTAACCTACCAAAGACGATCCAGCTTGACCGCACCCCGTGTCTTTTTTGAATGCTGAGGCCCTCAGACAAAATTTGCTTTTGTGCTTACCTCAATCTGAGATGAAGGAAAGATGCTGACTTGAACTTTTTCCGGAATTATGTAGCTTTCAGTATGAGTGGGGGCTTCACATGAGGTACTACATATGATTTTTTCGTGCATTGAACTTGGTAAAATTCAGTATGTCCAATATTTCCTTGAAAAACTCAGGGAACGCTTAATTTTTTTGCCGAATCCAGGCTCAAATTGTCGTGTTTTTCAATCTCAAGTGGTTCCCCATCTTTACACCTCATCAGTAGAATAAGGATGTGTAATAATACGAATATGAATGAAAGCTTCCTTTCGGCGGCTATGTGATCCCTGTTAACGCATAGAAGTTGTCCCTCCACTATGTACGAGATTCAAAAATCATTAGAATTCCGCATTTTTCATTGATCTCCGTGCTGGTTTTCCGAAGTTGAGTGACGTCGAGATGTTGACGACTGATAGAACGCAATTCTTTGCACTTGAACAATCCCTTGCAAAACGCAGCACAATCGATCTATCAAGAAATTTTGACGGAAGCTGGATCGATCGCTGAAAATTAATAATGGTCCTAGCTTAGATGCCCTATGCGATTAATTATAATGCGCACAAGTTTTTTTTTTGCTTTGTCACTACCGTAATTTGCGAAAAGTGGTGGTGGCGGTGGAGGGGGGGGGTATGAGTCATTGAATTCATGTGTTTCCTCTTAATCTTCAGATATATCATACTATGGTAACAGCATTAAGTTAGAGTTCTTAGGAAAACGGTCATTAACGAGCTGAACAACTGATGGATTTTGCCTGTCAATCCGGTCACGTAAAGGCCCCACATTAGACGCATCCAGTCTTAAAGGTGTTGGTTTTGTAACAGAGCTGCCAAACATGGAATAATGGGTCAATATACTCATGAAAAGGAAAGCCTGACGCTTTTGGAAATGCAAAGCGGAATAAAGTTACAAGAAGAGTTTGTAATGTAGCTTTTGCTCCAATGGATTGTGAAACCGGGTGAACGATAAGAAACACCAAGTACTCATAGTTTATGATGGCGTACCGGTACAATAGATAGGAGCCGCTCACTGGTAGAGGGTCAGACAGATGCGCTCTAGTTACGAAATCACATGGCTTATAGGCAGTGAGGGCGCGAAAAGAGGATAAGGAGTGAGAAAAGAAAAAGAGGAGATCTGGCGTGGGAATAACAAAAAAACCAATCGATAGGCACTTCTCGTATCGTGCAGATACTTGACGGACAAAAGATCAATACAGAGATTTTGAGAGTTTGAAAAGAAAGATCATTTCAACGGGATTGCATTGGAATACACGAATATTCAGATTACATAGCATTCTTCACAATTTATACTTAAATAGAAAAATTACTGCATTGATGTTCAACATTTTAAGGAGCGGAACCGAAACTGGCCGAAAAAGAAATGTACGAGGCAATGGAACTTGAGCTGAAATTGGTGAATTTTTCTGCAGATGATATGGTACGGCGTGATCCCGAACGAGGCAATAATCGCTTTCAGCTCTGGCAATTAAAAAGCCATTTCCCATTGGTAAGCCTTCGTTTGATCGTCCATACTATATATGAAATGTCTCTTCTGATTTCACGTTCGTCCGTCCTTCCGTCCCTCCGTCTGTCCGTCTGTCACGAAATTAGGTATTACATGAAAAACGACCTAGAGAGATGGGGACAAGTTTGGGATGGGTAGGGCATGGGACAAGAAGTAAAGAGCACACATGGACCAAGTCAAGCTCCGCCTATGGTAGGCGGAGCGTGCACCAGATTGTTAAGTTTTCAGGCCGAAAATTGTCAATTGGTTCGAATATGCTCCAAACGTAGGCGGAAGATGAGTTTAGGTCAGCGATGACTTTTTAAAGATCACGAAAGAATCCTGGGTGCAGTGGACGGAGCATTCGTAGTGGGGACGTAGTTGGACGTTATATGAAAAACAACTGTGGAGATGGGGCAATCGTCGGAGAGCTTGGGACAAGAAGTAAAGGCCATGCATGGGTCACGTTAGGCTCCGCCCACGATGGGCGGGGCGTTCCGTGGAATGTTCCGTTTTCAGACAAAATTGTGTATTGAGTTCCAATATGACCCAAACGTGAAAAAATGTGGAGTAAGATCAGGAATGAATCTCCTAATGTCATGGAAATGGCCTGGACAAGTGGTTGGAGCGCACCATGAGTGGGGGTCCGTGCAACGAAATTTCGTAACTCACTTCCAAAGCAGCCTCGAGACCAAGAAAAAAATCAGCAAAAATGGTCAATGTCAGAATTATCTTAGACACAGCTAAAATGAGAGAAAACCCGCTCGCAATTTGTGGGGCGTGATGTAGTAATGGGTACCAAGTCAATTTATAAAAAAAGCAATTCCGATCGACCCACTAAAGCCCATGACGATACGCGCACAGTAGTGTGCGCCAGCCACCTGGTGAGTTATATTGAGCGAAAAACATATTCATAATCATTGATGTTCTTTTACCGTGGCTTGCTCTTCGTGCGGTATTTGGAAAAACTCTTTTTTCTCTTTGAACTTTTGTTTGATGTGTATGTGACCCTTAATTTCAGATCAATTTCGAGCAGTACGTGAAAACCGTTTTTAAAGGATTAGCAAATGTGTCACCAAATCATACAGTTATTATCCGTGAAATTGAATATTTCACAGGAATTCAGGTATTTTTTTTGATATTCCCGTACTTACAAAACTATAACATACACGAGGTTTCCAGCACATCTTGACTACGACCCCGAAACGTGTGATTGCAAATTATGTGGCGTGGAGACTTGTTCAAGGTATTTCAGATTTTATGTATTATTGATTGATAGGGATCGTACACTACAATACTTGTGGTTTTTACTTTTTTGAAAAGTTCCTTAATTTTGATTTTGACATTTTTAATGTTGATAGCTGCTGGTTTGTCGCAGTCCACGATACAAAATTTGTTACAAGTGTGCCGAATTAGCTCCTTGATAATTGACTGAAAAGACAAATCTTCTTGATCATGGCTCGTTCAAAAGATATAGTAAACGATAAGGTTTTTTGACGTTGAACAATTCCATATTGGGATACGCCGCGGATTCCACTTCCATTCAGAACCATGGTGACAGGTGAATGACCTATGCACTGTCTTGTGGTGGCCAGTCAGTGTACAAGTCAGTGCTTTTATCAGAAGAGTACGATACGAATTCATCCACTCCAGAAGGATGGAAAACTTGATTGACCTGGACGGGCGCTGATGCGGGATTTGACCCCCGTGCCGTACGAGTGGGAGTGCACGCCACCTGCCACAACATCATCTCCCCTTTTAGAATTTGTGAAAGTTCCTATGCAAAATTCCTGAAATGATTTTTGATGATCTACAAGGAACTAAGTTGACTTCTTCAGGTTTCTCCCCTTTTTTGCCACCAACCGCACGAGAGCCATTCTATCAGTTCAAAGCAAATCAAACAGGCATGTTCAATAGTGCACCACCAGATAGGTGTGTTTACCGTATCCGTAGTTGTTGCTTTGGAAGGTACCGTATTGCAAAAGCACTTTTGAAGGTGGGAAGATTGTGTGACGTTATCAGTGATCATGATGGATATGCCGGTTGGGAAGTTGTTTGTCGAGCATTTCTTTGAACGTGAACGGGCTATGACAAAGGTTTGAGATCATCACATTTTTTAACTTTTTGTAATTACCGTAATCCTTTTAGTGTAGTGAATAAATCGTTTCAGATGCAAGAATTGACGGGTTTTTTGAAAGGTGAATTCATCAAGCAACTTCATGTACTTGACTGGATGGATGAGTCGACCCGTCGGCGAGCAGTAGAAAAGGCTGGAATGATCGAATACAAAAACGGATTTCCTGAAGTATTGTTCAATGACACCTGGATGGACGAACACTGGGGCATTGTACGTATTCAGAGTGTTAATCAGAGCTTATCATGGCCTTATCACAAATTATAGGACACTCATTCTCAAAATTCAGCCTCAACTGTTTTATGTTCCTGATAATCTTTGAGGCGGTGATAGCGCTAATACCTGCTAATTATGGAAAGATCATCAAATAAGAAGGATGACTTAGTAATACGAAAGTAAAGAAATCGGAATGAAGCTGTCAAAAACCCGCGAAATAAGGTTGCGTTCATACTTCAGGCCGGCAGGGCGTGGGCGTTCACAGGCAACGAGGCAAGGTGGCATGGGGAAGGTGGAGAGACGATGCAGACAACGAGACAGCATGGAGCAGCCGGAGAGCGGAGACATACAGCCATGCCCTGCCGCCGGCACCGCAAAGTATGAACGCGGCCTAAGACGTTTTCCCGCCATTTATTTTTAAAAGTGGCAAGTGGGGCCGAAAAAAAGGCGCGTTGGGATAAAATAAGTGGCAGCTATTGAAGGGGAAGGTTCTTATAAAGCCCGGGGCACTCCTTCTCATCGGAAGTGTCGTCACATATGCGGCCTTCTTAGACCCTAGCTTCCATGCGCGGTTCCCCCTCAAGCGAGAACTTTACGTGCTGCGCATGACCGCCACGCATCACAGACTCACGTGGCTGTGATCGATGTTGAGAAGTAGTGCGTGTTCATAAAAAGTTCGCCATAAAAGTCAATTGAGATATCGAGTTCCCGAGTATTCGATTTCGTTTTTTTCCTCAAGTGTTATGACTTTAATCACAGGCCACAATTTCCTGATACCTGCAATTCGCCTCTTTATATTTCATACTAAATCCTACGCCTTCTAGGTCATCAAACCCAAAGAGTACCTGTTGCATTTGACAATTCGCATAAAATTAGCACGTTATGCAGAAGAATTAATGAGGCTTGGTCAACCATTGGATAGGTTTGTTGCGATTACATCGTTGGATATCCAAACGTTACCTAACAATACGATTTGCAGGACGATGTGGTATCAGAGTCCTGCACAAGTTGATGCATATTACGCACCGAACAACAATGAAATGAGTGAGTAGAATTTCTGTGGCAGCACTTAAAAACTTTCCATGAAAAATTTTAGAAAATTTATTCCACAGCGAGTTCCAAAGCCCCTTAGATTTCTTTCAACGACTGGCAACATCAAATACGCTAAAAATTGAAACTTTTGAAAAGATGCCCATTACTATAATACATTCTGAATTTAAATCTTTGAAATTATTTTTCACTTTTTAGTCTTCCCAGCCGGCATTATGCAGTTCCCGTTTCTCACTCTAGGCGTTCCTAATTATATTACATATGGAATGGTAGGAGCCGTGATTGGACACGAAGTATCGCATGCATTCGATGATCAAGGTTGGTGGAAAAATGGGGGAAACGCTTTGGAGAAAGGCTGAGAACAAGCATTACGTCTGAACTTTGATGACGATTTAAAAATGCGACTTTAGAAACTGATAATTGAGTACCTTAACAAATTAGTATTCGAATGTATCGAAACAGAAGTGAACTGTGAAAACTTTAGGAGGTCGATATGATGAACTCGGCAATCTTAACGACTGGTGGGATACAGAAACTGCAGAAAAGTTCGCGGAGAAGACCAGGTTCGATTCTTAAATTTTTTCAAGATGCAGTAAGAATTCTGCTTCCATTCAGAATCATAGTGGCATTTGATGGGATTGAGTCTGTACAGAGAAAGCACTGGAGACCCCGTAGGTGTAGATTTGATGTTTTGGACGAGTTACCACATCAGTTACCTGTTCTCGTAAGGATGGTTGACTGAGCTGGGCGCTCATCGACCTGGGACTTGATCCAAACCTTACCGGAAGGGCGCCCTTTTGCCCCATTCGCCAAATTAGTCAGATAACGGTAAGGCCGCCTTCATACTTATCGTTAGCGGCAGCAGGGCATGGCTGCGTGTCTCTACGTCTCCAACTGTGCCACCCTATCTCATTACCTGTAGACGCGGCCACACCTTGCCGGCGGCTGGCACGCCGGCACTACCGACAGAGTAAGGCTGCCGCCAGATTTCGCGATTTTGCGTTTTTCTCGATTTTGCAGTTCTGCGATTTTATGTTTTTGAGGTGTCGCCGCTCCGCACGCAAAGTCGCAACACTGCATCTCAAGCTCCCAGTATTGCGTGCGTAAGTGTGACGCCACATAATCGCGGAGTCTGACAGTGGCCTAAGAAGGCGGCCGAACACCGTTTGTCAGTTACTCCTGGACACAGTAGTCCATGCCACTGCTCTGTCTGCAAACCCTTTGGATTGGCATATTGCTCCTTTCATATCGAACTTGGCCGAGCGAGTGCCCTTTTGATACTTTATTACATGACACGCATGTAAGAGAAAAATTGCCAGCAAATGTCCGGCATCATAAAAATAAGCAAAGGAGAAAAGCCGTACAATAGCCCACGTTATTCTCAACTGATAAACATCGAAATCTGTTCAGCAACATATGGCAATAGGCACAAATTGATCAAGAAAGAAGAAGAAAGAATTAGAAGTAGCCAGAGTGTCGTTTCCTTTGAGTACTATCTTAGTCCAAGATGCGATTAAGGTAGGTCTTCAAGGAAATGACCGAAACAGGAAGCAGTTTGTATTTGGCCGAGGTTTTGTTTACGGATCCAGCACGACTGACAAAGGAATTATGCGAAAGGCCATTGCGGAAGTCCGCACTTTTAAATTTATCTTGTTAGTTACTGACCCTCCTACCTTCTCTCCAAACTTCTTATGCGATATTCCGCCGCTATCTAATCTCAATGTAAGGAGTAACCTGGAGGGGTCTGAAGAAAGAGGGAGATTGAAGGAAATGGTCGTTTTTAAGTGAATATTTGAGATTAAAAGCGAAAATCAGTAGAGAAATCTTGATTTAAAAGCGCAACGTTGTGGTCTGTATTCGCATCCCGCGCGCATCTCTTCGAACTGCAACTTCACTTTTTCGAGTTGCTCGCCGTAGAAGATGTAATTTGTTGTCTCGTAGGATGTGTTTCATTCATTCATGATGATATGAAATAAGTGAGAAAACAAATAGCAACAAACAAGTGAAACAGTGAATGGGTAAGCGAAAGGGTTGGAAAAAAGGAATACACGGTGAAAAAATCCATTGCATTCGCACTCAGCGTCTCAGCAAGGTTCGTTTGTGCAAATGCAACCTAAAGAACTGCAAACGTTACGGTAGGTCTCACCGTAGGCCGATTGCCCCCTCCCGGTGTCTTTAACTGAATAGCGTATTCCTGTTGTGCTTCAACGGGGCTGCACTGTTTACATTACTGACGTTATCTGAGATGAAGAGTAAACATGACTGAAATTATTTTTTCGTATTACAGATGTTTTGTGAGACAATATAGTTCCGTAAAAGTCGCCGAGGCTGGTATTCATCTCAACGGACAACTTAGTCTCGGTGAAAACATAGCTGATAATGGCGGTGTGAAGACAGCTTTCAACGTAGGTTCCAGTAATCTACACCATCCTCAAAGATGGCAACAATGTCATATTGGTTACCAATCCTTCTTTATTCTATTTTTGTGTACCTAATGTATCTAATTAGGCATATAAAGCTTGGCGTTCAAACACCTCCATGGACGAACCAGCTCTACCTGGTTTCCAGAACTTCACCAGTGAACAAATGTTCTTCCTCGCCTATGCTAATGTGAGATTTTTCTTGCTAAATTGATTATAAGTGCCATACTTACAAGGGCGGAGAGGTGGGGGTACAACTTGTTGAACGTTGAACAGTAACATTATGCTCACAGGAACATACAGGTACTTATACGTTACTTTTTACAAGAGATCTACGCCTCGTCGTGGACTCGTCAGTCATGTATAGACATGTCACTTTTCAGCTTACAACAAGGTGCCCTTCCCTCAGTTTTTATGACACCAAAAATGTATTTCAAAAAAGCACCCGACCATAGGTGATTGGGGCACTGGCATGGTTACTACACATATTTGATAATTAATTATTGAAGGCACATTCCATGCTCACCACGGGGCAGTCCAGGGCTTGATCACCGCGCTGAAGCTTTAAAGTTGTTCGTACCGCACCCCCTAGTATGCCAGGGGGTGTGGCCCAAACGCTTGCCACGCATCTCGCCAATGACCATGGAGGGCCCGTTTGTCCCGTGAGGCCGCGTTCATGCTTTGCGGTGCCGGCGGCACAGCGTGGCTGCGTGTTTCCGCATCTCCGTCTGTGCCACCCTGTCCCACTGCTTACGTCATCTATGCACCTCCCCCATGCCATTCTGCCTCGCTGCCTGTGAACGCAGCCACGCCCTGCCGGCGCAAGGTATGAACGCGACCTAGCGATCGTGAAATGTGCTTTTTAATCTGCCTGTTTTTTCATATGAATTAGAAATGAAGAAAAATTCGCTTAATTTCAGAACTGGTGTTCCGTTGTTCGACCAAAGCACTATGTGCAGATTATTATGACAGATGTACATGCTCCAAGCAAGTACCGAGCGACGATCCCACTTCAGAACAGGATCGAATTCGCACAGGCATTCAATTGTGCTCGTGGTACACCAATGAATCCCGAAAAGAAATGTCAGGTTTGGTAGTGCTTCCTAAAAGGAAGCCACTTTCCCCCTCCCCCATATTGCATGCACATCTTATCGCTTTTGTTCGCTCGACATTCACATCTATTCCAACCACAGGTGCTGGATCGTCGTTAAATCTCGCCCAGTGATGTACAGACTTCCCAGTGCATTCATACAGCCAATTTCAAAACTCACAATCAGCTAGTGTCCGCCATGCCGAACTAAGTTCAGAGAAATCGTTCTTATCGGATTAGCAAACAAAATTGTTTACTTCTTGCTGGAACTACGGCTGATAAGGTCGGAATTGCTGACATTTTGAGTTTTGATCGAGGCAAAACTATTGAAGCTTTTCCACATTTTCTTCAGAACATATTCAGTTCAGTCTAGTCATCATCAAATGTACTTTAACATGAATGTCTACCATCGCATTTTCCAAATGATCTCGTAGATTCGAATGTTTAATGTTGCAGATAAATCTATTCCTTAATTATTGTACGACAATACATCAATTTCACTTCAAAACAGTTTTATTACTTCTTCCAGACAGTAGAAGATGACAAATAACATCAAATGTTCGCATTGTCAAGTTTTTGCTGCCATAAGGCCACCTCTCGAGACAGCTGCCGAACCTGTTGCTTCAGGAAGCTGTTGCGTTGGAGAAGATCATCAAGTTCTCTGAAACAACCAGACTTAACATCAAGCGACACAGCAGATGTGGAATCGGGCTGCCCCTGTACACCTTGGAACACAATTACAACAAACGGACAACTGCAAAACTTCCATGCTTACGATGGGTTTTTGCCTGAAATGCGCCTGTCCTCAATGTTTGCCCTACAGCCCACCGACATCACTTGCATATGAGCGAGGTTAATGAAGCGTAGATGGAGACGGTTCCATATCAGAGAACGAATAAAATTTGATGAATACGGTACAGTGACCCTTCCCGTAGAATTTAGGGAAACAAAATCGGACGCAAAAATAGAACTGGATCCTTCTCTAACCAACATCGCAGAACACGCAAAAAGGTCAGCAGTCGGCACTAGAGCATGAAAAATAACACGGGGGGCAAACAAAAATGAAGCCTGAACAATGAAACAGTGACCTACTTCCTCCTTTCGACTTGCTCCATTCTTTTTCTCTCACGATAACGGAACGCGGCTTCGCGATTTAGCCAACGGCGATGGTTAGTTTCGTCATCACTGGGAGGCTAAAGAGAACCCTTTTCTTCTATTCCAGAGGAGAGATTTCAGTGCTAACCTTCATCTTCACTCCACGTCGTTTGACTGTTCTAATTTGATTAAATACATCTATCGACGATGGAGTAGAGCGGGATGATAACTCTGAGCACTGGTCCTCCTCTTTGACACAAGGCAACCACGTGAGTGGACCGGACGATCGAACTATGGCATTTTCGATTTCGTTCAACCTGCTATTCTGAACGATCACAATCGTAAAACTGCAACGGATCAGGCTAAGTCCTTCCACAAGCCTCAGGTTTCAACTTACGAGGGCATCATTCCCCGTCCTTAGCTCACAGAGATATGGAGGGTCTTTCTTCTCTTCAATATCGTTCTCGGTTTTCACTTTGACGTCGGGTGGTGTAGCTTGACTTCCCTCACACTGAGATCGCTCCACCGCTGTAGAGTTGTCTTCGGTTTTCAAGTCCAAATTGAAATTGAAGTCATCATCCATACCCAGGTAACAATTCCAGGCCTACAAAGTAGTGGAATGAGTGCTGGAAAGGACCGACTGCTTAGTAAGTCACATGAAAATAAATGTACCTTCCAATCAACCAATGAAGCAGTCTTCTCCACAAAATCACAAGAATCATCCCGCGAGCTAGATTCTGGGTAATCAGAGGATGAGCATTCGGAATCAACTTTCTAAAGCAGCACTTAAAATTGTACTATAAAAAATGTCCACTACGAATCTGACATACCGGAATGTCCAGCGCTTCAAACTTGTCTATCCATTCTATGCTATGCAGTATGCTACTCCATTCTGCACTATCATCTAACGTAGAACTCTGACGCTCTGCAAAGTTGTATTAATTATGACCACATCAATTATCGAGCAATAAAGCACGCATTCCCACCTGGCGATGTCCTAGATGTGCTTGGCGTGAGATCATTTTTCCAGTGATCCAATTCCGATAACTCTGCGAGAAAGTTATCATGATCGTGCCATAGAAACGGCTCCGGTAAACAACCAGGACTGAAGTTATAGCTATGAAAGTTCCACCTGATTAAATAACATTTTCATCATTTCACCATCATTTATCAAAATGTTCAAAAAGAGGAAACACCACCCTATAAATGAGCAACCAACTGGCCCTCTCTTTGAACAAAATTTGTACGGTACTGACGCTCAAGTAAAGGTCTCACGAAATACTGCATACCGTTGACAACTATCTGAGTATAACCTCTGATTGCACGCACAGGCTCTCAAAACCTAATTTATTCTGGACATGGCAAACCACCAGGAAAACACCAGGCAAAAATAGCCAGTTGCCGGATAGAACTAATCAGGTGAGCATATTTTAGGAAACTGGGCCAATCTGCTCAGTTCCTCAAGGCTACTGATCTTTCGAAGTATTAATTGGTAAGTTTCTACTGACAAGGCCGTATTAGACAACTGGCCCCACTCCCACCACTCGCCAAACCTGCAAACAAAGATTGATAACGAAAAGAAAAAATCAATGACGTAGAAGACTCACCTATTCTCTTTTGAAGCTATGAAGGACCCAGAGCGACCAGATGATCCGAGCTGGGCAACCGGCTTAGGAGCGGTAGGGGTGTCCTTGAGTGCTGTGCACCCTGATACAAGGTGAGCACCCAAGGAACTCATACGAGTGAAGCGTGACAACATTTTGTCTATCGAGTTCGATTGTCGAAGAGTCAAACACTGTCATTCTCTAAAACAGTATGAAGCTGCTTCTTATATCGATTTCTGATGGCGAGTGTTTTGCTATTGGATGGAGATAGGGTGGCGATAAGGGACGCTACTACGCCACTACCACTACGATAACCCCAAACGTCACTGGAAAAAACGAGAGAGCCTTCAGATATCTCTAAAATCTTGAATGGAAGTAAAAGACAAAGAAAAGCTTTACAGACCGGTAAACTTGACCACCTCCGTACATTAAGTTCGTAGACGTTCCTCAGCTTTTAGCAAGTTTAACAAAACCAGTCGGTTCGGCCGGTGTGCGGTTTGAAATATTGTAATCAAACCAACTATCATCGTCTTTGGTCGGAACTAAGAGATATATACCCACCTATAACCCCTGCACACTAGAGGAAGATCCCCTTCAGAGGAATGGCAGGATTTGGTCCGAATACAAAAAGAAAATTGAAGTATTCAATAGTACAAAAGAGGGTAGAAGAAGCGGAACGGTCAAAAAATCCGAGAAATAGGACCCCCCCCCCCACTTCCCACCGTTGATCCAAGGGTATAAGGCACAACCAAAGAGGAGGCGGGCCACGTTGAAAGGAGCGAAAGCAGCTGGAGGTATCTCTTCGAGGGCTAGGAGGCCCTGTAGTAGTTGACTTTTGAAGGTTAAAAGCTTTGAGAGTAGATGCATGTAACAGTCCTAGAAGAACACTGGCTCTAAATGAATGCCGACAGATACTAACCTGCTCATAACCCATCTCTTTCTAATGGTAATTGAGGGCAAACAGCTATCTAGTGAGTGTGGTACTAAAACTGGAATTATGGCGGAGTTAGGCTCAGTTCTTACATGCTCCGTACACACGAATTCGTCCCAATCGGATAATGAATTGCCCATCTCTCCACACCCTTCCTGACTTGCTCAATTTTGAGCACCCAAACTGGAACCTAAATTTGAGAACCCGCCGATTTCTGCGCAAGCCCCGCTCATGGTGGGCGGAGTGGCTTAGCTCTTACGTGCTCTGTACGAGTGGGTTGGCCCCTACCCACTAACGGAACTGCCCGACCTCTCCAGACCCTTTCCTAAATTGCTTCTGGTGTGCTCCATACACTGTGGTCAGTCCCTTCCAAATCACAACTCCAGTAGCACCGCGATATGACCTCTATGCACTTTGTCCATTCGTGGAGAAGCAAAGCACAGTGTACTGTGCCCCCTGAGGCCGCCAGCAGACCTTGCGATCTTGCGGTGTCGTGGCTCCGCACGCGAAGCTGCGCCAGTATCAAGGTTGTAATATCGCATGCGAAACTGCGACGCCGCAGAACCGCAGGACCGCAAATTCGCAAAACCGCAGTCTAACAGCAGCCTGACTCCCACAGCGCCTGGACTTTTCGTAATAAACGAATAGAAGAATATCTTATTGGTTTTTGGTTGGATAGCTGTATCTAAGCATAAAATAACCCTGAGAGCACCTATAAGCAGAAACTGGGGCAACCCATGTTTTGTCAGTGCTCCCATTAACTCCAGTAGCACATTGACATAATTTATGATTTAAAACCTGTCGGCAAGAGAATGGTCAGAAAGCAACAGAACTTTCTCTTTAAAGTCCACATTCGTAAAGGAAACCTGGCCAATACTTCGTAGAACGTTTGATAATAAAAGAATAACTCACGCCAGATGCAAACGTAGAAATGACGCAGACCTCGCAAATCTAGATATCAGCGAAGCACATATCGCTGATGACCAAGATTTGAGAATAAGACGAAAGCATGATGAAATTCTGCCCGAGGGTTCATTTCGCAAATGAGTACGGTATCACTCGTGTCAAGACCACAAGCCATCAAAGTGCAGGTGCCCTATAGAACCTGAATACTGAAGCAGCTGTAACTTCAAAGATTTGCATAGCATTTTTCATGTTTTCTTTGAAGATTTTCCTTATAAGATGGTTTGAGAAATATCTGTTCTCATGAAATCTGTGAAGATACGCAATGGAACGACAACTCATATTAATTTTTAGAAAATCCGCGTGGTTTGTCTCATCTTCTTTCTTCTCTGTTCTATTTTGGGCCTTATTACTTGATCGGTTGCCATTATTACGTTTGAAGTGGCTGAGAGCAATCATAGCAATAAGTGCTTCTTGTTGAACACCGCGACAAATCGTTTCTCAGTTATTTCCTAAAGTGCAAATTCGTTTGCTGTGAAAAGCCCTTTGTAAGGTGCCATCAGAGCTCTCCGAAATAATATCCTCCCTCCGGGTTGCTTGATGTAATGTAAAACTAGTGTTGTTGCAGGTTCATTCGGTTTTCACTCTAATGTGACTTGCTCAACGTAATTGCTAGGTAAACGTATGATTCTCGGACAGCGCACGTTCTGGTAAATATTGGAATAAAATATATGCACACTTTTTCACGAGATTAAAAACTTCTTGATAGCGTTGCTTTCCGAGGATCATAGGTAATATTTGTAACTTTGAGAGCAAGTTCACGTTACGATGAATGGAGAATGTTATGATGAGGTAAGCGTGAAAAGCACGATTCGATTTATCCGTTAGTTTCATACGATATTCAGGAAACTTTCAACGAGCTAAGTGACTATGATGACGGCGATGAATCTCCTGAAAGACATCGCAGTCGAAGTCGGAAGCGCGAAAGAAAACATCGCCACAGCTCCAGAAAGGTTCGTGATTTACTCGAGGGAAGCAGAATCCATTCGTTGGCGTTTTATAGTTGTCAAATCAGTTCAGCGGGATCTTGAAATTTCTTGGAAGTACATTAATTGGTAATGATTAGTGGTGTATTATTAATACGTATTCAATCTTTCTCCACAACTTCGTTCTTCCGCTAATTCCACCAGTTCTACAACTGTCGGGCGGCCTCGGTGACATTCTGCCCAAAACTTTGGAAATTTCTATACCCATAAATTTCTTGGTACTTCTCAGTTGATTCACACTTTAGGTGATGGGGATAAAGAGCAAAAGTCGATCTATGAAATGAGAAGCTTCCTATGAAGTGTTTGCGTTGTCTTCCCCGCTATAATGTTCCTATTCCAGCATCGCCGTCATCGCAAAAGGTCACACTCAAGGAGTAGGAGCCGAGAGAGGACATCTGGTCGAGTTCACATTAACCCCAACTTTGCGTATGTTATTTGGTACATTTTTGTCGATTAAAGTTGAATTTTTTTAATGAGTGCTCTCTTAGAAACTTGGGACCGACAGCGTCATCATTGCTAGAAACTAACAACTTTCTCGAAGCCGAAGTGGTTCGTTTGCGAAACGAATTAGGCTGTACCAGCATACGTATACGAGCGCTTGAGAATGAGCTCAGGCATGCTATTTATGTATATCGATCTTCTATTTTCTGGCGTTATAGTACTTCACTGCAAAATTTAGCAATGGTACGGTTGTTCGCGGCAACCTTGAACAGGAACTGTCCATGTCCCGTCTGAATTATCAGAAACTGCAGCAAACTTCAACTAAGAATTCACAAGTTTGTTTTGTTATCCTGCACTCTTCTGCAAACCTTTCTTCTTTTTGTTGGCTGTCATCATGTTTTTATGTTGTTCAGTTAATTTCCTCCCTCAAAAACGATATCGCAACGATTCGTAAAGAGAAAGAAGGAGTTTTAGAGGTCCGTTTGCATATTGCATTGAGCTAATATAGAAAGTTAACATTTTCCTGATAATCGCCTACCTCGATGTAGTTCACCATGACTCCCATCAAATGAGCTCTCTCAAGTATACATATAGTAGTACGTAAACTTGATGAGCTCTCTCAAGTATACATATAGTAGTGCGTAAACTTAACTGCAACAGCACAGTTGTAATCCACGATGCGGTTATTATCAATGACATTTTAGATTCTGAAACAAACGGAGATGCATTTGTCTGCAAACACTGAACAGGTGGCTTTTTTGACAAAGCGAAATGAAGTGTTGGGGAAGAAGTGTGAAGAGTTGGTGGAGAAAAATCGTGTTTGCAGGGAAGAGTGAGTTGCTTCATATTTGTGACGGACTATTGCTACAGTGTTAGTTAGTCTGTGCACCCTTCGTTATACTAGTCAGGTAATGTCACCTCCCTTTTTAGGAGAGACGATGCGGTACAGCTAGTGAATTCCATGAAAAGAGAAGTCGAAAACGTGCAGTCGGCCCTCGATCATAGATTAGCGGAATACAAGTAGGGTTTTGCAGCTTTTGATGTTCTATCCTCTATTATGAAACCACTTTTGTCCGTATTTTGTGTATCATCTATTTGAAGGTCAATTTTGCGGTAGGAATTACTTTCTTTTTCGTAAAATGTGCACTGCACCAGGTCAAAGGATGATGGGCTTAGAATTTCTTTGGGAAAGGAAACTCTATGAACTCTCCTTTCATTGGTAACTGAAGGTCGAACAATGCGTCACTCATGTAAAAACTGATGTACTTGGTTCTTCAGAAGAACGTTGAGAGACCAAGCCTTAGAGATTATAGAAAACTTTTTAGACCATCTTTTCAGACGAATAGAAATAGATCTTGCTACAGCTCGAGACAAGGAACGTATGTGGAAAGTAGAGAAGCTGGAAATGGAGAGAAAGCTAGCTGCCAAGGTTTTTTATTAATCAATTGTTTTTGGAGCTTCATCATTTCATAAAGTTTTGAAAAGTGGAATACTTCGAAGCTTCGCCTCAACACCATTTCCTCCCGGTACAGTTTAAGGGATTCTTTGAAATAGCTTGATTAAAGCGTTTGAACTGCATCAGCCATTTCGTAGATATTGTGGTGCAGAGAAATCTTTTTAAACAATGGGCATGCATTGTTAAGGTGTTCATTATTTCGCGCTTGACCGGCCTACACCCAGCGACTACTACGACTGCCTTCACCAGTATATGATTGCCATCTCCACCGAAACCTTGGAAATTAGTAGAAATTCCACACCTTGGGAGGCCATGATCTCCGTCGTCACGGTCTACTATGAAAGCTAATGCATTACATGCGTCTTATCAACTTATTCCATAACAGTAGCCAGTAGCGTAGACCCGCCAAGATGGTGATATCAAGTCCGTTTTGCAGGATTCCTTAATAGCAAGTGAGCGCAAGCGCATGGAAGAACAACGAAAGCGCGACAAGGCACAGTTGGCTGAATTGGAGAAGAAACTGAAATGTGAACAACCTGGTTGGGAATCTCAATTGGGAGTGGTGAGCTACTTGCTAATCTTAGGTGTATTACACGCATTTTCTTTTTGTTTTCACTGTGCCTTCGGCAGATATGCTTTTTCCGAAACATGTTGCCATATAAAAGTCGGCCGCATTCATGAGGCGGTCATCCTTTCCTTTAATCGTTTCGTTTAATACAGGCTGGAGTCCTCAGTTTATTGCCAACTGTTAAGCGATTAAGCACAACATACGTCACATGTGCTGGTTTTTTCTACGATTTATCAGTTTTGTTAATCTCTCACATTGTATTTGATTCGTATAAACCCATTCTATCCCTGCGGAAATCAGCCTCGCAAAATATTCCCTATCGAGATAGATTATTCAGATTGGTTAAAATAAAGGCAGTCTGAAGCAACGTAAAAAAGTTCTTCAGATTGAAGCTCTATGAAAAGTACGCAATGTTTACGCTATGTGTGGATAGAAAATAAGTAAATCAGTGAAACTGTAGCTCTTTCTAGTACCTTCTTAGCTTTGCGTTATGTGTTTATTCTTTGAGGAGGCTGTCTTTCATGCTATTGAAGTCATTAAGCGAGAGTTCGCTGAACAAATTCGTCAACTAAACGATCAGGTCAGTTTGTGCTGTAGTTCCACTTTTCCAATTTGTACGCTGAAGAGTTTGATGATTTAGATAACTCCACTCAAAGAAAAAGGCTGTGCAATGGCTGCATATCAGCTGGCAGCTGGTCGTCCTCCTCGTATACTCAGCGCACCTCCATTATCAGATGTACATATTCCTCTAACGTCTTCCGTATCTTGTCCGGATGCCCAGTACTCATCAGATGAATGCGTGCCCAAGAAGTCACCAAAAGTTGACATTGATGTAGGTTTCTGCTTGCAACCTCTTTTTAGAAAAAAATACTAATCACTTCTATACATTTAATGAGGGAACAGCTATACCATGCGAGCAATCTGCAGTAACAGTTTGCGACTCCATAACATGGCTGAAGCGCAAAACTCGCGACGCATGAAATTGGCGTTTGATGTTGTTTGTAATTAGGTCGTATTGCTATTAGTCGAAAAGAAATGCGCGTTGAACTTCTTGGCTTTGTTCATTTATTTCTCTCCTACTATAGAAGATTTTCTGAAAAAATTCTGTCCATTAGGAAGAGATTTTTATTGTGCATCTTTTAGTATATTTTAGTATATTTTTTGAATGTATATAATATTTATAATATATTTTTGAAAATGGGTACCGCCCAGCTGAGCGACGCAAACAAGGCAACACGAGTGGCAATGGCCGGAATTCTTCTTCGTCGCTCCAAGAACAGCGGTTTCTTCGACTCTACTGTTTCATCAGATGGGAAATGGATCTGATTCGACAACGCAACGCGAAAAAGACGGTGGTTTAACGCATGGGACACTCCAAAACCTACTCCGAAACCGGACATACACGTCAAAAAGGTGTGCTCTGTATGTGGTGGAGCAGCAAAGGTTTGGTGTACTTTGAAGTTCCGGATTCGGGTCAAACAGTTACGGCGGATGTCTACAAAGTTCCATTGAACCGCGTGGATCAAGCACCGCGTCGTCAAGGTGTTGAATCGACGTCGACAAAATTCCTCCACGACAACGCCCGTCGACACGTCGCGAAAATCACTTTGTAAAAAAAGTGAGGAATCTGGCTGTGAAGTCCTGCCTCATCCGCCAAACAGCCCAGACCTAGCACCATCCGATTACCATCTGTTCCAGTCGATACAGCACTCCCTGGCTGAGAGAAAGATCACAAACCGCGAAAACCTCCACCTCCAGGTGTCCAACTACTTTGAGTCGCAGCTGGCCGAGCTATTCGGAAGAGGAATCCATTCTTTGCATAAACGTTGTCAACAAGTCATTAATAGTAATGGAGATTATCTTTTGAATTGATCTTGTTTACTTCCGTTTTTATGATAAAAAATTTTTGACCTTTTTTTTAAATTAAATTTAAATTTTTTACTCTAATCGCTGGCAGCTAAATCTCAAACCGTTCACACAACTACTAAAATCCACAGTTCTTAAGAGTTATTGGAATTCTAAGCAAGTACTTTCATGATGATAATAAAGGTGAAGACGGCTAAGACGTTCCGCTCCACAAGAGCAAGTTGCCCATTTAGCAGCGGTTTCCATGGTTTCGTCATCCCCTTATTGCAAGTCCGTTCTATTGCAGGGTTTCTGCTTCTCCCTCCTATTCACCCCGTTGAGCAGCCAAGAACTGAGCTCTTTGTGATGCGTGATATATTTTCACACGATCTTAATTATACAAAGCATATATTAGTACCATTCTTTATAGAGCTTCACGGAGCAAGAATTGATAGATGGTGACGATGACGTGGACTTAAACGAAAGTACTCTTATTCAAATCGATGAAGAAGTACTTTTGAGCGATTCACCATAGTGATACCATTCCACGGGTGTTGTACTGTTCAGATACGGTCAAACAATTGGAATATTTTGTTTTCTCACTTTGTTACGTCACATTTGTATTCATAGCTCTTCTTTACTGATTTCTTTTGTTTCTTTTTTATCACACAAGCATGCCTCAAGAGCTGCTTATATTCTCGGGTATTGTTGTGAAGTTTCTATGTCGTTTACTTTTTATAGACAAGATTTATGCACAGTAATTACAATTTGCAAATAAATATATACTATACTGTATTTTAGCAACTACCTAAGTTTAACGCTCGTTTTGGATGCACACATCAGACAGAGAGTAGGCGAAGGGATCCTGTTAGAGAAATTACAAAGACTCCCTCAGCTGATTTTTAGGCGTTCGGAAGCTTCATATTTGCGGTCGCGTTGGAGTGCACATGGTACATCGAACAAATTTGCCTATACAGCATGATAAGAAAGATTCAAAACATTGGGAATAAGAAAAAGAATGACCTCAAAGCGCGTGGAGTTCTCACACAAACTTTCCTAAGAATTAGTGAATAAGCAATGTAGTAACATGGGCGACCGAATTGCATGCGATAAAGAAAGCGGAGGTCGTTTCTCAGAACGAATTCTTCATACACTGATGATGAACTCCATCTTAACAAGTACTCCATAAACACAAAGTAGAAAGTAAAGTCACACGACACATTACACGAGATAGCTATTACAAATCATGTTGAAAAATTAAGCAATGAAGCGGCCAGGAAGGCTGACATGAAATTAATACCAGAAAGTAGTTGTCACGTTCAAAATAGGAAATGGTTACATACCTATTGATTCAAAACGTAACTTTGATCATCTAAGAGCGCAGTTAATATTCAGTACAATGGAACTGATAGAGTCAAACGGTCTGGTCGATAGCGGCGGGAAACTGTGAACGATCTGAGCCATGTAATCACAAAAGAGCCAATTCAACTACAGCAATTGCCCTGAACCTATACGATTGCTCACTAAATTCTATTTGCAGGAACGGTAAGCAATTGGTGATTTACTATCGACGACTGATCTGAGTAAAACAAACGGTTACGCATCATGTCAAGGAAATTAGCTGGGCTTCAAGACCCCGCCCCACTCTGATTATCCAGTCTTGACAGCTTGTTACATGACCACTTGGAGTGCTGCTACACAACTTTTTTCACTTCAAAAAAGGCGTAACCCTGATATCACGCTCTAATCCATCCCCTCAGCTTGACTTGGTGGATACGTCCCCTGCAACCGATAATAAAACATTTCCCTGAGGAATCCTCAACCAACGCTCAACCCTTCTAATTGCAAGAAACATTTCATAATTATCTTCGACAACTAGTAGCTTTTGACAAACAGCAGCCGATATGTTCAACGAAATGATCTCAACTAAAAATGTGTGGATAAAAAACATCACAAAAACGCTTACCTTACTGTTTTTTTCCTGATGGGCTTGTGCCTCCAACGCTACCACTCGATAGCTTTTTCCCACTAGCCGGAGACTTCTCTCCCTCCTTAGTTGAAGATGATGTCGAGCTTGGTCGCGGCTACAATAGAAATGTAATAAGCAACAAAAAATAGGTGCTAATGGATAATCTACTACGATGGCTACCCTGTCGGTATCGCTGCTCGAAAAAATTCGAAAAAAATAAAAGATAATCTATTTGATCGCACGATCGCAAAATTACTATATTATGTTACTATTATTATTGCCGACATAATGTTAGCCTTTACCTGAGTAAAAAAGAACTGAAATGTATGAATCCGAATTCTTATTTCAGGATAGAATTTGCTGCACAAATTTCAGCTACTCAAGAAGAGCCAAAATGAAACTGAATATTCTTTAATTAGTCTGTACCTACAGCGATCATAGAAAAAAAATTAACGAAACAGTTTCCTTGAATAAAATCAGTGAAACAATTAAGCTGGATAACGCAATTCCGGCTAATTCGTACACTTCATGACGTCCCTATTTTTAGCAGAGGTGACACACAGAAATTGTTTACGAGATATCTTTTCACTATTGCATATTCAGCAGCTCATATGCGAGCATGACACCTTGGTTTTGAATATGTGAATAAACAGGAGGTATTCGAAATGGTTACCAAAAAACAACGGTCTGAACAGAAACACGTTCGTGAACATACCTGAATGAACTGAGTAAGCGGTGTATTGGGGAATATACGAGGAGGATTGTTGGCATCTGGAGGATTCAACTCCAACTGCTCCAATCTCTTCCATAAATCTTCTCTATCCTTCTCCCGTTTTCGTTCCCTATTAAGTGAAACTCATCATACAGAAAAGGAAACAAACATGAGAAAGAAAACATCTACTATAAACATAGTATTGGAAATAGAAAAGCGTTCATCTTTTCGGGCACATATTTCTTTACACCTACGCAAGCTCTTATGTGCAAATTTACCTCTAGGTAAGGGCGCTAAACTGAAAATGAGTGATGCCAAACCTTTACAAGCCGTGATTCAATCAAATCCAACAAATTTAAATTGCATGACAGGTCTCAAAAGGGCGTGGATTTCTCTTCACCTCATGAAAACAGCCCGAGGTAGTATCACTCCACCATTACACGTTGCAGTGTCGCACTTTGTCATGCGATTCTACGACCTTGAGAATTTCCAATGCCACAACTTTGAGTGCGGAGCCGCGATACAGGAAACTCGCAGAATCGTAAAATCGCGGAGTCTGATGGTGGCCCTAACAGGAAAACCTATACCCTGAGTACTGGGAGGTGGATTATTGCACCACTGAGTTAAAACCAAGGCGCAAGGAGAATCGATCGAAGAAGGCAAAAAATGATACTGAATAGATAAAAAGCTTAAGAACAGAGTGGGTATTTTCGCAAATGAACAATGAGAAGAGATGTTTCTCCAATTTTAGCTCCTTGAGTGATTTTCCCATTCTCCACACATTACTTTAGTACCACTCACTTTTGTCGTTCCATCTTGTAAGTGCTGGTGAGCTCATCGAAGAGTTTGCCATTCATTTCCATGAATGTTTTCAAGACGTTGTATACCAGAGCCACGATAGTTTGATTCCAATGTTCTTTCGAAATGCGATACAACGCGGGGAACATTATGGGCATCACCTTAGAATGCAAAATCAGCCAAAGCTATACCGACGTGGGATGTCATCACTCACCTGTGCACTTGTATCCTCTATCAGGGACAGAATGTACTCGTTATTCCAAAAGTATAAAGCTCGTTCAGCAACCTGAATAACATGAACTGTGAAACTGTGCGAGCTTCATCTGCTAATATAAACGGATACCTGAAAGTGCGGACTGCTGACACATTTCGCTAGCTGCCGGAAAAGCGGGTCTATGATTTTCTTGAACTGTTCTGGTTCTATGATATCCAAAATTTCCTCCACTTCACCAAGGAACATGACTTCCTGAACGGAGAAAAATAACTATAAAAAGAAAACAACAAAGGGTAGTAGGAAAAAGGTAAACCACTGGTAGCGAGAAAATCCATTAACGAATCAAACCTTGCTGCTACATGTCCTGGGCCAAAACTTCAGTAGAGCATCAAAGACTTGAGGTGTCAGGCTTGAATCCTTCTCGATAAACTGCACAACGCAGTAGGCAAGCTATAATAAATCATGTTAACCTTTCAAAAAACGCTATATGTTGGTTTTTGAAGGAACTACTTTCAATGACCAGTCTAACCTTTTGGTGAACATTTAGTAATCTCCTACTTTTAAGAGTTACTCGCTCCTGGTCTTAAAACCTTGATAAGACATCGATAAGACCACAATAAACATCACGGAAAAGTTCACTTCCAAAAAACCTTTTGGTGAACATTTAGTAATCTCCTACTTTTAAGAGTTACTCGCTCCTGGTCTTAAAACCTTGATAAGACATCGATAAGACCACAATAAACATCACGGAAAAGTTCACTTCCAAAACATCTTGACACACCAACCTCTCTACTTAGCGAGTTTTATGAGAAAATCTCAAGGTCGCGGTATTGCATGGAAAAGTCCACGCCGCAAAATAGCAGGATCGCAAAATCGCGAAGCCTGACGGTGGTCAAAAAAAAACAAAAGACAAACGAAAAAAAGAAACCTGAGCATGATAGAGTGATAAACACTTTGGCTTATGCAAGGGCAGCAGAACTTTTACGAGGAACACCTTATGTTCCTGCTTCAATGGCAAGGCAAAACCATTGATGATGCTGAAAATTTCATATTGGTGTAGAGCTTTTGCGAAAGAAGCAATAGCAGACTAGAAACATAAAAAGTCACATAGATGAAATTAAAACCATATTTTAGAATTCGAAACATGCCTTGAAAACTCAAATTCCAAAAGTATTTTTGAGATAGAGCCTTGATAATGATATTTTATATATTCCTTGCCACTAGCTGGGTCAACTTACGACAATGAAAGGGTAGAATTTCAAAAGCGCTGTTTTCATCAGTGCGCACGGATACTCAATGGAATATCTTTTTGCTGTTGAGTATCCGTGCGTCACACCACATCAGTACTCGCTACCGAGACTGTCACGGTATAAAAAATGTTGTGTTGAATATACGGTCACCCCTCTTCGCGTATCTCACGTACATAACGCATCGCAACACCACGCTGTGCGATAATAAACACTAAGCAGCTGATTCATAAAACCAAAAAACTAATATCCAATTAGCCTGAAGTGATTGATAGGTGACATTGTTACGGAATGAAGGAAGGAAGAGACTCAAACTTATGACTACACAATATGTAGAAAAACATGGTTCTTAGACTGATTCATTACAATACATTTTATGAATAATTCTCACCTTCCGAGAATTTCCAACAACTCCCCAACTCCGTTGAATGAGTCCGTCTCGTATACAAAGCTGAAGGACACCATTTTAAGTCGAAATGAGAGGAGAGTTAAATCAAATGATAAAGGATAAAAACTAACGATAAGAACATGTTGTTGATCTGTTTGCGTATAAACGCTCGGAGTCCCAAAAACTTTCCATAAATACGATGTAGAACCGTCTTGAGGAAATCACGTTCCCGTGGATCCTCGGAATCAAATAGATCTAGCAACTAAAAACGAACACTACAATGTGTCCTCCAAAAACGTCGCGTAATCATTTCAAGTACAAAACCTACATTCAGGACAAAACGCTGGTCAATATACTTCTTCCCAATAGATGCTTGGAAATCCGGCGACTCCAAAAAACGTAAGAACAACTCATAAACAAGCTGAAATAAAAAATAATCATAAAGAAGTACAACAGCCGAAACTCGGTTGGAAATCACTATATTAGCAGAGCTCGAAACCAAAAGGAAAAGGAAAGGCCTTTCAAAAAATCTAGCAGCACTTTTTCTGCACCAAAATTTATAAAAAACAAAATGCCGCTTGATTTCCTCATATTTTTGTTTTTTTTTTCGGAGAATTAATGCCACACCCTGTCTATCAACTGCGCCGAGATGCATAACATATTTGCATGCGTTCCAATATTTCGAAACAAAATTCGCATAATGTTTCTCATTAAATGCTCTTGCAGAGCTACGTTGCATTCTTACTGCTGACTCAGCTGTGCTGTAAGCAATTGTTTCTGCAAATGTTTCTCCTTTAAGAAGTGTGCCTGTATGACCAGTGTTCTAAAATTACCTGGAGATGTGGCCAAGATACTTCTAAAGTTGGCTCATCTTCCTCGGGATCAAATTCTGAGTTATCCGATGGTGGCAGTATACGGAAGATATTTTTCGAGACCATTTTTATCACCTTAAATAATACAGTAACTAATTTGCATTATCAGCTAACAACGATCACAGATAAAAGCCCTTATATCGAACCTCAGGGTAAATTGACTCCACTATAGCCCCTTTTGTAGTTGTTATATGATCAATTAGTTCGTTTAATGCCGCACGTTTAATCTGAAACGTTGATACCAACTAGTTCTTCTTTAAATTACACAAGATTAAAAAAAAAGGATGAAAGAGTATCAGCAAATATACACGGCATCGGATATCTGCCTCCGACCTTCCAATAAAAATGCTCATTGTAAATGTGGAAGAAGCAGGCCGATGATTATGTGAACATGTCTTATGCTCACCTCTTTACTTTTGAGTTGTGCCACTGGATCATAAAAATCAAAGATTTTTTGACATTGCGCCAGCTTTTGAAGAACAAGGGCAGGTTGATCATTGGCTGGAGTGTCTTAAAAAATTTCATGTAAATCTAACTACAGCAAATCCGCTGGAGTAGGAGAAACCAAAATTACATCGGATCCTTTCAAAAAACAGAAGTAATATTTGCACTTATTTCAAGCGCGTGCCGATCGATAGTGAGCCGTGTAATACGAAATATAACAAGGTGCAACGTTTTCCACAATCCATGTCTTTTCAGAAAAAGAAAATGTAAACCGAAATTGGTTAACCTTTTATTAGCGGAAGCTGAATCAACTCAGGTTCATTTTCGGCGTGATATCTGCTGCTGTTAACTATCCTCCTGAAACAGGCGACCGTTGTGTCCTGTGCGAGTCTAACAGCAGCAACAGAAACACGAACACGGGACTAACCTTCTTCTACTAGTTCCTCGTTTGCTGAATGGATCAATTTTGTCCACAAATTGATTAGCTGTCGCCGAAAGAGGTTGGCCACCAGTTGCAGCTCCCTGAGAAAATGTCAGTTACAAACCAGTATGCCCGTTGGTCAGTTGAAAAAGAAACACTACAAGAGCACCGCCCATCGCATAAACAGCTCAACAGAAAGGAGCACATCATACGAAACAAGTGGAAGTTCAGTTCGGTATGTAGCTACTGCTTCGCAAGCAGCGTTTTTTAAAGGAACACACACAATGCTTGGAAATGAGCATACGGTGCAACAGATTGCGGACCCTTGCACAGCTTGGTAGAGCACACAACAGACCCATCCAACTTGAAGTGCACGTAGCTTTTCACTTCTACCGTCAGTTTAAGTCTGCGAACACGAATGGATCGCATTCGGAGTACTGAGGAGAAAATATATCAAACGATGTGCACATATAAGCAGTGCGACATTTTGCTGTTTGTCTGTTTACCACGAGCTAAATAGCAACGCAACGACTGCAAAAATGAACATCGCCGTAGAAATGGGAAATTAATGTTACTTAACGCTATAATACGGGTCATTGATTGCAGCGTCAACGTCATAGCTTTCGTGTACTTCAAGCGCAGCAATAATTACATAAGGGTGTCTTGCTACTACCGCTTTGAGCTTCGAGGTAACTTTTTTCGTACTCTTCTACGCGATCGCTCTGTGAAGAGCAAATAGTAAATGAAATGAAATACTAAACGTCAAATAATAGTTAAGTGTAATTAGGGTGCTTTCAATAAAAAGCGTACACCGAACGAAAAAGAAACTATTCTTTATAACTCCACTCATTATGAAATTCTCAAATCCTTAATCCAAAAGGCTGGCGATAAACGGATAAAAGGAGCTTAGAAGCGCAACATGAATTTTCACCGATACATTGTGGATCAGAGGAAATAATTATGGGATGTGAGCCTATTAAAATCTTAAAAAAACGAATGCATGATAATGAAAAGCGACACGCAAGAAAAAAATGAAATGGAGTATAAATAAAAAGTGTTATTACTGGCAAACCTGAGTTCTTGGTCCAGGAACCTGGTGAGGAGCACCTCCCATAAGACTGTGATGACCACTTCCAGCCGACATCAGCAATGGTAGGGCGAACGGGGTCCAGGAATGAAGGGTACTGGTTAGTACTTCAAGAGATGCCTCGACGACACAACTTGGCGCCTCTACACCCTCTGGAAAATCGCGTACTACACACACAATGTGCAATAAATCGGCAAAATTTATGCTGCGGAGCGTATCATATGGCATGAAATGTAATGACACAAACATTATAGGAATTTCTTAGGAGAGCAACGAGGTAACACCTTGAATTTATGATACAAATGTATTAATAATGATTATGGAAGGTTTTCTTTCAACAGCAGAATATGAAGCCAAATTCGAGATGTCTTACTCAACCTAAGATGGAAAGAAACTGCTACGAAAGCTTTTCTGACGAATGCATTACTGAGGATGATAGACGAGGCAGTATACATCATTGTTTACAAAAATACTCCTCAGATGGAAAAGGAAGGTAGTGCTCCTACTAAGCAAAAACTATAGTGCTACGGAATGGTGGCGCACTTGATAAAAACGAACAAATATCGATTTTTACAATGCGCATCGCGAATTAACCGCATGAGATCAGTGGTGCCAAGGCATGAGGTTCAAGAGTTTAACAACACGAAAAAGCAGCCGAATTTTCGTGCACTACATTGACCTTGTAGCGTTGAATGTTGTAACTGGTCAAAAATATTCTTAAGGGGATGTCAGATCAATGTCGAGAAATATTGAGGAAGCATGCCGCCTACGTTGTAGAACGATTTACAACCAGACACAGCACACCAGCTGCAAAGACAATTGTTAAGCAACAAATCATGAAGAAAAGGTTTTCCCGATTTAGGTTCGTATAAAATGCTAGCAGTGATCGAGATGTGTAGAACAAACTGAATACAAAGCATGGAGGTTGAAAGATACAAAGATAATGCACTTTTTGATGAATTGAAAGTGGATTTCAAAGAAGTGAGACTAATAAAAACCATTAACAAAACGGATAAAGGCAGAAAGCTCATTGACAGTACCGATCTGCTGGAAAAGTTAACTTGCAAAAACACTTTAAGAATCAGCCACCTGCTTTTCGTAGTACTCACAAACATCTGGAACGAATAACCAAGTCACTTCTTGCAACAAATTGACTTGACAAACCGTTGCACTTGCGTCTCAACTTTTGCCGCATAGCTCTCAGCAATTTAATTAGAAGACCGTGCACCCCTTGCGTGTTTTTACTGCATCTCTTGTTCTTTGTTTCTCTAAATCACCGCGTTTGACATGCTCTTCTCGCACACTCCTCTCACTGGGCTCAGCGCTACGACCACTGCCACTTGTCTGCATCGCAGCCGCGTTTCTTGAATGTGCAAGTGTCAACTTTTATGTTTGCGCTCTCCTCGAATGTATGCTGTCTTGTTTAACCCACTTCGCCGCTCCCTCGCAAATGAGGTACCTGCGGCGTAGCAGAGTGACAGTTGTCCGAATATCCGTTCGACGCATTGCAAGGCCGCAATTATGTACCAGACGCCGGCTGCCGTGCATTTGCGTACTGTCGGCAGGTACCGTAACCTTACGCCTAGCACAACATGAGATGGCACCTTACCACTGCACAATAGTGCTCTATGTTGCCGCTTGTTGTGCATCCTCTCATATCTTCCCTGAAGCAAAAAACTTTCACTGCTGGAGTCTACTAGATTAAAGTAGTTTTCTCACTATTCGAGGCAGCAACGGCGCCAGGTTTACGCTTTCAAGTTAGTGCTGCGACCAACAAACACGCTGCATGGCAGCGCAACTATTGAACGAACTTTCAACGTGAAGTAAACTCTGCCAAGGTGCAGGATAGATGTGAGATACAGGTGCTACATAGGGTTTTAGGAGGAAATTAATCGAGGAGGCACTCATTTTTGCATTGTTCTTTTACTGTGCTATCCTACAAGCATCACTCTGCACACCCGAACAATTATTTTGGCTAGCCTCATAGGGATTCATCTCCTGCCAAAATCTGGGTAAAAATATCGTCGAACGTCAAGTGCAGAGAATCTCTCCCTCCGCAACTTTTTGTTTACTTGATTCCGAACTAACGTAGCTCTAACCGCCAACGAGCTAAATTGCACTTTCCGAAGTGACATCTTGATCGAAACGACGGTCTCCTATAAAAGTATAGCTGGGGAATGTGCGATCCATTGTGCTCTTCTTTGCTGACGCCACTGTATGGGATAGAGTCCAACGATGAATGAGCACCAACTGAATCTGCTGGAATCGTGCAAAAACCCGGTTCTGATGTAGTAGACAAATGTGGAAGAAATAGTTAATTTGTGCGGGTGAGGCACTCATTTTCACGCTGTCGTTCCTCACCCGATACCATCCTGTAACCATCTGCTTCTACACTGAAGTGTGTATTTTCGTCTAAACCTTATCCAGGGCAGATACGAGTTCTTCCTCAAGTAAGGCTTAGGCAAAAAGAGCGTCGGCCGTCAAGAGCAGTATGTGGCCCCAACTGCATTAAAATCATATAAATTTTCACGTGATAACGATTAGGACGAAGAAAATCGCATGTTATGCAGTGATGAAGTGACTATAAGAACTCCAACCTTTTCTATGACGACTATAACTAGGCGTAAGGTTACGGTCGCTGCCAGCAGTACGCAACTGCACGGCAGCCGGCGTCTGGTACATAAATGCGGGCCGCATTGCAATTCGGTCACGAAACTCTTCACCTCATCTGATTTCCAATATTTTACGTTTAAGCGATACATCTAGGGTTTCTAACTTTTCTATAAAGTCATTTTGGTGCTATGGGAGTTAGGGGGGGCCAGCGCATTGTGCTCTGCGTCTCTAACGCCATGGCTGAGCGCAGAGAAGCCATAGCGCTAGCCAAATCGGGTTGGAATTCTGCATAGAAACGATTCTGATGAAGCAAATTTATGCTTTTTTTCTCATCCTATGTTAGCTTAAGCCTTGGGGAAGGAGTTTCCTTTCCCTAGGCTTAGGCGAATGCGAGTAAGTAGTTGTTCAGTCTAGTTGTAGCGAATTTTTCGTAATATGCTAATGGAACAATAATTCAATCGTTTTCTCAGTAAGTTAGCTGTATCTAAGCATAAGATAACCCTGAGAGTGCCTACAAGCAGAAATTGGGCCCGACTTTTGCTTTTGTCGAGTGGCCCCCCCTAACTCCCATAGCACCGTCATTTTGATAGGTGCTGTTCCAGTGAGAAAGTTGGAGGATTGGGGATTTCTTTGAAAATGTTGAACGAATTTGGCAAGCTAGCATGTCACGAAACTGCCTTTAGTATTTCATCGACAAGAATGTTTAATTGTTTTCCTTTTGTTGGGTGCATGTGTTAATGAGAAATGTTTGGCATTGTTGACTGCTTGGTAAAAAAATTTTGGGGAAGGTTTTGGCATTGTTGACTGTTGAGCAGGAACGTTTTTACAGGACAGACATGCTAGTAACGTTGCAGAATCTTGTATCGCCGGCGCTTATACGTCTCGTGTGTGATCCAATTAGTTCATGAAGTTTGAACTTCTCTGCATAGCATAAAGGCATAATATAGTCCCCCCCTGTTTCATGTGGGATTTTGGAACTATTCGGCTATTACAACACCAGTGGGGGTCGATTGGGGCAAGAAAATTTTTTTGCTAAAACTTCGCCTACAGGAGTAATTGAGGCCCCTGATCACGAATATCACATTGGTTTTCAGCGTTGGCGCCATTTTGCACCAAAATGGCGCAACTATGCCAGTGAAGAGTGTTAGCAGCAGTGCAATAGTTGCGCCAAATTGGTGCAAAATTGCGCCAACGCTGGAAACCAATGTGATATTCGTGATCAGGGCACCAAATAACCTCTATAACCAGGATTCTACCAAATTTGGTGAGAATGACCCTGGTGCAATAGTTGCGCCATTTTGGTGCAAAATGGCGCCAACGTTAAAAATTAATATGATATTCGTGATCAGGAGCCTCAATTACCCCTGTAGGCAAAGTTTTAGCAAAAAAATTTTTTTGCCCCAATCGACCCTCACTGGGGTTGTAATAGCAGAATAGTTCCGGGTTTTTTTTGCGTTTGGCGAGATGTTGATGTGTTTATTATGTACCCCAGCATTATATTCACGGCAGTAGATCGTTGAGGGAGTAGGAGCGAGCGATTCTTTTACCACTACATGAGCTTGCGTATAAAAAATACGACGTACAAGTGGCACTTTTGGTACTTTAGGCGAAATTTCAAGATGTGACCGAGTTTTTTAGAAAGAATGCATTTAATGGCTGAGGCGTGGTAGCTATTCATGTTTCCGAGTAAACTGTCTGATTGACAGTCCCTTTTATGAATAGTTACTCGTTGATCGAAATGTTATGTATTCCTTCAGGTACAGTTATGACGACAGCTCATCGGCCAACGTTTCACCCTGCCCGGGGAGGCACAGGGCGAACAGAAGGAGATTTATCGAAACTGTCGCAGCAGTACTCGTCAAAGGACATGCCGTCACATACAAAGATGAAGTATCGGCAAACAGGACAGGGTACCGAGGAAGAAATAAGGAGACGGGTATGAGTAACAGTAACAGGAATCGTCCCTGAAGAAACATCGAGTGTGGTCATTTTAGGACATGCGTCGAGAATTGGAGGAGAAAGAGAAGATAGCTTCTCGAGAAAGGCGCAACCGTGAAGCAGCCGCTTCTAGTTCAAGTAGCAAGAGGGCAAGGCTGGAAGAGTCCTCACACGCAGCTGTAGATGCTGATGAACCACTGGATGAGGTGCTTTTTTATTGTTTGCATTTCAGTTTTTTTTTTGAAACGCATATCTTTGGTTACTGCATAAGATCCGTGGAGGATTGCAGCATTGCTCTTTTCTTGTTGTTTCTTCAACCCCTGAGACGTCCAAAACACTTTCGACTAAGGTTTTTCTTATGCAAAAAAATCGAATTTGGTGCCGAAGTCGGGGATTGGAATAAAAAGTTCGAGGCTCTTTAGCGCAGCATTCATTTTCATGAATCTTCTTGGGTTCTAATGACATTTCGAAGGTCCCGGAAAGCTGAGTAACTCGCGCTCCCTTCTGTTCTTGTATGTTGTGATTTTCTTTATGCTAACTACATACGTTTCATTTTTGAGTGCCTTCCTGAATAAGGTTGTATCCTTTCTCATGAGTTTTTCTTAATTGATTATTTAATAATTAATTAATAATATTCTTTATCAACAAATAACAATCTTAATTTAGTAATTTTTCTCATGAGTTACAGCATGATTCTGATGAGGATTCCGATGAAGACGATACTGCTGCTCTGATGGCTGAACTAGAAAGGATAAAGAAGGAACGTGCGGAAGAGAAGGCCGCAAGAGAAGAAGAGGAAAGAAAGCGAGAGGTGCGTGAGATTCGTTTTGGCAATTTATGATGCATTGGAATAATTCCATATGTTTCATGTCTTTGTACGCTTTCACATTATATGATTCATTTCGGGTAAAAGGATATTATAACAAATCAGTTTCCAAAACAATTTTGTAGGAGAAAATCCGCATGGATAATATTCTTGCGGGTAACCCACTACTGAACCCGACAGAGTCTGGAACATCATCCTCCAATGGAGGCGATTTCAAAGTAAAGCGACGGTGGGATGACGACGTTGTGTTCAAGAATTGTGCTAAAGGTTTGTGGTTTCTTGTTTTGTTCGAGGCCTTGTTGTATTCGTGTACGAATAGTTCCACTATTCCGTTTTAATTATTCTAAATAAATATACGCTGTATAACCCGAAGTGCGCTGTCGATCTCGGAGAACTCATTCTCTTTTCTGTTCAACTGACTTTGAACTTGAACTTAATCCGCTTGTGACGCCGAGTCCAATAGACATTGTGCGTTTCGCTAAAGAAGACACAGCATACTTGTTTCGCCATGTACAAAGCAGTGGCACTTGTGGGACGTGAAAAATTATTTGAATTCGTTCGGGTACAGTTTCAGCGCCTCTCAGAATAAGACAAAAGCGTGCGTTTTTGACAATCTTGGCGACGTCATAGAATCTCATTTCGCTGTGAAGATAGGATATCTAATACTAAAACACTACTAAAACAGTTACTAAAACAGTAGTAAATCTCTGGTTGCTCAAAAGGTGTTAATTGATTAGATCAGAAGCTGAGATAGGAGGTACTCGAAGAATGAAAATAAAATAAAGTGATGGATCAGAAAATGTGCCTACAATTCATTTTGATAATTATTTTAGGTATTGACGAACGTAAAAAGGAGGCGTCATTTATAAACGATGCAATACGCTCAGAATTCCACAGAAAGTTCATGGATAAATACATTAAATAGTGGCAATTTATCTTGTTATGGCGTTCGTTGTACTTATCGATACTCTGTTGTTCATACTTGGCTGATTTTGGAATAAATGTTTACATTGATGGTTGTAATATTTCTTCTAAAATCATGTGTTATGGTCGGAAATACTTGACTATCTTTGAATATCATTCCTATCTATGTAGATCACAGGACGGGCTTGAATTACTTGGAATCGTTCAAAACACTGTTTTCCGATTCGTGGTTTCCTTATTATAGATGTATTAGCAATGGAGGATGAGAAATTAGTATCGACTCAAATCGCGGAAAAAACACCCAGCCTCGATGACGTGAAGATAAATGAGCGTGTTGTTGTGTGGCGGTTAGTGAATGGCGAAAAAAGAAGGGTATGTTACGTAGGGAACCCCGTTCGAAGCATCGATTTCGTTAGAGTGTTTTAGGTATTAGCTACACTTCTAAAGAAGCGAGGTTGCGACCCGAGTTCTAGGCCTAGCATCCCTGATGGTGGAAAAATTGATGAGGAATCGGGTGGCCTTCCCACGAAAAAGGTAGGGTCTGATTTTCTCGACCTTATCAACTGAAATATGATACATGAGGTTGAATTCATACTCTGGCAGCCGTATGATAGGCTCGTACAGTCGACACTTATCGCACCCTAAATTTAGCACCTGGATTAGAGCACTGAGGTGGCATAGATAAGCTTGCGATCGCACAGAAATCAGAACTGGAGCTGTCGTACGGTGGTGTCGCACAGTATAAGTGCAACTTGATGACCCCCGACAAGTTCTGTGATAGACCGTCATCCACAAGCCATCTTGGTTGTGAAGTAAGTGGTTGAGGGAATGGCAGCAAAAATTGTCTCTTTGATGCCGGCGCATTTTGTTCAATGCTGTTCAACGCATGTTATTTCCTATCTCTCAAGCGTTCAGAAATTATTGGATCAGCTCGTAGTTGTCAATCAAGGTCAATCAAATATACTTCGTTCGTAATGCCTTTCTCTCAATTTTTTTTTTCACAATGGCGTGGAAAGTCAGACTGAATATTTCGTACATTTTGATGGACAGGATCGACGGCTTGACCAGTGGATCAGCCATGAACAGTAAGTGAATCCATCGGTCAATTTATTGGGGCCTCATAGCAGTTGTAGAGGAAATTCCCGTTTATTCCATATCAGTCTAGGCTACCGCTTCACTGTAAAAAAGGAAGGTGATACAGGGCTAAATGCGATCGTATTTTCAGGTTCATCGAATTGGCGCCGAAGCTTAACAACGGGGAGATGGGTATGTTCTGCGATAATTTTTGCGTTATTTTGATAAACATTTCCAAGTGCTGTGATTATTTCAATTTTCGACTGATTGAGACAGAATGAGTTCGTTCCAATTATCAGTTATTAACTAATTAATGCTTTCAAGGTAGTAGCGATCTTCGATTGAGAAGGAAGCGACGACGGGAAGTTGATGAAGATCAGTCAGCATTGGAGGATGCTGGGGCAAGAGCAGATCATCACCACAGAAAGGTGCACATTTTCTATGACTTCTTCTGGTACATTTGGCACAGTTTGTTGTTTTTCTTCCTTTTTTGGTTCCATCATGAGATTTGATATTTTGAGACTCCTCCGGAAAAGAACATTGAAAGGATAGTGTTTGGTAGCTACGAAATCCAATGCTGGTATTACTCTCCTTATCGCTTGAAGAACAAGGCTGTTGAACGACTACTTATTTGTGAAAATTGTCTCCTATACACGGAGGATAGGCAACGCTTCGCATGCCATTTGGTAACTTTTGGCAGAACCCTCTTTGCTATTTGTAGATCAGCTAATTACAGCAATTTAGGCCAATGATTGCAAGCGAAGGGATCCTCCTGGGGAGGCCATCTATGTGGAAGATGATATCAGGGTTTTCGAAGTATTTGGTGCTCTGGAGAAGGTATCTCAGCATTTACCTCAGAATCGCTTAACACATATCTCTTTTTGCTTGTTTGATAGGTCTTTATCTCAGTAGACTATACCTTTATAATAATTTTTTTTTGTCTTTTATTGGGAATTTGTCGCAAAATGAACTAGTGCGCAGGAGAAATATCGTAGCGGGAATAAGCAACAGTTTCTGTTTCAGTTCTATTGCCAAAGGCTCTGTCTTTTGGCCAAGCTTTTTATTGACCACAAGACGTTATGTTTTGATGTGGAAAACTTCATTTTTTATTTGTTATGTGAAGTGAGTTCCCATTTTTTTTGCAATGTTCCATTCACTTCCAAGTTTCATAATTACATTCCCAGGTTGATAATGAAGGCACACACATAGCGGCGATGTTCTCGAAAGAAATGTATTCAGCGAATAATTTGGCATGTATTATGACTTTGCCCTGTTATCAGAGAAAAGGATATGGAAATTTGATGATACAGCTGAGTAAGTCCACTTAAGTAATTATAGAATTTAAGTTGGTCACGCATATATAACTCATTTCACAGTGCTAGATAGAGCGTGACCTACACTTGGGTGAGGGTGTGTCAAACTCTCTCACCCCGCCACACACTCTCACTCTCGCCACTCAGGCCACGCCCTGTCAAGCGCTCCGAAATGGACTGTACGTGCATTCAGTGCATATATTGTGTTCCATTTTAAGGTTACGAGATGTCAAAAAGAGCGAAATATCCGGGCACTCCTGAACGTCCTTTCTCCGATTTGGGCGAAATTTCATATAAAAAGTATTGGCTTTGGGTTCTTCTAGAGTTTTTCGATTCAACAGCTATGCGTAAGGTTGGTTAATCTCCCAGTATCGAGGCAGCATTTTGTTTATAATGGAAAAAAGATAAATGTTTCTGCAATGTTGGATGAGGGCGTTCGTCGTTATGGTTTCTTCGCGAAGCTTACAGGATTGAAGTAAACAGTCTTACGGTATATGTGCGACTGAGGAACATTCTTGACCTGTTTGGTTGATTCATAGTTTTTCGGTTCGTTTATAATTGTGGAATTTTTCAAGGTTGAAGACGTCACTGTTGATGATCTTGAAGCTCTGGTTGGCATCAATAAGGATGATATCAAGGACGTTATGGAGCCTATTGGTTTACTTTCCCATCTCAAAGGTATGTTATTTATTCGCTTCATGTTCTAAAAATGGTACTTTTTTTTTAGCTTTTCCTCTTCTGAAGATCATATCGTTCTATAATTTTAATGATTGCAGGTGGCACGTATATAGTGCATAATCCGAAGTTGGACCAGGAAAGTGGTGTGGAACGACCAAACCCACCACTGAGACGGTTGAATCCCAAATGCCTCGTATGGAATGCTAAAACTTTCGATAGGCCGAAGAGGCGGAATTGAAGGACTCGTGTTGCTGTCATGCTGCCCTCAGTGTTACCGTCTGTTCATTCGGTGGTCGAAGAAATCCACGTCGTTGGTTTGTGTGAAGTTTTATGTCGATACCGGTATGGTAATCTGTTACGTTTCACTGCTTTGTACTCTGACGTTCTCATATTCCTTACATTTTCTTTGGATATTATAATGTATCTTTACTCACAATTTCTCAGTGAACGCTACATCCTCAGATAGTTGTTCATCTTCATTTTGTTATAATTTGTTGAGTTTTTGAATGAATGGTCTCTTCTCGATGCTGTATTGCTTTAGAACTCGATTTTGTACTTTTTTTGGGGGGTGGGGGGTCTACACACTAACTGCGAAACTGCGACATTATTTCGATGTAGCGACAAGGAGCGGTTTCATTTTTATGGCTACTTGTAGTAAGAAAATCCAAGTTGTGCAAAGCTTGCATAAGAGAGTGTTGAATTTGAATTTTTGGTTTTGAGAACTAACAAGGAAATACCGATTATTGGTTTCTAACCTTGCCACCGAATTGAGTTTGTATCGAAGTTAGTAACTGTCTTAGTGCTTTGTGATAGATTGCTTAGTTTGTTTGTAGTTGCCCTCAGCTTGTGCTTGAGATAATGATAACAGCATTGTTGTTTTTATTCAGTTTTTTTTTTGTAGCTTTGCTGAATAGTTGTAAAGTTTGCACGGATATAGCTTTACAAGTTTTTTAGAAGGCACTGCTAACCATTTCTATCTCACCTGGTCATAAGCTGTGTAATGCTATCAGCCTGCCGAAACGAAGATAGCGATATTTTGTTTTTCAGTGTTTAGGTGCTGCGAGAATCGATCTTTGCCCTGTGCATGTAAGTTTGCTAGAGGTCTGCTCTGCGAAATCACTAAGAATGAGAGCAGTAGTGTTTGCAGTGACGTTTCTCAGGTAATTTTATCCCATTTATCTTTCTTGGGATACTCCATCCAATCTGCTTGAAAACCATTAGTCCCGAGTTTTTGTTAACTATGATATAATAACTTATCAATCACATTTCAGTTATGGTCTTTATCATTCAGCCAGGAAAACTCTTAGTGGTGTAAAAACATCAGTCACAAATGACTGGTTGGATAACGTCACTCATGCAGTGAGGTTTTTTCTACTTTTCAAATTTGGACTTCATTTCATAAGAGTATGCAATAATTTCAATTTGTGAGCCTTTTATTCCCGATAACCTTGGATTGATTGAACGGGAAAGGACCTTCCTCGGGATGCGCCATGCATACTAGTTCCATTCAATCGCACAGGGATTTGAAGGGATTTTGCCAATGCAAAAAGCTTTGGGGCAATGTAAAAGTCACTATTTTTAGTTCTCATTCGACAGTACCAATTTACCGGATTTGTTTGTCACTGAAGGCATGGTTTAGGATTTGATCCCCAGACCTCGTGTAAAGTAGCAGTGCGTTTAATTGTTAAGCGTGCTAAAAATGCATGTTACATGTAGCTAGATTTCTTTACTATCTTCCACCATTTTGATGGGACGTATTTACAGCCACTGTTCGATTCTAACGTCGGAGCGAAGACGTTCTTGGGTACCCTTGACGCTGTGTTCATGATTGCCTATGCGAGTGTAAGCTTCACTCTTATTCTTTGATTTTCAAGTATTGTTGCCATGTGGCGAGTATTTCGCAAATTCAGGGACTATTTTTCTGGGGATGGTTAGGTGATCGTCTGAATCCAAAGCATGTTATCGTAACGGGAATGATAGGATCAGCTATCTCGGTATGCTCTAACATAGGTGTTTCTGGCCGACTTTGTGCTTCGCTAGCCACTCTAGTCTCTTGCTAGCAATCCATTTAGCTCACACTATTTGGAGCCGTTCCTAAATGGTCTGGATATTATAATGTCGCTTACTATGTGTTCTTTTATATACTATTTGGACTAATGCAAGCATGTGGTTGGCCAAGTGAAATAGCAATAATGGTGAGCTCTATTTTTTTGTTTCTGTTTACGTTTAGAATACAACATATGTAGAAAGCCTGTAATCACTTTCTTATGGGGATATACGGACTGTACTGGAAATAAGTTATCATAGAGCCTCTCATCATAAAGGGCAAGACGCGAACAACACATTGAGGAGAAACGAGTGGGAACCTGACAGCTTGGGAAGGTGCTGGCGCTGGAAGGGAGGAATAAAGTGGGGATAGAGCTTGTCATCACCACAACCCTTTTGTTGCGTATGCTTGTTTTTTGGGCGCTTTTAGGTTGAGCGTCTCATGGCTTAGGTATTTGGCTTTTTTTCATTTTTTCCGCTTCTTTTCGTCACATTTCACCGCTACTTCTTGTCCCTAGTCTCCGTTTCGCCACTGAATGATAGACTGGAAAGTTTTTGAATGGGAGTATCACGGAAGGCAGTCAGTTCTACTCACGTCAGCCAGGCCTCGGTCATACTTAAGGAACGGCGGACTGTGCACTGCCGATTCAGGCCTTGGTGACTCAGGGTTGAACGTCAAAATAATGTACGTTTGAGTTTAATTATGGTAAAAGTCCTGCTAAATTATCTACCTGTGCATCCCTCATCAAAACATCGGTCTTTTTCGATGAAATTTAAAGCAATCTCCACCGGTCATAGCTGGAGTCCGCACCGTATTGCCCAATTAGGATCAGTTTTATTTTCAGGCAAATTGGTTTGGCAAAGCTAATCGTGGCTTTGTGATGGGCGTATGGGCCTCATGTCAACCACTTGGCAACGTCTTTGGATCATACTTTACTTCATGGGTTCTACCATTTGGATATGAGGTAATCTGTTTCATCTCACTGAGTGCTGAAAAAAACCAAGTAGTTGATCCTTATAAAGCTCTCACTACGCAGGAAGTGTGGCATGCAGCAATAGGTGCTCATCTATTGTGTGTAGACGCTATGTAAATAGTAAACTAAGAGAAGAGATCAAGGCGACAGTTATCTCTTTCCGAGTCAGATAGTGCCAAGCGATTCCGCGAGCAGGGCAACGTGGTTATAGTTTTTGGAGTGAGTGAACTAAATTGCGCAATTTCAGAACACCTTCTTCTTGAATGGTCTTCTGTTGCTTGTCGGAGCTTTCGTTGTGATGATATCGATAGATCCAAAGCCCAGAGAAACGCCATACTCTCACCTAAATGATGTCGAACAGGCAGAGAGGTATGTGCACCCATTATTTCGCAGTCAGCCTTACTATCTGGAAGTGGGTGCAGAGGGAGCAGCGGTACGCGGCGCTGCTATCCTCCTTGGTCCCAAGATCAACGTTTAGTTGAAGCCCTACCTGTGCCTTCTTGCTTCCGATTCTCAAGAAAAATCACCAACGTTTGCGTGGTCTGTCTAGAGTGTATGACTACATTGACATAGTTATTTAGCTGGGAATCAAAGACCTGACGCGTTCCAAAAGGAGCCTGTCATGCCCCATTACAGTGATTCCCCCCCCCCCTCCCTCCCTCACTTTAGCGTGGAATTGTGTCTCGAGGAGCTTATATTATTGGATTTCCAGGTCTCGAGAAGGAGAACCCATCAGCCTTATTAATGCCATTCTTCTTCCCGGAGTGCTGGCTGTAAGTATCATTTTTCTCACTATTTATTGTTTTCCTCTGCCTCGCATAGGCGGTCATTGCAACCCCGCCTATTCGCAGTAGGTGCTCCTTCGAATGAGTTATTCATAAAAGGGAACCGTTTGAGCAAGCGAAAAGAATTAGGAGGGCCAGAGATAGCCTAAAGTTTCAGAATTTTCATTTTTTTTGCTTTTAAGAACCAGGACGCACATCCAAGGTCCTAGAATGGCCCTAGTTCTATGTCATGAAAATATTGTTTAGAAACAACAATTATCTAATAATTTTTGTAGTACTGCTTGTGCAATGCATGCCTGAAGCTTGTCAACTACGCCTTCTTCTTCTGGTTACCACTGTTTCTCACAGAAGCTTATCACTGGGAAGAGACAAAGGTGCTCATTCGCTATTTTCTTCGTTTTTCCACAGATATGAACGTTTGAATCGTAAATTGGACGGTTGATTTCTAGGCAGATCAGTTGAGCATATGGTACGACATCGGAGGAATTATTGGTAGCGTCTTTGGAGGATACATTTCGGTAAGTGCTAGATTCGTGATAAATGACTTTTGGAAGACTATTTTCTTTGCTAGTATGACATCATTAACTCTCAGTTTATACCTATGAAATAGCCACGGTTTGGTTATTCAGGACAAAATGGGATGCAGAGCTCCTTTATTAGTAGCTATGCTACTTTGCTCCATCGGTTCATTATACATTTATGCCCACATAGGTAGGTATTACTAGTCTGTGATGCGTTGTAGCAATCCCGATCGTGAAACGGCAAATTGAAATTACAGGAGCTCAAGTCATATGGAATGTGTTCTTCATGACGGTCGTTGGTATTACGATTTCCGGTCCATACAATTTGATTGTCGGTACAATATCCATAGATCTGGGATCTCAGCCAATACTAGCATCTAATGCACAGGTATTTTGCTTGTCCTCGAGATCTTCATGGACTCCTGAATATTTCGCGATGACGTGTCCTGATGAAAGAGTGTTCAGGCTATGTCTACGGTCTCCGGCTTACTGGATGGTACAGGATCAGCTGGAAGTGCCATCGGTCAACTTTTTATCCCAATCATGCAGACTTCATTAGGATGGGAATCCGTCTTCTATCTTTTTATGATGCTGGTCAGTTTCCTTTCCGAAGATGTCTTTGTATGTTGATTGTTTTGGGTGGTAAACAAGAGAGTATCATCTGCTGGCGATAGGGAGCGGATCGTTTAACAGGATTTTGCACCACGACATGCGACGATGAGGGCGAGCTGGGGAAGTCCTGTAGTGAGCTATAAGGCAATTGGGGTCTTTTACGCCTAAAATAAGCCGCAAGAGTCGTAATCCATACAGGACCAAATTACACTCGGTGGCCCTAGCTTGCATGCATCGCAATGGTACGTCGCAGTGCGAAATCCTGAACTAATGATACATAGCCACCTTGGACTAGCCAGTCAAGATAGACTGCTCTGAGATTGTTTGACTCTGCAAGAGGATGCTCTATTTAGAACACTCTGGCAATAGCCTGTATCATGAAACGGTGCCTGATGGACTTGAAACCGTGGTTCTCCAAGTCTCCAGAATCGACGCCACTTCTGAATGACAGCCCACATGAAGACTAGGTTGGCTCCTTCAGGTCCAGATGTTTGAGCTATTATTACAATATTTCTGGCTTTAGCTAATGAAACCTGGTCTTTCGACCTGAAGAACGATGAATCAGACGCTTTTATTCTTTTGGTTTGCTTAAGTTTCTTAGCTTGTCGTCGGGGAATCGTCAGTTAGTTCAGTTTTTTTGTGTTTGCGCAGTGCTTTAATTAACATATCGGTTCCGTGCTAATGGTTGTTAGTGCCTTTTTTTATCACTTTGGCTCAGACATTCCCTTCGCCTCAGTTTTGCTCTATCTCTTGGTAGAGTCCAGTTATGTATAGTTGCCATAAAATGCCCTTCAAGACATTATTGTGCCAAGCATTTCTTGCCATGTTTGATTTGATTCATTTGAAATTGTACTCTCTTTCTCTAATTTATTTGTGATAAATTTATTCATCATTGAGGTCTCTGTAAAGAAAACACAAATATGAATATGATGATCTCATCAAATTATCTATTTACCCGTATGAAAGTTAATGCAATTTTCGAGAGGGTTACATGAAAAGGAAAGTCAGGTGTGTCAGGAGTTACGATGTGGTTATCTGTGGCACAGTGAAGGACACCTTCCTGCAGCTACCACCACATGAACATACGAATCAGAAAGTAGACAATAAAATGGGCTATAATTTTTTGGGAAGCTGATTCAGTCATTAGACCTTCTCGCCAGATTCGTTCACAATCATATCCACATCGTACTATTGGTGCTTCCCATCGTGTTTCACTGCAGGTACATCGTGATAGATCACCACAAAAATTGAAACGGAATCGTACTAACTGAAATTTTCAAATAATAAGGAAAAAAACAAAATCAGGAGGGAAACTATTGGCTTGGAAGTAGGTACCTAATCTCGTCCAAGATACACCTACCGAAGAGAGCACCTTACGAAAGTCCTCGCACGTATCGTCGGCACCAAAAGAATAACTTTGAGAAATTGTTGAAGCGTCATTTATGTATTTCTGAATAATTCATATTTATCCAAGACATCGGGAGCAAACATGAAAAAGAAAAAAATTGCTTTGGATTGGAAACATCAAATATAAACAACTTGACTGGAGTCACCGTAGCACATAAGCCCACGTTCATACTCAACGCCGGTAGGGTGTGGGGGCGGTCACCGGCAGTTAGCACAATATAAGTAGGGAAGGTTCGGTTTCCTTCTTGGATTTTGCAAGAATAAATGTCAAAAGGGTATCTCTAAAAGATCTTTGTGGAATCGCTGTGCGCATTCAAGCGTATATTTTTGCCTAAGCCTCGAAGGAGGAATGAAGGGGATCCTCTCCCTTTTCTCTACTGAGGTTAAAATAGCTTCCATAGTAAGATGCCCCAACTTATTGATATTAGCTTGGTCCCTGGATATCAGGTCCAGTTAAGTGGCCTGATATTCAGGGAGCAACCCAATATCAATAATAATAGCATCCCTATCATACTTACGGTTCATGGATGGGATCCCAGTATGCCATCGAATTAACAAAGCTTGGCCTCCCTCGAAGACATTGGAATGTTAGGAGATAGAGAGCATGAAAATGAATTCCTGCATACTGGATAGTCTCAGTAGACAATTACATGAGCACTATGCGATTTTGGAACAATTTTAAATAGAAGTCGAATACATGGCGCCACCGGACGAGTATTCTATACTGAATGCATTATATCCATAGTTTTTGCTGTTCTAATAGACTAGAGAATCCGTGTGGTTGACACAAAATCGTCGTTTTTAGGGTTTCCGCAGTAGCTATGAGTGTAGGTGTCAATTCTTCGCTAATTCCACCTTCATACCCTACGCGGCAGAGCGTAGCTGAATCGCTTCTGGTCTCTGCCAATGCCTTTCTGCCTGGCTGCATGTGGAAGCAGGCACGCCCTGCCGCCGTTTGGTACGCTGGCACCACCGCAGAGTATGTAGGCATCCTGACCTGCTCCTGTTGCAGTTCATCGTCCGTCATAGTTCTTCGACAGATCAACATTGCGTCCCGATTACATGTCTGCTCGCACATCTGAATCATTTCATTATCCACACACTAACTTGAAGAGTATCTGAGTTACCATCTTTTCAAGGTTACAGGAAGACTTGAAAAAAGGCAAAAATTCCGGTGAAAAAGAGAGTCCCAGGCTCTGTAATGACAGCCTTTTTTAACTGCTTCCACCTGTTCTGACATGGGCCGCCCCTTCCATTAACGTGACCCGCCCATTTTCGGAATAAGAGCCGGTGAGGGGTCTTATTTGTCGGAATTTTGATCATTTCATTCTGTTTTTTCGTTATTTTCGTATTACCAAGTACCTCTACGTTCATATTCAACGAAGTTTTCATAATCGGCCCAAACTACCCCTATCTTTGTCTAGAAATCCAAGATCAAGGTCAGTTCCTATAATCCTTTCAAAAATTAGGGAGGTACTCGAATTTTTTGAGCAAATTGGTGGAAGTGGTATGCGCAGCTCGTCCAGAACGGTCTTATAACTCTAGCTTTCATTGTTCGTTAATGAAGACCACTGTTGGTCTAACTTAGCCCTTACAAAGTCTCTCTTCCAGAGATACAGATGTATTTTCCTCTGAGAGGTCGATATAAAGAAAATTGAGACTCTCACCTGCCTGCCGTAACCCTTGTAGGCGAGAAAAACATGAAGCGGAAGTTTCTTTCCGAATACCATATGATATTGAACAGATGCGATCTGGAACGAAAGGATAAGCGATGGATAAGCTTTTCCGGTGAATTGGAAACCGACCGCAGCTGCCACTTGCTCAGAACAACCCGGGTAGTGGAAGCAAAGAGAGAACCGTCGCACATCGTGGCAAAGCAGCATATTTGCTGGGTCTGAAAAATTTTTTTTAGAAACAGTAAAATTTGTTTTTTTTTCAGGAAAAAGTAAAGATTTATTTATTTATTTATTTATTTATTTATTTATTTAAGATATGTATATAGATACTTCAATCACATACAATAGCGCTCAAAAGTATTCGGCCAACACTTTTTCGTCATAACTTTTTCTACTTGACCAAATTTGACAAAATTTTGATATGTGGTGCCTGAACCTATTGTCAACGTTTCCTTCTACTTCTACTGCCGCTTGACTCTCTTTATGGTGTTTTACAAGAATGCCACCAAAAAAAAAAAAACAAAAAAAAAGAAAAAGGCTCGGTCAAGGAAAACGGATTTTTCACAGAAACAAAACGAGCAAGCCTCAGAGTACATCAATATTTTGTAGAAAGACCACGACTTTCGATGACAGCGGCACAGCGGGACTGCATAGGGGTGGCACTCCAAAAATAAAAAAATGCATTTAATCACGTAACTCACACCATTGAGCCCCAAAATAGTATATTTAGTATGCAGTGTCCCCAAATACAACATACTAAAATTTCTCTTAGATCGGTCCAGTCGCAAAAAAGTTGCAAGTGAAAAACCCAAGTGAAAGACCATTGCGCCGAATACTTTTGAGCGCTACTGTATGTCAAGATGAAATGCTTGAGAGGAACTATGAAGAAAAATCCAGCAACTTTGGATAAAAATCGGTCATCCTGTGAAACCTTTTTACTCTTTCGGAATAAAACTTCGGAAGTCCTACATTGTTTCATACACATCCCCTTAGTGTTAGTTGTTCCATTTTAACATAAAAGTCGACGTGCCTAACAGTGCGAAAGTGGAGAAAAAAAGGAAAGAGACGATCGAAAACCCGAGAATAAGACCTCCTTCCGCTATTTACTCTCAAAAGGGGCGGGTCGGTCCGAAAAAGGGGCGAATGGGAAAAAAGTGGCAGCTGTTGAAGAGGGCGGCTCTCATAAGGCCCGGGAGCGCACTTTCTCGTCGAAATTTCGCCAGATATAGTCTTCTTAGTCCATTGCCTTTCTTTGCGTGACCCAGTTTAGAAGTTCTCATTACTCACATCACCCCTATCAGTGGTTGTGTTTCTAACAATGTAACTCGGTGTAATGATGGAGAATGCAGCACCATTCAGTGAAACGCCTCTCTCTACCTCGAAGTGCATAATCTACCTAGTAACTATATGAAAATTCACGGAATTTCTGAATAGTATCGCATCTTGATTGAAAAATTCATTGCATGCGAGCACTTGGGGATTGGGAGGTGTGAAACCCGTAGCGGATGACGAAGTCTCTAAGTAAGGCTAGCATATTTAAATGGAAATTAATTGTAGATAAGCACTGGTCTTTATTACGGTATCATCAGAAACAGAGCGTTGATGAAAAAGGTCCACCATGAATCATGGACCACATGGTAATTATCAGTACATTTAACGCTGAACCATACGCAAAACGCTTCGACGGTGTGAAATTTCATTTTTGCAATTTGCACTTTTCATTTTTTATTTTTTATATCCAAAGAATAAGATGACATTTTAGTTAATCCGTACTAATTGAACGCTTATGAAAGGCACTTCTGAAAGACGGGTGTATGTCGTTTGGCGCGGCCCTTGCAGTTGATTTGCCAATGGGGCGCATGGGCCGTCTGGACTCTCCCAGATTTACCTAAGCCTTTTTAGGGAGGAGCTTTGGCAGTGCCCCATCGGCAAATTAGCTCCAAGGGGCCGCGCCAAACGACCGTCTCCCCTGAAAGACGCTTATGAAAGACTTTCTATAAATGGCCTAGTGGAGCAGTGTTTTGTGTGTGGGTTGCTGAAAAGCTTCAACAGTGAGGGGGAAATGGGGCATGATAACGCCATGATCGAGCCTGGCGTATTAACATTTTTTCGAAACCCTCCTCCCCAAGAAAGTGGTTTCTGGTCCAGAACCCCCCCCCCCTTGGCGCAGGGCTGTCTATGTCTATACTCATCATCCCCAAAAAAATTTCTTAAACGATGATTCCCCTCGAACGGGGTTGGATAGTGTGGGGGACTGGCTGAGGGGAATTTTAAAAAAATACAACCCTCTTTGACCCCGAATACGACACTCACCATCTTTCAATTCAAAACATGACACTGTCGAGGGCTCATCGATGGAGGCCCGAGCTGTTGGTGACTGCGAGGTGGAAGGGGGGGGGGAACAGATGGGAGTAGAAAGTAAGCGACGTTTGATCGCTGATTTCATGTTGATTTCATCATATCCGTAGACCGTCGGTATGGACCTGTGACCACCTGCTAACCATCTGTCCCCTTCGATGCGTACATCACTAACCTATGCCTACGTGCTCTGCAAAGCAATCGGCATCACAATCCTTCAAGAGAGGTTCACTCATGGGGAATACAGCATTCCCGGACTTTTGTAAGTTGCAAGACAGGGTTTTGCCGGCTCTCAGAGAAACTGTAGCTCTTGGAACACAAAGCTCATCATCCGATCTGAAACAGACCTCCACTGGAAGTGGTTCAGAAATCCAACGATTACACAATCGTTGGTAGGAGTACATTATTGGCTGACCATTTGGAAAAGGTATGAAGCGTATTGCCCCAGCATGTTAGAGACAGCGGGAGGTGGCAATTTTGGCTCACGGTAAGGCTTACCGTAATGCTTGTAGTTAGGTAGGTTGCAGTTATTGCACACACGACACCTTGCTAAGACGTCGACTGTGAACTCATTGGATTTTTTTTACCCACGAACTTCCTTTTTCTCGCCCATTTGCTTATTCTCCCATTCATTGATCGACTTGATTGCTGCTGTTTGCTGTTTCACTTATTTCACATCATCATGAATGAATGGAATACATTCTACGAGACAAGAAATCACATTTGCAGTTCGAAAAGGTGCGCGGGAAATGCGAAAACAGACCACGTGGCACTTTTGAATCCGGATTTCTCTACTGGTTATCGTTTCCAGCCGCGAATTTTCTTTGCAAAACAATCATTTCTTCCCATCTTTCTTTTCCTAACCTCTCCCGAAACCTTTGATACTCTAGAACAGTGTGGCAGGAGCTACTACAAAAACTCCGACCAACGACTATCCATCGAATATATACCTCCTTCCGGCGACTGAGAACGGGTCTTTATCTGATAGACCACAACTTTGCAGAATTGTATTCAGTATTTGCACTGGATTTTATTGTTCGAGAAAGTGCAATATTCCCTTGCTTCCAAGTACTCAACGAATGCATTTCAAATTCTCAGAGCGGGCATATCCACATCCTTGAACAGCTATGTCTGAAGGATTTTCATTTTACATTCAATACCGTACTCTTTATACGAAAAACGAGGACAAGGACGGCTCGAGTCATCGGAGCACCATTGGATGCTAGCTTTTCGGTCAAAATTACGGGCTACGATGCGTCCTAGTTGACAAGATCCCGATTTGCCAGATGAAAGCCGTATGCATGGCGCATCCCACAGATTAGACATTTTTTCTGCCTATGTCTTACCAGATTTCCGCTTGTCTAGAACGGTGACGTTGGCAGAATGAAAAAGTGGTGCTTCTCGTCGTCCTCGAATAGGAGGGTGTATCGCAGCCTAAAATTCTATATGGATCGGGGAATAATCATAATCCGCCACAGGATCTACTAGTAAATCTATGAAAAAATGTAAGCATTTTAATGAATTGTAAACTGACCAAAAAAGCTTCACGGAAGCAATTTTCAAGATCCAATTCGTAGCAATGAACAATATCGGTGTGTGAGTTGAATAGAAAAGCGTCTACGGTTCGTATAATGACGAGGAAGGCAGTGATTGGAAGCATCACAACATACTAACTAAAGTCACTTGCGATTGTTGAAATTAAATCAAAGTAAAGTAAAATAAATGCGATAGATAAATACGACTGACAGTAAAGTACTCGAAATCGCTCATATGAAAAAATGAACGAACATTCGCGAATCAAAATATATTCACTTGTTGAAAAATCAGTGGATTAATGCACAAAAGGGGAACCACTGAAAGGAACATTTGTAACACTACGCAGGAAGGAAATGATCCAAAATGTAAAGTTTTTTTTGCAGTTGATATCCATGTTTGGAAATATAGTAAACAACAACGCATTTGATGGCAGCCGACCGACTGTTCAAAAGCTGCGCTTAGCAAAAATAGGAAACGAAGTTCCAAAAAAAGAGATTTCCTGTAAACGACAGTAAATAAGAGTGAAAGACAGTAGAGTATACTGAAAATACGGTGAATACTGTAGTATGCTGTAGTAGCGAAGCCTATCTCCCCAGAGTTTTGTAACTATAATAGTATTTCAATCAGGGCACACTAAGAGGCTGACCGGCTAGGAGAGTGGGGGATTGTACCTCCAAAGGTCAACGAGAAGCACTCAAGTCTAAATTCTCAATAAGTAGAGGAGAAGCAAAGGGTATTTCACCGCAAATCCGTCTGACAAAATGTAATATGAATATATTTTTTGCCTTAGAAAAGGATATATAACAATAAAACATTGCAACTATGCAATCCGGCAACAGTTACTGGTATTGTAGAGGTCAAAAAAGGGGTCGTATTGGGAGAGGGGGAGGGTCGTACTGAAGCGGGCATTTTCCTTGACACCTGGGAGTGCCATGGTTTCAATTTCATATCAGGAATATCCGATAACCTGTTGTTTGCGCTGATTCCCCTGGTTGGGGTCCGCTGCTCACCGTGAGTTATATATCGTGGAGCTAGAGCGCATTCAACGTCAATTTTAAGCTGCCTTACAGGCGTTTACCCCAAGTACCCCACGTGCTGGGTTTTTAGGTTGGTGCGCTTAAGGCCATTCCTTTTGCTGAAAATTCGATGAGATTGAGGGCCAAATTGTGCTTCTGGTGCTCACTCGTGGACTTAATCAATCCTTGTTGGGATGCGCCGGGCATTCCAGTTCCACTCAGTATCGTACTGGCAGATGGATGCGTTTTGGCATATGCAGTGACTTCCGGGGCCAGGCGATGTACAACTCAGTGCTTACCCTACCCTCCCACAAAGGTCTGTTTCCAACTCATCGTCCCCGGAGGGATAATCAGCCAGATTGGTCTGAACGGGTATGGATGGGGAATTTGAACCCATACCATCAGAGTGAAAGTGGTCGCTACCAGTCACTCAACACATCCGCTAATTATAAACCTTAAAAGCGCAACATAGTTTGCGTTCCCGTCTAAAACGAACGACAACAAAAAACTGCTCATGTAATCGATGTTACTAACAAGGACCTAGGAGGCTCTGAGAATTCAATAAATTTTACGAGAAAAATTCAGAAAAGGTTGCGTCGTAGCTCAGTGTATGGGGCTAATGTAGGGAGTAATCTGAAGTTGTGGACGGAGACAGCCGCGAGACAGCATTTGCAGGCAAATTTCGTCATAAAGATTTCACGAGTCGAAAAAAATGGCAAAGGAATACCTGAGCCAGGCCAAAGAAATCCCTGAAGCGCTCATTTAACGCAATTTCTGATGTATTACAGTATGAACCTCGGATTCCTTCCAGTCTAATTATTCGGTATTCGGTATTAAGCAACATTACACAGGCTCTTTATCAGCAATACTTGTATGAATTGCATAAACCAATCAAATTTCAAAAAATCGAGGTTAAGTCAATCAAATCGACCGAAGAATTGATCGAATTGTCTTTCCTTTTTCTGAAGGCGGCTCTTCTCTATAGAGGACAATTGCAAAAAAGGATATTTTAATACAGCAATCTATCCTTGCTTAGGTTTGAAATCGTACTTCGATCTCCAAGCCTGTAATAAAAATGTCCCTTCTGAATGCCCCCTTCAAGAGTGTCATCTGGGCTGCAACTCCAACGACGAAAACCATGGAAATTACAATTGCGATGAGATGACTTATATTTTTCCAAAAACTTATTTTTTAAATTTTTGGATTCTTAAATATAAAATGTTTCACGATATATTCACGTGAATAAGTGAATATATAAAATTTCATGTCACAATATAATATCATAATATAAGATATATAAAATTTAAACATATTATTATATAACAAAGGATATTATAAGATGAACAGCAAAATTATTTTGCAAAAATTAAGCATAATTTTGGTGCAGAGAATTTCGAGACAAACTAAAATAGGTTTCGAAAAGGATGAAAGGTTTGAAATTGTAACTAACAATAAGCAAGGATAGTTTGCTGTACTACAAGATTCATTTTTTGATTTGCTGGATAGATTGCTGAAGTGAATCAAGCGTTTTTTTTTTGACAAATTTGAATAGAAATGGAGAACACGATGGGATGAACGAGATGGCCGACGTCCGCAAAGCTTTTGCATAGATAATAGCCGTCAGCAACTGGAGTTATGTGGAGGTGTTGTGAGGTGGCGGTGCTTCTCTCTGTCCACAATTACTCACACCTCGATGAATCTAATGACCCACCTTGGTAAAGTGCGGATCTTTGGCAAACGTCTGCCTTGAAAGGTGTGGTGTCAAAGTTTTTGAGTGCACTGGATTTGTGGAACATTACTTAGGAAACAAAGGATAGACTCCATGTGGACGCAAAAGGGCAATGGCTCAGTTCACATGGAATCTTCTAAATCTCAATATATCCGACGATAAAGTGCAAGAAGATAGATAGGTGCATTTACTTCAGGATCGAGATTAGAGTGAGATTCGGGATTTTAGAATCGAGCGTCAGTCCTCTTAGACACGCTGCTTAAGTAATTACGGATAAAGTGACTGACAGAGTACCAGGCGCTAATCGATTCCTTTGGAGAAAAAGTCACGCTTCTTTTTTTCCATTCAGATACGAGTGACGTTCGAATGGGCACTTGGCCTTTATGAGCTAAAAGATTCTGAAGTCAATGCATTCTACCTTGCAAGGAGTTCAGTGGAGCCCTGTGTAGTCAGAGTGCATAGGGACTCGAAGATGCTTCGACAGGGGGGGGGCGTACTTCATCGAACAGGAAGGGGTCCTGCAGGAGTCAGCGATGAGCACTAGAATCTTAAATTCCAATAAGCAGATGAAAAGTGAGGGGTATTTTACAGTGTGAGGGAATGTAAAATAAGTATATTTTTGCGTCAGGTAAGCGTACATAGAACCAAAACACACTGAAACTATACAATCCGACAACAGTACTGATACAGAGGAGCTCAAGAAATGGGCCATATTTAGTCCCCCTTGAGATAGAGGGGATCATCCTTAAGCGGGCATTCTCCTCGACACATGGGTGTGTCATTTGCGTAGTTCACAGTTATGAAAGATCTAGCTGGCTTGGGCTAGATCCGATCCACAGACTATGCATGTGTTAGCGATACCCCTTACTGCACTGTTCTTCGAAGGGAATGGTTTCTACTGCTTGTTAGCAAAAAATTTACATTCGAGCCCTAGTTGGCGATATCGTTGAGTGATTTTATGTTTATTTAGTTACGTGACGTAGGAAGTCAAGTGAAAACTAGCGTCACCATCACTTGTATAGTCCAATGATGAGAATTATAACAGTTGTTGTCTGGTTGAATTGAACCGTTTTTGGTTGGCACATTGATCTAGTAGAAATTCCACACATCACCCAAACTCCGCATTTCACTCTGTAGGCCACATACTATAAAATTTTAAGGACTTTCTGGATTCTGAATGAGACTGAATGCGAGGAGCACTTCAAAAATAGATAGGTAAATGTCAGTAGCTGCCCCATGAAAACATTCTTCATTCAAAAAACTCAAATCCCATCCGATCACTCGCCTATGAAAGAGATTAATTTCGGAGCGGCTTGCTTTTACTTTGAAATCGGTCACAACATTCGAGTCCACACAATATTAATAGAAAGCCAGATGCTTTCAGATCCTGCATAGAAATTATATAGGATTGAAGAAAAACTTTTGTAGCTTTAGAAATTTTTTTCTTTCGAAATATCTCTTACAAATAAATACCTAGACCTTATTTTTTTGAAATGATTTTACTACATATCTATGCTTTAATGATGATATACTGAGATATAATAATATTTGAAAATTCAAAAACTCAAAAAAATTTGCAAACGAGTAGAAAATAGAATATTGGGTTGTACCAAAGGTCTTGTAGGATTTTTTTTCGATCATTCCTTTTTTATTATTATTTCGCCCAACAAACGACAAATAGGCAACATCATGTTCACCATTGTTATCGACTACACTCCGCCACCTCATAGGTAGATCGTTGTGTCCCTCCTCGCGGAACCCTGGGTTCTGGGAGTCGATGGAGTCAGCGATCGCCTTTGCAAGCATGTCATAATCAACGAATTTTCTCTTGGCCTGGAAGAATTTAAGAGGATGGGTAATGTGATAGAAAGAACAGTGTCTGGAGAGTATGGCGAGGGGGGGGGGGGCATGTGAGGCATGACATCCCAGCCGAGCTCCTGTAGACCTTATCCAGCACTTTTCTCGAACGATGACAGCGAGCTGCTGGTGCTGATGGGTGTATACGGTAGCGGTGACTGTCTCGCCTTGTACCAGCACCTCGTTGAAAAGCGTTCACCGCGTACCAGAACTAACACAGTCCCGAGCGTGGCTTGCCTTCATGTCAATCTCGCCGTTGCTGAGGTTGATGAACCATCGGCACACGGTCTCGTAGCTCACACATCTCTTGCCCAATGCAGCATTGACGGAGTTGCAAGCTTACGTCGCTTTGGTGCCGCGAGGCCACTCACAGTAGATGACACTGCGTGCTTGGTGGGTATCGACTACGGACACTGTAGCTTCCTCTACGGAGTCTGACGGTCAATATATACTTTGTTAGAAAGCTTTGAGAACATTCTACCGTATTCCGGAACCGCCCAGATACATATGTCTCGCAATAAGCAGGGTATTAAGGTTTTCGGAAATGTCCTACAAATTTTTTGGTACAACCTAATACAAAATATTTTGAAGTCGGTTCATCGTAATTATATTTCCATAACTTCGTCAACCTTGACATATCTAAGAAAGGAACTTTGATTGCTTGTCCTCTACGAGAGATGCCTGGGTTCTCCCGTGAAGGAGGAGCAATCACAGTTCTTTTAGTAAAAATGGAGGATCGAAAAACCGCCATTTTTATCGCAGATGTGGGAATTGAAATAATCCAAACCAGTTTAAATTGTAATGGAAAGCTTTCCATGTATCCCATTTACAGTAGTTCTAGGAAGCTTCCAGAAAGTTGCAGAAAAGTGTTGCAAAAATTATTCTGCTCCTATTGTACAATTTTGCATGGTTTTATGGAAAATTAGGTGCTATCAGTTTAGAATGGGCAGTAGTTGTAACATGGTTTGCATTAATCATTTTTAAAAAACAGTGCAGTGGAATGCGAAGGATGTGCGGATGTACATATTCTTGACACGATCGAAAAACCTCATTTGTAGCGGACGTGGAAATTGAAATAATCCAAATTAATTCTTGAGTTGTACTGGGATCCTTTCCGTGAATCATTCAGGGACAAGTTGTCCCCCCCCCCCCAGTTTACACAACGTTATCCTGAGAAAAATACACCGTGACAACTTAAGTAAACATTTCAGACAGTTCTCTGCATTATATTTCATGGGACTCTGTCCCGCGAAATACAATGCAAGTAGTAGACCAGCTTCAGAGATATCAAATGGCAGGAAAATTCCGCGACATTTTCTAAGCAATTTTCTGGGATTTTCCAGAAACGTTTATGGGTGATATTCACAAAAAGGACAACCAGTACAATTTGGGAGTTCAGTTAGATTGTTCCAATCTCTACGAAAGCAATAAAAAATGCCCAAATGCCCCGTCTTAACGAGTGTCATTGGGGCTCCAACTCCAACGAAGACACCATAAAAATTATGATTGCGATGAGTTGCCTGATACTTTTATTTCAATTCGAAAAATAACCTTTTTAAATTTTCATATTTTCAAATATCAGATATATCTTGCTACATTCATGTGGACAAATATTATAAACCATGTAATATAATATTAAAATATAAAATATATAAAATTTGATCGTATTATAATATAAATATGTATTATAACATAAACAGACGAACTATCTTACAAAAATTAAGAAATTTTTGGTGCAGTGGAGAGCTCTTGAAAAAAAATTAAAAAATGTTACAAAAATACCCCTACAACCAAATATAAGGATATGTGTCAGCAAGGTTGCAGAACAAAGGGGAAATTCCTAGCATCCCATCAAATATGACGGTCGTTAATGTCAGTAAAAGAAGAATAAGGAGAGGCTGCCCATCGGTACTTTCTTGTTCATCCGGCCCCTTTTCTAAACTTATCTCCAGCTCCGAGAATGTCCTTTATTGGGGCCTATTGAGCTCACTTAGAGCCGCTTGCTGAACTTGGGAACGGTTGTTTACCTTTTAATCATAGACAAACACGACCACGTACTGAGGGAAGGAAGCACCTGTCCAAAGTGGGGCCCAGAGCTCGACACCCGGCGAACACTCTTTGAAGTGGTGAAAAAGAAATGGAACATTCTGGAATAGCAAAGTGGACAATGCACATGCAAACTACGCCTACGAAGTTTGCTGTTGTGGTGAGGGTACGGCTCGATGAGATGAACATTTTTCATGGACTTTGCGACAATCGAGAATGTGACCGCTTTGAAGAATCACCAAGCGCTCTCCAGGGGGCTTCAACGAGGGGGCTAAAAGCGCCTGGCATTTGGCGTAAATAGCACACAGGCAATGCCAAACAGCTTAATCCCTAAGGCAGGTAATTCCTTAGTTCCATCATGCTTAAAGATCCACTACCAAGGTGGTAGTAGCACACAACCGAGTGTTTGGTAGCCAGCTGGAAACCCATTGGTCCAGGGCTAGCAGGAGGGGGGGGGGCAGTGCGCAACACTCCGTCATTCCATTGACTTTTGAGTGACGGTGTGTTGCATCGAGGGCTGTCAAGTGAGAGTAGGGAAACTTCAGAAAACCGATGACGCTACTGCCACTTAGCGCAAAGATTAAGAGATATGCCAAGCAGAGGCACACAAATCGAGATGTTACGTCGAGCAACAATGGCATCCAAGCGGGCGGCTCCACCCGTCTCCTCATCGCCTTCACACTAATACGCCTGTGGATTTACCAAATGTCAATGATCCATGGACTAACACGGGAGCGCAAGGCTCAAGCAAGATGAATCGAGACAGCTAGCTCTCCATTTGAATGGAGGATGGAACATCCCCGTTGATGTGTTGAGCCCATGCCCCCGATCCATTACGACCAAAAATCTGGCCATGATAGTCCACTACTCGTGGAGAGTTCCTTCGCAGGGGATTTTGTGGGTAAGGGAAAGGCATGGATGTGGCCAGAATCCGGAATTGTCTTTGGTGCGCTCCACTACCCCCCTCCCCCTTCCCTCATAGGAATATTGGGAAAGACTGTTGAGAACCGGCTCATTTCGTTCGTGACGGTTTGTCAAAATCCAGCATTTCAGTAGGTAAAACTTACTGATTTTTTCTTCCTTTCGACGTGAAGAATAACTTCTAAAACACTTAGATAATCCCAAAAGCAAATCCGAAAAGCATAATTTGTTTAGTTGTTTGTTTGTGGAATAAGGATAAAATAGTGTCCTTCCATAACTATTGGTGGGTGCCATGTGCGGTAGGACAACAGCTTGGCGTAGAGAAAGAAGGAACTCGGGGGAGGAGGGGGATCAATTTTGTTCGAAGTCAAGCCTGCTTCGGAAAAAATTAAGATCATTTCACCCGCCCCGCAATCCCTTCCTTGTGAGGAGCAGAAATCTACGACCCAAAGCTATGGCCTCCTTCCCCATTTCTAAATTCATATATCAGGTTGTGGCTAAATTGTTGCGGTTTCCTTGTTATTCTTTCTTTTCCACATCTCACTTAGATTTTTGAAAAATTATGCTGCTCTTATTTGGTTATGTTCTTTGATTGACATAAATAACGTCAAGATTCCAAAATTTTTAAAAAGTGATTTTTCAAATCAAAAGAGAATGAAATAAAACATAAAATCGTGATCGGGTTAGTCGTGCATTTCCTTAATTCTACTGGCTTGAGGAGACAATAAGTCGCAGTTCTCGAGGATAATTAGGGTTAGCGGATTTCTCTGCCCTTATGAAGAGTCCATTCGAGTGATTCGCGTCGTTTTTATCCTTTTTCTTTGATTTCCAACAGAGTCGCAATTCGCAATTACTGAAGTGGCTTCATCGCTTTCTAAGAAAAACAGGAGCAGTTCCAGGCCTTTGGAAGAAGCCGATCACGCTGAAACCGCTCAGTAAATTGCCTCAGACATGGAAATTTTTGAAGCCACAACAGTACTAACATAATAGACGAGAGCAGAAGAAATTGAAGAATGCCAAAAACGGCTTTTTTGAAGAAAAATTACTTTTTTTACATAGTGAGATGTTTAAGTCAGGTACACAAATATGAAAAGCATATTTCACAGTCCTACAGGTGGGCTCCATCCTGTCTGTCATTGGAAGAGAGATGTTTTGACAGTATCGCAGAGCTAGCTGAGGGGCGTGGCCAAAACGCATTTCAGTGCTCTTTCGAAAATGGTAGTTTTGCTGTCATGATATTGAAGAATCAGCTTCTTAGCTACCATGGAATGTGCCGGGTGAAAATCATGAAAAAAAGTGCTGAAACTACCGGTCATATGAGGTTTTTGGACGCCCTGAATGTGACGTGGGAGAAATGACGTTATACCAGCATTATGCAGGAAAATCATCGTTGAGCTCTCTTTGTGTGCAGGATGTGGCCTAGAGCAATGGTCAAAACTGTCTATAAAAATGTTTTCGGTGGAACAGTTACTTGTCTCGAGGGTTGATCTTTGCTACTGAAACGATCGAAAAGATTGGGAGGTGTTCAGGGCTCAGGAAAAGGTGGATCACTTCGCTGACAGAGCTTTAAAGGAACCGATTCGAGCTTTCATCTATGAAATATTCTTTGATGCGCTAGAAATGGTTAGGCTGTTTTCTCTACGGAAACTGTACACATATTAAACCGCCATCAAACTTCACGATCTTGAGATTTTACGACTCCGCGAGTTCGCCTTTTACTTTCGCACGCGATACTGCAACTTCGAGATTTTTCATTGCCGCAACTTCGCGCGAGGACCGGTGACACCGCAAAATCGACAAATCGCAAAGCCTTACGGCGGTTTTAGCATCAAGATTCCTATCCAAAGAAAACGAAAACGTCACTTAATAGAGCCGGCACCAGTTCGGCATTGCAAGTAGCAAGGCACAACAATATATGTAAGAGGACAATTGGTGGCAAAGCACCGCGATAATAGCAACCAAGAAAAACCTTCAAAAGGCATAACTAGAGCGGTGTGGCTTTAAACCACCGGCCAGCTATTCACATTCCGTGGGGCTGTGTTCTGTGAGTAGAAATGGGTCCACCTGAAAAAAAACCGACACAGATGGCCGCCGTAACCATTCGTTCGGTCTATAAAACTCAGTTGTTAGGTAGCGCGATTAGTACGGCGACGGTGGTGGCGGCGAAAAAGAGCATATTTAGGTAATTGCAGCAACGAATAATGCGAAGAGTAATGTGAGAGAACAACAACGGATGTATAGTGGGCGGCCAGGGAAGCGCCACGCCCCTTTTCAGACCGGGTTTCACTTTTTGATTTGATGGCGTAAATCGCTCTAATCCATAGATTAACAATAACTGGTACAGAGGGGATGATATCGTCTAAACGAAGATGATATAGCAAAGTTGTTGATTGTTATTTATTTATTGACTTTGAAGTTTATTTGTTTCACGTGGAGAATATTTAAGTGGACGCTCGAGTTGAGTGGAAATAAATTGTTGAAAAAAGCAAAAAAGCAGTCCTCGGTGAGTCATTCTTTTGAACAGCCACAGCCTCACATCAGACATGCTCAAACCTTCAGTGAGTAGGGGGGGGGGGGAGCTAAGCGCTCATGAAGGGACCACGCAGCTCAACACACTGAATCTCCCCACTTTAGCAAACGCTTATGCTAAGGTTTATCACAAACAAAGATTCAGAAAAGCAGAAAATTTTCGAGTTTCGAGGTTGTGATGGTGTGGGGACAAATGGTGCCCAATAGTTGAATCCTGCAAGTCATTGTATAGGGTGAATCAAATCGAAATGTCACTACGATCTTGAACAGAGGTGGAATGCGTGGCGCATGCCAAGAAAAAAAAAGCTCAACGCTGCTAACATCATGCTTATCTTTTCTGGTTCCTATCCTATTATTGAATAAAGCCATGTTAAGCTCTAAAAAAGATGAACTACCCCCACAGCAAGACGGAGCTAACAGAGCTGCAGTTCAGGATCATAACCACTCAGGCCAACCAAATTCCAAATAGTTGAATCGATCGATTGATTTGATTAGCGATTATTTGAAGCAAGTATTACACTTGCATTTGAAGTGTAGGGCCAGTTACTCAATAGCGGAATTGATTGTGGCACTATTTCTCTCTAAAAAAAAGGGGGGGGAGGTAGAGCTGTAATTCACATCCCCTCCTTCTGCATGAAAATGCATCCGCCTCATTTGCTTTAGACTATGCTTAGGGAGGGAAAGGAGCTTTGACGTCGGTGAATTCTGCAGACCATAAAGCTACTTACATTTTTGAACAAAATGCGCATGCATGGCCTATTCCAAAAAGATATGCCGGTGGAGACAACTAATGCGTCGACTTTCCTGAATGATAAGTCTTAGAAAGGTGCTCGAAAAGGGGATCATTCAGTTCAGTGGTTGCATGAACGGGGAGACAATGTGCTGAAGGCTTTAGTGAGGAAACAATTGCGGCGGTGCAATGAGAGCCACACGAAATAAGCTATGGATGAGATGTGGTGTGCAAGAAGCGTGATAATAGCTCGAGCTGTTCTACACAACGCGATGACAAAGCAAGAAAAAAACAGAAAAAAGACGAAGGATGAAAGATGTGGAACGCCGAAAAACTCTCATTAACAAGACAAGTTGAAGTGGAACAGTTGTTGCCTCTTTGTTTTATTTTATGACAAATGAACACCGGAAGAACAGAACATGTACTGCAGTTGTTAAAATGGATGACCGAGAGGTTTGTAAAGCAGGCTCCATTGATGTCTGCAAATTAGAATATAATAAATAAAAATATGAACAGTGGTACTAAAAAATATAAACATAACCTTTCTATCTCGCGATTGGAATGGACATACAATACGGGTAGATAATTGGAAAATTGATAAATAATTATTGATAATTGATAAATAATTGATAAATTGATAATTGAGAAAATGATTCATGAGAATCGTATGTGCCCGATCGAATAGTTATGGTTTGCGATATGTATCGTGTCAAGGGGTCAGAAATTGAAGGCAATAATTTGTAAGGTAGCAGATCAATTCAGGCAGTTCTATAGCCCACACCCGATTTCACGTTTTGTATACACCACCTCGGTTTGAGCACGTGAGATATGGAAACAATTATAAAACGTGGGAGCTAGAATAATCACATCGATTCTATAGACAATACTCCATTGTGTCTACGATTCTGAGCGAAATACGAATTCGTGGCTTACATAGGAAGATTTGGTTTGTGCAGAGAATCTGACCTACGAGAAAAAGTACCGTGTACGGAGATCTTTGCAGTAATAATCGTAGTCATCAATTGGCGATTCTGGATCGGTATGAATGCAGAGCGAGACAGTGGCTGGTAAATCCTTCTCAGTATGCACCACGCATCCCACTTTCTTTCAAAATCGTGGTGGTATTGGTATGGATGTCGGTCTGGCGTTGGAGAAAGCATGGGATGAGTTATATGAAGACTACCTCCACGCCACGATCAACGCGTCTCCGCAGCGTCTTCGAGCCTGCGCCAAAGTAGATGGGGAATGTTTTAAAAAAAGCAGTGCTTTTTGCTCAGTTTTTTTCTAGGGAATTCGGTTATGATTAGTTTTCAATTCAAGCTAAAATAAAGTTTTTGGGTGACATCAATTTAGTTTCCGTAATTTTGCCCCACCCTGTACAATGACTTGCTGTGGGGCGGCTAGCTGATGTATAATAACAAAGGAAACAGTAAAAAGGTTGTTGATAAAGTTAATGTTTTGATTGGTCTGTGTTTTTCTCGTCGCTTTCTTCTTTGACACCAGCACCAAAACACAGAAAGATTAAGCAGCTCGTATGACCGAGACGGGCAATGATATAGGGTCAGACCCAATCGAAGCCTGTGACTACACCACCTCCGTCTATGATACATTATTACATTTATACATAGATCTAGCTTTCGTTTTCTTCCGGAAACGATTGCTCCCAATTAAAGCCTTTTCTTCACACTAAGCAGTAGTTTCGTCTTCTCAGCCATTGCTAGCAGGCGGGACTTTCAAAGTAGGTGGAGCACATTACAATCAACGGAAAGTACTACGCTTGGTTTGATGTGGGTTGAATATGGCCAGTCACGTGAAGCTTTCTTTCATCCCGATATCGCGATATTGAGCATTAGATTAGTTGACAGGAAGGCAGAGTATGTATGTGCTAATCCTGTCGGTGCTAACCCAACTGATACCCAACTTGAAGGTTCTTGATGCTGATGACACTTTTTTGGTAGTTCAACGACACATGCTTCTGTTCTGAGGTCTTATGCATAAGAAAATATACAGAAAAATATGCCAATACATCAACTGCTTAATGCATAATGCATAAACAAACTATGCATAAATAGAAGCCTGATAGTCAATTGAGATCATACTGGCTTTTTATGCCCATACCTATCCAGAGCCTTAAAAAAGCGATTATTAACAACAATAAAAATTGGTCGGTTACCATTTGTTGGGCGGATAATTTGCGAATGGCTTCTTTTGCGGTCATATAGGTTCGGGGGGCTCTGTCTGTATATAGGGGATGCAGGAATGCGGCTCATCTACCCCAAAGCTCATGTTTTTCCTGGACACACATGGAGTCCACTCCTTGCGGCTCATATGTTCATTTCATCGCATATCCCCGCTTTTGCTGAGTTTTTTTTATTACACCAAAAGGGGATCAGATCAGATGCACGGACCTTTATGTCCCTCCCATAACTACTCGTCGGCTCGAAGTGTCTATGGTTTATAAAATAAGGCTCGAAGTGTTTATGGTTCATAAAATGAGTAAAGTGCTGTATTAACCAATAATAGACGCTTTTAGCATTGATGTTTCACAAAGAGCCTTGACGCCCGATGACGCTGCCATCTGTTGGAGGTGATGGATGGGATGGGAGAGAGGGGGGGGGGGGTGCGAATGCAAAAGGAGATGCACCCTCAAGTAGAATAAGATCATTCCGCACGTCAGATGATTCCTTCAAATATGTTCAACAACTTCATGAAGACTGCAAAGAGCGGAATACGGTAGTAAGGTTGGTGCTGCTATCGTTTCTTGACCAAGAAGAGAACCTGTCCAAGATGGAGTAGTGTTTCAGAATAGGCCTTCCGCTAGCCACATAACGAAAAGACGAGTTGGTTAGTCGGCTGGCTGTCAGCAAGTCAGTCCGGCAAGCAATTGAAGTGAAGCGAGCATGACAGCGTCGGCAAATGGCGTAGAACTGACTGCTGAGAACTCGCATCTACAGAGCTTTGCCTGATTCTGCCATGACCAGCTGAACAATACGAGTTTATTAAAGACAAAGGTTTTCACAAATCTCAGGTCCAGTGCGAGGCACGTGAAAACTCGTCCAAGCGGCGAAGGTGGTAAAGTAAAAATTAGGACGATCACGAATGGACTTTTGCACTTGGCGGATAAAACCTGAACAAAGTACAATGGTAGGCAGGCAATCGCCAAGAGAACAAAGACTTCTGTGAAGCAGAAGGACAACTAAATAGATGTTGTACTTTTCTTAGAATACGTTGTCTACGTTCGGGACAATGAACGATGTTCCCATTTGCACATTTTCAAAATCCCGAATTGAATTTCGCAATTTAATTCGATAGGTCGAAATGGACGTCGGGAAGATGCTCAAACTTTTTTCGAAATCCTCTCGAAACCAAGAGCAAATGAATCTTTATCTGGACTTAACCAGCCATATGAAGACGGCAAATTTTCTTGAAAAATTTGATTTTAGGACAAATCGACTGAAAAGACGTTTCGTGGTGACTCTTAGTTTCCGGGAACTTCATAAAAGAGCATTGTCAAATGTCGTTCCGGAGAAAATCTACAAGACATTTAACGGTTCCATGACAACGAACACGAGCAATTCCGGTGAATCAGATCAAAACTTCCTCTTTCTGCCTCGCCACACTTACATAAGAATTGATTTAATCATTTGTTCAAAGATTTCGGGGTAGAAATTCATCACGGGTCCGCGTAAAACTGGGGAAAATCGCTAAAAAATACACTTCAAACTGAAGTGCATTTTTTTTAAAAAATGAAAAAAATGAAAGCAAAGAAATGAAACTCAGTCTTTTCTACCACATTTGACTTACTGAATTGAGTTTTGCCCATTACTCCACATCGGAACGTCTATGCGACACTTAATTGGCTCTAATATTTTCGGAATAAATATGAAGTATAATGATATGGTAGTAGTTAGAGGATAATAGAAAATATAATGATATGGTTCTAATACTTCCAGTTATAAATATGAAAGAAAAGTAAAAATAAAAAAGATTAGCATATCAAATAAAAAAAAGTCAAGTAAAGCCAGACATATAAAATGGTATTCATGAAGTTTTCACGATGTGCGCTATGGAAATCAAAGCCGAGAATCACGCACGCGATGCCGCGTCGGCTCCATTTGTGCCTCACTATCTGTGGAGTCACACAAGGAGGGTAGAACAACTTGAGGACTGTCCTGGCACTTAATAGGTAATACTCGAAAATGCGAGCCACCTCTTCCCCCCCCTTGCCTCCCCATCCCCCCGCCCTTCCCCACCTTCCAACCTCATATATCGCGGCTGATGAAGGAAATGGTACGGATGGATAAAGGAACGATTTGTGGGTTCATTGTTGTGTGAATCAGAGACAGGGTAACTTCAAGCTCGTGGAAAGCTACAGGTGGCCTGCGGGTGACCGCAGATTAGTGAAAAAGAGTGGAGATCAAGTGATCGCATACAAAGTATAGGAAGCAAATCAACATCGGTAGCGTAATTTGGAAAACAGCCCCGCCTCCACGGACAGAACTTTAAGGAGATGTATCTCAGGTGGATTTTAGTTTTTTTTATCCCTCGCGTAAAACTTTGCATATGCCTCACGGTGAGCAAATACAAATAACTATGGCAAAAGATAAAGAAAAATTTCCTTGAAAGATTTATCTGAAAATTCAGGATACCTTTTCTGGCATGTCCAGAAATTGTAAAATGAAAAAAAGAGAAAATAACTTGGAAAACGGGAAAACGGGAAAAAGCTCGAGAAATTCTGTCTATATTCCCAATCCTTCTCATCCGACAGACCTTCCATCTATGCCACGCCTTCTCCATTTGTGAGATATGGAAGTGAAGCAATATTCCTTGGAAAAAGTACATCGAAAGGGCATTGAAGGCTACGATGGCGAGATTTTTTGCTTTTTTGCTTTCTTGAGATTTACCCAGACTCCTCAGGACTCTATCCAAGCCGTTAAAGAAATCTGAGAGATGGGAAATGGCTCTCAAGACGTTTCTGGTAACAGTTAGAGTGGAAATTCATGAGCGATTGAAGTTTATGAGTCCCAGACCAGCTTTAGAGGAGGAATACCAAGTAGCCAAGTGACAAGAGCCAGAACACTTGTTTCCTGCGATGATTGGCAGTCTTAACAGGTGCCGTGGTCGCGGTAGATGTGATTGGTGGAGAATTCCAAAGTACTTTTTTTCCTCAGCCACTAAATTATCGCCTCAAACTTTCGGCTCCCAACTACCGGCCCGTCGGCCAGCCAGGCAGCGACAGCGGCAGTGGCGGTGGCGGAATTCTGCAATATTGGCAAAGTGAGGAGCAGAAGAGTGCAGAGCAGTAGTGACATAGCCATGTGAGAGTGGAATCGCCTCCCCCCCTCCCTCACTTCCTAAGTGGGCAGATGTAATTGATCACAAATTCACCTCGCACCCCACTACGCAATGGGTATTGAATATGAAATGGGCCGGCTGGTTGGCTGGCTCGTTGAGCTTTGGAACTCACACTACTCACCGCTTATTAGGAGTCCCATAACAGCTATCCACAAAACCCGCGGGATCTACTCAGGGATCTTTCGCCGAAAAATCGAAAAAAAGAAAAAATTGCAACTAAAATTGTGGAGAGAAGTCAGAGTAAGACAGAGAAGGTGATTGAGTTAGCAAGCGTTTGCTTGATAATCAAAGATAGATCAGAAGCGACTCACAATTGTCGGTATATAAATAGTGAATAAATAAATGAATATGTATGTAAATAGTCTTCACAATTAAATAAATAAGAAGTAAAATAAACAAGGTGGTTGAATATAAAATAAACAGGATAAGGTTTGTATAGGTTTTCCAGAGCTGACAAAAGGTGTAAATAAAGTGAAAAATTTCTAAAAAATTGTTTTGTCTGTAAATAGCAAATAGGCTTTTGAGGCACTATAGAAGGAAGGGCCTATGCTGCGAGGGAACGACACTTTCAATAAAGAGGCTTGGAAAGAACGGCGGATGGACAGCGAAGGACGTTGTCGGCTATTAATTACTTGTTGAATGCTGAGAGAGAGGAAAGCCAGAGGCGTTGGAAAGTCCGAAGAAGCCTAACACAACCTGCAACACTTGCGTGCATCGCGCTGCACTCATTAGATGTGGTTAAATTGAATTAGCATGTGGGCCGAGTCACACCCTGACCACCTTCTGATATTTTGCAATTGTAAAGAAGTAGTAAGTTTTCTCAGATTCTTCGCTATAGTGGATGGTACTGACGTGAGGGGCTGGGACAACAACTGAGCTTAGCGAAACCAGTCCCTTTGAGGATAAGTTACTTTTGCAACCTGAAGCCTGAATCCCACCTGAGTTCCGATCCAACATTAAGAATTTGCTTCAATCTTCCTGGGCCACTTTTTCCTTAGAAGAATTGCTCACGGAAAGTTAATTCTTCACCTTTTCACCTATATGCGCATGTCGTGTTTGCATACTTGGACCACACGGAAAATTTCACGTGTAAAACGGGAATCCGGCTAAGATACAGTCTTAAGCGACGTCCGGCGGGATGAGGAGTCTGACACTGAGAGGGCGTAGCCACGAGGGCTCTCGGAGTAGAGGCGACGATCACGTGGCCAGGGATGCGGAGTGGGGAGCGAATCGACTTCGGCGCGGAAGTTTGAACTGTGCCCTTGCCACCAACAGCTGCTCAAATGTTGCTTGGCGATAGTTTGAACGCGTTACTATTCTTCTGGTTTTTAGATTTCTGCTTTGAAACAGACGGAATTTCCTGGTTCATTTCGGGTTTCCGTTCATGTACTGTATCTATAGTAGAATGATTTCAGAGACAGTATTAGGGGTAATGTGGTTATTGAGAAATCCCTGAAAAAGTTACTTACATGGAAACTGTGAGCCTAAGAAGGCTATCTGTGGCGAAGTCCCGGTGAAAAAGCGCTCCTCCGAGCTGTAGAAACGGTGCAACGGATAAGAGCTGCCCCCGCTTCCTATTGACGTGATATCTGGTTGCCTACGATGACAGCGGTCAAGATATGCGGTGGGATTGAAGGTATTGCAGTGCGCTTTCGCAGTTTTAGCCTGAAGCTCACTTCAGGAAAAGATGCTATCGTATTTCTAAACATTCCCTTGTGTTTACTTGGAAGCATGCCAATGGAAATTTCGTTCCGATTGGTATCCGCCTCTTGACGGAAAGGTCGTCCGCATTGAGGATCAACGAGAGAAGGGAGCCTATTTACTCGGGTTTTTGGCCTTTTTCATCCGTTTTTTTTCACTGTCCTGTTACTAGGCATCTCGATTCTAGATTCACCACTTCTTTTACTTTTCGTCCAAATTTCTTCTAATGCCGCCTTTAAAAAGGACTTCGACAGCCACATAATTTGTGGTCACAGTACATTCTACATTCTTGCCACGATTACGTTAATGGTGATTACAAATGTTCTGCTGCCATATTACGGGAAAAGTTAGGAGCGGACCTATCCAGTAGATTCATTCGTACTGCACCATAAAAGGGTAAGGAATAAGTAGCTAGCGCTGTATAAGGAAGACAAGTTCCACCGGTGGACGGAGCTTGAATTGAAGTTTGTGATTGGTCTCAAAGAGGTGAGTACGGGAAAAAGATGAATCAATTAATAATGAATAAAGTTGAGAGGCAAATGTTGCTCACAAGGAATAAGCCCTTGACGGGGCGGGTGGAGCGAAAATTCAAAAGTACGCAGCACTGTGCGAGATAGTATTTGAACCGAAAGGATCTTTTCACAGAGGATCTTTTCATGTATATATGATAAGAAGGAAACGACTATTGAACCACACCAGTAGGTGACAACAACTGCTCAGGGCATATTCTCAAAATTGTGAGTATCGATTGGTATCGTTCAAATAGAATCTCCAGAGCTGAGCAGTCCCTTTTTCGGGGTGGGCCCTGCATTCTAGTTCAACTAATTTAGTGTAAATTAGTCAGCAAATGCACCCAAGCACGGAGTTGTGGGGGTCAATCGATGTACACGTGCGTTTTTTATTTTACTCGAGTTCTTGGTGTAAGCTCATCGACGCTGGAGACATGGATTGCTTGGTAAGAAGTCTAAGGGGGGGGGGGAGGGGGTGGGGGGAAATAAGCATCGGACCATGTTAGCGATAGCAGTGCTATTTGTCACTACAGGACACCACATACCATCTAACGTTTATAGTTCTTCCAAAAAATTACCAGTAAGATTTCTTTTTGGGAAAATTTTCATTTTTTTACATCCCATCGACCCCAAGAATTCAAACTCGCTAAAGCACATGAAACCACGTCAAAATCGGGCATGTGGAGCCACAATGCGCAGAACATCAGAGAGAACTTTACTGCGGATGCATTCTTCTACATTTTTTATTGTGAGAACAATTATTCAAATCTCACGGGGAATAAAACTGGATTGATAAGTGCGAATATGTGCAGCTGATGAATAAGTTCTGGGGGAATTATATAGTTTTAAGTGGATTGACAAAAGCGAGATATTTTCATGTCTCGAACTATTACAATAGGGAGCAAATTAATGAGATATGAGGCATTGAAGCAGTTGTTGTTACAAGTTGCGGGCAGAAAGAAGCTAGCGACTGAGCGAGCCAGATAAATGTCCATGACCCTGACTTTATCCCGAAAAATACCTCTTCGGGGATCCCACTTAATGCTTAGAATAGGGCTCTAGGCACGCTCTGAAAAACTGCTCTGAGGAAATTGGCATTATGTGCTAAAACTCCAGTTGAAGTCGTCATTACAAGACCGTGATTATGAAAGCTTAGTAAATCGAGCACTGGGTCGGTGATGTACCATTATCAGCTGAAGCTTAACGATTTCAGATGGAAATCTACTAGAAATCCGAGTTCCGTTTTATCTAAAATTTCATCGGCCAAGGGAAATTAATCCGAGATATCATGTTTCAGAATGACAAATCCTGCTCAAACCTAGATGAAAATACCAACCGGCTGACTAGAAAATGGAATTTGTGAGAAAAGTTCCAGTGCTGCACCAGTTAGCGGGGAGGGGCAGCTTGTTGAATGTTGAAGAAACTCGTGCCTTTACATAAAAAATGATTAGTAACGTCGGTTTGACAGGATTATACGCGTATACATGGCACCTACAGAACGCTATTAACATGTCAGCTATGAGAAGTCATGTTATGGTTCGCTATCCAACAAGTTGTCCCCTCTGATGAATGTGAAACAGTTCTAGCATTTTAGCAGGTGAAATATTCCTAAATTCAAGCAGAGGGAGAGCAAAACTCGGTAACTGTAAGCTGAGAAGATTTAACTATCGGAAATAAAATGAAAAAGGTGAAAAAAGTGAGGGGACGAAAAACTCTACAACCACATAGTGACGTGCTCAGTTCATGTAGGAGAAGTGAAGTACATTCGCGAGCAAATAAAATTACCGCCAATCCATTAAGTTTAGCAAAAGAAAAATCCATGGCAGCTGAAAGAACATCACTCCCAGCAAGCCGACACGTTGTTTTGCAGCTCAGAGCCGACTAATAGTCCAAATTCAGAGGAATTTCACATTTCCGGTGGCTTCGAATCGACTTCAAAGCAATGCGACTGAATTCTGCCGCGCTCTCAGCGGGCTACAATTTCTTTGAAGAAATGTCCGGCTGGCTGGAAGCAGAGCAATGCCTCACGTCAATGGAGGGTGACGGTTGGGACACACGAATCTAGGCCGTGACCCTGTGATAGCCTGTGGCCTTTGCCCTGTGACATGAATAATTCAGACAATTTGACTATACAACGGAACAGACTTGCAAGGAGGACACGATTCACATGAACAAATTGTCTGAATTATTTAAGGCTTAGGTCAAAGGCCACAGGCTGTTACAGGGTCACGGCCTAGATTCGTGTGTCCCAACCTACACCCCGTCAATGGATGCATGGGTCTTCGCTCGAAAAACCTGTGGAAAACAACGTAAAAACAAACAAAAACAAAACAAAAAGCAAAAACGAATAACGAAAAGAACAATAACAAAAACAAAAAGTAGTATTGGAAAGAAGCTGCTTGTCTGCATTGCCACCAACAGATCCGCTAGGTAGGTGATTGGAAGGTTACAGGGTTTCTTACAGGTAGGATACGAAAAATTCCAGCATTTTTGCAGTGAGCCTATGACTTCGTGGGAGAGTTCAAACCGACTGAAATTAGGAAAATACGTATCTGTGAAAAAACAAAGTAATGAAGGCGATCAAGAGCTGCTTGAGCTTCCGACGACAACATGTCACAGCCAGCCGTAGTCTCATTTACTCCGTTACCGTCAGCATTGTTTTGTTACAAATATTCAGCTTCAGGAAAAATTGGAAAAAATGAAAAAAGGGAAAAAAGAAAAAAACATGCGTCATTTATACTCATGAGAAGATGGGGATGGGTAGTTCAAAAAAAATGAAATTTTCCATGAAATTTCACATGGAGAGCTTAGTGTCCAGAAAAGCGCAAATAGAGCGACTCAGATTTGATAAGCTCGAAATAATCATGACGAAGCACGACGGCATGGGACATATCTTGAGAAAAAGCATATTTTCAGGATATATAACTATCTAAACGATCAAAACGATAAGAAAATTTTCCAAATTTTTCGATGATATTTTCAAATCTCTTCGGATTACCGAAAGCGGTTATGATCCAAAGTTGATGGCTTTAGTGAGGGTATGCTTGAGGCTAATACAAGCTTAAAAGCCTATTTTGAAAAGTGAGACCGCTTATGGCATAGTACCCAATAAACAACACATTCGTCTTTCTTCAGCTAGGGAGCTGCGAAACCTGACATACCCAAGTCAACCACTCGCTCATTCTTTTGGAATTTTCCAGCCCTAACGTCTAGGACCGCCATAATGTCAGAGGTGCAAATGAAAAGAAATATAGATGTTATTTATATAAATAGTCAAAAACAAAAAATTGCCAATAAATCCTCGTGGTCGTCTGTCTACTGAATTCCACTATTTTTAGGAAAGAGAACTGAATGTTTAATCAGTGCTTTCCTAATTAAGATTACGTTTTAAACATTTCACTGATCCATTGAGTAGTTGAAAGGCAAATGGACTGACAGGCTCTATACTTGAATCTTATTACAGAGACAATTTTTGATTTTATTTTTCGTTAGAGGGCTTCAGAACAGCGGAAAACTCAACCCTAGTGGGCTTCACTAATAAAAAAGAAACATGATGACACTAAATCGGTGAGCAAAAAATTTATCTGCCATTGTTGCTACTTTGTTGTGTCAAGTCAAGAGGTGTAATCGATGAAGCCTGAGTTCAAGATGTGGGCTTCTGAGATTAGTTGAAGGTGTTCGTATTATCCATGGTTGCACAGCAATATTTCATCGCAGTCCTTCGATGGATTATAATATGTCTTTCCACCACCCATAGATCCAGTTGAACGAGGTATACACAATGGAGTCGAAGGAATACACCTTTTTCCATGCTTCGATAGCACCACACCTAGAGGATTCGTCCACGGAAAAATGAGTTTATTTTACCCATATATTTATGTTGTATTTGCCTAAAATAGGCCGCATGCAAAATTTCACGAGAAAAAAATGAGAATTCGGCTGAGATACAGCACCACAAAGTCTTGGCCGGGTGGGCTGGTACTCAGAACAAGTGCCCACCCCGTCGTCCGCCGCGGTCGAAGACGCATTGTAAGAACAGAAAACTACGTGAACAGTCCCACTCTCTCTTCCCGACTCTGGCGGACGACGGGACGAGGCTTTCACTCTGAGGCCCCGTCCACCCGGTCGAGATTTTGGGGCTGTATCTTAGCCGGATTCTCTTTTTTTTTACAGGTGAAACTTTGCATGCGGTTCTTTATTAGGCAAATCCAGCATAAATATGTATATGGGTAATAAAGGAACTAATTTCCCGATGACGGTTCCTTTAAATGTAACGGTTGTTTGCAGAAATCAATACCTAGATCTTTCGCATAATATTGGGTAGTCTAAAAAGTTTTTCCGTTTTTTAAATACCCGCTTTTTCCCTCCAAACTGCTCTCCAGCAATCTCTTCTGTACATACACATGTAGTACAAGTCCACACGCATCTATAGGTATTACTGTCTTCCATCTCCCGGATAAGCTTTTTCGGCAAAATAAACATATCAACGGTCAACCTCATTTTCAATACAAAAATTTTTCTTTGAATGGCGTTAGACAGGGAAAGGAAAAGGCGATAATCCGATGGAGCAGGATGAGGGCTATAAGGTGGATGGGGCAGTAGTTTTTATCCAAGCGCGAGAATTTTTAAGTGAGTCATTTTTTTACTAAAGGTAAAAAATTTTTAAAATTTTTCCTTTTCAAAAAATTCTCGAGCTTGGATAAAAATTGCTGCCTTATAGCCCTGATCTTGCTCCATCGGGTTATCACCTTTTCCTTTTCCTGTCTAACGCCATTCAAAGAAAAAAAATTGGAATTGAAAATGAGGTGACTTTGGATATTTTTATTTTGCCGAGAAGGGTTATCCAGGAGATGGAAGACAACAATACCTATAGATGCGTGTGGACTTGTACTACATATATATGTACAGAAGAAATTTTGTGGAAAGCAGTTTTGAGGGAAAAAGCGGTATTCAAAAATACGAAAAGACTTTTTAGACTACCTAATATTTCTATCGAAAGCCTTTTTTAGGATCAGGAGGGCCTAGTTCACAGAATACACCCAATTGTAGACCACGCCTCTCAAAAGTCAATGGAGCAAAAAGTCTGTGGAATCGAAGTCGGACTGAGTGAGTATACCTATCCTGACGGAGGTTATGTATTCAGTACAGCTGCTCTGCAGTGGAAAGAACTCAGCTCAGAACTAACCGAACTTTCCTCTCTTTCTGGTCTACCTTCATTCAAGACGCTGACGAGAAGGCGTTGGTACTGCTCGCTTAATTACTGTTAAATCGGCATTCTTAAGTACATCAGGGATGGAAGTCGAATACGTGGTGCACGATGAGGTGGAGGTAATGCAGTGACAAGCAGAGCCGTACCCGCTCGCACGTGTAGGTGCAGCAAGCCCTGTTTACCCAGCTCCATCAGATTTTCCATACCCCTGAAATTCGTAGATTGGTACCACACTTGTCTGATGATCATCGACTCATTGGAAATCATTGATTCATTGAGTGTCATCGAAATCATTGACTTGTACGGCCTCCGAAAATTTTTAATGTGGCCTTATCATTTTCAAATACCATTTTCAAGCTGAATAGAAGTGGAATGCATCGTGCAATCAGGGTGTGGGCAGATATGACAGCGAATCGCTTCACGGCGTTTCACTCGCGGCGTCACCAGTACGACTCGCCTATCGATTGTCCTTGGAAAGCGGCCGAGCGTGACTACTTCACGTCTGCACTTCCACTCATGCCACACTGCCTCGCTTGAAGGCTGCCATGCCCTGCCACCAGCACTCGCACCCGCCGCGCCGCTCGCCGCGGGCGGCCACGCGATTCGCTGTCATATCTGCCCACACCCGCGCAATCCTCACGCCTGTGGGAATCCTGGTGATGATCTGTACCTGCTTGGAGTTTGCCATGCATTAGACTTCCAGGTAGGCAAGGTCGCAATCCTTGAACGCATTCGTGGGCCAAAGAAGGATATTTTGGACCAAGCCAATCAACAGGTAATGCATTATTCTTTCCTGAAAGAAAAAGATATACGAAACCTTCTTCGCCTTTACCATACCCCTCGAACGGGTGAGCACAAGAAGAGAATGTTACCAGTAGAATCCTTTTTTTCACTAGATTTATTGGAAGGCTTTAGGGGAGACCAGGAAGTAATGCTCTTGAAAGAGAGGCCATCGCGATAGAAGGAAATTTATGGTTATTGCCTTTTATGGACTCGCCACTTGGGGTGCTTTCTTCGCAGTAGTTCAGGTGCCCAGTAAGTAAACGATGAACAAGTAGTGATCTAACAATAAGACAATTTTTGAACCAGTTGATATTTCCTCAGCATGGCTCCCTCTCAAAAAATTTTGACCTCAAAGATGAAGAAAGGAAGAACAATACCTTCAGCGCAAATGCTGATACACTTCTCTACGGGGGGAGGGGGTAATTGGCAGGAAATAGGTCGGGTTGCTGAGAAATTCGACGCCACACGCAGAATGGATATTGGCTACTCCTTTAACGTTCAGAGAACAAGGGATCATAAATTTTTTCCACGGGGTAGTTATCCCTAATAGGCATGCCAGCCAACTGAAACCGAAATCGTAGAATAGCAGAACTTAGTGGAAGAATATTCGTAGGGTTGGGCAGGTTCGACAGCTCTCCTAAGTGGGGGGGGGGGGGGGGGAGAAGCGGATTATTTCAACGTGACACGCAACTTACTGCAAACGCATTCCATTTTTTTAAATGTTTTGAAAGTAAATTAACCTTCAGTGAACCAATGCGAAAATTCAGAAGTTTAAATTGAATAGGAGTTCATGAATCTTTACAAAAAAAATGATTTCATTTCATTTATTTTCAAGGTTCTCTTATGACGTACCATGACTGATCATTTCATAGATCAAGAGCATTCGTTAAAGCTTATCTTATAATTTTACATACTGAAAAAAGCTTGAAAATTTGGGTTTTTCCGGCACATTACTCGCTTTTTCCTACCAGCTAACATTACTACTTCAGCTATTGATTACCGTCTTATTTTTCCCCCAAGTTTTTTCGCTTCAACAGCCAGAAGGCTTATCAATAACAGAGATGCTCAAATGAACACTGCTTGTTTCCACGGCCTTTTCAAGCAAGAAAGAAATTGCAGTTGAAAGCACTCAGAATTAAATTCCAGACAGATTCTATCATGTGTGAAACTATTGAGAAATGCGTAGATCTGAGGTCTTAGTCTGGATTATGATAGTTCAGAGAGCTGCGAGGGACTACTTCATCTGCCTAAAAAAACAGCAAAAATTTCTTGCAACAAAGTGGTAACATATTGTACATGATCGTTATTATTATCCTATTCATTTGAAAATGTAGTAGGATTATTTTAATTGCCTGAAAATCTTTATGCATAATGTTCTCATCAAAAAACCTTCAGTATGATCAATAGGACCCACTTCACGTCTCGAAAATATTGGGTCATTCCATAAGTAGTGTCGTTTTTTTCCAAGCAAAAATTTTTGTCATAAAATCACAAGTTTTTGCAGCATGTCATGTATCATTCGAAAGGGAATTTTCTGCTCTACAAATCACATGTATAGTTTCTGAGTACATTAGTATGGCGTCGAGATTTAGGTTGGCGAAGAGGTAGGTCCAGCCGACAAAAATTGGCCAAACCGGCAATCAATTGAAACACTATATTTCACTTTAGGAAAATCAACCAGTCATGTGTCGCGTACTTAGTCCAGACCTCTTCTACAAATTCCAATATTTAGTTGATCAAGAAGTCGTGTCGTTCTTTCTCCACATTTAGTTTTTCCTCCACAACTCGGTGATTTTAGACAATTTCTTCGAACCAAGGCAAGAAAATTTTCTCAACCAATCAGTTGAAAGAGTGGTGAAATGTTAAGAACAGGGTGTGGGGTGGGAACAGGGAAATATCACTGACCGGATTCCTTAACTTTCTTTGGAGAAAATAAATTGTGAAAAATGTCAACTAGACCCCTATCACATGGTATTAAAACTCAATCTGAATCGCAGCCAAAAGGAACTAGAAAGATGTTTTCGATACAGCAGAAAACGTTCTTCAAAGTGGTTCATGAAACAATTGTGAGCAAGGAGTTTGAACGAAAAAAATTTTATTTTGAGTAAGTGTGGGTGCTTTTGAAAAAAAATTTTAGAAAAAGAACGACACGACTTCTTGATCAACTAAATATTGAAAATTGTAGAAGAGGTCAGGAGTAAGTACGCGACACATGATTGGTCGATTTTCCTGAAGTGAAATATAATGTTTCAATTGATTGCCGGTTTGGCCAGTTTTCGTCGGCTAGACCTACCTCTTCGCCAGTCTAAATGTCGGCGCCATTCTAACATACTCGAAAACTGAACATGTTATTTTGTAGAGCAGAAAATTTCCTTTCGAATGATACATGAAATCCTGCAAAAACGTGTGATTTTATGGCAAAAATTTTTGCTTGAAAAAAACGACACTACTTATGGAATGACCCAATAAATGATGCAAGAAATCTGCAGAATTGAAATTGGACTGAGTGAGCACTAATCACGGAGATCATGCATTTTATACAGCTGGTCTGTAGTGGGAAAAAAACCTGCTCACAAGGAAGGCTCCCAGGTTACCGTGCCCATTCTAGATAAAATGTATATGGCCTATGTTCTTTCGGGGGGAAGCCAAGAGCAACACTGAACGAACCGTGACTCTCCTCTACTCCTGAGACCGACTTTTCGCAACTTTTTGATCTGCAGTTACGTCCACTATTCAGTAATCCTCATTGCGATAACAAGGATTACTGTAAGAATATCTGGATCACAGAAGTAATCGTTTATTTGTGAAATCCTCACAGCTTCCAGCCTTTCGAACTCCCAAAGGAAACAGTTGAAAGCCGTGAATGGCCGATATGACAAGTTACCTATTCTGGTGGAGCATAGCCCATTTTCAAGGCAACCATCGCAAGAAATCGGAGAGAGATGCATTCCAGAAGTTCAGATTCCAAAACTCCAGAAAACAAATTTCACGAGATATGCTTGTTTACTTCCAGTTTTATACCCTAATACGTATGCTCCCTTTCATCAATCAGCACCTTCAGAATCTCCTTTGGATGCCGCTGACAGCATCTGAACCTTATTCAAATGCCTCCTTCATATTCCCTCTCTCAAAATGCTTATGAGCACTGCGGGGACTTCAAACTGCCTCGTCTTTCTCTATTTTCGGGGGGGGGGGGGGGATACAGATATACTGCTTGTAGTTTTACCTGTGCGCTGGTCCATCGCGAGCTGGCAAAGTGTCATGTTCGCAGCGCTAATCAATTATTTATGTTTGTTAATTAGAGTAACAGAAGAGGAGGGGCAAAAAAAATAATCGCCTTTTATTATGCATTATTATTATCTATTTTTTCCCATTTCCATCTCTACTCCTTCAAAGCTTCATTTCTCCAAAAAAGCACCACTTTTAGACTCGATTGGAAGAAAAAGAAGACTGAGTCAAGCCAATCTGTGCTCCACAATTTTCGTTTATTCAATAGTCCCTATACGCGTAAAATGAGTAGGCGGTATAGTGGCAGGAAGCGTAGCTACGGAAAACATGATTCGGGATTGGATTCCGAAGAGATGCTTGTCCAGGCCTACCGAACCTTCAATCATCCTCTCATCGGGGGTCGGTGGATTAAGTCCAGATTCGTCTGAGCTGTATAACAGTACAGAATTGTACGTTTGCCGGCTTATAATCAAATTCAACTGCTACTACAATTCCGAATGGTGGCGGAGTGTGTGGCGCATTGAAGAAAGGAGTGATGAGCGTCGACTGCTTGTTTCTACCCGTCCAACACCTCCACAATGTTGAGAGTAAGACGAGTCCGTGGCGCATCTCGAAGTATTTAATTAGGGAAGATTGATTCATTTTTATCCGATACTCGAAAAGGTACAGGAAATGTCTGCTTCGCTCTCAACAGCCGTACTTTTCTTCTACATAGTTTTAGGGAGCCCTTTTATTCGCTGACAATCAAGTTCCAGTGACTTCTCGTAAACCATGGGGTTACATGGGCTTACTCCTGAAAATGTGGCACGTGTGAAGACTAATCGAGTTTTCCTGTACCGAGCATAGATGCTTTTCCTGATTATTATGATGTCAACTAAGTTCCCCTCGTTGCTGATTTACCCGCTCAGGAACCCATCAAATAAAGCTAATCGTGCTACATCACTTCTCGTTCAACGAGCATTCTACTACACCAACACCTACAAGCACTTTATCATCGATTGCTCCTCAACTTTTTTTTTGTCATTTTGATTAGAAAAATATGTAATGGTACTACTGCAATAAGGTGGGAGAGGGGGGGGGGGGGGGGGAAGGGAGGAGCCTTATAAAAAGTTGCACAGTTGAGCATCGTCGAAGAATCTTTGGTGGGTCATTCTGTACACTCGGATGTACATTTTCGCCTAAGTCTTAAAGAGGCAATGAGGGGTTTCCACCTAAGTCTCAGTGGAGGCAAGGAGAGGGCCGCTTCCCCATCTAGGCTTAGGTAAGAAGATTGTCCATAAGGACCTCCCTTAATTGCGATAGCACCTATGCAATTGTTCATACAAGGAATATTAGCCCATAAGTAGGATAGCCGATTAATAAAATCTTCATTTGTCACAAAGTTGGGAGGCTAGAAATGAAAGGGTGAGGGGATAAAGTCTTTGGCGTCCTGACCAGCAGCTACAATATTATTACATAGTAGTTCTTTGAGTTCCATACGAGGGGAATCATGTCCCTTTTTGGGATGCGCCGTGCATTCTTGCTCTATTCGGAATCGTGGTGGCAGGTGAATGCGATTTGGACTACACAATGACTATGCTGGCCAACCGATGGTAGTCACTGCCTGATTCTCCTAGATGAATCTCCCAGTTCACCCAGTCTTGAGGAATGAAGAGCTTGGTTGGCCTGGGTGAGCACCTATGCCGGACTTGATAACCTCACCATGAGAGTAGAGTGTGCATCGCTTGTCACTATACAACACCTCGCTCAAGGCTTACAAAAACTGTCGGAATGTCGAAAAAGACCAGCGAATCGCTGATCACCGACAGCAGACATATTTCCCATGACTTTCGTTTTTCCTTTGCATGGACATTTTAAAGATATTTTTTGGAATTTTTCGAAGGCTTTTCTCAGTATACTTAACAAGTTATTTATATGTTCATTTATCTATTATTCGGATCAACTCAAAAGTACTAAACCGAGGCGGTTATTGACAAAGGCGCCACTCCTCCAACACAAAAGATCGAGAGGAAATCCCGGCTCAGTGCCCGTCCAGAGGCCACCCAAATCATACATATCTTTGAGGACAGTGAAATGTGAGAGAATGGTGCCACAATACTCCACTGACAAGACAAAAACGCTGACCTATACATACATCAAGCGGTCCCGGTGAGTCTGTGTAGACTAAATATCATCCATATACCCATACAATTCTGGACGAAATTAGAATACGTGGCGTATTCAAAAGAGATACGTCAGATACTTTGCCCTTCATTCTTTCATCCAAATGTGACAACAGCTCTCTGTAAAAATATAGATCCTGACCAGCAGCTACAATAGTAGTTCTTTGAGTTCCATACGAGGGGAATCATGCCACTCTTAATCCACAGCAAAAACGAAAACCTGTGGGGTTCACTTTCCGTCACAGGCCCTTCATTTTGTCCATCGCTCAGATTCCTTGTAACAGCTTCTACAAGGATGCGGAGTCATGGGCAGCTTCAGTGTCGGACGGGACTCGAAACCCCACTTCATGCTTTCCGGGCATATGTGCTAATTCATCAAACTACCAAGACCCCTTTCACTTTAACTCAGCTTCTGAATGACATATTTATCATAGCTTATCAGCACTCACACGTATAACGTGTTGAGCCGGTTGGCCAGTATCGGCATCGAACCGTGAAGCTGAGTTAAGGTGAAAGGGGTGTCGGTAGTGTAATGGATTAGCACATATCCCGGAAAGGATGAAGTGCAGGCTCGAGTCCCGTCCGACAACGAAGCTTTTGCACATATTTCAGCATCCTTGTAGTAGCTTTTGCATAGCGGGGCTGCGGCGATAATCAGCAGCTATCAATAATCAAAATTATCAAAATCCTTGCAATAGCATTTGCACCGCTGAGGCTCGGCGACATTAGCAGTTGTAGGAGACCAAAGCAATTTCAATCGGAAGTTGCATCTGAATTTAAGTTACTTTTTAAGACACGTGTGGAACGGAGATTAAATTAAACTATTCCTTTGTTTCCAGTCCCTTGATTCTTTCAAACACGGTTTCTTTATTAATAATTATGTAAGTAAATCTACATGATATCACATCCGTGTACATTCACGATTCCCGTACAACTCCTGCAAGTCATTCTTCTTCCTTTTTCACTTCAAATTTCATTTGAAAATTTTCTAAAATTCTTTCTCATCCGATTCTTATTGCTGGTTCGCTTGTACGTCAGTTGACTTTTCGTCTCTCATCTCGACTTTTATCTCAATTACAAGCGAACTCTTATCTCAATTACAAGCAAATTGTGCATTTTAAAATTTTTAATTTTCGAATTGTGCTGGCTGCTAATGTCTCTTGACTACTTCTTTTTTGCCTCTCTGAAAAACTTTGTTATCATGGGGCAAAAAGGAGCATGTATAGCTTCATTAAGAGAAGCGTTTGAAGTGAAAACTCGGCATCAAACTTCATTACATTTGCAGTAATAAGTGAACTGATTGGACACCACACACCCAGATGTTGAGGATAGTGGCCACTTTAGTACGATCCTCCTCCCCCCGCTTTCAACATCTATTAGGTTGTCCCAAAAGTCTTGTAGGATTTTTTTCGATCATCAATTTTTATTTTTTTTCGTCCAACAAATAACAGTTAGGCAACAACGTATTGACCATTGTTATCGGCAACCCTCTGCCACTTTATAGGAAAATCGTTGATTCCCCCCTCCCAGAACTCTGGGTTCTGAGAGTCGAAGAATTCAGCGATCGCCTCCGCAAACAAGTCATAATTAACGAATTTTCTCTTGGCCAGGAAGGATTCGAGTGGATGGGTAAGGTGATAGCTAGAAGGGGCAATGTCTGGAGAGTATGGCGGTAGGGGCAGCACATCCCAGCCGACTCCTATAACTTGGCCTGGGTACTTTTCGCGAAATGGGAGCGGGCGTCGTCATGAAGAAGGGTGACCACGGACCTTTTCCGGCACTTTTCTCGAACAGCGACGGCGAGCTGCTGGAGCTGGTGGGTGCATACGGCAGCGGTGACTGTCTCGCCTTTTACCAACACCTCGCGGAAAAGCATTCCTTCCGCGTCCCAGAACCAGCACAGTCCCAAGCGTGGTTTGTCTTTCATGTCAATCTCGCTGTTGCTGAAGCTGATGAACCAGCGGCGCACGGTCACGTAGCTCACACATCCCTTGCACAATGCAGCGCTGATGGAGTGGCAAGCTTCTGTCGTTTTGATGCAGCAAGACCGCTCATAATAGATGACACCGCGAGTTGGGTGGGTATCGATAACGGGCATTGTAGCTCTCTCCACGGAATCTGTTGGGTCAAGATATATTTTATTAGAAAGCCTGGAGAACCTTCTACCATATTTCTGAACCTCCTGGACCTGCCTCGAAGTGAACAAGAGTTAGTGATTTTTCTTGGAAAAATACTACAAGACTTATGGGACAACCTAATACATAACCTCTACAGGACCCGTAACTATGCTATCCCTAAATATTTTATTACCGTAATTTTCGTGTTGATCACTCAAATGCAGTCATATTTTCATACATAACCAGGACAGCTGACGGCACGTTCCGCTTATCAATCTAGTCTGTGGTGGACTTTGTAACAGAACAACAACTGTATACCAACTAATCGGCTATTGGGAAAGTTTCCGCCATTTTTTTTGGTCGACTAAAAGTGAAAATGTCTAAAAGAACAAACCAAATCCATGAAATAGTCTGACTGCACTGGTACTCTACTGTGGATTGGACTACTTTTTTCCCATTTCTGTTGCCGCATTCAAAGAATATCTCTCTCTCAAAAATTCAGTCTCCATGTCCATGTTTACACAAAAGTATTGTAACTAAAAAGAAACAATTCTATTGTTGATCTGCCTGTTTCTTATGCAGACTAGCCCAAGGAATAAAAGCGCGCCAAAATTTACTGCGAATTGCTTTAGGTCGGGAACTTTCTAAACACCCTGTACTCATGTTTGTTTACTTTGTTGATGCATGAATTATGACCAAATCGATTTTTAAAAAACTCCCGAAACGAAGTGGTTGGCATGAGCAGGGCAGTCTTGTCTCCTTTTTCCTTGTCTGTCTTCCTTATTTGTAAGGTCTGTGGCCAGATGTGCACAATGAAATGTTTGAGCAGAAGATTTCATAGTTTTCACTCGCTGACTAGCCACCACAAAACACACCGTTCATACATTGCGGTGCCGGCGGCAGGGCGTAAATGTTTGAGCAGAAGATTTTATGATTTCCACTCGCTGACTAGCCACCACAAGAGACACCGTTCATACATTGCGGTGCCGGCAGCAGAGCGTGGCTGCGTGTCTCTGCGTCTCCGCCTGTGCCACCTTGTCTCTTTGCCTGCGTCGTCCCCTTCACCTCTCCCTTTCCACTCTGCTTCGCTGTCTGTGAAAGCAGCCATGCGTTGTCGGCGCAAAGTATGAAGCCCGTCTTATCGCCGGAATGCTTCTCGGAATGCAGAAAGAGCAAATTTTCTGCAGCGTTGGACTGTACAAACGGCTATAAAAGTGGAAATCATTATATTATAGTAAAGGTGTTATCACTATTGAATCCTAATACCCAATCCCATCCAAGACAAATTTAATTGGTACACTCTCATTTTATGTAATATGATGGGATAAAGATTATTTGCTGACACAATTGCTTACTTGAAAGCATCGGAAAGAAATTTCATCCCTACGTGGCTGCTTTGTCCCTAACCGTGAAAGATTATCGTTGCCTAGGTGATCCATCGTCGCCCACCTCCTGATACGGCTGTGCGTGTCGCCAATATCACAGATTATGACGATTTTCCGTTTTCAAGTTAGAACTTGCCGGCCTTTATTTGATTTCTAATTCATAATTGGCCAAAATTTGACTGATTTGAGTGAAAGCTGACCAAAGTGAAAGTTGCGGGTTCAGGAAGACGTGGCGAAATTCCTGACAGCGCATCGGGGCTTCAGAAGAGCCACCTTTTATAACAGCTGCCCTCTCTTATTTTGATAGTGCCCATCCCTTTGCAAAGAGAACACGCATTCTTTCGAAGTCAGCGTTGGGAAGGGGTCTTATTTCTCGTGTTTTTAGCCATACCTCTCCGTTTGTCTTCACCTTCATATCAGTAAGCATCTGGAATTTCGTATTCAATAATCCTTTGGTATTTTACCCCTACCACTGCCTTTAAAGACGTCGTTGCTCTATCATCGCTAACACGCAAACAGAGCGGATGCCAGTTGATTCCAAGTGCAGCCGGTCGGAATAGTCGGTCTCCAGCGGAACGTAACGGTGATGACGTTCATAAAGAAAAGACTTTTAACTGATGCCCGTTTGTGAACAGGCTAGGTCGGGAAATTAGTATGATAAACTGAGAAGTGCGAGAGCTGCAGAAGAACGCGCGCGGCTTGGGAATCGCTTAAAAACTCCAAGGAAGTGGTGTGGAATACAAGGAGCATCCCTGTTTACGCTAATCTCTGTGACTCCGCTGTCCTCTCTACTTTACTCAAAGGATAAAATGATAAAGTTCTTGACGTTAATCAATCCCTTCCTGGAATGCGCCGCACATTCTAGTTCCATTCAGAATCGTGATGGCTGGTGATTGTGATGTGGCATATACAGTGACTTGCGGTGGCCGGCCGATGTACAGCAAGTCAGTGTTTTTATCTTCCCAAACGAGTATGGTACCAATTCACCTATCCAGGAGGATGGAAGGCTTGGTTGGCCTGGGCGTGGGTTGGTGCGGGATTTGATCTTGACATCATGAGAGTGAGGTGTGCGACACCTGTCACTACACACCTGTGCCTCTGCCTTACTTAAATCTGCTTTGCTTCGCCGTTACCGAAGATTAGAGGAAAAGAGTGAGGGAACGTCGTCAGGAATAGTCTCATTGAGATTATCGTCATTCAGCGTGCGATCAAGAAAATGGTGCATGAATATTGCAATGCACAAGTGCAGAATTGAATTCGGAATTCCGACGATCCGCTCATCGTGACTCCCCAATCAGCTGAGCTCTTATCTTTCTCTCTCTCTCTTTCTCGCAGTGATACAATTTAAAGTATGAGTTTCTGAGATTGCACTTTTGCAATGCTCCTAACGCCAAGTTATTTTGTTTCTTTGTGAATGATAGGTGATCTAAATTGGAAGCAGGCGCATTCACGTGGCATGCAAGAGGTTGCAGCTAGAAGGCTTTGTAGTGTTCAGGAAAGGAGCCAAGTGAGCACCGTCAGCGTTAAGGCAAAGGATCAGGTCTGAGAGAGTAGCTTCAATCTGGAGCAGTTAAAGTACCATGGATAAAGTTGCTTGAAAAATAGAAGAGGAGAGTGGTGGTGTAGTTCAGAGCCTTGAAATGGAGGCAGGTCGACTGGACTACTGAAAACATGTCCTCATTCAATTTCAAAAGCTTAGGCTACTCCAACTTTGCCGATTTGGCCATTTTTTTGAATAAATCATATTCCTCGCTCCTTCTTCCTTTTCACTACGACGTAAGTCCATTTTTAGAGACCCTTGGTTTTTGTATGGCCGCCTTCATACTACGCGGTACCGGCGCCAGGGCGTAGCTGCGTGTCTTTGCGTCTCCGTCTATACCACCGTATCTCGCCGCTTATCTCGTCACTGCACCTACCCCCGTGCCACTTTGCTTCCCTGCCTGTGAACGCAACCATCCCCTGCTGGCGCGGAGTTTAAATGCGGCTTAAGAAGTCCTCAATACACCGTTAGCATTTTCAGACGTGTCGCTCCTAAACGCCCATCTACTTTTTTCGGTGCTCTACATGAGCGCTTTTCTATTCGTACCTCACGAGCTCTCCTCATATGATCCTTTGACCTACTCAAATACGGAAGTAACACAGTAGCTCTTTTGTCATCAGCTGTTTAGGATCAGCTCTCACTTCCTCGTTTCTGGTAATGGTTGCGTCCACACATGAACCATTCCAATACATTCAAGCTAAACTCGTAGCTACCAGCAAGTAGAAATAATTACGGCTATGAATGGAGGTAAAGGTATGGTATGTTAAAGACAGTGAAAGGGGTAATTTGGGTAATGAAAGCTCCTAAACTGGGTTTCGCAAATGAAAGTTATGGGTCCAAGAGCCGAATATGTGGCCAAATTCGCGACGAAAAGGAGTGCCCCCGGGCCACTTGTTTTATCCCAACGCGCCCCTTCTGAGAATGAACGACGGAAAGGTAATCTTTTTTTTGGATTTTTGACTGTTTCTAATTACTTCTATTTCAATATTTCCCCACTTCCCTAGAATTAAGCACGTCGACCTTCATATTTGATGATCTTTACATATTCGGTCTGAATTACCTCTATCATGCTTTTAAGAAGATACGAAAGTAATCAAAATGTACGGTAAACAAAGAAGGTTGTGACGTCAGAGGTGTTTTCTTTTTTATGAGGTGGCGTATAAGTGACCGGAAGGCTGTGAACGGCCATGAAGACTTCTCGATGACAGCCGTAATACACATCTTCTCTGATAAACTTGTTTACCCTACGTGCCTCTACTTTCACTGTTCAGTCAATTATCGAATGTCAGAAACGAATTTACTTCATTTGATAAAATCAATTGATTGAATCAAGTATCGTATGGATCAATTTTATCATATTGAATTGCGACTACCTGTGACTTCTGAATGCTTCAGTATGCGTTCAATGGAATGATAGTTCTGATTTTACTGTACTCCTATGTACTCGGATTGTCTCACGGTTCATCTTCACATCATCGCCTATTTCATAGTTCGATTTATGCCGAGGACCTCGGAGAAGACATGCTTTATCACTTGTACACAGAGGACAACGAGGTTACTTTGTAATGCTTTTTTCATTGATCTATATAAGGGCGAAGTTGGTGGCAAAAGGCGACACTATTGCATGGTGGATCACAGGATCGACTGGGTTAGAGTCCTTTCGATTAGGTCGAGCAATCTGCCATACCTGGGTCCGTTTTTTTTGAATTTTCATAGCGTTGTACTGAGGGCTTTCCCAGGTGTTGAGGAAAATGGCCGCTTAATACGACCCCTCCCCCCTCTACGGGGACTGAATACACCCCCTCCCCTCGTTTTTGTTTTGACCTCTACGATAACAATTACTGTTGCCAGGTTGTATAGTTTTTATTAGTTTTATTGCTATGTATTCATACATGAAGCAAAAAGATATTCATTACTCCCTTTTACCTCCTCACTATAATCTGCTTGTTCAGAGTCGAGATTCTGGTGCTTATCGCTGACTTACCTCTGCAGATACGACCCCCCCTGGTCGAGGAATCCACGATTCAAGGTGTACCCTGGTTGAACTACTAGTCTTGGAGATGGCAGTGAACAGTGAAAAATTCCCTTGGCCACTGCACTAGGGTGGAGGTCTTTAGTATGGGAAGTGCACTTTAAGCGTACGGCAGGATAATCATAGAATTATTGTAGGTGACTTCCGTTTCGTCTAACGATTTTTGCAGACATTGAGGTGTATTGGAATGTTTCTCTTGTTCCACCCAGTTATGTATCACGTTTCAGGAGGCGATTCGAGATTCTAAACGGCGGTTGATCTTGTTCCTGAATCCATGCTGGAAAACGTACGATGAATCGAACGAGTACGCTGCAAACATAACCGAAGAAATCGTTGGATGTGATGACGATGAGATTTTCAACCGTGCTGGGGATAAATACGTGGAGCGATATTGTCAATCCGAAGAGTGAGAACTGTAAAATTTCAACTGACAGGTGTTTTTCTGTGATGAGTTCATTTCAGGGAATCATTCCCAAATCGCTCAGTGTTCCTTCGACGGCTTTCCTATTTGGAGCGAAATTGCTCATGTATCATTCGATGCAATAACGGGGTGGAATTTTTCCGCTTTGCTGGTTGCCGATGTGTACGAGATGAGCTGACACTTCCAGGTAAGCAAAGATGCGGACGGTTCGGTTGTGCGCAACAGGACACTCGGATTTCGTTACGCCGCACGCGCGAGGATGCAACGGACGCAGCCATTTCACAGCGCGACCAACATGACACTTGCCGCACGCTGTAACTGAACTCGTAATGCGCAGCGACTCAATTCGAGTGTCCTGTCGCGCATACGACCCGGTGTCAGCGTAATTGCAGATATCATATCCGGAGCATGGTGGCGGAGTTATCTGCTGCCTTCATACGCACCTTTTCTGGTGTTTGAATGCAATGCAGAAGTATTTAACCCTCGAAAAGGAAACTAAGGGCCTAACTCGGTGGTATAAGACTCCTCTTCGGAGACGACCTTTTGAAAATGGTCCTTGTGATCAGACGCGCTACACAGAATTCAAGAACATGGTGGCACATTCAGGAAAATGCTTTCACACAACAGATTCTCTATACACACAGATTCACTCTTTGTATCCATTCACTATGTTGTAGTATTTCGGGTATAATCATAATGTATTCTGTGTATGTCTAGACATTGTTTTGGGTGTGATGACGTAACAGTAGTTTGAGGTGTTTACTGTTTGTCTACAATGGCTGGGTAGGAATATGGTTCTTCGCTCATTCCGCGAATAGCTAAATCTTGAAAAGAAAACGGCGACTACAAGAACTTTCCGGAGGCTAGGGACGTTCGAGGAAAATTTAATTACTTTGCAGTTTTATGAGCGTGTAGGTAGAAGTTCACGTCGCGACGTCCTGCCATTGTTCTGCACCTTACCTTAAGCGTAATAGCTTTAAGTCCCAACTACATGCTGCACAACTCGCACGCATCGCGCCGCACGCCGCAGTGCAGAAGTCTCTCCTGAAGGTTCATACCTTTATTACCTACAGTAGCGCTCAAAAGTCTTTGGCGAAATGGTCTTTCACTTGGGTTTTTTCACTTGCAACTTTTTTGCAACTGCATCGATTTAGGAGAAATTTTAGTATGTTGTACTTGGAGATACTGCATACTTAATATACTATTTTGGCGCGCAACGGTGTAGGTTACGTGGTTATATGAAATTTTTTAATTTTGGCATGCCGTCGCTATGCCGTCCCGCTGTGCCGCTGTCATCAAAAGTCGTGGTCTTTTCACAAAATATTAATGTTCTCTGAGGCTTGCTCTTTTTGTTTTTGTATAGAGAGCCGTTTTCTTGAACAAGCCTCTTACTTTTTTTTTGGGTGGTCTTGTAGTAAATTCTTGCAAAAAATCATGAAAAGTGGCAAGCGGCGCTCAGATAGAAGGAAATGTTGACAATAGGTTCAGGCACCACATATTAAAATTGTGTCAAATTTGGTCAAGTAGAAAAAAAGTTATGACAAAAAAGTTTTGGCCGAAGACTTTTGAGCGCTACTGTATATCCACCTCAATTACGGTTGCTGTGACATAACCCATAACCCAAAGCGCTAAGTAGAGGGTACCAATTGCTTTTGTTAAGTCACATCGAGGTACATTACAGCCAGTTTCAATTATGAAGAAATTGGACGCTATGCACTACTGAGGATGGAGCCGCAGAAAGGATGGGGAGGTGGGAGCAAGAGAAACGCATGTACAATCTGATGTATCAATAATCAACAGTGTTAGTGATGTGAATTTTTTCCCAAGTCGAAGGACTTTTTTCCTGAGACGAAAGGATGTGGGACTGGGTGAAATGACCTATTTGTGCAAAATTTGTGCAAAATGGTCACAGTGTGTGAAAATTAGATTATAAACCCCACAGCTAATTTCCTTCAAACAGGCAAGTATTAATATTCTCCCACATGCACATAAGGAAGCTTGAACGGTTTGAGGTACATCTGAAGTTTTCATCACAATATATTGGGGAATAAAGACATGCCAGACACATAAAGGAGTATCATTTCCACAATGGTGCCCCTTTTCTCCCAAAAATGGGGTTGTAAATTCGAACACGGCAATTTTGACGAGTCATACTGTAATTCTTAGTGGTCATTATGAAGGAAAATGGTGAGAGCACATTTTCTGTCCTACATTCTAGCTTTCAATCCAGTATCTTCCTCAGGTTCCTTACCCTCGGATCCTGTGATCCCTGAAAAAAAAGACTTGCACGCACACAATTTACGAAAATTAGACGTCAGCAGAGTTTTGATGTAAATGTGGGAAGAAGAAATTAATCGTATTTTGGGTACTAATACGTATAAGACGAAAAGTGATATGATGAGGGATTAAAATGGAATTATAATGATTTCTTTGCATTCGTAGCAGTAAACACGTGACATTAATGAATAGCTGAAGATCTCTGATCCTACTGAAGGTCTTTCAAATCTGTTAGTGGAATATGAAGATCAAACATTGCAGATCGTGGTTGCCTAGATCCGGATTGTGTTTGGAAAGTCGATGATGACAAAAGATGGAATATCATTAACACACCTGGTATGTGATTTGCTCAACAGTGCCAACCTTTTAAAGTTTACTTATTTACTTAATTAGTTTATTTTGTCATATAGACGCGTTCAGCGTACACCTCACAATGATCGGATTAGTCGAATCACCTTCTCTGGGGCAGTAGTCTTTTGAGTGGGTGTGGGGCGATTGGTCGAATTTTCGCGTGGCCACCCGCGGCGAGTGCAAGTCGTTTGCAGCTTTACCTGTGGAAACAGCAACAACCACAACATAGGCGAGCTTCCGAAGCTTCCAACGTGCAGTATTTGAATATCTTTCATGGTACCAGCCCCTTGCGTCTTGAGCGGAATTCCAAAGGACTGCGGCAAGTCGTACTGGCGGCGCCGCGAAGCGAAAATTCGACAAATCTCTCACAGCCCTTTTGAGTAGCTAGCCAGGTTACGTCTTTCCTCCGCTACGCTACGGCCAGGCGCTACACTTTTACGCACTCATCCCGACCATACCCATTTTGCTCAGCTGACCAATATATAAACTGTGGTCGGAATGGGTTCGAACAAAGAGGTCTATCTTATCCTGCTACCTTTTTTTCTTTTCTGGGAGACGGCTAGACGGTTCGACGGTTGGAATATAGACGCAGATAGCCTTGCGGCAACAGTTTTGAGAAGCATTCACCGAGGAGTCATTTTTCATGATTCCTAGGGGGCACTACCCTTTTTGGGCGCAGGGTCATATTTTCCGAGATTCTGTCTCGGCGCTTGGCTCGATCCACGTTGATGCGATAAATTCCAGACCGTCAGACAGATCGTCGGGGGTGCGTTGTGCAGATCTGTTGATGTTACGTCCCATGGGCGGGGGTCACGAGGTCGAATTTCCGTTCGCGGCGGTGCACTCGCGGCGCCACCAGTACGAGTCGCCGTATCGATTGCCCTAGGGAGCGGGCCGAGTGTGACTGCGTCACGTCTGCGCTTCCACTCATGCCACACTGCCTCGCTTGAAGGCTGCCATGCCCTGCCACTGGCACTCGCATCCGCCGCGCCGCTCGTTGCGCGCGGCCGCGCGGAAATTAGACCTCGTGACCCCCACCCACGTCCCATGGGTGCTCAGTGTGAGTTACATAGCATATATGAGGATACCATCCAGTTCCAAAATGTTCAAGCCCGAACTGCAAGCATATTTTTTCTCCTCAGACATCACTCGTCATGAACCGCTATGACTCCGTCGATTACCTTTCAGGCTCACGGACAGCTTTTGCGTCGGTTGCTTTGTCACCAGGGCATGAGAGCGCCTCGTTGTACAGTCCATATTTTCTGCAAATTTCAATCCAAGTAAGTTTTGCAACTTGAAATGATGCTCTGGAAAAAAGATTCTGTTGTTCTAGTGCGTTTTGGAGTTCGCGTATCGTCTGAACAGCATCACCCATTCATCAATTGTGCTTTCAACAGAATCCTTTCAGTCAAACGGTTGGTGCAGCATGATTTGCGGATTGCATGCAAAGGCTAGAGATCGCTAGGAACGCTGTAGGACACTCGAATTGGGTCACTTCAACCGAGAAGGCGACGTTTACGCAGTTCAGTGCACATCCGATAACGGCAACTGTTAGCACATTGCGGTGTCCTAAATCGAGCGTCCTGTTGCACACGCAAAAGTGCTCGATGCGAGTCCTTCTCAAGAGCTATTTGAATGCTTTGCCGATTTTTTTCAGATCAACTCGTACAGAGTTCTAATCGGTCAGTGACTTTTCAAGAAGAGATGGATTACTACGATAGGTGGGCATTTTTTCGACGGGAACTTTCAGGCGCATCAGCTACTCATAACTCTGCAAAAGAAAGTGTTGAAATTCTCTAGGAGACCCCATCTGGGACGATTCGAACCTGGTCACTTCACAACACCAACACGACTGAGAATTGAATGCCGCTCAGAAGCACATGATACGCTTCCATTTCCTACAAATGGGACAACAGGATGCCAAATAGGGAAAATCGTGTGGGATGATGAATGTGCAGGTGGGTAGACTCTATTTGTACCCAGGGACTAGTAAAATAAGTAATCACGCAGTTTTAGCCGGTAGTAGCCCACTGGCCACTTGCGAAGTAGATTCAAGATTCTGCGAGGTATCAGGCCATATGAGGTGTATGGACGATGTCGTCTGTGATATCGCCCACGACTGCCAGAATGGAAAGGACGAGGAATCATGTGGTGAGTCACGTGACCGTTCAAGGAATCATGTACGAAAAATGAACTTTTCTGTTATTTATATATTTATGCTGTTGCCAAATAACAGCCGTACGCGAAGCTTTGCGCCAAAAAATGAGAATCCGGCGATACAGCTCCCCAAGACGTGGCCGAGGGGCGCGGCCTTAGAGTAAAATCCCGCCTCGTCGTCCGCCGCGGTCGCAGACGAAGTGTGGGACTGCTTACGTGACTTCCTATTTCCACTATGCGTTTCCGGCCACGGCGGAGGCCAGGGTGAGAATTTACCCTGAGGCTCACCACCCTCGGCTACCACTTTGAGGGGCTCTATCTTAGCCGGGTCTCGCTTTTTGCGTGGAACTTTGCATGCTGCTCTTATAAGGCGAATTCAACATAAATATATAAATAATAGAGAAGCTCATTCCGCGTGCAAGTTATTCGAATAAATTGATACCGTGGATATCCTTCAGATGATCAACCGCTAGGAGCCAGATGCGATTTCGATAAGGACAAGTCGTTCTGTGATGGTTGGACTATGGTGACTTTTGAGCAGGCGAAACCCGTCACTGAACATCTGCTCCATGTGAAACGTCCACTGGGAACTATTGGACCAATTCATACAGCCAGGCCTGGAGGCGGTACCACTTATTTTCATTAGTTTTTGCTTTGTTACATTATTTTTGTGGATGGCCTAAAAACTGATCGTACTTTGCTCGTCGGGGGGGGGGGGGGGGAGTGGGGTGGGGGAGGGGGTCGAAATGGCACCTGATCCGACAATTCCGCTGATGCCAATCTCAGGGAAGGGATGAAGGGGGGGGGGGAGGGCTTATGGAAGGTTTCAAGATAGGGGTCATACATAGGCGAAAGTCTTGCATGATTCTAGTTCCTATCATTCAGAATCCCCCTACCAAATACAATGCATGAACATGAATACGAAAAATCCTAAAACTTTCCTCTGTTCCATAGCAAAAATAGAAATTTTGAAAGAACAGCAGCTCAGCTTCAAATTCCTGCCGAGCACCATTCGAACAGCTGTCGGTGGGGAGAAAGCAGTTCAAACTTTTGCGGTAAATATTGATTTGTTTGCTACTCTGCGCTCCTGACCATAAGAGTGTTATCTCTCTGCATCTGAATTATTTATGACCCCGCCTCCCCGGACGCCCCACCCATTGGAGGAGCTGTATCTCAGCCAAAATCTTATTTTTTCGCGTGAAACTTTGTATGTCATTCGTAGTATGCAAATGCAACTTTAACGTATAGGTGAATGAAGAACACAAATTCTCGTGAACGATTCCTTCAATCTATTTTTTACTTTTTTGCTCACCTACCTATTTTTTGTAGTATTCAATCATTCATATGTGAGCTTATCCTAATTATGTATTTGTGATAAGGATGCAAGTGCACTACACCAGCTTACATACCATAAATAAATAAACAATCAAATTTATAAAATCAATAAGTAACAAGGATAGCGGTGATAGATCACAGAAAACGATCTGCAAGTCAATGCAACATCTCTTAGGTGCGTTCCTGTTGTACTCGTCTGAACTGAACTGGAATCAATCGCTATCGACAAGAAACACATTCTTCACATCGCCATTTTATCCTCCCATTTTCAATGATGACGGAAAATGCAAGGTGATTGGCCCTTAGCTGTAAGATAGTTTATGTTCTTGACATCCACTCTGTTTCAGCTAAGATTTTATGCGATTCAATCTGGAGCTGATGTTGGATGGTCACTGTCGATTATACATCCAACATGGGTTGAAAAAGCTGTTCCACTAAAAAGTCTTGTGGAGGATGAAGGAAAAAGGTACTACGTCGCCATCGAAATATGGGTGTGTCTACTTACGACAAAGCATCGCTTCGCGGCGTCGCACTTGCAGCGCCACCAGTACGACTTGCCGATTCGATTGCCCTTGGGAGCTCGGCAGAGCCTGGCTGCGTCACCTCTGCACTTCCACCCATGCCACAGTGCCCCCTGCACCCATGCCATCCTCCCTCCTCCACCCATGCCACACTGTCTCGCTTGAAGGCTGCCATGCCCTGCCACTGGCACTCGCACCCGCCGCGCCGCTCGCCGAGGGCGGCCACGCGATTTTTGGTCACAAGTAGACATCCCCTTGAAAAATTCACCCTTCGTGTTTAAGCATTTAAAAAAGTTTTTACAGAATGGAGCGATCATGGCATCGAATCTCTGCTGACCTGGGACCGCTGGTTTGTCGTTAAACGTTGTGGTTTTCTTTCGAATCACTCAGACTTTTTACGAATCAGATAAGAACCGCGAAATTTCCCCCTTTTTCGAACAACTGCATTGAAATGTTTATGCACATTTCAGTTATTCCCATTTGCTGTACAGATCGAAGCCAACTGGATAATGTCATCGTTGGCAAATGGTAATTCATATGTGGCCGTGGATGACATCTCCTTGAGCGTGGAGTGCTTTGACAAAGGTGATAATTAATGAGTTAGACCGCGTTTATACTCTGCGATGCTGGCAGAGGAGCGTGGCTGCTTGTCTCTGCATTTGCACCCCTGCCATCCTGCCTCGTTGCCTGCGTCGTTTCTGCATCTCCCCGCGTGCCGCTCTGTCTCACTGCCTGTGACCGCAGCCACGCCCTTTAGGTGCTAAGTGTGAACGCGGCTTCACCTAGGAACCACGTACACGCTTTCGTGCAGGACGATAGCGGTGCTTCAGTGTCACATCTGTTCCTTGTGCCAATTTTTCTCATCTCACTAGTGGCGCTTCCATTAGTTTTCCGCATTTATAAAAATGGAATGTCGAAAACCGGGTGTGGGTCAGGACACTCGAAGCAGGTCAGGTCAAGCGAAGAGGCGGCGTGACACCTTTTAGGGCGCGGCGCAGTTCGCGCGGGACCAGTAAGACGTGCGGTGCGCGGCTATGCAATTCGAGAGGCAGAATAACCGGAAAGCTGTTGTTGAACGCAGCCCTTTCCAGCTTTTTTTGCCAATAGGGCTTCCACCCCAGCGCCTACCACACGACAGACATCTTATGCGTCGGACAACTCGTGCACATCACCGAAACCCCATATTTTTCGTTCATTGTTGAACAACCTTGCAAATTATTGAGAAGTACCTTGTCACAATCCAAAGTTATTGAAATACGACCACCCCAGAGTAAACAAGCAGTGTTTCCTGTGAAAATGCAGAGGAGACGGTAAAAAAAGGCGAAAGAGGGGAGAAATAGCCAGAATCTACGAGTCGAATAGAATCCGGCTCGCAGAAGCCACTAAGAGTTAAGTAGCCGGGATCCGCGCTTACCTCACCAGTAGACTGGAATCAAGTCCGCAGTAGTCCTCTGTCGTGATTCGGTCCATGGACGCAGAAGAACTTTGGAAATCTGAGGGTTCGCTGATGTGGACGTTGTCTGACGAAGAAGACGGGTCAGATGGTCGGCCTTTTGGGTGGCAGCTGTGGCTCATGTGCCTCGATGGCATATTGGTAGCTGCGAAAGGCCGCGTCTCACGACATGCGCGCCATTGACCTAGTGTTTCAGTCCCCACGCACAGCCACGAAATCCGACTGCTCAATCTTTGCCTTTTTACTGTATTATTCATTTGTTTATGTTACGTTGAATCACACTGATTGTCTTTTCAGCTGCACAACTGTCATCCATAGGCAACTGGACATCGATAGCTATAGATTCATGTGGTTCCACTGGCACCCAACACATTCGAAAAGAGAAATGCTGGCTGCGTGGCGGTAGGCGTGGGCCTCATCAGTTCTTGTCCATTGACGACCAAAAGCAACTTTGGACCGTTCCTGAAACATTGCTCTATAGGTGTGTCATGGAACAAAATTTTCCATTCATTCTTTTTTCCATTTTTTGAAAGATTCAACTGTTCAACTAGAGCACTATCAGTGCATGGGTATCTGAATAATTGTCAAAAATCTAATTATTTGAATTATTAACCCCAGGAACACATAAGGCTTCCCGGAAATTTTTGCTATCCCTACTATTCGTCTGTTTGTCCGTCCCTTTGTTCGTCCGTCCGTCTGTCACGAAATTAGGTGTTATGTGAAAATGAGTTGTACAAGTGTGGTATGGGTGGTGCATGGGACAGGAAGTAAAGAATGGACCAGGGTAAGCTCCGCACACGCTGGGCGGGTGCCCTGGAATGTTCCGTTTACAGACCGAAAATTGTAAATGGAGTTGGAATGCGACCCAAATGTAGGGAGGAATGAGTTTTTTAAAGTCATGAAAGACACGTGGATTTAACGGGCGGAACATTTGTAGTGGTGGGCGGAGCTTGGACGCTACATGAAAACAACCTGTGAAGATGGGAGCAAGTTTGGGATGGGTAGGGCATGGGATAAGAAGGAGCACCCATGCACCAATTTAAGCTATTCCTTTGGTGAGCGGAGCGTACACTGTGGTACTCTGTCCTCATGAAAAGAGCAATTTCGATCGACCTACTGACGCACATGGTATTTCGCGCACAGTGGTGTGCGCCTGCCAACTGGTATAGCATAAGATTTATAAGCAAAGAATTCGAAGCCACATTAGCCCAGGGCACAAACATGCTCGTACATATTTCTAGCCCGCTTGAAGACAGTGGTAAGGATGTGAGTAGAAGGGGCTCCCAAGGCGAGTCATTAAAATGGAAGTCACGGGTCCAGGAAGACTAAATAAGACGAAATTTCCGATGAAAAAGGGCGCCTGCGTGCTTTGCAAGAATCGTCTTTTTCTACAATAGTCGCTTGCGTTAACAGTCTCCGCCACTCTCCGTGTCAGTGGCAGAACCCACCTCGTTTCGGAGTCAACGACGGGAGGATTCCTTATTTACGCGTTTTTGACCGTTCCATGTTGTGATTCATCACTTTCGTACTGGTGGGCTCTCGGATTTTTGTATTCAATAATCTTTTGATAGTCGTCCCTGACTATCCCTATCACTGCCTTTGAAATGTGTGAGGATCAAACCTCCCGAGAGGGGAGGGTAGTAGTCCTGTCCATCCTTCGCGAAATAATGGTACATTATGCGAAAGTATGTAAAAGTAACGGTCGTACTTGGTCGCTTGACCAGCATTACTGAGATGGAAGGATTGGATGGACGCACACGTATCCGATCCACTGACGTTTCCTGTGAAAGTGGACCCATTTTGCGGAAGCTTACAGCGTTTAGTGACAGTAGTGGATTTTATGACATCGATGCTTTATACTCAAAGGCTTCCTCGATATGACCACGTAATCGAAAACCCATCAAACTGACTCGTTCCTTATGTGAGTATGAGAGGGATAATCACTAAGTTTCGTGATATGGAGTGATTAATGAACCGGAAAGATTCCGAAAAAAGAGGAAGATGCAATGAAATGATCATTTCGTAACGAACATTCAGCGTTACAAAGAATAATCGGTGGGAAAACCCGGATTCAAAAGCGCGACGCTATGGTGTGCATTCGCATCACATTCGAATCGCTTCGAACTGCACACACTGACTTTCCGAGATGTCCTTTGTGATGTCATTTGTTGTCTCGTAGAGTGTATTTCATTCATTCGTAATGATGTGAAAAAAGTGAAACAACTTACAGCAACAAACAAGTAAAACAATCAAATGAAGAGTAAGCGAAGGCGAGGGAAAAAGTGTGACTACAATCGAAACCTATCCAATTCCTTTCGACGTCTTGGCAAGGTGTCGTGTGTGCATTGCGGCAATTGCATGGCACCGTAATCCCATACCGTGAGAAAAATTGCCGCCTTCGCGGTGTCTTCGACGAGCTGAAAAGCATCAACATCGAGGATTTCTTTTAAAAAATACTCGTCTACAACAATATTTTCATTTTTTGAACCAGTGCTTTAGCATTTTTTACCACCACATCTGTTCAAGGTTGGTTGCTTGCGGAGCCGAAGGTGGTTCTTTTCCTTTTCAACGAGTGGAAAATGGCGGTGGATGTGTGACAGTGGACATTAAATTGGTAATCGGTACTAAACTGCACGTGTCCATCGGACAAAAAGGCGAATCGCCTTGTGACAAGCATGTCCGAAGCTCCATGGTGAGTTACCCAGGCAACTGATTGAGGAGCTCATAAACCCGGGTTTTTTTTTTTCAGAAAAAGCAGGTTCTGGAGGGTCTATGTCATGACCAATCTGCAGATCAGCGATTTAACGTGAGTCCCTTTGTGTAGAATGACCTCAACGGGAAATCGTGTCTCTTATTCGTTTTTGAGCGGTGATAAGACCCCCCTCCCCCACCATTTTAGACATCCCAGGTGTATGGAGCCGGAGGAGGTGGTGCTACTACAGTGTTCGTGGATTCTGCTTACATCGTTGTGGCTGCTGGTGGAGGTGGAGCCTATCCAGTCGATTACATCGAAGGAATGCCTAACAAGTAAGTTGCAGGTTCACATAAGCATTTTCGAAGCATTTTTGGGTTTTGGAAATTTCAAGCAAAGGAATTCATTCGGCCTTGGTAAAGCATGGACTCCGCACCGCATTTTGCGACGCGATGCGTGCGCCTAGGGAGGCCGTATGTAATTGGGTCCTAGCGCGATTCCTGTGCAGCGTTTAAAACAAGGTGCAAACATGCCAACCACTCGGGGTCCTAGCTAAATAAGACAGTGGCTTGTAAAATCACATAAATAAGGTCTCTGCTACAAATATAGCTAAATCAGATTAGGTTTTGTGCGTGCAAGCTGGCGCTGTAACTCGTTTTTCCAGCCCTGCTGGTGGCTTACAAGGTCGAATACCAACTCATAGCGGCATCCACCATCTTCGAACAAAAGCTGGCGATGGAATTTCCGTATGTCGCCTTACGTAGCAGCTTGCAAGATATGCCGTATTAATTGAGATTTAAGGTCTCCTCACTGCCATCTCCACTTTGGTCATGTGGAGGATTTCCGAATTCTGGAGGTGTGGCAGCTCCGTGTGAACCGGCTTCCGGTGGTGGAGGAGGATACTATGGTAATGAGGATTCCATGTTTTGAAGCATATAATAAATTAATGTTCAAGGACACGCTTCGCGATAATCTAATGGGTCGATCTACCTCTAGAACAGTAGATCCTCGGGTAATTAGTCAAGCTGCACCCTTTTTGCATCGCCACGGTGCGCTCTCACGGCGCCACACCTACTCGACCCACTCCGACCCCACCCATTTTTCGTAGTTGACCAATAAGGGAGCCCAAGTGGGTGGCTTCGGAGTGGCTTACCCAAGGAGTTACCCAAGGATCTACTGTTGCAAGAAAGTAAGTCGACCCATCTGATTATCGCGAAATGCGCCTTCAAGAAAAACGCGTGCATAAGATGAAACCTACTGAAGCCATTTCCAGGTGGCCTGGCTATGACTAAGAATCATGGTTTGGGAGGATCAAACTGGCTTGGTATCAATGCATCCTCATTCCTAATGAAGGCAGGAATACATAGAGGAGATGGGCTTCTTACTATATGTGAGCTTCACTTGAACCGTTAGAGTGTCAAAGGTAGAGTTTGATGAATGTTCAGATGCCTGCCGGCTTGGTTGTCCTTCGAGATCAACCTGCTTCTTCAATAGTCTGGACTCAGCGGAGGGAATGGAGTGTTTGTGCGAATACGGTGAAATTGTGTCAGCCTTTGGAACTTGCACTGAATCACGTGGTAAGTCATTCCGAACAACAAGAATAAAAATTCAGGTCCGTCACTCGTCTCCCACAGTAACCCGGACAATTAAAATGATTTTTAGCTTAAGCCTAGGAAGGGGTGGAGCTTTGACGTTGGTGAAGATTTGCGTCTCCCCACACAAGAGGAAAATTCGCGGTCAAAAACATTGTAATTGACGTCAGGGTCACTGTGGGAGACAATTGACCACCCTGAATTTTCGTACTTTCCGTTCGCAAAACATATTTACTTCATTTGTACTTTATGTTTGTGCTGAAAAATAAGGTGGAATGCCTTTTTCATTCTCACCCACGTCGTTGCGGGCTCCACTCCTGCCCCAGAACAACCGAGTCTTCGTTATTTATCATTCAGTTGATTGGCTCCATACTAGCCTGTGAGGATAGTAGCATGGAAGCTGACTTCGACTAGCCCTTAAGTCGTCGAGAGCTACGGTACCTGCAATGTGTTTTCGCAATTACGAAAGGAAGCTGACTTCGAGGGAAACCTGAAACTGTCAGATGGTTAACCTTTCCTCCAGGCGTCGCTCACTCAGTTGCCATTGATTATGATAAAACCAGTTCAATGTGCCCGCATAGTTGGCCTGCATAATGAGTTGGGTCCATTAGTGGCCTTGAACCCTTCAGATTCTGCCCCACATTTCAAACAATGCCCTGCCAGTGTATCTATTCATTCAGGGATCATGCCGTTCAGGATCGGCTCTGGAAGTAGCTTTCTCGAAATTAGAAATGAAGTTTCTATGTAGCCACAGGAACAGACAGAAGCAAATCTTGGGATGCGTGAAAGAGGGCTAGCAGTGGGTGCTACCATGAGCATCAGGAGATCGGGCGAGGGGTGAGGGTGGAGGAACTGAAGTGGAAGAACCACTTGTACCCAGGAACTCCTTTTGCGCAAGAAATTTTTTATATTCCAACAACCTCGCAGTTCTATACCCTCTCTACACCTTGTATACTGTGTCGTGATATGCTTTGCTACCCATCCTTTACATTAGTTCTGAATGTTCTACCCGTCCCTCCTACTGTTAGACCGCATTCATACTTTGCGATGGCGGCGACAGGGTGTGGCTGCGTTGCCTCTGCGTCTCCACCTGCGCCACTCTGCTTCGCTGCCTGTGTACTTAGCCAGGTCCACACCGCACCGCAGAGTATGAACGCGGCCTACCTGCGTCGCTTCAGCATTTGAACGAAGCTTATCTGTAAACATTTCAGTGCTCTCGTTGCTGATTCAACGAAAATGGATGGTGATGATGCTGTCCTCTTTTATCATCATATTTCTCATTGGAGTTTTTCGATGTGAGTTACAAAAAACTCAAATCGAAATCTTTGGGAATTGAACAGGATTTTGTTAAGTTTTTCATTTATTTACAGTATAGTAACTACCAGCGCAATTTTTTCTGCATGCTTTCTTTGAAGAAATCACTCATCGGAAAATTGAAATTGAATGGTGACCATTCACTTCACTTCATGGCAAAATCTTTTAGTGTTACGGAGACGTGGCCGAAAGCAGCCAACAGCAGCGGACCAGATCAAACTGCTAGTGATGGTGAGCTTGATCATCTGATTAGTGTAATAAATAGTTATTTCTTTTTCATTACTCATTAGAAATCGTTTATTCATTTGAAAATCGTTAAGAAATCGGACTATAGCGACGTTGATGTTGGAGAACCGTATTGGGACCAGATCGCCTCCCTTCCTTGTCTTCCATGGAATGAGATTGTTATCGGCAGGTGAGTTACCTTTTTAAGGTCTTGTTATGGTTTGGGAGAAAGTGAACCTTTGTAAGCTGTTACCTACTACTGCGGCAAAGAGAAACGGCGCTGTTACCACACGCAAGGTCCAGCGATTGAATCCTCTACTTAGACTTATTGGGTAGGACTATGAAGTTGGGGGGGGGGGCAGATATTGTAATCGTTTTTCCGTTCAAAATGTTACACGAATAGTCAATGAAGCTCTCTCGCACCTTTTCCCTTTCTTTGTGCCTTTTCCGTCAGCAAAATACATATTTATTACACAATCATTATAGATTTACTGTTTACTATTTATTCCATACTGTTTAATATTTAAAGGCACACCACGCGATAATCAAATTGGTGGTTTACTCTCTTGGGGGGGGGGGGGGGGGGTAGGTCCTCAGATGACTTCTCGGGCTGCACCTTTGTTGCGGCTGTACGATGCACCTTCACGGTGTTGTGCCTGCTTGAATACAACCGAGCCATGCCCACCCAACCAAGTCACATCTGCCCTTGAACGAACGATTTTTCAACGTGGCACTCACGTAGGGTACAAAACTTGCAGTAAGAGGAGGCAAATCGATGAAATAGCCATTTCGATGATGAAGGCAGCTTTCACGTTGGAAATTTGTTCGTCTAAGGCCCAATATCATTCGGTTGTGTGGGCGTGGCTCGGTTCTGTTCAAGCGGGCACAACACCGTGAAGGTGCACCGTGCAGCCGCAGCGAAAGTTCACCCTGAGCAGTTATCTAAGGACCTACTCCCCACAAGAAAGTAAGCCAGTAATCGGATTTTCGCGTGGTGTGCCTTTAATAATATACTTATTATCATATAGTTAGTTATTACATGTTTCTTAAACTTATATATAAATACATATCTCATCTATTATAGATTTACTTATTAATATTAATCAAATGCATTTATTGCGCATCTATAATCTCAGTTTTTACTTCATTCAATTTTGATATTCCTTTTCATATTTTATTTCTAGTTATCATGGATTCCATGTAAAAAGAAAATTTAGAACTGCCTCAGTGCTCACCAATTCCGCATTTGAATGAATAAATAAGTATTTTACCCGTATATTGCATGTTTTCGTTTATTTCACAAATGTACCTCCTTTAGAGAGATTGGAACAGGCGCCTTTGGAACAGTACACGAAGGCCAAACCACAGATGGTCAAGTGTACGCCGTTAAAACGATCTGCGTAAATAAGAGCACATCAGCTGAGGCTCAACGCGAATTCGCTTTCGAAGCGCTATTCATGCAGTATGTTCCATACAGAGAATTTTCATAATTATCTACTTTTATTAATTATATGTGAACGTGTAACATAAGGAATTTCCAGTACAAATAAGCCTTCAGGAGCCCCTCTTGACCACTAAGCGATTAGAGTTCTTCTTTAAAGGCAGTGGTAGGAAAATGTAAATGTAATGTAATGAAAAATGTAATGAATATGCAAGTTGAAGTGCTTAGTAACACGATGGTGAAGAAAAAACGGAAGGAAATAGCGAAAGACCGAGAAATAGGACTCTCCTCCCACCGCTGATTTTCGTCGCGCATGACCTCTCCGTCAAGAGGCGGGTACTTCGGACGAATTCTTCGCTGGCATGTTGTTAAGTCGTATACACGAAGGGATGTTCAGATATACAACCGCATCTATTTTTTGGAGTGAGCTCCAAGCTGAAACTGAGAAAACGCGCCGCGATACCCTCAACCCTGCCGCATCTCCTTGGCCACTCCAAACTAGCCAATCAGGAATCACATCGCATGGAGGCGGGGTCTATCATCCAAGGCGTCACCTGTTAACCGCTATGCCGTCTCTTCAGCTCCGGGGCGCACTTTTTGACGAGAGTTTCGCAATAGATAGACTTGTTAGCCCCTAGTGTCCATAAGAAAAATTTCTTTTGAGGATTTTCCCGTAGCCACATTACCCCTAATGCTGTCTTCAAACACAGTTAGCTAAGCTTACTAACTAATTTTATAATTTTAGCAGTCTATGAACCATCCAATTGGAAATTTTCAGTAAATTCAATCATCCGAACATCGTGCGACTCCATTGGATCCAATGGGATCCGCCTCGATTACGCATTATTCTCGAGTTCATGGGAGGCGGTGATTTACGCTCATTCCTAAGAGAAGCTCGTCCAACTCAGGTAAAAAAAAAACGTCTCGAAAATGTCCTATGATATTTGAATACGAACATTTTCAGGAGAATTTCAATCCTTTTGACATGAATATTTCGGACATTATCAACATAGCGTTGGACATAGCTAGAGGTGGGTACATCTTGCTGAACCTGCAAACTTTACGAGTTCGCCCAGTTCGGAGACAATCAAATTCACAATGTCTTCGAGTGGGAGATAAGTGCATGGCGTATCCCAGAAAAGTATCCAGCTCAATCGGCTCCAGCCTTATTGCCCGGTATTCAAAGTACCGTCAACCGTCAGCCATTATAAGGAAATGGGGACGGGGGGAGGGGACATATTCTCTGTGAACGAACATTTCAGTCTGAAAGTGGCCATCTTTGAAGAAGCGTCCGTTGAAAAAACGCGCTTCAAGGCCGCGTTCATACTTTGCGCCGGCAGGCCGTGGCTGCGCAAGCAACGAGGCAAAGTGGCACGGTGAAGGTGCAGAGACGAAGCAGGCAACTAGACAGGGTGTGGCATAGGCGGAATCGCAGAGACGCGCAGTCACGCCCTACCGATGGCACCGCAAAGTATGAACTCGGCACAAGGTCTCCACCGCGATCTCCCGCACATTATTTCGAACTGCAACAAATCAATATTACGGGTTGCTACAAGGGCGTGGAAACCTTTTTGGCTGGCTGACTTGGTCCCTTGCCCGTCTGCTTCCTATTTCCTTGTGTCACACTGCTGAACACATCGGCTTTAATATTACACAATTACTCCACAATATGCTCAACTACTCACCCCCCCCCCCCTGCTCTTTTTGAAATGTCGTATTGCAATCGGACGCTCATGCATCGTCATATAGGATGTGAAGAGTTGAATCGTCAAAAGTATATCCATCGAGATCTGGCTGCTCGAAATTGTCTGCTAACAGAAAAGGGACCAAATAGAGTGGTCAAAATTGGCGATTTCGGCATGGCCAGGGATATCTATGAGTGAGTTCTTCACATACTCTATCTGTTCTCTGAATATCGTCCTTTGTTTCAGAAGAAATTACTACCGTAAAGGTGGACGTGCCAAATTACCGGTTAGATGGATGCCACCTGAAGCATTTCTGGACGGACTATTCACAACACACACCGATGTCTGGTCATTTGGTGGGTATTCATCAGTTTTTTACAGGAAAGAAGTATAGGTATAGGTTTGTGAAAGGAATTATGTTCCCTCAGGTCAGAGTTCGCTGTAGGGTGACATCGCCGCTTGTTCCATGGCCATGAAACTACGCTGGTTCATAGATTCTGGCCCAATTGTAACATCTTTTAAAGATCTTTAAAAGATTTTTCGGAACTCGTTTTTGGAGTTTCGTGGGTCCGGGTCAGTGTAGAAGACTCACGAAGCATCAATCGATGGGTCTGAAAGCGCGTGCGTTAGGGCGTGAGTCATAATGATTCAAAAGTGAACCGGCCCACCTCCGAGCCATCTACCTTTACGAGCATCAACTCGGCACCAGTTTGCGGGACGTGGCTGCCAAGGTAAATGCTGCATTTGGTCTGGGCACGACTACTGAGTCAATGCCGTTCACTTTTGGTTTGTCGCCAGAGAACCGAGATACACGCCACGAGCTTCAAAGTATGAACGCCCTGAATGACCATCCACCCGTATTCGATGAAGACGCGTTGCGCCGCCAGCTCTGGCTGCACGCCAATCCCCGACACTTGTAAATTCGGGGAAGAGATCGACTACACCCGTTGCAGTCGATCGTCACTTGCATTCCATGGGATTCCGAATAGCCACCCTATGCTGTGACTGCAGGGCAGAATTCATCTTCTTTTTCTTCAGCGTTTGTCCCACTCAATTGCGGGGTCCGCTTTCCTTGTACGTTGACGCCACTCTTCTCGATTGAATGCTTGTGCCGGGGTTATGCCAGCTAGTCCACAGTCTGCACGTAATGTGTCGAGCCAGCGCTGCTTGGGCCGTCCTCTCGGCCGCACTCCGTTCACGTTGAGAGAAAGGCCTGATTTGCACACGGCGTTTTCACTAGCTCGCAGGACGTGGCCACACCACCGCAGCCGAGCTTCGCGTATTTTGTCAGTTATTGGAGCCACGCCAAACTTTTGCTTTATGGTGTCATTCCGAACATGCTCCAAACGCCTTATTCCGGCCGTCCAACGCAGCATTTTCGTCTCCATCACGCTAAGACGTGCTTCAACTTCTTTAATAACTGGCCACGTTTCAGCTCCATAGATCGCGACTGGGCGAACGACGCCTCTATAGATCTTCGACTTGAGTCGGTCTGGTATATTCTTGTCGCAGAGAACGCCCCTCACCGAGCGCCATTTCGTCCAGGCGGAACTAATGCGTGAATTGACTTCGTGCTTCAGGCTGCCGTCGGATGTAATCGTCGAGCCAAGATATTTAAAGCTGGTTGTACGCGAAAGCACAGTGCTATTGATCATAATGGAGCTTGAGTCGTTCATGTCTGTCGCCATGTATTCAGTCTTCCCGACATTCAACCTGAGTCCGAACGTCGCCAAGCGATCGCACCATGCTTGCACTTCTTTTTCGAGTTCCTTTTTGTCTCCACAAGCAAGCATGACGTCATCAGCGTACAGAAGTGTCCAGGGGGCTTCTTCTGAAGGTCTCGTGAGATGGTATCCATGACAGTAATGAAAAGGAGTGGCGAAAGGGCTGAACCTTGGTGTACTCCAACTGAGATAGGAAATTCCATCGAGATACCTGCTGGGGTTCGCACTCGGCTTTTCGGACTCGAATAGAGTATACGCACCCATTCAATAAGCTCTTCCGGAACGTTGTGCTGCCGCAAGGCGTACCATATGACTTCTTGTGGCACTCGATCAAAAGCCTTTTCCAAGTCTAAAAGGCGAGGTGCACAGGTTTTTGTTTTTCGCAATGTTTTTCCAGCAGAATACGTACAGCGTGAATGGCATCTGCAGTACCACATCTGGCTACAAATCCGCACTGGTTGGAAGAAAGTTGGATGACATCACGAAAGCGGCCATCAACAATACGCTCGAAAATTTTCATACTGTGAGATAGCAAGCAGGGCAGAATTCATGAACCAACGTAATATGTAGATGAGTATGTATGGCTACATATCATCGAATTCAGACGAGGGGTGTGTAGCCCTATGTCGAATTTTTGCTTTGCGGCGTCGCATTCGCGGCGCCATCAACACGACTTGCTGCGGTCTGTTAGAATTCCGCTCAGGACGCAAAGGGCTGGTACCATCTAGGTCTTTTGATGAATTAGCTGTTTGTCTTATTATTAATAGAAAACAATAACTTTTGTCTCAGAAAGACAAAATAGTAACTCAAAAAGGAGAAGAAACAGTATGGAATAAAATGATTATCAACAAATAGACTATGTTTGAAAGATTTAAAGGGGAAAACAAAGAAGTAGTTCAAGCTCCGTTACGCACAGGTCCTTAGACGGAGCTTAAGCTCAGAAATAAAATGAAATTACTTGATAACAATCTCGATAAAGAAATTGTATGATCGTGCGTAAAATTTCATTGAGCGCGTACGCAGTGTACGCAATCACACACGACGAAACAGACCGCGCCGCTCGGAGCGCACGGCTGCGCGAAAATTCGACGTAAGTCCACACAGCGCAGATGAGAGGACAAAGCAGTGTGAGGGGAGGGGGGGCTCCCTCATACATCGTTACGCCTTGTTTTGGTTACCCGTAACCGGAAAGATGGGAATACAACGCCAAACTTGATAAGTCCTTCAGAAAATCCTTTGCACGGCTGTGCCGCATCTGTTCCGCAAGTGCTATGGACACGGCGGTGGGCACGCAGAATCACATTCACCCCCTATACCCCTTCTATGTTTTTCAACATATTTGCACTTCTATGTCCTTGAAAGGGCAGAAATGATGTAGTGACTGGTGCCTCGTGCTCCCGTTCTCACGGTGCGGGGATCAAGTTCTGTATCAACGCCCCCAGGCCAACCAAGCCTTCCATCCCTCAGGGGTAAACGAATCGGTATTAGACTTGTGTGGGAGGATAAACGCACTGACTCGTACATCGGATAGCCCCGTAAGTCATAGTATATGCCGATAGCTACACCTACCACCACGATTTTAACTGGAACCAGAACGTGCGGCGCAGCCCACAGAAGGGATTGATCAGCGACGAAACTTTATCCTTTGCCTTTCATATCTTTGCAATAGGAAATGCACAACATTTTCCAAGAGCTATTTCTTAAGGTGTTGTCCTGTGGGAAATTTCCTCGTTTGGTATGCTGCCATACTTTGGCGTTGACAATTTCGACGTGATGGGATTGGTGACGAACGGCGGACGACTGGAACCCCCAAATACAGTTCCTGTTGAGGTTGGTTTGACTTTTGCAGTGTGGTATCCTCTAAGGTGTCTCCAGTATAGCTGCTGTTTGGATTTCCACCTTTAAGAACGAAAGAACTCAAAAACCCGAAAGGACTGAAACAAATTTAAAATAAATAAATAATAAGAAATCAAAACTCAAACCTAAGAACTCAAAAGGACTGAAACAAATCTAAAATAAATAAATAGTAGAAATCAGAACATAAACTAAAAAAGTCTTTGTTCTGTTAGTAAAGCGGTGATGTCTAATCTGCGTGATAGCGCTTGTCGTGCAACAGTCATAAATTTATGTATACTATTAGGTTGATTCATAATAAATCGGACAAATTGACCAATTTCAATCATTGTCGTACAACTTTTTTACGACAACAGGGATTCACTTGAAATATACTCCATCTTTATCGATGACCTTCTGCCACGGTATAGGCAGATCATGGATGCCCTTGCTCCAGAAGGCCGGAAGCTGGAGCTCGAAGAAGTTGCCGAGTGCCGCCTTGACCTCGTCGCGAGTTTTGAAGTCTTGGCCGTCCAGGTGGCGTTGGCTGTGGGAGAAAAGGTGGAAATCTGAAGGGGCTAGGTCTGGGGAGTACGGTGGGTATAGAATTGCGGTCCAACTGTACGACAGCAGCTCGGCCTTGGTCGATCTTGCGAAGTGCGGTCTGTGGAAGTAGACACGTTGTCGTGCTGGAAGTAGACATGTGACCGCCGCCGTAGCGAACTTTGGACATTGGCCTTCAATTCTCGTAATTGACGAACGTAGACGTCGGCGGATACTGAGGTACCTTCATCGAGCAGTTCCCAGTACTCTACGCCGTGTACGCTCCACCAACCGCGGTTTTCGTCCTCGATGGAATAGTCGCCTGACGCAAACTTCGAATGCTACAACTACAGTGTACTTCTGCCTGGGGCATGCTCCTTGTGAACTTCTATCAGACGTCTGCCGATATCCGCGGGTTCCTGGCCAGATAGCGATATAAATAGTATGACGTTGCGGATGTGGTCTCTGGACCGCTTGAAATCGTGCGGCATTGTGGCGGAATGAATTTACTTTGGAGTGATTATTTTGCGGTACTTTGAAGAGCTTTTCATACTCATTCCAACGGTACCTCGCGCGTCCATTTTCGTTAATTCGTTACTGAGTTATGATCTCTAGAAATCATCACTACCATTTGTCCGATTTATTATGAATCAACCTAATAGCTATTGGGGTGAACTAATTGTAAGACCCGAACACATTTACAAAATTAATTGATCGATTTGTTGGTTTATCGTCTCCCACGTGACTCTAATGCCTACTACGGGCGTTTGTTTCAGTTGCACGACCTGATGCGAAGCTGTTGGAATACAAAAGCTGAAGATCGGCCATCATTCACAGAAATCGTGGCGAAACTTGAGACTCTCAGTCAGGTGGTGCTTTATTTTCTGCTTGGGTGAGACCAGTTATAGCGATCAGAAGACAAAAACAATATCTTTAAATTGGCAAGTTACGAAATTAAAGATTCTTGATCTGATAGGGATTTGACGCAGGATTCCATCCTTTAATCGTAAGCGCGGTGCTGATGCCTTCACAGTATTTTTTGTCCCATTGAATTAATTGTATGAATTATTTAGAGATTACAAGTAATTTATGGGATTTAGAGAGAAGACTTAGTTGATGTGCCGATCAATTGCTTCACTCCGCTGTCATCTACACTTATCTCACCGATTGGAACGTCAGTACCAGTAATGGCTTTGCCGTCACCTTCAATCGCCGATACTCCCTGTACCGTAGTGACGGCAATCAGTCCCAGCACGCCGGACACTGCAGGTACATGCTAGTTTTTGAAAAGCATAGGTATTGTTCAGAGTTCGCGATTCGCGCGATTCAGGCGTGTCATTCACCTAATCGCTACGTATTTTATCCCTTCCGCCTGATTCGCCTGATCGCCTGAATCGCTTGATCGATATGTATCATTTCCTTCCCCTAAAATCGCGCGTTTTGCGCGAACCGCGAACTTTGAACAATCTCTTATTGTTTTCTGATGAAGATACAAGATACATGATAACTATGTAAAAACTAGTCAACGAATCGTGGAAAACATGACATCTTTGATAAGGCAGTTAAACAGTTAAAAATTCCATTCCTACCAATTTCAGCTCTCGAAATAGTCTTTCAAATTTCCATAAAAATAACTTTTGGTCCTCATACTTAACAGTTTCTTTGAGGATTTGGAATTTCCATGACTGGAGTACCGTACACACCGATAAATTCGGAAGCGTTTCGAGAACTTCGTGAAGAGGAATCGATGAAGAAAAGTCCTGATAAGGATTTCGATTCAGGTATGCTTATCTAAACATAGAATTTCGCAAAGTGCAACGCTGAAAAGTTCATTTTCTGCTTGGTTGGTCGATGGGCGGGATATTGAAGTGGGCGGGTTTGTTTTACGGATATTTGAATCTTAGTCGCGCCATACCGCTTTTTAAGCCTGAATGATGTTTGTTTGCTGCGAGAACTTCTTCCATTGCAAGGGGAACCCAGTGTGTTGTCGAGTAGAATGGCTTCATTTTGCCTTCTGACTAATTTTTTAAATTCATTTTGTATCCTTATCCTGATTTTTTATGAGAGACAATTATGAGAATATAGCAAAATCTTTCTTTTTTCTTCACAGGATGAGAGAAACCTGTTGCTTTTTTTGATTTGCTGTTGGACAGTTTCAATGAAATGGTCAATGATTAATAAAGAAATCATGTTTGATAGATTCAAGCGGGCAGAAACAAAGAATTATCATAACCTACACGTGCTATTAGACGGAGGTCAAACTCGAAGTTGGCCTCCTCTGTGCTATCAGCAAGGGAAGGGAAGTTGACAGTATTAATTTATGTGAATTAGTTAATGATTTAAACTAGGCATAAACCTAACTAAGTATAAACAGCGTACTACAGCGTTATGTATTGGGTCTTGTTTATATTTATGTGTCAAATTTGTAGACCGTTGTTTGTTGCAAAACACTGAATATTCTTTAATTAAACTGATTGAAAAATTTTTGTCAAAAGATGGCTGAAAGCACCTTTAGCCTATGTACATGTACAGATAAGTGGAATAAATTTCATTCCAGAACTTACCAATGGCGACTTTGTGAACAATATAGAATCAGTGAAACTGTTCTCGAATCGGGTAGGTCATTTCTGACATGAGATGTCTTAACCGTTCCTATACGTTTATACTCAGCTTGAGCGAATAATACCGTTTAAGGTTCCACCAACGCCACCTCCTCGAAGACCGTCAACACTACCACGGTTTCGGAATGCTTAATATTTATCTTATGGCTCCCTTCACTCCTACCTCATCATTTCCAATCAGCTAGGATCTTGGGTTTTATAGGTAGCCAGAGCTTTTCACTTTATGATCCTCACCGACACGATTCGAGTTCAACCCTTTTTCGTCGATAATTCATCGGGTCAATTTGTTGCGTATCCTTGTCTAATTATGCAGTGCAGGGATCTTTTTCTCAGTTGTTTGTGTTTAGTAATAAATGTTATGGTGTAGTCAATTGTACCTACCTACTTACCATATTATCAATTTAAAATCATCGTATAAAGTGTGATCGTTGAAATACGATGTGGGTAAAGGAAAACCCAGAGAAACGCCAGTCGCTTTGTGGGAAGAGGGTTGTGCTTGGTATAATACTTGTCTGGATAGTAATTAATAAAGAGTATTGCTTAAATTTTCGAAAGCTCTCTGATATCCTTGTAGTGGGTCGGGACCCTCGAACTAGGTCAGGTCATGCTAAAAAGTGCCCAGTTCTCAACTGGACCATCAGAGGACTTGACGGGCGCGGCGACCTAATCCGCGTGATGCCATGACTTAGTAGTACACTTTTGACCGCACCCTGATTTCTGGTAGTTCAGAGTTGAATGGCGTTATCACCAAAATTCTGCTTCGCAGGAGACCCCGCTGGAACCAAGGAGGAGGGTAAGGGTCGTATTGACGTAACAGTTTTTCTTGACCCCAATCTTGCGATACAATGGACCCGATGAATGATTCGGGTCCGTCCAGACTTCATTACATTAGTAGCCTCGCGGCGGTACTAATGGCAGCTAAGGCCGAATCTGATGTTGAGAAATTTCCTGAAGAATTCGTTTCCCCCTCTCCATAAGATGGTTCTCCTGTGTGGCACCTTCATAACATCATGAAAAATTCGACTTCCATGTTTACTTTTCCTTTCTTACGACCTCTCCCCTTCCAACGTATCTTACTCGAACTTCCGAGCTGTCTCTCTCCCCCCTGAAAGGTCGTCAGTGGATGACTATCCCAAAATACAACCCTCCTCCACTCCATCGAGAATTCCTCTCGACGGAAGCCTCTGGTGGCAGCCCATCTTGCTCATTGAGAGCCCTGTTTCCTGAAGGTGTCGCTTCCTCCTATGAAGTCTACCGGAGCGCGCGATTTCTGAAGTTTCAAGCTTCCATCTTGGCAAGCTGTCAACAATTGGTGGGGCTGGGGCTGCAGAATCAATGCAGTCTGATATCACCATGTGATTTTCTAGCAGAGTATGACTCATTTTGAATTCCCCTCACTCTCGCCTGGTGGTTGATGGACAATCCTTCTCGTTCAGTGTGTCTCATAGAAAATGCAATTGATAGGCTGATCGAATACGGAGATCGAGTGAGTGGGAGAGCATGTAGGGATCACTAAGCAGTTTCCGATAGGGCTTTTTCAGATCCATGCTGCATACAACAGGCATGGCGCAACAGAAGTGTCCCGACGTAAACCACAAGTGAGATATGAAAGATTTTCAAAGGGTAGAGGCAGCCAACGTGCATGTTTATACTGTTGCTAAGATTTTTTCAAACTATAATATATGTTTTAGGACATTGGGGAGGGGGATGACGTAGTCTCATGTAACATTCGTGTATTACGCTCTTTTGCATGCTATCGCGATAACGGGGGCGGAGGTTGGGGCATCTCACTATAGACATCATTTTTACCCACGCATAAAAAGGCAGAGGCATCCTCTCTTGGAGCTCATGTCCTATGGGGGTGGCACTCAAAAACAATTTATAGGAAGTGGAATTTTTTTCCTCACCCTGAGAGGTTAAGAAGGAGCTCCTAGGAGTGTGTCCAACCGAAAGAAAGATGAAAAAATATCTGCTACACTAAAAAAATATTCACCTATTCCGAAGCTCCTTCCCCCTCAAGGCTTAGGCTAAAACCACATTCCCCGGTTTGCACTGATATCTTAGTACCTTCCAATACACTAAAAAACATAATACTAGAACAGACACGCATAAAAAAACCGAAAGAACAAAAAAGAGACAAAAATAAACTGGTAGCTTGATCTACAGGTGAAGCCGTGTTAATAGAAGGAGCACGCTCGACACGCCCCGCGACACGATCCATTCCGTATCCATTCCGTACTGACGCTTATTGACACGTCCTGACAGAACAACTTTCACTCCCACTTCACGCCTTCTTTTTCTTTTATAATGTTGCATTCGAATTGACTCTTGGCGGTGCGAGGAAATGCGTGCGAACTAGGACGTGAGATTTAGCCTAAGCCTTAGAGGGGGAGACACTCCAAACACGTGAGATCATCAATGGCAGGTAGGTTTTTGTTTGTTTGTTTACTTTCGACGTTCCAAAATAAAAACATGCTAATGACAATCGAACGTGTTAATGTTACATGTTTTGATGATTTGTAGTGGAATTAATTCGCTATCGTAATTTCAAATGTGTTTTTGAGTGCCACCCCCATAGGACATGAGCGCCCTCTCTTTCCTCTCCTGAGACTTATGCAAAAATATGCGCTTGGGTGTGCAAATTAACCCCCCTAAGGTCCCTGAAAGATGCTTAGATGTATATTTCTTTAAAAGACGTTGTCCCTTCTCATACGATAGCACCCGATTTCATCTTCAAAGCGTGTGGTTGCAATGAAGGTTTCTTGTAAAGGGAGGAATAAAGTGAATTCTGGTTTACGTCAAAGTGCCTAACCCTCTCCCAAACCCACACTAACCCTGCTTTTCTACTGTACTGCAAGTCCATTATCGGTCATGACTGCCAAGTTGCCTAACATCACTCCTCAGTCCTTCTCACTAGTAGTTCATGTGCGCGCAAATATTGGTGATGCTTATATGTGCAAGCTTTCAAATGATGTCCCCCCCCACCCGGTTTATAATATGATGATGAAGGTAAATCGGACAGTATTGCTCTTCTACTTGGAAGTGGTACCTGCCTATAATAGCTATGAGGTCGCCTTCATACTCAGCGCCTGCAGGGCGTGATTGCGCTCACAAGGTGCGAGGCAGTGTGTGCACTTACGACGGGAAATCGCTTCGCGGCGTCTCTCGGCGCCATCAGCACGACATGCAGAGTCGATAGCCCTTGGGAGCCCGACAGAGCGTGGCTACGTCACCTCTGCACTTCCACGCCAGACTGCCTTCTGCACCGATGCCACCCTGCCTCCTTCACCACCCATGCCACACTGCCTCGCTTGAAGGCCTCCATGCCCTGCCACTCGCACCCGCCGAGCAGCTCGCCGCCGACAGCCACGCGATTCTCCGTCGTAAGTACACGCATGCGGAGCGAGGCAGAGTGGCACAGAAGAGCTGCAGAGACAACGCAGACAATGAGACATTGTGGTATGAGCGGAGAGTAAGGATATGTAACCATGCCCTGCCGTTAGCACTGGAGACTATGAACGCGGCTTGAGAGTTTAGATGATGTCCAGACCCAATTTCAATCTCCTAATCAGTGGATACGGTGACGACTCCGCTTACCACAATCTCACTTTAACAGGTTATCATCGATGTTATCATTTTCAATAATGACTTTTTTAAGAGTCGCGTTGGTGGTTCTGGATATGCAACAACCCAATCTAGATCGGTAAGGTTTTGATAATGTTCCATAACGCATTGTATAGAGTTCGCGACTCCGACGATGACGTGTAAATGAAAAGATACATATCGATCAGGCGATCAGACGATCGGGCGATTAGGTTGTTAGGTTAAATATACGGTACATCTGATCGTCCAATCGCCTAATCGATTGATATGACAAACATTTGGCCCAGTCGCCTGCTCGCCTAATCAGCTAACGATTGTGGTATCGCAAACTATGAACACTACCGAAGGCTGCGTTCTTAGGCAGTGTTCATAGTTCACGATTCAGGCGATCGCGCGATCTACGCGATCGCGTGGATCGTGCGATTCAGGCGGAAAGGAAAAGGTATATATTGATTGAGTGATTCAGGCGATCGCGCGATCCACGCGATCGCGTAGATCGCACGATCGCCTGAATCACTTAAAGGCATCATTAGGGGAAAGTCGGACGAAAAGTAAAAGAAATAGTGCATATGAAAGCCGAGATGCCTAGCAATAGGACAGTGAAGAAACAGCGGATGGAATTGGCCTAAAACCCGAGAAATAGGACCCCCTTTCCACTGTTGATTCTCGAAGCGGACGACCTGTCCGTCAAGAGGGGAGTAGTCTGATCTAGTTTTCCATTGGCATGTTGCCAAGTAAACACAGGGGAATTGTTTGGAAAGACGACAACATCTATTTCTTGAGTGAGTTTCACGCTAAAACTGCGAAAGCGCGCCGCAAAACCCCCGATCCTACCCCATCTCCTCGACCGCTCTCACCCCAATCAATCGGGAATTACGTCATCGAGAGGCGGAACCACTGAGTGGCAGAGGCGGAGCCCCTGAACGCTTCGCCGTTTTGCAGCGCTTCTACAGCTCGGAGGGGCGCTTTTTCACCGGGATTTCGCCGCAGATAGCCTTCTTAGGCCCAGGACTACCATGTGAGTGACTTCTTCTTGGGATTTCTCCACTATTGCCTACCCCTAATGATGTCTTTAATTAATCGCGTGCTTTACGCGATCGCGTGATCGCCTGAATCACCCAATCAATATGTATCTTTTTCCTTCCGCCTGAATCGCGTGATCGCCTGAATCGTGAACTATGAACACTGCCTTAGCGGAGGAATTGCCATATAGTGGAATCACCGTTTGCCGAGTCCGCTGAAAAGGACTGGATACGTATTGATTGGGAGTATGGAATTCGAGGAAAACTGATACTGTATGATCCACGATATCGCTAATCCTACGACTTTCCCAATGGATACTTATCACTATCATTCCCACTGATTTCACGGTATTACTAACTCCACCAATACAACCAATGCCTGAAGTACTGCTCAGATTAAGCGATCGCACACGGGCGATTAGGCGACAAGGCGACTGGGCAAATTGAATACGATACAAATAGATTTGGTGATTAGGCGATCAAGCGAATCACTACCTAATCAGTACGCATCTAATGCTTTCTGCCAGATGGTTTGATCGCTTGATCGACGGATCGCCTAATCGCTTAATCGCCTGGTCGCCTGATCGATATCTATTGTTTTTATCCATTCCTCCTCGAATGATCATTTGGTCGCCTAAATCGCGAACTCTAAAGAATGCCTAAGGTACCGTTCAGAATATGCGAGTAGTGCGCTTAGAAGATCAGACGGTCAGGTGACCAGTCGAGTCGGCGATCATGAGTAGGGCAGAAGTAACAGGTTCTATACAACATTTTGCATTTTTGTTGCTTCATCACCTTATAATCTGCCTGCAAAATCGTCCATTAGCCTAATCGATGCGTATCTTTTCCATTCCAGCCAATCACTCAATCGCGTGGTCGCCTAAGGCCGCGTTCATGCTATGCGGCGCCGGCGGCAGGGCATGGTAGCGTTGCTCTCCACCTACACCACTCTGCCTCGTCTGTGCACCTCCGTCCGTGCCACATTGTCGCTGCCTGTGAACGCGGTCACGACCTGCCGGAGCCAAGTATGAACGCGGCCCAATCGCTATATCATATGAATCGTCTTCTCTGAACAATGCCTGAAGGCACTTTAACTTGTCTTTAAAGCAAATTTACTATTTCAGTTGGACATTTCCGTGTCCAAATGCGGAAGACACAGCCAATCTGGTTCCGTCAGTGTGAGTGGATCGTGATATTCAAAATTATTCCCAACCAAGTATGTACTGACTCAGAATCATTTTCATGCAGGGACCAGATCGTCGATCACGGTCTTCGGGCATCGGCCGTGGTAGGAGCTGTTCGTGTTCGCGATCACGACCATGTTACTGTTCCAGTCAAAGTTCGGTAGGTTATGGAAAGAAGGTTTGAGCACCTATTAATTTGAGGGAAAATAGTCTGATTTCAGCATTTAGCAGAAGATATGAAAGTGGCATCGCCTACCGCATCCGAGGTTAGCCTACCATTACCCTTTGACATACTCGTACTTTATTAAGGTGTAGCGTTACTTCCGAAAACTAATGTAAAACGAGAATCAAAGGACGGGATGCCTCTTGAACATCGAATAGAGAAAATTATAGCAGAGATATAGTGGGCACGGGGTGTGTACCCTTATGTCGGGATTTCGCCCCACCTCATATCGCAAGCGAAGCAATGCGGACGAGCTAATGGCGCCATGTCGTTTGGCCCCGAAGCGATTACGAGTCAACTGTGTATCGCGCCCCTAGCATAACCTTGTAATCGTTCTAAGACCCAACTACCGCACGCCGCTCGTCGTCGTGCGCAATCCTGATATAAGGATACACATCGAGTGGGCACACCTACTGGAGAGCCAGGCAATACGACATTAACAGAAATTACTGAGTCACCGTAACTTTCGAAAGTAACGCTCGTCTCCCACCTTTTGCTGTGACTGAACACATATTACTTCCATGTTTCAGAGTATTGTCAGTGAAAAGGAGACAACCAACAACTTTTTGTATACGGTAATGAAGGGAAACAGGCGATGTACTATCCCCGGCAAGGTATGCCTATAAACTTATTTATTCTATCCTTAATATGTAAAAGGTTTGAATGAGCGATTCTGAGGCCGCGTTCATACTTTGACCCGGCAGAGCGTGACTGCGTTTGTAGGCGGCGAGATAGAGTGAGACGGAGGAGGTGCACAGACGAGGCAGGCGATGGTGCAGAGTGGCACAAGCGGAGACGCAGAGCAACGCAGCCATGCCCTGCCGCCGGCACCGCAAAGTATGAACGCGGTCTGAAGCGTTCAGGATTTTGCATTTTAACAAGAACTATAAAAATGTATTTGGTTAGTGCGCAATTAATACGGTTTTTTATTGTTACGTTTTTCTATAGTGGAAACCGGCTTTTTGACGCTAATGAATAGGAAGCAGTCCCCGATTGCGATGGCGAAAACGCTCCCAAAATAATCATTTAAACACGTTTTTTCAAATTTTATTATTGTTTTTACTAGATAAAATTGTTGCAAAAAGCCGTCTTATTATGGACCAACCCAGTATCTTTATGGTTACCCACTGAGGGGGTCGTGTTTGAGCGGACAGAAGGTGGGAGTCGTCCCTGCAGAGTTCTGCGATAAGCACTGGAATCTAAACTTTCAATAAGCAGATGGAAGGGCGAGGGAAGGGCATTTCGCAGCGAACTCGGATGAGGAAATGTGAAATAAATATCTTTTTGCTTTGAGTAATAATACATAGCGATAAACACATTGCAACTACATTCCGCCAACAGTCACTGGTATTGTAGAGGTAAAAAAAAATGGGTGGGGGTCGTATTTGTTACCCGTAGAGGGGTGGGGGTCGTACTGCGGCGGCTATTCTCCTGGGCACCTGGGAGTGCCCTGGGTGTAGCATAGAAAAATGGTCAAGTCGGTACGTCTAAGCTGATTCCTATTGTCTATTATAGTAGCTAAGGTGGACAGAATCCAAAATTGTCTCTCAGATCGCTGACCTCGCTGATTGACCCAGAGAGTGCATTACGCTTACCAGGATAGGGTTTGAACCTCCCATGGATCTCTGAAATAACCCTAGATAGGCCACTGCGGACTCGAGGGTGCATACCCCTATGCAGGATTCGACGCGGTGTGTGCGATCTATGAGCGCCGCTATAAGTTGGGTCTCAGAGCGATTATATGGTAATGCTAGAGGTGCTATACACAGAAGTCTTATAATCGCTTCGGGACCCAACAACACGGCGCCTTCAGCTTTTGCTGGCGACATGCCGCGGTGCGAAGTTTTGACATAAGCCGATGAGTTAGTCACCGAAAGCGAATTTTGGCCTCTCCCCACTGGGTTTGGAGCGATATTTTCGAATTGTGGTTTCCATGAAATCATGGAGCTGAAATCAGCACTCGAGTTCCCAAAGTTCCATGGTAACTTAAAATCTCAGGTGCTTGGCCTAATACTGGATATCCTGCTAAACTGAAGTCAAGGCTCTACGAGCAATGATAGCCTATTTTCTTCTGACGGCTTTGAGATCACGGCTTTCAATCCTCTGTTATAGGCCTCAGTGAAGGTGTTTATTGCAGATGTGCTCGAAACGTCTGCCTGATTCATGGATTCGAGTTGATTTCATGCTTTACGATGAAGACGGAGGGCAATTGCTCGACTTGCGTACAGAAATACTCGGAGAAGCGCTTAGAAACACTATCGTCAATGGAAAACCTGTTCAATTTATGTAATGAAGACGACACGTCGATTGAATTTATTCTATTGTAGACGATACGTAATAGTCTTCAGCACTACAGCTTGATTTTAGTCAAAATATGCTTTGAATAAAAAGCAATCCTATGGGCTGAGTGATTTACATGAAATAGTTTAATCACCATCATTTTCGTGCTGATTGGCAAAAAGTGCTACTATGAGCTTCCTTTTCACTCCTTTCTTTCCCATGAAAAAAAAGGATATAGTTCAGGGATGGAGACTGTGCGACAGATGAGCCAGTGAAATAGTTTTATTCATTTTTTTGAAATGTCAAACAACATGCCTTGAGCAAGGCAGAAGTATTCGCCAACAATGCTCCAAAAAGTAAATAAGAAAATGAAGAAAAAATAAATAAGGAAAATAGGAAATATTAGATGGCAGGACACTCGGAGTAGGTGAGGTGGCCGAACATCGTAGCAGCCACGCCCGTTCGTGCATGGCCAATGCACATTGAAGGCGGCAAGAAATTTGTCGCGCGCGATGGCGTAATTCGCAGGCTCGGTGACCCATTTCGAGCGTCCTGCCTCACACCCAAAGCTCTGGTGCAAGAATAAAGTGGGCATTGGTTAGAGGAAGATTGAAATCCGTTTCCTTGCAGAGAAGCCAAAAAAAGGACGGTTCAGTCCTTGATATCGCCGTGACTAGACTAAGAAGAGCCCAAAGATCCGATACGTCGTGGTATATATACGGCTTTTGCACTGGTTTTGGGATGGGGTGAAACCAGTATTTCACTTGTTATGGTTACCATTAGAGATAAGGAACAAGGGATTACGTCTTTGGCGTTAATCAATCCCTTCCGTCGGGTGCGTCGCGCATTCTAATTTCATTCGGAATCGTGGTGAATGCGATAAAGCCTATACCAATGACTTGCGGTGGCCAGCCGATAGACAAGTCAGTGCTTTTATACCCAGACGAGTCTGTACCAATTCACCGGCCCCGAGGGATGTAAGGCTTGGGTGACCTGGACGGGCATTGATGCGGGATCTGATCCCTGCACTATGAGGATGGGAGCGCGCACTACCTGTCATTACACTATTTCCGCTTGCACCATCAGAGGTAGTGAGGGTAAGGTTGCGTTCACACTTTGCGCCAGCAAGGCGTAGCCGCGTTCACAGGCAGCTAGGCAGAGTGGCACAGGGGAGGTGCAGAGAGACTCAAGCAACGAGACAGGATAGCACAGGCGGAGACGCAGATGCAGCTACATTCCATTCCACAGCGCTAGGTAGGGCGTGGCCTGAGTGGCGAGAATGAGAGTGTGTGGCGGGATGAAAGCGTTTGATACACTCTCACCCAAGTGCTTAGACCAACAATCCTACCAAAATCCTTAGACCACACTTTACTAAGCGCTCCGAAATGGACTGTACGTCGTGCCGCCGGCACCGCAATGTAAGAACGAGTCTAAAGGACTTCCAGAGAAATCATCTGTGACGAAACTCCCACTGAAAAGCTCTTCTTAAGCTTTTGATCGCAGCCTCGCCTGGGTGTGTTTGGTTGCAGTGGGTGCATATGGTGCGGAAGTCTCGATGCACATTTGGTCACGCTTACGTAGCTGACCTCACCGTCTTCAATGATGCAGAGTGTGCGGAAGCACGTCTTTTTTTTTTTGGTCAATGGCAAGAAGAGGGCCTTGTTTCCACCATTTTTTAGACTTTTATTTTTCGGAAGGAAACATTTTGACCATTCCATTTCGTTTTTTCAGTGTTGCACGACTTGTGCATTCCACAGTTATATCTAGCGCATCCCTAACTCATATCCGCTATTTTTCCGGCTCTGTCAGCTCGACCATGAACTGGCAAGTGAGTGTGTGCACTTATGAGGGAAAATCGCTTCGCGGCGTCGCACTCGCGGCGCCAAGCACGACTTGCCGAATCGATTGCCCTTGGAAGCCCGGCAGAGCGTGGCTGCGTCACCAATGCCTACATAATATCTATGGAGCCTAGTCAGATAACCGCTTAAGCTCCTTATGATCGAATACGTCAGAGGACGTGTTCTAGTCTCTCCACTGGCCATATACGCTTTAAAGGCGTGTCAGGGATAATTCAGGCCGAATATGGAAAGATCATTAATTGTGGAGGTTGACGTGATAATACGAAAATGAAGGAAAAGCTGAATGAAAAGGTCAAAGAAATCCGAGAAATGAGGTCCCCTTCCAGCCGTTTATTCTCAAAAGGGACAGACTGGTATGAAGTGGCAGCTGTTGAAGAAGACGACTCTTATAAAGCGCGAGGGTACTTTTTCTCATCGGAAATTTCACCCCATGTACTCTTCTTAGACCAATAGCTCAGTTGCGTGAGTCAGTTGAGGGATTCTCGTTACACACATTACCCCTACCACTGTCTCAATCTCTCGTGATGTATACCCCTCAGGTATACACGCGAACATAATTACTGGCAAGACACGTGGCTTGGTCCAGCGACTTCGGTTGGACTTTTCTCGTATTCGTCTGGGACGGTGTAACGTACATAGGGCGTGTTGGACAGGGCGTTTAATACACGCGATTACTAACAGCACACCCTCTTTCATGCAGGTGTGGAAAAAAGGTCGAAATTCACAGCGACTCACGAAAAAAGTCTTTCAGTTAGTTAATAAAGCGGTTTTTGAAAACGGTTTTTTGCATTATATGGGGGTACATACATGATACATATAACTATCAATCATTTTTCGTGAGCGGTCCTACAAATGCCAAAAAGAGGTCGGTGGTTCGATCCCCACTGAAGACTTTTTTTGCAAAATTTGGATTTTCAGTTTCTGGGTTCGTAAACATTTGGATATAAATATGTTCAATACTCACTTTGAGAACATCAGACTACTCCTCGTTATTACTTTTTAGTGATTTTAACGGTTCAATTATTTGAGCCGGCCAGTGCTCATAGAGCACGAACGAGACGTTTTTGCGCGAAACGGATTCGATACTCGTACTCATCGGGTTGAACTATCCCCAGGGATAAGTTTTCAGCCCAATCAAATATCCCTAGCTTTCATTTGCGTGATCCACTTAGGGCCGCATTCATACTCTGCGGTGCCGGCGGCAGGGTGTGGCTGCGTGTCTCTGCGTCCCTGCCTATTTCATCCTGCCTCATTGTATGTGTCGTCTCTGCACCTCTTCCTTGCCACTCTACCTCGCTACCTGTGATTGTAGCCACGCCTCGCCGACGCCGAGTATGACCGCGGCCTAAGGAGTTCTCATACCCACATTACTCCTATCACTGTACAACTAGTTATTGTGATCACTGCCTCTACAGTAGACGCAGACAGTTAGTTACCGCTCGAGATTCCCACAAACGAAAGGCATTGGACTTCTGGATTACTGCTGTACGGAAATTGCGGATTAGATAGAGGTACTACTTACAGTTTTCAACCCAACTCACGGTCAAACCCATTCAGGCTATCCAAGCCTTCCATTTTTTGGTTATTGGTTAAGAGTAATTTACTACCATTTACTTTACTACCATTGTTATGCAATAAGCATCGGATACCCACAGCGTCTTACAGCGTGGCTGCGTCACCTCTGCACTTCTACCCATGCCACACTGCCTCCTGCACCCATGCCACCCTGCCTCCTCCGCCCATGCCACACTGCCTCGCTTGAAGGCTGCCAAGCCCTGCCACTGGTACTCGCACCCGCCAAGCCACTCGCCGCGGGCGGTCACGCGATTTTCCGTCACAAGTGCACACACCCCAGTCAAATAGGAATCTACGACCCCACAGGACCCCCCGTTTTTCGAGTTTTCCTCGAATACCTTTTTGATTCTACATACATGCTTGCCACATAAGCGCATTCCTTCTTGGATAAATTTCCAACAACTTGCGGAAGTGCCGTAATTTCGCTCTCGGTAATTAGTAGATGGGTAAAAGAGCACAAAGAGATTGTGTTGTTTGTCACTTGTTTTGTTTGTCGTTGTTATTTGTGGTTATGCGAGAAGACACTTGTTCTCTACAACTATTCATTTACTTTTTCGGTACAGACGTCTTTAATTTTCAGTTAAAAGTTCTATAACGTTAAAATCTCGGCTCTATTTCTCCCAATCATACGGAAACTCTGGTTGACCACAGTTTTGTAGAGCCTGTCGCATCAGCTGGAATGTTATAATATATTAACTGAGAATTACTATAAGCTACTATTTACAAATACGTACTGAATAGATTTGTTGATAGTTAGGTTGATCATAGTATTTATAAGAGTCGACAAGCTGAAGTATTTGATGGAACTCCGGAGGGCATGGCGGTGCAAACATTTCATTGATTCCTGGTGGATAACGGCATTTTTGCTTCCATTCACCGACCTAAACATTCAATTAAATCCGCTGAATTTTGCTAGAATTTTCAAATTGGAATTATGAAATGACCTGTTTCCTATCTTGCACTTCCTTCCATGGAACTCTACCTACTGTCAGCTCCACTTGTTGATATATCCATGTTTCAACATCGTCCTTTCTGCAAAATTCTTTTTGCATGTGACATGAAAGCGGAGCATAACGGACTGTGCCACGAAAGCCAGCAGTTGAACGAGGCTTTCTGATTATTCCCTGAAACGAATGCACCATAAAGGAAGTGTTTTATGAGCAGGTTCGGTATTTCTGTGGCTCTAAATAAGGTTGTGTGAGTTCGTAAGCAGAGATAACGACAGTTCGCCAATCAAGGAAGATTCTAGAAGGATTATATCTGGGCCAGAGCAGGGTGAAGATGGAATTTTCGTCTCAGTTGGTCTTGGAGAGTACGACTACATGATAATATGATAGTAAGCTGATCTGGAAGAGTGGTAAAGATACCACCAAGGGTGAGGAAACATGAGAACTGGGAAAAGACATTTTTTGTAAACGAACATTTTAGTTCAGATGAGAAGATCTGTAGCGGAACTCCCTATTCAAAAAGTGCGCCTTGAGAATGAGTTTGAAAGGCGACCGCTCTTTACCGCGATCTCCCTCGCATCATTCGAATTGCGTCACTTAAATATTCCGATTTGCTGCAAGATGAGGCAACGTTCGCGGCTCTCCCCCGTCTGCGGTCTGCGTTCATGCCCGTCGGGTAGTGATGCAGAGGGACAAAAGGAAAGGAGGGTTTTCGGGTTCCTACTTCTCGCGTTTTTGACAGTGTTATTTCGCTCCTTCTCTACTGTCACACTACTGATTACCTTAGCTTTATATTTCACAATCTAACGATTGCCTTTAACGGAGTCTTCAAGTCCATGTTTTTAAGAATATTCGAGATCCTCCACCCTTCTCGCGCCCGCTCTTCGCTCGATGCACTTTCCTCCTCTCACTACACTCGGAGTTAAGTTGTAGATCCCTTCCCAGCAAATGACCGGTGAAAGCTTCAGGGCTGAAAGCGCCCTGAAGCTAGATTCGTGGAGGTCTACCATGCCGTCTACTTCCACAGATCACGCCCACTCATGAGTCACTTCCCTTCTCAATCACCTTTGTAGTTTTTTCACTATACAGGGTGTCCCAAAATTATGGGCGCCAATGTATTGCAATATTTTGTTGGCGTCAATAGAGTGGATGGAGAATCAACCCACTCACAACTTTACTCACATCTTATGTAACAAGATACAGCAGTCATATCATAAGTTTCTCTGCCTCGACAAGGATACAAGCTCAAAGTCTCTCTATCACTCAACCGCCCTTGACACGCTACTTTTTCCATACATTCCATCTTAAATCTTTCTCGGGGCCACCTTATGTGACTCCATAGTAGGATGGCTGTCTCGTCACACCTTGCTTCTAGTGAGGACCCCGGCAGTAGATCAGTAGAATCGTGTTTCGGGAGATTTGACGGACGTTTCGAAAGTGATGAATTCGAAAAAATCAGGTCGGCAGCGCTTTTGTATCAATTTGGTTCTATAAACTAAAGCGTTTTGCCGCTAAACTCACCAAGTATTTTTGCGAAAGACTAGTGAGGGCAGTGCTTTATTATGTCCAACAGCCAGTTCCTCATGTTCACATTCCCGCAAGCTTTACGCCGAAATTGACGGAAACCAACAGCGTGTCATTATTGGACCCTCAATCATTACTGGGACCCGATGGCTGGAATCCAAACACCATCGGCATGGTATACCCTACCAGACGTTGTTGGCCACAGTGGGTTGCCCTTAACGGTTCTGGACGTGGAAATTTTTTCGCCCGAACAAAAGTACGGCGAGGTGCGTGTCACCGCTGAAGCGAATGACAACCAAGTGTAATTGAAAAACTTCTGAAACCTCGAAAATACCATGAGCTTCACCCCGACAAGCATGCACCTTGGTAGAAGAAGATCCTGTGCACACACTGAGAAGCAAATGAAAGAAAAAGGATTGATGCCATTGTAAAGAGGAATCCGAAGAATTACGAGTTCAGGCGCCCATAATTTTGGGACACCCTGTATATCTCCGCGCCATCGTTTCCTTCCCTCGCAGAAGTTGGCCACTGCCGTCACCGTGGACGTTATCGCTGCCTGTGATAACTTTCTACAAACGCATCTAATATGGTTTGAGTTGACATCCGCTGTCGGATCGATGTCGTTGTTGAGGGATACTTCGGCATCGCATTTTGTTCAAGGTAACCCTTATTCGAGTTACTTCATCAACACTGAAGATAGTCATGAAATGGGTGATGGGAATGTTGTGCAAGGGAAGCTAATAGTAGGGTGCCGCAAAACCTAAAAAAGATGAGTGGCGCGATATTTCAAAACCGAGAATGATACGGCACACGAACTTGGTCATTTGTAAACTTTCTGCACATCCCAAAATCGAGTATATAGATTTTCCGTAATTCTTTAAGTTCTGGTCGTCCAATGGTATAATTTCCCGGTTTTATGTCGCGATGAAGATACCCGATTCCATGCAGATCTGAAATATTCTGTGGCTGTAGTCGTGTTTTTACTATAGAAAAGAAAAAGAAACAAAAGAACGAAGTATACTGTTCGACCCACTAACCTTCAATAGCTTCTAAACATTGTATGCCTACAGAAAGAGCACAAGGCAGGGTAAGTCGCTGGGGATTATTTGCCTTTCGTAAATCCAGCAACGATCTGCCCGCAAGGGTCATGACAACGAAATTGTAGTTCCCGTATCTTCCTTTGTCTTCGATTTTACAAAAATGGCGACCTCCACGATCCATCAACTCCGTGAGTACAAAAACCTCCATTTTCAGTACCTAAATCCTTTATACCTCAAGTGCCTTTATTATGGCTCAAATAATGTGCAAGGTGCTATTGCAATGAGGAAGGAGGCATCCCCCTATTCGTCGCGGATCGCGTTGATAGCCTCGGAAGCATCGCGCTGCCCGGCCCACCCGTGCCAGGCAGCCCCGCTCGCCGCGTCAAGCGATGTGCGGTGGCTCCGTCCTCTGTATTCGAAGCCGGTATATAACGTCAGCTGCCAACTGCCAGTTAGTTTTCACTAGGTAACGCCATGAGTCTATCCAGGACGCGCGGTGCCATTCACTCTCGGCTCTCGGGTAGCGGAACGCTGGCACATGAGTGGCGGTGTCTACCCCTGCTCCCCGACAGGGAGCAGCCGTGTGTTTGAATCCTCATGCGAGACACCGTCGACCATATGGATACGTAACACCAGCCGGATGGGGGTCTACTACGGCAGCCGACTGTTGGAAGTCGCCCTAACGGAGAGACCTTGGCAGTAGGTATGGTATATGTATTGTAATGATGTTTAGTGCGTAATAAATGTGTGTTACATATTCATGTTGTGCTGTATTATGTTATGATAGCTGTGGTAAGGGTTGCAGTGATGTGAGTTCAGGGCCCGTTGGCTATAGTATACAGTTGGGGTTAGTCAACTGTAGGCATGTTTAGGGCATAGGTCGGGGACGGTTGGCTACGGTGTATCGGCATTGCGGTATAGCTTAGGTTAATAAGACCCTTAGGTCCCTAAGGTGGGTCCACCTCGACGGTGACGGCGAGGTGTCTCCGAGGAGGCGTTTGAGACAGATCGGCCTCTGGACGCGGGAGGTTTGCGTGCGCACTTCCACCTTTGCACCGCGAAGTTAAAGGATGCAAGAGTGACCTCTCAAAGGTCCTTCAGAGATACTTAAATGTGCAACTGATAAGGTCTACGCTCACTGCGATGGCTGCGTATGTGGCTTCGAAGCTGCCTCCACTGAGAGTCTCGAACCTCGACGATTTCCCATAACGTCTAGTGCCGTGGCTTAGGTACAACCTTTCCCAGGTCTATAGCATGCGCCGGTAGGGTACGACGCTGAAGCTTGGTTTGTTCCTCGAAATAATGATTCAAGTGCCAACCAGAAACGGCTAAATCTGCGAGAGTCGTGGGAAGATATCGGTCTGCCCTGTAACCGCTCACATTCCTAGTGCCAGTCGTAAGTATATTGTAGTCCAGAGCTGTGCTGTGGACTACGCATGAAATAACCTTGACAGTACTGACTTAGTGATGTGGTTTAGCAAAGATAGGGCGTACAGTTTTATTGAATTCAAACTGAGATCCGATTATTTTGGCTAATGGGTGACACTAGTGATGAGATCATCCACTAGTGTCACCCATTGGCCAAAGTAATCGGAGTTCTGTGACTGCACCCCATTATAGTAAGATTCACTATCCGTTTTCGACACTCTGCCTGCATAGTAAGGCAGTGTTCATAGTTTTGGAATTTGCGGAATTGCAGAATTGCGTAATTTGCGGAACAGCATTGAATAGCTATCGATTAGAGAACTGCGGAATTCGCGGAATTGTGGGAATGCAGAATTGTGGATTGCGAAAAGCATTAGATACTTATCGATTTCCATGCTATAAAAAGATGAGAGGATCATAGAAAAGAAAGGAATGGAAAATGCGTAATTGTGGAATCTACGGAATCGAGGAATTTGCGGAAATGCAGAATTTACGAAAGGGATGAGATACGTACCGATTGGGAGAATTGCGGCGTTTGCGGACTCGAGAATTGCAGAATTGTGGAATTTGGGGGAAACGGATATTCCCATGCTACGAAGAGACTAGAGGATTAGAGAAACTAAGAAGCGAGAAGTGTCTTCATTTCCGCAAATTCCACGATTCCGCAAATTCCACGATTCCGCATTTCCGCAAACTTCACAATTCTCCCGATCGATGCGTATCTATCGTCTTTCCGCAATTCCGCGAATTCCGCAGTCCTCCCAATCAATACCTATCTTGTACTTTCCCGCCAATTCTGCGATTATAAAACTCCGCAAATTCCGGAACAATTAACGCTGCCTGACTGTTTACTAAACCTTCCAGAACTCGAAAAATGATTGCAGATGTTTTCATTTACGCAATTATCTACTCTTTGATCGGTCTAATCTACGTGCTAGCTGCTTATATAAGTAGGAAGTGCTATCACATCCAGCACCAATTAGTATCCTCTAACAATGAGCGGTCGATTTCCCCTATTATCCCTTATCACAACCACTCACTTGCGGACGGACAAACATACAGACTGGCATACAAACCGACACACAAAAAACACACAATGTTAGCTGTTTATATAATAGAGGGATTAGCTTTGTGTGTTTGTCTGTCGGTCGGTTTGTCGGTGTGTCTGCAGGTGTTCGCCCACAAGTGAGTGATCGTGATTAGAGAATGATAGAGCAACCGCTTTAAATAGGAAAAAAACCGGTGGGTGTTGGAGTACCATGCAAGACCATGTTATCGTGGTGAGAGGACCTCTGTCTTATATAAACACCTATTGTATTCGATACTCTCGCCGTCATTCTGTGGTGTAACGTCGCACTAGGTATCAACACATTGGAATGGCGTGCAGATGTGTCGAGTTGTCGGAGAAACAGTGCCGTTTGAACTAAACCGATCAAAGAGTGGCAATCTAATATATGAAAATGATTGCAATCTTTCATCAATTCGTTGTCGGCTCCACGATGTGCGCAGAGGGCGGAAAACGGATAATGAGTCTCACCATTAGGGGAGAACCGTAATTTCTATGACTAAAAGGTGGCGGCGATGGATGTGTGGAAAAGTTAGTGTGAATTCCACAAAGTTGTACGCCATCTTCGCTCAACGACATCGTTGATTAAGTCTTGTCAACATCATCCTATATGCATACCGCTTTTCGTCAATGCTTTGTGACGCACTAGGTACACATAGTAGTGAAACCTGGTTAACACCATGGCGCAGTCGTTATTCAGTTGTACCATTCACTCCAACCTTTGATTACGAATAGGCGAAGGTGTTTACTATGAAAGCTGAAACGTCACTGTACCAGATAATTCCAATTGATACGGCATTACACGGGACCATAGGTATCACTCCGCTATCACTCTCATTACTCGACACCTCAATCATTGTTCAGCGTCTTTCATCGCCAGTAAGCGGTGTCAAATGTAGAGGTTTCAACAGAATGCGGCTTCGCCTTTCAGAGTCCACAGAGCGCCTCTCACCGCGAATTGCGCCTATTTATTTTTGCAGACCTCACCTCCTATAGAGGGCCCACAATCGGCCCTCTCAACAATCTAGGTTGTCGTGTTATTGGTTTTGAGTTAAGCTTTAGTCTAAACTCACATTGGACCTAACCTGCATTTGTAGCATGCTTTGGTGGGGGGGGGGGGGGAGGGAACCGCACCCGGGCCGTTCTCCAATATCATGGTCGAAATGCCAACTGTAAATGGAAGAGAGGTCAGAAACATGGGGAGGTACCGGTTCGCCAATTCCCGCTCCATCCAGCTTGAATCTTCTGCCCGTCGTCTTCAGGTGTCGTCAGTATCAGCCAGTGCCAATCGCTTGTCGTGGAGTTTAGTGATAAGAGATTCCGAGAAAAAAGCTTGCCTGCACTTTCTCTTCCACACTCTCCACTTTCAATGCGTACTGTCCAGTTTTATCGCTAACCTGAGTAGTTTAAGCTCTGAGAAGTTAATAGTCCCGATTGATCACCCAAATGACAACCGACTTTGAAAACTGCACCGAATCCTCCTTCTCCAAGTTTCTTTTCCACGTACCATCGTTCAATCTGAAATTCGAGTAGTCGCGTCAGACTGAAAGATCTAAAATTTCTACGTCTACCGTAGAAGCAGAGTTGATGGCAGTATAAAATCCACGTACTTGAGTGCCTGGGGTGATGACCTCCCCCATTCAAGAACCGAGTGTGAGCGAGCTTCACTAAAAGGTATTGTTCACCGGTAGGTCATAGCTTTTATATCTCTACTTATCATCAGAGAAAAACAGGGACGATAGTAAAGTACATAACCGAAACTGACGGTCATAAGGATACATTTAATATTTATTTATTTACACTCAATGGTGTGCCATAAAAACACAAATAGGTTTACGAGATCAGAAACACATTTAAATAGTAGTGAAACGATGGTAGGTATCCGACACGTACGAGCTACTTCGCATGCAGAAGCTATTGGCAATTGTGCCAAAGTATGGCAAGGGTAACAGGTTGCTCTCCTCTTACGGTACGTGAATGAGCAGAAAGCGAGATCCTGGTCTCATACTCAGAACTCGAATGAAGGAGAATACACATTAACAATAACAGGCCAGGTAGTGTAGTGGCAGTCGTGCTGATCATGAAAAGTGAGGTCAAGCGTTTGGCATGGATTCAAGTTTTCCCAAGAATAAGAAAAAACTGTTAGTTTCGAGAGCAGTGACCATCCGATTCCATCCCTTACAATATCAGCGCTGCCTGACCATTGTTCTTAAAGAAAGTGTTAGGGATAATGTGGGTGATAAGAAATAACCAAAAGGAGTCATTTAGTGAAAAACTACGGGTCTGAAAGGCCTATGCATGGCGAAATCCCCGCGGAAGGCGCCCTCTTGAGCTGTGGCGGAGGCGGCCTCGTCAGGGCAAGCCGCCTTGGTTTAGAGCAGCCCGCCTCCAGGCGACGTGATTAGTGGTTGGTCACGGTGAGGTTGGTCAAAGGAATCGGCAGTATTGAAAGTATCGCAGCGCGCTTTCTCACTTTTAGTTTGAAGCTCATCACATGAAAGTAGATGCTGTCGCATTTCCGAACATCCCTTCATGTTTACGTCTTGGTAATGCCAATGGGAAACCTATGCGGACACCCGCCTCCTGACGGAAAGGTCGTCCGCGCCTAGAACCAACGGTGGAAGGGGTCCTATTTTTCGGGCATTTGGCCATTCTCATACGTTTTTTCTCCACTGTCCTGTTACTAGGCATCTCGGCTTTCATATTCACTACTTTTTTTACTTTCATCCGAATTTCCCCTAAAGCTGCCTTTAAGTGCCAGTTTCGGATAGATTACTCCCGTCCCAGTATTCATCGCTGAAAGTACTGATTGGACCACTTATTTCACAAATCAAAACTAATGAAGTTGCCTGCTCTATTTTTACTAATCGCAACACTATTTATGTATAATTGGGGTGTGTTGCAAGTGTTCCGTTTCTAGAGGTCGTCACCGAACTGGATCACCGTCCTCCGCGAATTGTCCGAATGGTGGCGTGTCCTGCCGTCTGGGCTCTCCCAGATTTGCCTAAGCCTTTTTAGGGGAGAAGCTTTGGCAGCGTGTTTTTAACTGTCTTTACCTGATTGCAATCCGCCGCGCAACCTGACCTGACCTCACCAGTCGGAACACCTGCACTCCACCCGTATAATTGTGTACGGGAATTGATGGTTACATACACATACAAGCAGTCAACAGTAAATCATTCATCAGGGCAAAAATATACATTTTTATACCTCCAGATCGACAAAAACCATTCAGTATCTCTACTATATATGGAACGCTTCGTCTGACTGTCCGTCCCTTTGTACGTCTGTCACGAAATTCATCGCGAATCTCACGTCACAGTAGAGCTGGGACTCTGAATTTTTAAAGTGATATAAGAGGTGGTAGGGAGACATTAGTGGTGAGGGAACGGAAGTGATGGCAACTGATAAGGGTGATAAGGAGCCTCGAAAGGTGATTGGCGGGAGATGCATATCTCGCGTCGCAGCAAAACTGGAACTCTCAATTCCTGAAGTGGTATAAGGACGGCATTGACGGGAGGAATTGAGTTTTCCTTTTCCGTTTTTGCGAGTTCCCCGCTTCTGAAACCGTTCGAGTGATGATACTGATCGATCGATATCTATCGAGGCCAATTAGTATGATTCCATGTGTGACGCGCGCAGTTGTGTGCGCCAGCCAACTGGGTGAGTGATGTCGAAATAAAACCGTCGCAACGTAGCGTTTTTTACGTGGAATAAGGTGTACTTGGTGCAATGCCGTACACGATACACGATGTCGTTCTAAATTTTGAAGCGCTTAGATAACATCGTTCAGACGATGAATGTATGGAATTCAAACACTCAGACAGAACTGTAGCTTATGCACCAGGAGGCACCATTTGCAACTGTGCGACTTTCGCGCGTAGGCGCCAAGAAAGAGAGGTGACGCCGTCGACGTAAGAAGGACCTTCTGACACAATTGTCGAAATATGGTCTTGTTCCCCATAAATATACTCGGTGAAATACTTGGCATTTTATAATTTTATTATTTCGTTCTCATGGCTCATCAGATGTGGACACTGTTTGGCGTAGCATATAGAAATTGCAATCAGAGCCAGACCTCATAGGAGAACACAGTAGTGGAAAAAAGAGCAATTAAAAGATGACAAAGAAGAAATCAAATAAACCTATAATAAAACTCAGTGCAAAGCTCGAATACAAATCGCTATAAAGCAATTGTGAAAACTCGTCATATCTAATACTCATTTAGTCACCATTTGGGCAGCAAATACAACACAACGAACCGGTAATGGGAATTGGATGTGTTAATATGTAGTATGTACAAATGGTCCCAAAAAAAAAAAGAATCACACATTACATTAATTTAGCCGAGAAAAACCTAAAATACTTATAAAAACATAAAAAATGTTAGTATTTTATGAGTGTCAAAGTGATGCTGCTAACTGTTATTAGTTCTCATCATTGTCAGATCGAGCTTTACGAGCAGAAATGAGAAACATGTCGTTGACTTCAAACATGATGCATTTAGGGCTTTCCTCCAAATGAACGCCAGCTTCACTGAGGGCATTGAGCATCATTTCTTTGGTGACGTATAGACAATTGAATACTCGACCACCGAAAGCACACCATGTCTCCTCAAGGATACCACCCATGATGAGGTAACCTAAATTTCCAGTTTTTCCCCAATGCCATTAATTTTTTTTGACAATTTCAAATTTTTGGAAATCGATAGAGGAGAGGAATATTGCGTTAGGCATCGACCACTGTCATCTAGGCATCTGCGACTAGCACGTCTGAGATTCGATGAATTAGAGAAGATTGAAAATTTCAATGTGTCCCGAAACCCTTTTGGAAGATTCGTAATGGAGAGGCGTGGTGCAAATGGAGCCGATACGGAGCACGACAGTTTCGACTTTGATCCTTTTGTGCTACACCTGTGAGACAGCGTTCATATTCACAATCAGCACCGGCACGGCGTGGCTGTGTTTACAGGCAACGAAATAAGTGGCACGGGAGAAGTGCAGAAACGGCGTAGGCAACGAAGCAGGATGGCATAGGCGCAAACGCAGACACACGCAGTCACACCTTGCCGCCAGCACCGCAAAGTATGGAGGCGGCTAACGCAGCACCGTCCTTTTGAGGCGCGGTCAGAGAAAAGGAGAAGATCAGAACTGGGAAGGCATGCTCTCTGAGAACGAACATTCTAGTAAAACTCGTACTCAAGACGCGCTGGGATTCTTTATCGCGAGCCCGCACCGCTGCCAGTCACGCTACCTTGCATCCGCTGGGCGAGTTGCCACGAGGATGATTAAATCACCCCTCGTTTGTCTGCATCAACCCCACCTGCTCGTGGTTAAAAAAAAAAGGGGGGGGGGGCAAAGTGAAGAGGGTGAAAAGGAAGGCTTTTAGTATCCCATTTCTCGGGTACTTAACCTTTCTATTTTTTTATTCCGTTCTTTCTCGACCCTTACACTACCAATCACTTCAAGTTTCATATCCCACAACTATTCTGCAATCTGCCAAAATTCCCCCCAAGGCCGCGTCCATACTTTGCGGTGCCGGCGACAGGGCGTGGCGCGTGTCTTTGCGTCTCCACCTGTGCCCTGTCTCGTTGCGTGCGTCGCCTCTGCAGCTTCGCTGCCCGTGAACTTAACCACGCCCACGGTTTGGCGAGGACGCAGCAAAGTTCGCGGGTGGCTGACTGCAGCTTCGCTGCCCGTGAACTTAACACGCCCTGCCGTCGGAACATATGAAGCGGACTAAACGGTTTGGCGAGGACGGAGCAAAGTTCGCGGGTGGCTGACTTAACACCTCGCCTTCCTGTCTCGTATTCGCTGTGCGATGTCTTTCATTCCATCATCGAAAAAAAAACTCACGACAGGTGTGTCTGATGATGCATCAGCTGGGTCCTACTCCTGAGTTTAAGGCGTGACTGAGCTATGCTTTTCTAATTAAGGGAGAAAAACTGAGCGGAGGTTGGCGATCGAAACATGTCTTCTCCACAAGAGATCTAGGACACACTCCTCCAGCTAAAGCACGCCCATCCAGCCAGGGCACCCCCTTGTGATTATTGATTATAGCTTTTTTACTTGGTAGGAATGGAAAATGGGTATGCGAGTTTTACAGGTGTCTATAGCGGCTCTATGCAAGCAATTTCAAATAAATGTAAAACTTCTAAACCTAGAGCTTCCATAAACGAGGTCTGTATCAGAAAGAAGTATGCTAAGATGAAGAGTACCTCCTGGACGTATCTGATCCACTATGTTCTTGATAGCATTTTTGTATTCTTCATAGGTTTTGCAACAGTATTCCACACAGAAAATCGTGACAACAACCTAAACGGAACAGGTAGGACACGGGGCACGCCAAAAAAATTGTAAAAAGTATGGAAACAGCCGAACATACCTCAAATGTTCCTTGCATTTCCGCTGGCATTTCAACAGATGGGCTTGCAAAACAGTCGCAATGGTACACGCCACATATCTAAAGTGAATGACATGACTGCTGTCAGAGATCTCGATTTGAAAGAGGGAGGAGAGAGGAGGGGCAAACGTGGGGCCTACCTTTTTCCTGGTCAAGGCAATCATTTGGTCCAGGTCGCTCCATGAATTGCCCTCCTGTGACAATATCATCTTCAGTGGCTCAGACCAATCAAAGCCTGAACGTCCTTCACACCATAGTGATAATTCCTTGCGATTTTGAGGAAGATAATCAGCAAGATAAATCTGTAAACAGTTTTTGTTTATTTCGACCACAAATAGTGAAATAATAATCAGGCGGTATAAAAAGCAAAATTATCCCAGAGGCTGCGTTCATAATTTGCTGCGCCGGCGATGATGCATGTTGCATAAGTCAATCATCAGGGGACTCTCGGGCATAAAACACTCCGTAAGCCTTTGAGCATTCCGCCGACTCCAGGCAGGAGATATGTTTTGAGCATAGAGAGGGACATTGTATCTCGAATTTGATAAATCAATATTTCGAATTAGGTATGCGTTCCGCATTGATGTGGAATCATACGGGCCTTGTAAGCATACGCCACATGTGAGCTGCATTTTCTTCCGCTTGGACGAATCTGGTACCAGCGCCATGTGGGTGTGTGCACTTAAGACAGAAGATCGCTTCGCGGTCATTGCTTGCACTCGCAGCGCCATCAGCACGAGTTGCCGAATCGATTGCCCGTGTGAGCCCGGCAGAGCGTGGCTGCGTCAGCTCTGCACCTCCACCCATGCCACGCTGCATTCTGCACCCATGCCACCCTGCCTCCTCCAACCATGCCACATTGCCTTGCTCAAAGGCTGCCATGCCCTGTCACTGGTACTCGTACCCGCCGCGGAGCTCTCCGTGGGCGGCCACGCGATATTCCGTCATAGGTGCACAGCCCGCGCCACATCCGTCCTGGAGGTTTCTATTTCGTTCTCCGATCCCAGAATCCCAGAGGCACCACCAGACTGGGTAAGTGTTCACGTCCGGGAGAATGTCGATCCACATAGCGGATTACTCAGCCATTGAGAATGAAATATTACTGCACTACTTACTGCATAACTTACTTGATGAAGTATCCAGTCACATTGCAAGTTTTTTTTAAATAACTGCGTGCACAAGTGGTCGGTAGTCACGTGGTGATATCTTCAAGAGTTTCCTACGTCATTTCTCAAAAACCACGAAATCATAGCTCATTTCAGCACGTAGGTGACCACGCCTAGGGCTGTCATTATTAATCAATGGCCAGGCTTCTGTCTTGATTCCAAGAACACGGAAATCGTTAAGAAAACTCACAGCTGTCGCCTTTGTTGAAATCACATCTACACACTTCGATTGATATTTAAACATCATTTGAACTACATTCTTCAAAAATCTATCCGAAAAAACACGTCTGATGATTGTGTTCGCACTTCACTTGCAGAAAATAGTGGACGTGAATATGCGACTATTTAAAAGTAGGAATTGAGATGAAATCAAGTGAAGCTGGATGCTCAAAGCAATCGTCCACGGAAAAATGAGTTTTTTTGTTACTATATATTTACGATGTATTTGCCCAATAAGGGCCGCATGCAAAGTTTCACACGAAAAGGTGAGAACTCAGCTAAGATACAGCTCTCCGAATTCTCGGCCAGATGGGCGGAGCCTCCGAATAGGAGTCCGAGGAAAGGGGACTGTTTACGTAGCCCTCGGAGACCCCGCCCACCCAGCCTAGACTTTGTGGTGCTGTACATATCTTGGCCGGATTCACATTTTTTCACGTGAAACTCTGCATGCGGACGACCTTAGGCAAATACCATAAATATGTATATGGGTAACAGAAAAACTCGTTTTTCCGTGGACGATTCCTTTGAATGGAAGCGGTGTGGCGCTTCTTGCAGTAGCTTAGCAATAGCCCTCAAATTTTATGTTTCGCTTGCACGACTCGCACCGCCCTCAAGTGGACGAGTTGGGCGGTTCTCGTCGCCAGCATCATGCGCATTATCAGGTATGTGGCTTCCCGGACTAGTCAGCGTTGGACATAGATCATCCATTTTTATCCAGCTATGTCTTCGAGCAACTTTACCAATACCAATCATGACGCAACAGATATTATGATTGTATTTTTCGGAATGGGCATTTCGTCGCTTTTGCGCATTCATATGAATGAAGAAGCGACAAAACCGAAACTGATCGAATGTTTTAAAAATTAAAGTACTCCAAAAAAAAAAACTTCAGTGAGTAAAAAAACGAAAAGTTTGCTGTTACGCTCGTGTAGTACCTCTGTAGCTTGATTGCGAAAAGAGGCTGCCACATGTATTGTGGGACCGGCTCCGAAATCCAACACTCGTTTAACGTTTCCCAGTCGAGTCACGATATTTGGCAAGCAATTTAGCACCATTTGCATTGCAGGATCTTCCACTTTCGTATAGAAATCCTGCAAGAAGTTTCTAGAATTCGTGACATTCTCAGAACCATTGCATCATCAATAAGAAGGAACTGTAACAAAGCCTAATTCAATTGATCAGCGCTCCTGAAAGCTGTGAGGTCCTTTTCTACATAGCTAAGAGAAAACATGGCACTACATCAATGAAGGAGCAATTACTTGTTAAATGCTGAAAAGTAAGATAAGTTTTATAGGACCATTTAGGTACACACGACAATGTAAAAGCATGTATTGTACAAAGATACAGGGTAGACCGGTCATCTCCATTTATATGGCCCCAGACATGAATAAAAAAACAAAGCAAGGATAAACAATACTGATAAAACCCTTACTCGAAGATATGCATCGGTGCGGAATTCGGTGAGAAACTTGTCCCTATCGATGATCTCCTGTGAGGCAGGAACGTCACTCACTGGCCTCATCTGAAACGTAACGAACAATAATTATGTACCACTTGATACCACTACGAGGTCCAACAATGAGGCTGAGTGGCCATGTTTATTTATTTGTTTATTTTCTTCCCAGAATGCGTCTGAGAGACATACTGTCAACAAAAATAAAGATACATCCAACGCACAACGGATTAAGCCAGAGCAATAAATTGAGAATTATAAGTCAGAAAATAGTTGAAAAACCAGGTATCTGTGAATCGTTTTATACTTTCTAGATATAAATATTATTTGGAATCCAACCGTTTTCTAGAACTTTCTACGATAACTGTAAGGCTGAGAGTATCGTGCAAAGGGAGGCTGAACTATAGAAGCGAAATCGAAGTGAGTTCGGCTAGGAGTGCAGAAAAATGAGGTGAAAAGTGGTAAGTACCGACCGACCAGTTGCAATATCTAGGGGATTTCCGCGTTGTGTGCGTGTCGAGGGGGGCTTGTGTAAAGCGGCGACCAGCTAGAGTGACAGTGAAAACGATTGTGCACTACACTGCAAAGATCAATGTTGGGTGTGGTCGAGGAGGGGATAGGGTGGGGTTGGAAGGGGAGGTTCGCGTGGATGATGAAGAAATCCTGACTCAAGTGATAACCGAAGCAATTGACGATGATGACGATTGAACTCTCAAGTGTGTTGATCTGATCTGCTGCGAGTACGCTTGGACACACCTCTTGTGCAATCCACGACACGTGCGTCACTGGATGAGGGCATTATGTGCGTAAGTGAAGGAGAGCTGCACACATCACCTGATCACTTAATAATAACAAAGGAGAAAAAAGGATAAAAAATAAAAAAGGTTGTTGATAAAGTTAATGTTTTAATTAGTCTGTGGTTCGCTTCGCCTCAGATTTTTTAACCCCAGATTTTATCACAGATTGCTCTGGGGCTAAAAATAGTACCGACGGTTAGGCACGTATTGCGCCCAATCACAAGTGGATCGCTATGACGACTGCACTTGTACTCGAGTAATGTTTAAAGGACGTTCGCTCTTTCGAGAACTGTCCAAACAGATGGCCCATTATCTCTGCAACAAATGCGACGTTTCGGCGCAATGTAAGTCTTTCATTCCTGTAAGGCTCATTTGAGATTCTTCAAAGCTCATGATTTCATGAAAAGGACAGATAGCGGCACCTCCTGGCTTCGCTCTACCAAAGTCATAATGTAACGTCAGTGCAGTGAAGAACTAGCTTAGCTCACGTCCTTGACCTAGTCTTTGGAAGTAAAGGTGCATCGGAGCATTCGAAAACGACCAAAGAAACGGCCCTTCGATTACAAGAAGAGATTCAGCGGACCCTGCAACGACGCGGGACTGGCTCTAGGGAGAAGAAGAGATTAGAAATCCGCTTTTCAGTCGAAAAATGACGGGAAATTCAAGAGCACAGAACTGCAGCAAGAAGTCTCATTCAGCCCCTCACTTTTCCACCCTTTCAAACAGAGCTGAACACTTCTTCACACTTCCAAACAGATCTGATAGTTAATGCCAACGATGTAGTTAGGTGGGACTTTTTATTGGAGGCCTGACGTTGTCTCAGAGAATGTCCTTAATGGCAACATCAAAACTGGTGGACAGGCTTTACAATAAACGTTGCCATCAGAGAAATATGTTACATGCCCATATGGTATAATACAACTGAAGATTGTGCCAAAGTTGGTGAAATCTATCAAACAGAATGCCTACAGACATGTAACGCTGTACATTGGGGAAAGGAGAAGACTAGCTGTACGCATTCAAGAACGTCTTGCTGTCAAAACACAGGGTAACTAAGAACACCTCTGGGAGAGCACATGGCCGAAAGCATGGCGGAAACGACTTCTATATGACGCGCAGACTTCTGGCATACGATACTGAGATCTCTGCCAAAGTGCATGTACCGTTTGGATTTATGTAAGGAATCCAAGTGTGAATATATCCATCGCGGATGATCTCTTGTCATTTGCGCCACATTGCGAGCTACTGATGTTAGGGGAGACGTGCATGTCCCCTTTATACTATACCTATGAGGACAGCATGGCAACTCTCATTCACTGACATTAACTGACACGGAGTGGCGGCGTTCCGCTCTCGCGGCCGTGGACTGGGTGAGTTCTGTTCTCACGTACGTGCCGTACTTCTTCGGCAGTTCCCCTGATGTCCCGACAGAACCGCTAGACGGATGAGGTGTTTGATGGTACAGCGGGTAAAATCCTGAATCTTGAGTTACATTCAGTACTTTAAGGAAGACGATTTGGTCAAAACGTCTAGCCATTTATAAAAAGTTACACTCGACAACCTCGTTGGCATTGCAGAGAAAATTGTAATTAACATCGCTGTCGAAGTTTTTCGAAGAGAGTAATTGAAATTTAGTACAGATCTGATATTTTTGCAGTCTACTTTCTACAACATTCTATGTTTACGAAGGGGCTTCAGGAAGCGTAGTACTACGGGCGACTTTCCTTAACGTGGATCGCAATTATAAACCACAAAAGCAGAGAAGAATCATTGATGAGAAAAGTAGACGAAGAATTGGGAAAACCTGCTGCCTGACCGAGTCGGTCCAAGGAAACCATCGCTCAAGACAGCCCTTTTCGAGGCACAGACTGGTTCTATGGGTAAGTATTATACAGCATTCATTCCCTTGTCACGCACAATATTCTTTTAAGATTTGGATTCGTGATTATTCTGCCTGATTTGATAGTGATTACCGTCCGTTAGTAATGAACAAAACGTTAGTAACAGCAGAAATGCCGTTTAAACTGGTGAGGGTGTGTGCACTTAAGGTAAAGAAATCGCGTCGAGGCTCGACACGATGTGCCCTAGATTTATAGAAGCGTAGAGTCTTCAAGCGTTGACGAGCTGTGCACTGTGGCGGTTCAGTGGCAGTTGTTATGAGGCAGTGCGAAGAATAAGTATGAGGAAGGATATAATAGATTTTTTCGATTAAGCAGAATAGAATACAACGTCTTGTTTGGGAAGTTGTCAAGCCAAGAGTGGGAACCACTTATTATGGGGATCCGTTTAACTCCGTATCACTTGATAGGGGACGCCGGTATGGAACGTCGTCCACACAGTGACACAACGAGGCATCGTCGTAATCGACGACGATATGCACTTCATTTAAAGGACCAGAAGAGGTCCGAAGAAAGAAGAGGATGCAAGGAAGTGATCATTTTGTAACGAACATTCAAAGTAAGGAGCGATAATCGGTGAAAGAACCCGGATTCAAAAGCGCGGCGCTGTCATGCGTATTCGCATCACATTCGCATCAACACACTGACTTTTCGAGTTGTCCGCTGTAGAGATGTCATTTGTTGTCTCGTAGAGTGCATTACATTCATTCGTGATGATGTGAAATATGTGAAACAAGACACAGCAACAAACAAGAAAAACAATCAAATGAGGAATAAGCGAAAGCGTAAGAAAAAAGTGTGATTACAACTAAAACCTAATTAATTCACTTTTGTCGTCTAGGCAAGGTGCCGTGTGTGCATTGCGGCAACTACACGCCACCGTCTTCCTATACCGTAAACCAGAATTGTCATCTCCCGGTGTCTTTGAGGCGTGATGGCTTTAAACCCAACTAGACGACGCCCCTAGCTCGCATGCATCACGCGACGCACGGATACGCTCACATGTGCAACTTCGCAGCTCAGAGGCTCATTTTTTCGCCACAAGAGCGATGAAGATCTCTGAAAAGCCTGTGTGACGATAGCGAAATCAAAGGAGGTGCCGACCGTGTGACGTCACTCGGAACACTGACGTCGTTGACCAGCTGCCGAGGGCGCTGTTGAGTGCATTGACAGTGTTACACACTGGATTTGCACCCGCTTGAGATCGTGTTTCCTTGCACTCAGAATTCGTGGTAAACAGAAGAATCTGTTCACTTTGAATGATTTAGAACATTTCGTAAAACTGGAAAAATGAGATTCACGGATTTGTCCCTCCCTTGCATTGTTCATCATCTCAGGAAAACGTACACCACGTGTTCCGATGATCTATGAGGCTGTACAATTTTTGCCATTCCAGAAAAAAAAAGACCCATTTGTTGCCGCTGGCTAACAATAAAAATCACGTAGTTTTCCGTGTGGGTTCAGAAATCGGTAGATGAAGTGGCGCTTGGCAACTGTTGTAAGTTTACAGCCGATCGCTAGGTTTTTTTGGCCCATGAAACGTTTTGCCCATCGCCTCTCCCAACCCTTCTCGGACCACACCCTACTCACAAGACAAGGATACCAGGTCACCGTGGCCCTTCGAGATGAGATGTATATTGCCTGATGCAGTTTTAAACGGTGATCTCAAATCAGTTTTCAAAATCTGCAAAGCGATTTTCTGAATGGAGTTAAAGAGGTTTTTCTGAACAAAAAATACTATTACACGGTAAGTTTAGGAGTCCATAGCGCACGAGCCAGACCTTCTCAAGCAAAACTAGAAAAATTTTCGTGTTCAGGGAGTCAAATTACCCCAAGTGACAAGTTTTTAGCCAATTAGAGAATATGACCAAATCTCGGAAAAATTCACAGGCTATTGGGTGGCAGCATATTGAACAAAGAAGAAGTCGTTGACCCTTGCCTGGGCAATGCTCTTATTTGCCGCTTGTTTCGTAGGTTTAGTGCGATGGGCAAGTGTAACAGGTATGCGTAGGTTATCCTATTGAGGTTGCAGGATTTTTTTGTAGAGGCAAATTCAAAAACTACCACTTCATCCCCAGGCAACCCGTAATTTTCCGAAGTTGGACCAAAAACTCGATTCGGCTGAAGATTTGCACAGAGTGGTAACTCGACCCCCTGAGCGCGAATATCGTAATCGTTTTACGCAACAACGCCTAATTCGTGCGTTATGAGAGTCTGCACATAAGTAAGCTGGATCACGGAGTTTTTTGCGATCCTGAAGCCAGGGTTGGTAAATCAACCCAGACATAATTTGGAACCTTCAAATGCATGCATATCATCATAAAAGTGCGTCTCAAGCACAAGGAAGAAATTTCATGAAATGCAAAAGAAAGACCAAGCACAAGACACGATCCATGGTCCGCCGACTGCGAGTCCGAATGCTTACCTCTATGCCATCTATGCCACACCACAAGCTTGGATGCCCTCGCTTTTACAGCCGCAGTGATGAATTTCACGTTCCAACGTGTAGCCGTTCATTCAGAAAAACCTCCATAACTCCATTCAGAGAATCGCTTTGCAAATTTTGCAAACTGATTTGAGATCACCGTTCAAAACTGCATCAAGCAATATACATCTCATCCCGAAAGGCCACGGTGACCTGGTATCCTTCCCTTGTCAGATTCCAGGTTGAAGGTTTTCAGTATCCCGGATGTGATTAATGTCAGAAATTGGTGTCGGACTTTTACTGAAAACGGTACAGCATGATGTGAGGATTCGTCGACAGGGGTCGTATTTCGGTTGATGACGAGGAAGATCGTATTCCTCGACAGGGGTCGTATTTCGGTTGATGACGAGGGAGATCGTATTCGTTCCTCAATCAGCATCACAACACTTACACGTATCGTTCCATTTATACGGAAATCGTCAAAATCATTGATCCCGTCCCCCTTTAATCAACGAACATGGATGGATGAAGAGGGGAAGCCTAATGAGTAGGAGGTGGTTCATGTAGGATTAGTGTAATGATAGTACAAAATTCTGAATCGTGGCATTTGGATGAAGTGTGATATGTGTGAAATTAGGTCGCTGCATTTGTTTAGGCCCCGTGGCGAGTCCAGTGCCCTGGAACTTGTTCAAGACGTAATCGCTGTAGGACCAAACCACTACATATGGCGCTCCCAGCTCACAGGCGTCGCGCCAAGATGCGAAACATTGTCTCAACGATATGCACCTGCAAAATCTAGAATAGGCATGGCGTGTACGAATTTTTCCATTCTACGCTGCACACCTGTGTGAATAGAATTTTTCGAAGGAATAGAGGGAAGGCTGGTTATCCATACTTCTCCCTTCCGAAATTCTTTTCGATGGCTCTTTATCCCCAGAAAAAGCCCGAAAATTTGAGGAAGGAGTTACGAGGATCTTAAGCTTTTGGAAGTTGGACTTTTTTGTTTTTTTTTGTACCAAAGAACCGGATCTGAAGGGCTGCTGTTGTGTGGATCTGATTTCGATGAATAATTGGAACATATGCCACGGTTATTTCTGGCCTCATCACTTTTTAATTGAGAACGTGGTTCCCAGCAGGTGTATGAATTATCGCATTTCTGTCACAAAGAGCGACCACGTGCGGGATGGAGAGGGGGTGGGGTGGTCAGGAGATTTGCCTGAGACTTCAATAGAGGCCTTCGCGATAATCTGATGGGTCGATTTACCTTGTTATTAGGTCTGTGCAGAATAAATGGCCAAAACGGACTACTTTTTTCAAAACGCCATAACTTCGCTCAGACACAACTTTATTTGTCGAAATAAAAACCATTCGAATCTACACAACCTTGCTAACGATCTGGTAAAGAAAATATGCCATCATGATCAAATTCCGGATTGCGAAAATTAATGAAGTCAACGATGGCATTTTCAACATGCCTCGTTTCGGCGAACTCCTTCTGACGCAGGTTTGCATCGAGAACCGAGAAAAAGTGGTAATCCGTCAGGAATAGGTCTGGGGAATAAGGGGGGTCACGGAGCGTCTTGATCAGTTCCTACCGGGTGACTTGCGAACTGTGGGGTTTTGCGTTGTTTTGCGCACCCAGTAAAAAAATGGTGCAGTTAGGCACCGATCCTTTCCCCCACCCCGCTTATTTCCCAGACCTATCCCTGACGGATTACCACTTTTTCCGGGTTTTCGATGCAAACCTGCGGCAGAAAAATTATGCACGGTAAAAATGCCATTCTTGACTTTATTGATTCTAGCAATCCAGAATTTGATCATGATGACATATTCTCTTTACCAGATCGTTGGCGAAATCCTGCAGATTCGAAAGGTTTTTATTTCAACAAGTAAACTTGTGTCTGAGCGAAGTTATGGCCAGTTATGTTTTGGCCATTTATTCTGCACAGACCTAATACAACATTAGATCCTTGGGTAACCAGCCGAGCTGCTCCTTTTTCGCGTCGCCCCGGTACGCTATCACGACCCCACACCTGCTCGAACGCACTGCGACGCCACCCACGTGAGCACCCTTATTAGTCAATTGAGCAAAATGGGTGGCGTCGGAGTGGGTTCGAGCAGGTGTAGGGCCGTGAGAGCGCACCGGGCGACGCGAAAAAGGTGCAGCTAGACTACTTACCTGAGGACCTACTGTTTCAAAAGTTAACTCGACCCATGTGATTAGCGCGAAATGTGCCTCTGAAGTCATTTTTTCAAGCTCGCACTGCAAAATTTACATTTGCATAGCTTGCGAACGGCACACGTGGAGATCCCGGATTCTCAGTGTAATCCGTCAGGTCAGCAGTAGTAGGCTGAGTAATACTGCTAGTTTAAAAGTTGAACATTCTGGAATAGCTCCGTGACTCATTGATGGACCCACGGCCACACCCTGACGTCCTCGTTAACACCTATGAGTCATTGTTGTAGCACCGGAAATGATGTGCCGCAATTTTATGCCCCCTCTTATTCTTCATATTCAATTATCCCATGGTGATTTAGAAGCATTTTATTAGCAACTAAATTTAGAGAGTTATTTGAACAGTTGAGAAATACATGCATATAATTGCAAACACGGGTGTACAACAGGACGCTCGAAATATGTCACCCCACCACGCGAGCTGCAGAAACGGGAGCAGTAATCGAGCTCTTGGGGTGTGTACCCTTATGTTAGAATTTTGCACTGCGACGCGGTGTGTGCCAACTATTCGCGCCGCCACAGTTGAGTCTTAGAGCGATAACACGGTAATGTTAAGGGGGCCATACACACTCCCAACAGCACAGCACCTTTAGCTCGCTTCGCTTGCGATCCCCCGCGGCGCAAAATCCAGACATAAGGGTACACACCAGGACTCTTGAGTTTTTACGCAGGGGCTGCTACTGCACAAACACGGTTTGCAATGTGAGAAGCACGAGTCCGAACATGAGAGATGGCATATGTAAAATTCAAAAGAAACAGGGAGTAGCAAAATTTCGCGTAGTGTACATATGTACAATACCGCTCGCGTCGGGGGAGTAATTTTCGCCTTGCGACGGTTTGTTCGCGAACAAACCGTCGTATCGTCATAACATTGTTGAAAGTGGATAAAATGGAAAGTTCTTAGGAGCGTTGGATTCGTCTCAATGAGACGAAATCAGTAGTGTATAAATTGTCAAATTTTGCTGAGTAGTTATCTGAAAAATTGCGCGAAAACGCGTTTTTGGGTTTTTCCGCTATAAATCAATAGTTTATTAGTTTTTTACCGGACTTATATACATTTTCGTAATCAGCTCGTCGAGCTCTACAAAATGATACTACAAATTTTCGGTTTTCTCAGATTCGATTTTTTTCACATTCTGAGAAGTTGGAGGGAAATTTTCTTTGGAACCTGATAAGTTGAAGTTAAAATCCTTTCACAGTCTCAATTCGAACTCACAGAAGTGTAGAGATTTTGAAGTTTCGAGCCTTTCAGATCAGCCCCTACTCCTTTGTGTGGCCCTAAACAGGGCCTCCGTGTATACTCTGCTAAACAAAAACCATCCCTTAACTCGTCTGCAGACGGAGATCCCCTAATGAAATGTATGCCGTTCGATTCCTCTGAGAAAATGCTATCAAACGACATACAAAAAGCTTCGTACTGATAAATGTCTTATTTTCCTATTTCCAGCCGTTTCCTTTTGTGGATCGACGTCTCAATCCCCTTCGGGCCGGTGCGATTCACGTGCATGCCCTGGGAGAGCGGTCACGATCGATGGCGCCAACGCGAGCTCCTAGCGCTTTCCCACGGCCATGCACGTGAATAGTGCGATGGCGCCATCGATCGTAACCGCTCTCCCAGGGCGTGCACGTGAATCGCACCGGCCCGAAGGGGATTGAGACGTCGATCCACAAAAGGAAACGGCTGGAAATAGGAAAATAAGACATTTATCAGTACGAAGCTTTTTGTATGTCGTTCGATAGCATTTTCTCAGAGGAATCGAACGGCATACATTTCATTAGGGGATCTCCGTCTGCAGGCGAGTTAAGGGATGGTTTTTGTTTAGCAGAGTATACACGGAGGCCCTGTTTAGGGCCACACAAAGGAGTAGGGGCTGATCTGAAAGGCTCGAAACTTCAAAATCTCTACACTTCTGTGAGTTCAAATTGAGACTGTGAAAGGATTTTAACTTCAACTTATCAGGTTCCAAAGAAAATTTCCCTCCAACTTCTCAGAATGTGAAAAAATCGAATCTGAGAAAACCGAAAAATTGTGGTATCCTTTTGTAGAGCTCGACGAGTTGATTACGAAAATGTATATAAGTCCGGTAAAAAACCAATAAACTATTGATTTATAGCGGAAAAACCCAAAAACGCGTTTTCGCGCAATTTTTCAGATAACTACTCAGCAAAATTTGACAATTTATACACTAACCGTCGCAAGGCGAAATTTACTCCCCCGACGCGAGCGGTATTGTAGTTCAAGATGGGTCATGGGTTACAAAATGTAATAACAAAAGCTGAAATGGGGTGGAAAGATATCCATGATTTATTGGGTACTTGAGTAACTGATTTATTGGGGGGGGGGGGGGGAGACTTAGGGGAATGGACGATGATCCAAGCGGTAATACTCAAGGATAGCTTAATAGCCTTCCGTGCAGCGGAATTTGAATATGAACCAAACCAGCTGTGGTCCAACCGGGGTCAAGCAGTGAACTGGGAACGAAACAAATTTAGAGAAATACGACCGACACCTCCCCCCCCCTCATCCCTCCACTAAAGATGACTGATTTTGTTGGTATTCTAGAAATTGATTCCTATGACAAAATCCTCAAGTGATCTTCAAAGGCTGTCAGAAGGCCCCAAAAAATAGTCGTATATCGATAATCGTACTAATTATACGTTGTAACAGGGTGCGAAAGATGCTTTTTTTAAAGATACTACCTTACTGCCCCTGAAATCATTGAAACAGTAGCCTTGGAGGAATCGCTGAGGATTTTGCTTTCAAAATAGGCCCCTTCTAGTGCAAGTCGGAGTTCTATAACCCTTTTGGGGACTCCCCAACCCATTTTTAACCCTGGATCCAGTATGTAGAGCACATGATCATTGAAATGACATGCCTTTGTATGACCGACTTCGTAAATAAAAAAAATAAATATAAATACATATAATATAAATACTGTCAACATAAATACATATATAATCGACTAGAATTCACTTTACTGGCAGGTCCCCCCCCCCTCCCTGCCTCCCTCCATCATCAAAGAGCCGACTGCATGAGAAAATAAATAGAGCCTTTCAGTATAAGGTAGTTTTGATGAAGTTCGAGATCATTTAGCGAATTTTGCCACTCTGAATACACAGGTCTGACACGAAATAATTGATACGATGAGGCACGGGGGGACATCTTGACGGGTTAGTTCAGAGCTTCAAAGGAACCGGGAGGAAATGTGAGAAAGAGGAGATGGGAAAAAATTATCTTTCTGAAACGATCATTCGGGTAGAAGCGATAACCCGTAGTGAAACCCATATTCAAAAGTACGTTACGGTGTTTTTCGCATCTCCTGCGCATCTCTTCGAGCTGCAACATCACCTTTCCGAGTTGCCCGCTGTAGAATATGTATGTTGTCTCGCAGGGTGTCTTTCATTCGTTCATGGGTGTGTGGCGATTGGTCGAATTTTCGCGAGGTCGCCCGCTGGGAGCGGCGCGTCGAGTCGTTTGCAACTTTACCTGATGAAACAGCAACAACAACAACATGGGGAAATTCTGAAGCTCCCAGCCTGCAATCTTTGAAGATCCTTCACGGTACCAGCCCATTGAGTTTTGGGAGGAATTCCAAACGACTGCGGCCAGTCGTACTGACTGCGCAGCGAATGCGACGCCGCGAAGCGAAAATTCGACCAATCGCCACGCACCCATTTTTATGTGGCATTCATTCCATTTTGGGCGAAGGTACGGCTGGAAGTATACACGTCAGAGAAAGATCCCAGGACAAGCTCAGCCATGCCTAGAATGCTACCATATGTGTAGTGGGCTGAAGGCTGTCAGGAAGGCACATCTGAGTATCAGGGATATGGCCGTTCCAGTATGATCCCTTCCTCAACGGAGACCCAAATATGTGCGACCCCTTTTTCAACGATCTACGTAGCTTCTACAGTATCACCAACCATTGCCGATTGCCAGCATTACTAATTATTTCATAAGTGTAATTTCAATTTGATCACTCAAATTCAATCATATTTCCTTACACAACCGGTTCGGCTGGAGGCACGTTCCGCTTGTCACCTTTTTCCTTTTTTCTTTTTTTTCGTTTCGAGACTTATGCAACGACGACCCTCTCCTATCTTACCAGTCAAATATGACCCTCCCCCCCCCCCCCCCGCCGAATCCTCGACTTCCTGTGTAGTCTGCTGTGAGATCCTGTGTAAGCTAAGAAGTTCCCAACATAACATTTGATACCTCTGTGCAAGACAGATCCTATAAATGCCACCAGAACCTTGCATGGAAGCAGAGCGCATGGCGCATCCCACGAAAGTAAAAAAAGGAGGAGAGCTTTGATGTTTTATTTAGCACTTTTATTGGCAGACAAATGAGAATGAACTTCATAAAAACGCACCTGTTGTACATCCCGTGTGACTCCTAGCAAAGTCTGGTGAATCAAGGAAAACAATGTCGTTAAGTGTGTATTAGTGAAGCCTGGCATCATTACTCGCACTATTCATTCGCTGTGGGATTAGTAGAAAACGTACATACTGAAAATTTCGTGGAGAACATCTCACAATTTTAAAAATTATGATTTTTCAGGAATTATGTTCTCTGTGTTCATTATGCTCACAAAGCATGCGAGTGGCAAGTATTTATTCACATCAGCTAAAGTACTGAAAGAAGTGACATTTCCAGTTTTTCATACTGCCAAGATGTCAGGAACACGTAAGAAAACTTACATCATAGGATCACGTGGTGCAGTTCAGTGATGCAGTCGTTCATCATTTTCATGACATCCTGTTCTACACAAGCGCACGTAGTCCCTGGGACTGTTGAGTTTGAATGAGCAAATAAAAGCCTTCCTTGCTAAGGTCGCTGTTACTGTATCGGCTGAGTGGTATACAGTCATTTCATTATTTATTTGTTTACTTATTTATAAGCCTAACCAACTGCGCTACTGAATGTAAAATGATAAATGTGTTCAAAACAATAGTGTGAGGCCGACCACAGCGACACTCTGGCGGCGCGCTCTATTCATAACGCTCGACCAGAGCATTCTACAGTATGGTGATCGTGGCGAGACCAGCATACTTGTGTGGCTAGATTTAAATCTCAACAAGAATCTTGGCATAGCGCCAAATGTGGCAAGGTTAGCACACACTTTTGCCACCGGCATGCGCGGGCTCTCGCCACGATCATCGTACTTTTGTATGGTTCGGTTGAGCGTTATAAACAGTGCCCACCGCCAGAGTGCGGCGAAGCATGGATGGCCTAACCAAACCAAACTGAACTAAGTCGCCAATAACAGTCTGCCGAATTTTCAGAGTACACGCTCAAACGTCCCAAAGTTTCGAGAAGAGATCGAGAACGTGGCGCTGCAAAAAATATTCGACTAAAAGACGAGCGATTTCATTCTGTAGTGTCCGATCCATGTGCCTCTTCGAAGCTTTCCTGATTATCTACTGCCTCATTCTACCAGCCAGGTACCTTTCCATAGCTACTGAAAATACGGTTGACTTCTCAATCATATGGGCATAAACTTTGATTTGGTCAGCATTGAAGATTACTATTTTCGGGTCAACGTGGGTTAAAGGGAATTCCAGTATGACACACTTATTTATTGTGCACTGTTGCACTTCAAACACCTAAGTACGCAAAAGACCTGATACCATTGCTCCACTACACCCACACCTAATAAAACACCCTAGGACTTTCATTCCCCAAGCATGTAATAGCAATGAAGGTTTTCTGATGTAAAATTAGAGAAAAATGAAATTTCAGCATACGCCATTTTGCGTGTCTTCCCTCGAATCCATATTGACTCCCTCTTAGGGCATCCCAGGTGGATTGCCTAGTTGCAATGTGTTTCATTGCAATTATCCTTTTCTGAGACTAAAAGATATTCATTCAACACTTTGTTACACAGATTTGCGATGTAATGCTCTTTGCTTCCCATCCTGCATATTGAAAGTTTAGATTTCAGTGCTTATCGCTAACCTCTGAAAGTACGACTGTATACCCTCCTATCCGGTTAAATAAAACCCCCTGTCGAGGGATCCTCGGCTCTGGCGTACCTGCTCCTTCCTCGTTCTAGTTTGATTCTAGAACTGTCTCGTATTTTTCAGCATTTCCTTGCACAAGAACTGACTTTTACACATTCACACGGTTACGTCGTAAGCACCAACGACAGGTGACGTTCAATCAGTGAGTGTCAAAGGAACCGGAAGGGGTCCGAAACAAGAGAAAGATGCAAAGAAATGAGCATTTTGTAACGAACACTGAAGGTTAGAAGCGATAATCGGTGAAAACACCCGGATTCAAAAGCGCGACGCTGCGGTGTGTATTCGCATCCCATTCGCATCAACGCATCCCTTTCCGAGTTGTCCGCCGTAGGATACGGGCCGCGGGCCAACGTTGGTTGTAGCACCTGACTCCCAGCGCAGTGGAGTGGCCATTCCCAACTAAATTAGCATTCATGTAAGTACATCTAGAAACATTATAAGAAAGAACAAAGGAAAAAGTAAAAGGGAAAAACAAATTTATAATAGAAACATCTCATCCTGGCACCATGCCAAGGCGTGAAATTGGCGAGTTTGTGCAATGGCGGCCACTTGAACTCGTCCACACTACGTCTGTTCTACCGTAGGCCATAATTACCCCTTCCGGTGTCTTTAAGACAGGTGAACGTTGCCGATCAGTGAACACCCACCCCATGCAAAATGCAAGGGTCTTCTCTCCTCACTCAGATCTGGTACCCACACACCACACTGATAAAAAAGTCGACAAAGATAAAAGCGGCAAGTTGACAGATCTCAAAAATTGGAGTTCAGAATGAAGGATGAGGCTTTCGGTATTCATCAATCCTTTTTTGGGATGCGCCACGCATTCCATTTCCATTCAGAATCGTGGCGGCAGGTGAATGCAATTTGAGATTGAGATCCAAATTAACATTCAGTGTATTTTTCCCCGCCCCTCCACAACCCCTTCCGCGATGGGTGAAGTGGTAGCAGAATCTCTGAGAGAGAGGCAGCCGATGTACAGGTCGGCTGCCTCTCTCTCAGAGATTCTGATACCAGTTCACCCATCGCGGAAGGGGTTGTGGAGGGGCGTGGGAGGGGAATGGAAGGCTGAGCCTGGTCAGAGGGTGTGCTCCAGTGGTGCAGATAATAGCGTGGGATGAGCATTTGTGGTCAACAGTTGGTCACGCGATTGGAGGAGTCATGGAGGACTTGTTGACGACTAGCTGTAATCAGAGATCAGTTATCAGTGGTTCGCTCAAAACTATGCTGCTATGCTACTTCAACAGACAGTTGAATACCCTAACAAGGAGGATCAGCGAGCTAAGAATGTGATGTAACTAAAACCTCGGCTTAACCGGTGATCCTGTACACCCCTTCGTTTGTGTAATTGCTTGAATGGTGCGAGCTTTAAAATCCACACACCCATACGCCCTACTCGCTGGGTTCAACAACATAAAGTGTTTTTATTTTCTTTTCGGGTCAATGTCTCGACAAATATGTAAGTAATGATGAGTACATAAATGTTAGCGGAATGACTCAAAGCAAACAAAATCATGAACAGCTATGAAACTGAACCAGCTGATAATCGGAAAATCACAGCGTTTGGTTTTTTAATAAAATTTTTATCGAAGTAATGCTGTGACTTGTACTACATGGTTAAGTATTCAGTGTACATATTATTCATTTCTTTTACTAAATTCGATTATACATAGTTCTGCGCTGGTTTGATCATATCTCGTATAGCATTGATAGATGAAGGATTTTTTCAAAACACAAGACAGTAATTAAATTCCAACAAGTTAGAGATAAATAAACAGATAATAAATAAGATAAGAAGATGATGAGCCTGCATCCTGACTCGATCTGGAAAACCTGTAGAATTAGTGTGGATGTTTGGTGCAAAGACTGACTAGCGAACACCAATTGATGTCGAACCAGCCGTTTTGTTTCTCTTGGGGAGGCTGATCATCGACAGCCTATCACAGGAAGGAAGATTCTAGTATCAAGGCGCAGCGACATTCAGAACCACTTGAAGGGGCAACGACAGATTAGGGAATAATTGAAGAATTTGAAAGCAGGAGTTTTCAGCAGTGTGACAATACAGAAGGAACGAAATAAAATGACGACAAACCCGTGAGACAGAAAAACAGAACCCTCATTTTCACTCATTCCCGTTGCCCTCCTCTGTATCAATGACCGATGTGGTGAATGCAGACGAGCGAGGGACAATGTCAACCGGCTGCGAAAATTGCCTCGGCCTCGCAGCAACTTCCTCTGCGGAAGCGTGGCAGAGCGACTAGTGGTGCTGCGGAATAGTGATAAAACCCCAAGCTGAGCTTCTTTAATGCGAGTATCGCTCAACATCACCTCTTCTCGAACGGAATGTTTGCTTTCAGGGAGCATGTATTCCCTTCAGACTTTATCCTTACCTCAAGAGGCTCTTTGATTCAGAATTCGTTCCACTGACCTCGCACGTGCGAACGGTGGCCCTTTGCCTTGTCCAAAGCTTTTAATGTATTCCATACAGTAAAAACAGATAATGTCTTCAAAGACAGTGATAGGGGTAATGTGGGTGATAACGAATCCCAAAAGCAGTCAACCACTGAAAAATTACGGATCTGAGAGGCCTAAGTAAGGCGAAATCCCTCAGCGGAAGGTGCCCCCCTTAGCAGCTGCGGAGCCGGCCTCATCAGGGCAAGCCGCCTTCATCATATCAGCCCTCCTAGGGTTGATCCGCCGAGGAATGACTGAGGTATAGAGTAATGAGCATGATAGCCGAATGGTACTTATCATATCGTGTTGAAGCCGTATTGATCGAAATGACATGGTGCTTGACCTCTAAGCTTTCGTGGTGAAAACGTCCACCGGCCAGTATTAAAAATTGGAATGAATATAAACCGAATTATCCCTAATGCTGCCTTTGAATTGAGCACTTAATGTTCGGACATAGCAGAGATCCACAGCTTTGACACACCAAAACTGCGCAGAAATGATCTCAATAAGATTAAACACCACTCTTCTGTGAGGGACATTGTTACCCACTAATCTGGAGGCGCCAAATACCTTTCATTGTAAATTGGAAAGTCAGTTCCCTTGCGCTCGATATCAGCAGTTCTGGCAACTTTGAGCCTGGAAATTTTTTACATGTATGAGATGTCGCTTACATTGTGTTTCGTGCTTTCACTTGCTGAACCCATGCCAATGGTAACGAAACGAAGTAGCTGTCTTGAGGAGTGGACTGCGCTATTTGCAGTATATTTACCACACCAAGAAGCAAAGATGTATCATTATGAGTTCCACAGGTACATTTAATAAGCAAATAGTTTCGGCTAACATATACATAAATATATTTTGAGATTGGATCAAAAAGTGACCAGAGTCAGTCAAAAAGAAGAAAAGAGGTACAATCAATAGATTGTAAATTCAATTCAATCAATCAGTAGATACCGTCACTATCGCTAGGCGGGAGAATTGAGCAATAAATCGATCGTGGCTACACGTAGTGCTTCGAATTTTCCTTTCTGTCACCAGAGAGGATATGCAGGATGGCTGAAAACTACTGGACCACATTTTGGCACATAAAAGCAATAAATTAGAAAATAAAGAAATAATTTGGATAGAGATCTACAATTTCTGTTATTTCTTTTTGTATTTTTGATATACTCCTCATGTACGTTATGATATATCAATAGCATGCACATGGTGTACTGAGAAGGGAATTCACTCACAGGAGATTGGTTGGCAACTGTCCAAGCTTTGTGCTCATTGTATTCAACCGTTTGCTGGGCCTTTTTATTAGTACGAAGTCTTTCCTAACGCCGTTGACTCCTTGTTGAAATCCATTGGACTCATGATGGGACCGTTTACCGTAGCTGATATGAATGATAAATGTCTCAATGTTCGTATGAATAATCGTAAAATAGAGACTGATAGCGCTCACCCAGCCTTCAGCTTACTCAGCACAGGCCCCGAAAGATGGATTTGAAGAGCTCCCATTTAAAGGGCTTAGATTTACCAAACAAGAGCCTAGACCAATTTTGAACGAAACTGGTTTACGAGAGCTCTAGCACGAAATTTTTGCATGTTGAGCACCCTATTCAAAAAAGTAAGCGTTCGCTATACAAGGATGGTCGATAAGTACAAAAAGCGAAAGATAACCCTACGAGCACCGATTAAACTCTACAGAATTCTCCTGAGCCTTTTGGGGATCTATGCTCAAACTCCTAAAGGAGCCCTCAGAATGCAAAACAACGAGACCATAGTTTTCAGAGACATTCACTTCGTATCATGTGCCTAAACTTTTGAAAACTGCAACTTTTTATCACTTCAATGACAGGATGTAAAAGTTTTTTCAACTGTTGGACGTTGATGCTCTACTAAAAAATAAACATAATCATCCTCCAAATACCATGGAGAAGGAGTAGCTGCAATTGAAGCGATTAGGAAGAAAAACCGGTGAGGGTAAAATTTCCTTGACCAACCTGAGAAAATCAAGAAACCTCAACTACCGTGAGGCTGCTTTCATGCTTTGCGCACCGGAGTTGGCACCGGCTTCGACGACGGCAATTAGACTCTAGCTTCGGCGGCGACGGTGACAAAATGCATGTGCCCGCCGCCGATCACGGCGACACTCTAGTGACGCGCTCGCTCTGTTTACAAAACGCTTAACCCAATCATACTAGTGTATGGTGATCATGGCGAGAGTCTAACCATTATTCAAGCTTGGAACAGTTCGACATTATGCCCAGATTCGAAGTTCGAATTGTGGACTCTCGCCACGATCACATGCTGTAGTACGATTATTCGAACGTCAAGAGCGCGTCACCAGAGTGCTGCAGTGTCGAAGACGTGCACATGATTTTGTCGCAGTGGCCGCTGATGCCGGCACCTGTGCGCAAGGTATGGCGGCCTAACCCCTCTCCCCCCCCCTCCCCACATTCACCAAATGCTATCGAGATATCTTTACCTACCGAACTATTTTTCGAATATTCAGGGAAAGGATTCTACGCTTGTGATTCCGTCACCCAGAAGAAAAGCAGTGATACGGCGGTTCAAGCAGTTATCAGCGCGCTGTCTGCTGATAGCAACAACAACATTCAGCTATTGTGTGACAGTGTAGGTCCTGCATGAATTTCCATCATCTATGATATATAATTTGTAAACAGAGAAAGAGAATACAGTTTCGGGATGTTATTGAATTTGTACTGTACCCAATAGTGAATGAGGGATTTCGATGTATAGAAGAGGGCATGGTTGAAGATGGATCTCTGATTAATATTATGTTGTGAGTGATTTTCTACGAAATGCATAGTGAATTATACTATGAAATTGCGTCATGAGTGCATTACACCTTTCTCGGTTTTGGCTGGCCGACAGCCGAGGGTGGTCCACTGCGATGGGGTAGAAGTGTTGGTCTCCGCAAAATCTTCGATCGTATGCCCACTGGCAATCTTCTTCTTCTCCCTGGCGTTAATCCCGTGCCGTCACAGGGTCCGCAACCTTTGTCATACGTCGCCATTTGTTACTGTCTAAGGCATCCACTGTTGTGGCCTCTATATCGGTGAGGTCCGTCTAGCCTTATAACTGATACTTTGTGCGACTTTAGACATTTCTCTTTAATGTGACAAGGTTTGTCCATCAGCCGGCCTGTCAACCTGGGCCTGACGCTGGTATCGTCACCATTTTTGCTTTTTGCAAGGCATGGTAGTGCCCCGGCAGGGATCCAACTCACTGGCTCTTTCTAAGTGCAGTATGCCCACTTTCTAAGTGCAGTATGCCCACTGGCAATGACTGGGTGAGTACACACTCCTCGACTTCGGACTTCAAAAAGCAGAGTAGAAGTATCAAAATAATCAATGTCACGATCGTTGTTTACTTCCGGTTTTCAAGTGAAAAATGAGCAGCTTCTGACTTTTACCAAAACGAAGTAACTGATGTCAACCCACTGCAGAACAAAGGAAATTCAACAATACGACTCCAAATAGAACTTACCTCAGGAAGGACAATCACTGCTCTTATGTCGTGTATGAAGTACCTGTTGCAAGTCGGAAAAAGTTGCTTCCGATAAATTTAACAGCTAATATGTCGCTTTAACTCTGAGCTGTGGACTTGTACTGTTAATCCTCGATTTTGCTAGAAGAAAACGTTCAAGCGACTGCTCCTCCCTTATATTGTCTACCAATCATGACAGCAAAGGGCCACAATGTTTCCATAATCGACTAATTACTCAGGTTTCTGAATTGTGACGGTGACGGTCAGTATGTATTGGTTGTACCGCTCAGCTCGTGAAAAAATTTTTGGCTGGTTTTCGCAACATTGATTTCGGAAGATCATAAGTTGGCTCAAACTATATTTCTGCTAACGTGATGCATATTTGCATATCCCATTTTGATGAAAAGATGACAATTTACTTTGCGCGAGTAAAAAGTCGACTCCAAATTATCATGCTTCCTAAGCCCGCTGTTACTGAAAGAGCGGTCCATATATTTGGGAAAGTGGGGAAAGTGGGGCTTTGACTAGATTTGAGGAGTATAACGGACAAGTAAATGCTGCAGCTTGCAACTTCCGCTTTTTGCAAGACTTTTCACAAAAATGCGATCACGTATGGCTGCACCGAAGGGTCGCGTAGCACCCATTCCTTTGAGTTTGGCAGATCCGAGCAACCTGTGGTGGTTAACCACATCCGTCTCTGGAATGCCGGTACCTCTAGTTATCCCCTTTTAATACGGACGCTCATCGCTTCCTGCTGTTCAATAAAAGCCCTTTGATCGCATGAAAATTCGAGTAGCTCATTCTCATTTCTGCAATTCTGCAATTAGGGACAAATTATTACATCGAATGCTTTACCGCCTCCCCTGGCTGCATTTGTATTTGTATGTAATTGCCTCCGCTGCGATTCAACCAAATTACATTCTGTGGAATGAAGTCATTTCGTCTCTAACTTTTCGCAGAAGCTCACAATATTGGCTGCTATTGTCATTATGAATTCAGATTTATTTCACAACTTTTTAGCTGCACTTGTCGAAAATGCGAGAATTACGGTGTCTGACTACTCGCTCATTCAAGCGCTTTACCGTTTTAACTACGATTACCGTCTCTCACCACTTTTTTTTTGAAAATTTCAAATGCTAACCCTCTTTACCAAACTGTAATCTGGGCGGGCAGGTATTCTTCGATCATCTCTCTCATTAAAGTAAATGGCCCAGAGTCAGAAGCAGGGTTAGGTCTAGATCCAGTAATCCTCTAGGGAAGCCATGTTGGCCCTGAAAGGGAGGATCGTATTTTGAAATTTTGGTCGAGTAATACTCGACAAACGCCCACTGTCGACGAGATGTATTGTACCGGTTAGTCGATCTGAAGGATAAGGTCTTTCAGGAAATGGGCTGTTTTTCAGAAGAGGGTTTTGGAATCATATCGGAAGTCGTATACAAAACATACAATTGACTTCACTTTTCCTGATCGCTCCTATGAATGCCAATAGAAGAGTTGATGGTTTTCTCCACTGAGGGCAATTTTGCGAATATGTTCCAGTTTTTGGCTTGTAAACATTTGAATATATAAATGAAGTGCATGAATCACGTTTAGAATTCTAATACTCCCTAATGCCAGTTTTTAGCAAGTTTCATGGTCCGATTTTTTAGCATGCGAGCGCTCATAGCGCGCGAGCCAGGCATTTTTGACATGATACGATTTTCGTGCTCAGAGGGTTAAACTACCCCCATGGTCCAATCTCCAGGGGCCGTAGTCCACTCAGCTTTGTGCGCAGGTGACCAATCCTGCTGGAAGGTCTCTTCTGTGTTTTCTCACCTTTTTTACGGCAATTGTCTTCCGGCCACCATTGTTCAAGGTCCATAGGATCTGTTGGCTCTGCTGACAACATCCAACGGTTGTGATTGGCATTTTGTGGCTCACGTGTGACTTTATAATTATTTATGACGTTATGACTGAATATTAACAAAGGAACGGATGAAAAAAGCGCTTCTACATCTGAATTGCATAAATGAACAATCAGTGGCCCATTATAACTTGAAGATGATGCATGGAGAGCAAAGCATTTTCCCTTCCGGGATTTCAATGCATGTTTAGCGTCTAGTTGGAAGTGTTGAAAATACCATTCTAAAAGCTCTTACCACATCTCATTTTGTTACAATTCCATCTGTGTCGCAGACTGTTTGCCGACATTTCATATGGGCCAAAATGCTTGCAGGAGAGTTCTTGGACTGAGAGAAATTTGAAAATAATCCAAAGTGGTAGCAGCTCCTAGAATTGCTAAGCATAGGAATGAGGCTGATCACTTCCACACTACCTACACTTACTTTTTATTAACCTGGCAAATCAGTGGTGAAGCGCATGTTGATTTCAACAATTCATTGGTATGTGAGGACATGTAATAGATTAATCGTGTATAATTTGTGTATGCAGTAGTATCCCTACTACATATAGAACGTTTCGTCTGTCTGTAGGTCCGTCCGTCCCTCCGTCCGTCCGTCTGTCACGAAATTAGGTATTATATGAAAAACGACCTGTGGAGATGGGACAAGCTTGAGATGGGTAGGACATAAGGCAAAAAGTAAAGAACACACATGGACCAAGAAGCCCCGCCCACGATGGACTGAGCGTGCAGTGGGTTGTTCCGTTTTCAGACCGAAATTTGATAATTAGGCTCGAATGTGCCCCAAACGGGGGGAGAAGATGGATTTAGATCAGCGATGAATTTCTGAAGGTCATAAAAAATCCAGGGCATAGCATTTGTAGTGGAAGCCAAGTTTGGACGCCGAGTTACGTAAAAAAACAACCTGTTTAGATGACGACAAGTTTGAGATGGGTAGGGCTGGAACAAGAAGGGAAGCTCATGATGTTATGTCCAACTGGTTTAAATTGTTACGCAATTTTATTTAAGACACGCAAATTGTAATTAAAATTGCTTGTATTACAGCACGATTATTATATTACGTCCCAGGTGTACAGCGCTTGTAACGCTCCACAAGTGCAAACACCCCTGCATAAATCGCTCGGATAACCTCATTTAGGAATATAAATTATTCTAAACCATAACCGTTTCTCGTCTTCTGATGTGAAATTGGTCGGAGTTTCCGTAAAACTGCAGAACACCTTCTGGAAATCTTTGAGAAATAACGTCTTACAGCGACAGAGGAGAGCTTGCTCCGAAAAAAGGAGCTTTATGATCTGATCGTATTTACACGTTTTATATGAACTTTGGTGTTTAATGTATTCTTATTTAGAAGTGACCTGTGACTGAGGAAGCCTTCTTCATACTGGTGGAATGGATGAGGTGTTCCATGAATTTTGTTCGACTCCGAGCTTCCCGTTTATTGGATCCTTCCGTTTGATCTATATAATATCATGCATGGCAGTCACAATTGCATCCGCTTTGCTCCAAATAATATTCGTCTTGGTGCGTTGTTTTTTGTCATGCGGTGCTGCGAATGATTTGTGAATTTCACACTTATGGAATGAAACTGGTGAAAACTAAGTCTTCGAAGGCTGCCCCATATATGTATTATGTCAGCGCGCGTCATCAATTCGTAGAGGGCTGCATTCATATTGTCTATGAAGCGATCTTGCGATCAACACAACGCGACTGATATTTCGACATGCTCGAATGATAACACATTATTGAGTGTGTCAGCATACTAAATGCGGACCTTATATTGCCGCAGCCATCTACAGTACGAAGGCTCGTGAAGCATGACCGCAAGCACAATTCCCGCACGTACCAATTTAGATGCAGTTCGAGCATCCAGCCAAAGATCATAAGCCTTGATTTCTGTGTCCATTATTTATTTTGTATTTTTTGTATTTATTTTGGATTTTTTGTCGAGCAGTCCTTGCCAACAATGGAACATTAATTCTTTGTACAACCAAGTAATTTTGTAAGAAAGTCAATGTTTCAGGTTTGTCAAAAGATGAAAGGCTGGAAGTCGGACTTCGCATTCTATCTTCTCCAAATCATGGCGTTTTTCAGCTTGCTGAAGTATGTCGGATCGTTTGCTTCCTATATCCATGCACTGATCCTATTTGAATCACGCGCATTCGCTAAGGTAGAAATTCGATAGCAGTTGAGTTACTGAATCGAAATAGTTCGGCACGATTTAGGCAATAGGCTCCAATCATCTAGGCAGTGTCCTCGCCTTTTTCGTCGCCAATTTGTTCCTTACTATCCATCGCTTTTTTTATACGCTGTTTCCACTGAAAGCGCAACGCATTTTGACTACGAGGATTGAGAAGGTGAGATTCAAGAGAAACTTCTGTGGGTATATAATCTTTATACTCTTTATACCGTCGGGTAAAGGCCAGGCCTATAGTTGCCCGTTGCTTGCGTGAGTAGATCCTTATTCACAAAGCCCAACAAAAAGGAGAAAAATACACATAGATATTCGGGTCTTCGGGTGAGATTAATGACTGCAGTGTGTGGATATCCAGGCTCGTCCAGTGTAATCGCCCTGCGTGATCGGTCATGGATCATGGACACGTTCAAAAATGCCTGCAAAGAAGAAGATGTTTGACACGATTCAACGTGCTTCTAGGGATTTTAATCACAATAGCACTTACGCTTGAATCGTTTATGCCTACGGTTTACCCCTCAGCTTTTGTACAGGAATTGGTTGAGATTCTAGCAGACTGTTTTTGGGAACGAATACATTTCTGACCGTTTCGCTGCATTCAAACACCAAACCACTGTACTGTTGTGAAAGTGAAAGACATTGAATGCCAGCTAAGCTTCAAAAGGGCACAGTGAAAAATGTTGAACGAGGAAGCAGTGGTATTCCTTTTTTGCTGAAACTATAGACTATGGCTATCATGCTTACAGATTGGTATCGCATTGATTTTCATATTATATGGCACATTCGTAGCCATTACCATGTCACCGTTGGTCTCCTATGAATTCTGCGCGGCTGACTTCTTTTTCTACGTTGTAGAAACTCCGCTTCTTCCATTGATTTTGTGGTACGTTCACAGCTTGCTACCGCCAGTGTTGATTGTATTTAGCAGTGAGCTTATTGTGAAAAACATTAAAGCGCAGTTTGGGACTGGTGCTTGACTTTCGCTGTTTTGATCAAGGTCGAAAGCTGTGGGATAAGCTAGTCTTGCCGATTTTGGATAGGCTCGAAGTTCGTGCAGCTGAATTATTTGTGGATCTTCTGTTAGATGATCAGCAAAAGTGTTTATTACAGGACAAGCCAAATATGCAACTATTCGAATGGCTTCGTTGGTGTAATTGCATATGGCATCATGTTTACCACACTATACATCAAAGGTTCACTAACCTTTAAAAGGAATAAAGAGATAAGAATGACTGCACAGGTGACACATCCACTTCATATCTCAAACATATATAACTGCACATATGGAACATATATTAGGTCTGTGCATAATAAATCGCCAAAGCGGCACAATTTTTTCAAAACGCCATAACTTCGCTAAGACACAACTTTATTTGTCGAAATAAAAACCATTCGAATCTACACAACTTTGCCAACGATCTGGTAAAGAAAATATGCCATCATGATCAAATTCTGGATTGCGAAAATTAATGAAGTCAACGATGGCATTTTCAACATGCATTGTTTCGGCGAACTCCTTCTGACGCAGGTTTGCATCGAGAACCGGGAAGAAGTGGTAATCCGTCAGGAATAGGTCTGGGGAATAACGGGGGTCAGGGAGCGTCTCGATCAGTTTCTGCCGGGTGACTTGCGAACTGTGGGGTTTTGCGTTGTTTTGCGCACCCGGTAAAAAATGATGCAGTTAGGCAACGAGCCTCTCCCTCACGCTGCATATTCCCCAGACCTATCCCTGACGGACTATCACTTTTTCCGGGTCCTCGGTGCAAACCTGCGGCAGAAAAATTATGCACGGTAAAAATGCCATTCTTGACTTTATTGATCCTCGCAATTCAGAATTTGATTATGATGACATATTTTCCTTACCGGATCGTTGGCAAAATTCTGTAGATTCGAATGGTTTTTATTTCGACAAATAAAGTTGTGTCTGAGCGAAGTTATGGCCAATTACGTTTCGGCCATTTATTCTGCACAGACCTAATAGAAGTCCACAAGACGATGTTCATGAGGAACGGACTGGTACCTGATGCCTCATTCACGCTCAACGGAACCAACATCTCTGAATGCTAGAGCTATGTGTACCTGGGTTGGGAAGTCAATGTGAGAACGACTTAGCACCAGAGCTGAGCAGCAGGAAAAGAGCGGTTGAGGAGCCTTCGAGACCATCGAGAGAGTGTGAAGAAGACGAAGAACATCCGACCTCACGCCCATCTCTTCGATTCTGCTGTCCTTCATCCCCTAAGATACGCCTAGGAGATTTGGACTCTACGTAAGCGGGAGGAGCATGCCGTCCGCGCCATCCAACGCGCCATCGAAACGACGATGCTCGGAGTATCCCGATACACGCAAGTGCGGATGGGAATCCGGAGCTCCGAACTCCGTCGTTGATCAAAGATCAGGGACGCCGTTGTATTTGCCAAGGAAACGAAGATTAGATGGGCCGGACACGTCATGCGATATCGCGATGACCGTTGGACCGGAGCGGTTACCGATTGGATCCCTCGGGAGGTCAAACGAACACCTGGACGACCGCTGCCCCGATGGAGACTTCTTCACGAAAGCTCTGCTCGAAAAGAACAAGAGGCTACGTGTTCCTGGGGCCAGAAGCGTTTATTGGACTGCTTTGGCTTGCGACAGGGACGAATGGAGACGTTGCCGGCGCCCACGCGAGGCTCTCCATGAACAACGGGACGACAGGTGATACAGGTGATAGAACTCCACATTATCAGTCGAAAATTTGGAAGCTGTTTAATACATATGCAACCGTTGCTTTGACCATGCCTTAACTTTCTTCTGCAGGTCGCTGTGGTTTCGATATTCGAGTTGCTCTTTTTTGCACTTTTCGAATTTGGAGGAAGCGCACTTGAATCAGCATCGTGGTTCTGGTGTCTGGACGACTACCTTATGCTCATTCGTTATGACGTTCTCATCTTACCCTACATGATATTTAACAAGTACGTTTTGGCATTACCAGGTACACTGTCAAACTTAGGCTTTCAATAAGGAGCAAGAGTACGAAGCAATCATGGGAGCCCCCTACTAGTGAAACACTTGACAGCTCATCATAGTTCAACTAATATAGGGTGTTGAAGAATTTTTACCATTTTTTGACTATACCCGCTTGCTGAGCTGTACAGACTAGAGTCCAATACACTGTTGATTGATATGTTTATTGCTGGAGCATTGCAATTCACAGTCCATTTCCCAACGCCTGGCAGGGCGTGGCCTACGGACTTGCGTGAGTGGCGAGAGTGAGAGTGTGTGGAGGGGTGAGAGACTTCGACACACGTTCATCCAAGTCCATAGGCCTCGCCCTGCCAGGCGTTGGGCACCTGACTGTAGAAGAAAATCGCAGTTTATGTCACAATTTCTCAAATACCTTTATAGGTTGTACAACAAAAATGTTGTCAGCAATTTTCAGGAGTGTGAGAGATGGAATGAAAGACTTATTCCGGAAGAAGAAATCAACAACTCCGTTCATGGTTTCCATGAAATGTCCACAGGTTTCACAACGGAGTATAATGTCGTCCGGACAAATATGCAGACCTAGCCTTCACAGAAGATCGTAAAATCCATTCAAAATTAAGGAGCGGAGATGATTTATTGCTGGCATTCGCACACGGGGTGAATTTGTAAGAGATAGTTGAAAATAGCGCTGTTAAAGTGCTAGGTTGGCGTATAAATGTTGCAACACATGCCACTTCTTTCAGGAGGATTGCTTTAATGCTTTGAGATATCAAGTAGTTATTCAAGACATTCAAAAGTCGGCCAAAATATACGCGGGTTTTTGATCACTGTAACTACGCTTCGATCTAAATAAATGCATCAAAAGTAATTGTAATAGCCTAACATTAAGATAGTCCGGTAGCAGAATGTTTGTATTCATAAGCCTAATGTTACATATTCGAACTAGGTGCAAAAAAAAGAAGGGACTGCCATACCTCAGAGCCGCTCTTCTGTCGAAAAGGGTCGACATATCACTCGACAGCAACAACGAGCACAAATATTAGGTTGTCCCAAAAGTCTTGTAGGATTTTTCCAAAAAATCAATGACTCTTGCTAACTTTGAGGCAGGTCTAGACGGTTCAGGAATTTGGTAGAACGTTCTCTAAGCTTTCTAGTAAAATTAATGTTGACCCACCAGATTCCGTGAAGAGAGCTACAATGCTGTGACCGTGCGCCGCTGGTTCTTCAGCTTCAGCAACGGCGAGATTGACACGGAAAACAAGCCACGCATGGGACGCCCACACGCATTTGACGACAAGCTGCTCTCCGCCGTTCGCACCGATCCTAAAACCACTATGCGCGAGCTGGAGGAGAAGGATGGACAAGCACCCACAACCGTAAGTCGTCGCCTCCACAAGCCCGTTTATCAGAAGGTGCTGTCGCGACAGACCTCATGCCCTGACGGATTCTCACGAAAGTGCCCTGTAAGCATCCGTCAATCGCTGCTGCTCCGCACGCATCGCAACGACTTTCTCGTCTATCCGGCTACGGGCAATGAAAGCTAGGACATGTACGATATCAACGCACCCTGCGCCTTTTGGCTGCTACATGACGCCGAGCCGCCAACGCAGCCCATGTCCGACCTCCATCCGAAGAAGATTTACTCTGCTACTTCTGGACGCGGAGGAAATGCTTTTTCAAGAGGTTCTGCTAGAAGGCGAGACCATACCCGCTTCCGTATACACCCTCCAGCTCCAGCAACTCGCCATCGCTGTTCGAGAAAAGCGCCGGGAAAGGTCCGCGGTCACCCTACTTCATGACAACGCCAGCTCCCACATCGCGAAGAGTACCAGGCTAAGCTACAGGAGCTCGGATGGGATGTGCTGTCCCACCCGCCATATTTTCCAGACATCGCACCTTCTGGCTATCACCTTACCCATCCTCTCGAATCCTTCCTGGCCAAGAGAAAATTCGTTGATTATGACTTCCTTGCAAAGGCAGTCGCTGACTTCTTCGACTCTCAAAACCCAGAGTTCTGGGAGGAGGGAATCAACGATTTATCTATGAAATGACAGAGTGTTGTCGATAACAATGGTGAATACGCTGCTACCTAGTTGTTGTTTGTTGGAAGAAAAAATGATAAAAAGTGATGATCGAAAAAATCCTACAAGACTTTTGAGACAACCTAATACAGCACTCGTTATCACAAGCAAAAAATCTAACAATCATCACTTGGGTATTGAGTGGTCATCTACAACACCTCTCCCTTAACAGGGAATGATGAGCACATGAACGTCTACATTTATGTGATCATAATGTTTATTTCAACCATGTGTAAGACTTAAGTGCTGACTTAGTTTGTGGTCGCTCGCTCGTGGTTGTGGTCGGTCGTCCTTCTAACAGTATGATCGGATTGATGATGAAGCGGCTAGTGGCAAAGCGAAAAGTCCGTTTGTCGTCGCTTCTTTGGTCATTCACACGACATCGTAAAGATCATGTCTATGATTCTACTGGGAAGATTCTATCCAGTGGATTCCGTCTCAAAAACCTAGATCGAATCTTTCTGCTCCAACAACACAGCCATGGTGAAGGTTGAGTAAATTCGTTTCGTAGTATGTATACTGAACAGAGAGAAAGGATCCCGAGTCGATGTCCGCGGCAGCTCTGGTTCGATGATCGTCTTTTGTGAGGTGTGAGGTGTTGCGTAGATGTGATCCTGAAGGCCACCAAAAATAGTTGTACAGTCTCTGCTGTACATATATCCTTGCTAGCCAGCGTTTTTCAGCCTCTCCCATCTGGAAAGACCTAAACGCTTTGGCGTATGAGAAAAACGTTTAAACATTCCACATTAAAAGGGCCCACATTCTTTCGGCATGGCAGCTCGACTGTGGGTGGAATGGTGGAGAGCGGCTGTATACATTACCTTTGTCCTGCAGAATTCTGTGAAATCGTATGAAGCGAATTTGCTCCCACTACGTGACTATCTCAGAGCATCCAAACCGTGGGAATAGTTCACCGCTCTCGCAATAGCCTTCCTTGTAGTTGACGTAATTTCAGTGAATTTTTGCCGTTTTGAGTTCGCACCGATCTTGATGAGGAGGACCTCTTTTATAACTGAACCTGCAAAGCTCCCATGTATGTGTGACCATGGTTATCTTCGTCTGGCCATGAAAAGAGTGCTTTAATAGGTGCTTCGCGGTTTCTTGATGCTGCTATATTCTCGAACGACGTTTGCAATCTTCTTCGTGTTGCTCGTCAGTAGACAAGAGCTGGCTAGGTCCGTCATTAGTGACATACAAGGATGTTTCTAAGTCCGAAGGAGAGGCAGTTATCTTGAAGTTGGACGGAATGATGGAGCGATGGCAGCATTTATTTCCGGCTGTGCTTCTCTTGCCCACTTGTCTTTATGAACGCAGTGGACGACTTCCCTCAATACTAGGTACTCAGAGCTCTCAGATGCTACGAATTTATATTCATAGGGACCTTTGCTTCTGGAGTCTTGCACTCGCATGCAGCAACATTTGTAGCATTTGCAATGACGACCTCCTCCGCTTGTTCCGTTTGGTCACCAACCAAACGTTATAAAGCGTCTGCTTCCTCGAAATTCGTGGTTTTCCACGGTATAACTATGGTTCGGCGTTCTTTGTAAAGTCGGGGTTCTGTTATTTATGATAGGTCACCAGCGAACGCAAGGACTATGTTGGGATCGCCCAAAACAATGATCGACTTTGCGAGATGAACTGCGAAATGACCTACGGCAACTCCTAAGTACGTCCACCGTATATCTTCTCAGACCAAAGACCTATACCCGTTATTCTACAAATAACAACTGATGGTAGCTTTGCCGATTCGAGGCACATATCAGCACATATTTATAACTGAATCAGATCTAGCGCCGTTGCGACAATCTAGCAGTTTCTTTCTGGAGCAAACCGTGATCGCTGCTGTAGATTATTGTTCGTTCATTTACAACGAACGAGAAAATTTGTTGAGAGCAATATCTGCAGCATTGCGACATTTTTTATCTTTAGTTAGGTTCATTCCTGAGCCAAAAAGCTGTCAAAATCCGAAGAACTATCCATCGGATGCTTTGTGGCTATGTATGGCTTTCTCGCACAACATTTCTGCAATGAATGAAGGGCATTTCATTGAGATGAGATTGCTTTACAAGTTAAAACTTACAGGTTTATTTGTGACACTATTGATTCTTGACGTGCAGTACCACCTGACCATGGCAGCTCTCATCCGACATTTTTTTTGATCGGTTTAAACTGCATTATGTAGCTTGCGACGGGCATTGCATTCAGATTGGAAAAATGATCAATTGATTCACCGTACCTCACTAGAACAGGATATACTCATCTTCTATACTGAATGTATTCCTTTTCGAATTTCTCATTAAGAAAACAAGCAAGACCGTAACTTCTCAAAAACTGAGGTTTTTGAGTTTTCAATTGCAGCCTCGAGAAGTGGACAATTGTGGTTTTCTAATAAACATTGTCTTTATTATCACTGCTTCTACAAGTTTCGGGGTTGAGATATTAGTATGAAGAGCTTTCAAGAGCACTAAGAGTGGTTACTCGAGTGCGATCACACATGTGAATATCAGTAACACTAAGTCCTGAGCACTAATGTTCAAGCTCTACGAAGCATATATTATTCCCACTTCTATACTACGTTCACATGCTACGTGCACTCACACAGTAGCAACAAGATTTAGCAACAAAAACTCCAAAAATGCAGCAGTTACCGTAATTTGGATGCATCAGTGTGATCCTACATATCCACACCGATCATATTCGCACCTGACCACAAGGATCACATACAGCATTTAAGGCTCCAAACATTACTGTACAGAAGAGTAATTGATGATGTTAGTTTTGTGCCATGATTCTCAAAGTCGAATTCATATTGCGTTAAAGTGAGCACTCATTGTTCAAACATAAAGCCGTACTGATCGAAATGACATGGTGCCTGACGTGTAAGCTTTCGTGGTGAAAACGTCTATCAGTCAGTATCAAAGATTGGAAGGAATGAAACAAGTGAATTATACCTAACGCTGCCTTTAAATTGAGCACTAAATGTCCAGACATAGCAGAGATCCATATCTTTGAGTCACCAAAACTGTGCAGAGGTGATCTCAATAATACGATTAAACACCACTTTTCTGTGAGAGATATTGTTACCAGGGTCAAGCCTCTGTTGAGGAATCCTCAACGTGGGGTCGTATTTGGTCCGCTAGGAGGGGGGGGGGGTCGTAATCGTTGACATAGGCAGTGTTCAACAAAATTTTTCAGGCTGAGGGCATAATGTTTAAGGGAAAGAATGATAAAACTGACTAATTGGGTGCGAACCGAAACTAGTTTAACTTAATCATCATGGAAACCTCATGCATGGCGCGATCGCAACGAAATTCGGTCATAGCCAATAGCCCTTTCGTTGGTCCGCTGACACCGAAACCACGTACAGAGACACCTCCAAATTTCATCGTTTAACCGCGGAAAGCGATATCAATCAACGGGTACAACCGTGGATGGACACTTCAGAAACAATGGCATAAAACGAAAAATTAGCTGATATGGACTTCTTTCGTATCTTACTACGATTGCAATACGTAATCTGGTGTTAGCGGCCACTATGAGACCGGAAAAACATTTGAATTTATCGAGAGTGTGGATGAAATCCTCATGCATGGCGCATCCCACAGAGAAGCTGACTGACGCTTCTCGCCCTCCCACTAGACCCTCGAGAGCGAATGATGCATACTAGAGAAATCTCAGTAACAATGAATCGATTTTTCGAAAAAATTGTGGGAACAACTCGCAAATACGACAAGAAAATAGTTTCCTCAACTGGCTTTTTTAGTAGCCTAATAGGTCTAAGGGAGCTATTAGAAAAACAGTTCACAGCTGTTTGAAAGATGGGCTTTAGGTGAAGTTTGAAGTATTTTACAAATGTCGCAATTTAGTATGGGGAAAATACCGTGCTACATCGTGTTCTCCTCGTCGCAGCTGTCGCCTGACATGAAATCCTGAACTTCTCTGGATGTATAGAGTATTCTTAACTATTATTTGAAATTGCTCGATTATGAGATAGAAGCGTTAGGCGATCTGTAATCTAGGGTTCGTAGATTATATATTGATTATTTAGTATAGGGAATTCCGCCTACACCATATAGTTTCCGGGTTTTTATGTCCATTTAATTGCATATTGGTTACGGGCACTTAAAAAATCGACAAGTGCTGAATCGTATTAGGGCCCTCTTTTGGGGGGGGGGTTCGTATTTTTTGATTTTCCTCAAATGGACGCCTGACCATGATTGTTACACACTGATTTGGAGGCGCCAAATACCTTTCACTGTAAATTGGCAAGTCGGTTTCCTTGCGTTCGAAATTTTAACAATTTTAAGCCTAGAAACTTTTTACATGTATGGGATGTCGCTTGTATTGTGTTTCGTGCTTTCGCTTGCTGAAACCATAACGGATTTCGTTGCTTCATAATAACGAAAGTGATATGACTGCCTTAAGGAGCGTACTGTGCTTTCTGAATTACACTCACCACTCTTACCTTTTTCAACACCCACATGAGCTCTACAATACTAACAAATGCCGATTGCGTGGCATTACTAAGTACTTTATTCCAGTTATTATTGCGTTGATCACCCAAATTCTATCATATTTTCTCACATAACTAGGTTTTTTTCGTTTCGTTAGCCTAGAACTATCACTGACTTCTGCAACTACGACCATCTCCCATCCTACCAGTCGAATATGACCCCTCCCCTGCCGAATCCTCGATTTACTGTGTACCGTGCTGTGAGATCTTGTGTGGGCTCAGAAGCTCCGAACACCACCTTTGATATCTTCCAGTCGCTGATGATTTTCTTCCTAATCGCTCAACTGCAGCTACTCCTTCTCAATGGGATTCCAAGGATGACTATGTTCACTTTTTTAATGGAGCAAAAACGTCCAACTCTTGAAAAAGATTCTACATCCTGACATTGAAATGAGAAGAAGTTGCAGTTTTTAAAAGCGTTAAGATATTAGGTTGTTGCAAAATTAATTTCGGAAATGGGCCGCATACTTCAAACTACTATAACCAGCTTAAACACAAGTTTATTAATAGAAGTAAAAACCATCAGAATCTACACACTTTGGCCAACGAACAGGCAATAAATCTAAGCCTTCACTATAAAAACTACTATCACGAGAATCAACGAAGTCAAGGAAGGCACATTCAACATCGTCTAAATTAGTAAATTGTTTCTGGCGCAGATGAGAATTGAGGGCTCAAAAAAGTGATAGTCTGTTGGGGAAAGGTCGGGAGAATACGCTGGGCGAGGGAGAACTTCTATACCCAAGTGGGTCACTTTTTGCCGAGCGATTTGTGAGGTGTGTGGCCTTGCGTTGTCCTGCAACAGGATCGGCCTCCTCTATTCACCACCGCCGGCCACAGTTTTTGTAACTTTCTATACATTTTCTCCAGATCACAGCAGTAAGACTCTGACCAGGTTCAAGAAACTGTAATGGATTACACCTTTACAAAACCACCACACAGTAATCATAACCTTTTTAGGGTGAAGGTCGGATTTAGGAATAGTTTTTGGAGGAGCATCCTTATCTACCCAGACTAATCCCCGCTTCCTGTTATCATATAAAACCCATTTTTTATCTGCAGTTATAATACGGTTTACAAATGGCTCATTTTTATGGCGAACTAGGAGATTAGAGCAGATGTCGAAACGTGCCAGACGCTGCTCATCGGTCAGGTCATGAGGCACCCACTTCGACATCTTCTTCACCTTGCCGATTGTCAGCAAATGTCTGGCCACTGTAGAGTAATGTACGCCTAGGTCTTCTGCTAACGTACGAGTATTCGTCTCCGGATTTGCTTCGACGGCTCTCCTTAAACCTTGATCATTAAGCGATGACCTGCGGCCGCGACCCGACTTCTCTTCGAGATCAAAATCGCCAAAAGCAAATTTTTTAAACCAGAGCTCCATTGTTCGTTCGCAAGGATAATTCGTCCCAAAAACACTGCTGAGATTACGAGCTGCCTCCGCTGCGGAGTGTTCCAATTTCAACTCATAAAGCATGATGACTCGATAGTCGCGTCGGTGCATGATTATATTATGTATACTTAGAGCGACATTCACAGAAGTTTCTGAAAGAGATTTTCCAGGATAAAAAATCCACTTATTTATACATACCTTAAAATCAAAATGCAACAACCTAATATTTAATACGAACTGAATGTTTCCGAAAACCATGGAGTCGTTGTTTTGTATTCTGAAGGCTTCTTGAATTTGAGAATAGATCCTCAAAAGGCTCAGAAGATTTCTGTAGAAATTCTCTTCTGGTTGGGTGAGTACGCAGTACTCGATATCGCACTTTAAAGGGCAGAGTAGAAGTATCAAAATAGTCAATATCACGGTATTTTTAATTTTTGATAACTGCTGTTTATCGCCGCAGCTCGCGATGCGAAAGTTACTATTAGTAAATTACTTAGTTACTATTGGGTTGGGGAATAAGTCCCCGCCGTTTTTTTCAACCCCGTTTTTTACATTGTTCCCTCCATCTTTCGACAAAGCCAATAAATGTTTTCGATAGAGCTTTTCTTGCTCTACAGAATGCTGCTATCTGTTTTTCGATTTCTTCGACAACCTAATATTTATGAGGTTTGGAAATGAAGTGAGCTAAAGGCAAAAAAGTGGCACTTGCGCACCTCATCTTTCTCGTCTGCCATCAAAATCAAAAAATGTATGTGCATATGTTTTCGATAGAGCTTTTTCAGCTCTACAAAATGGTACCTTTCTTTATTCAAATCGTTCAAGTTTTTGCTGTTTTTAAGATTTACAAATGCAGTACTCGCAAAAGTGTGCACTTTCGTTATCTCCTTTTCCTCGCCTACCATCGAGATTGGAGAGGGTGTGCATATATGCATTCAATAGAGCTCTTTTTGCTCTACAAAATGATGCCTTTTTTCTTTTGTATCCTCTCATATTTTAGCATGTGGGAGTAAGTCTCCACGTGTTTTTCAATTCAAAATTGCGTAATGAAAACAAATTTTTTGGCAGATTGTTTTGTATCGTTCGATAGAGCTTTTTTCGCTCTACAAGATAGTAATTACGGTTTTTGTTCAAACTGATTTTTGACTTTTTTTAGATCATTTAAAAGTCGACGAAATCGAGCATTTTCGGCACCATGTGACAAAAATGCTCGATTTCGTCGACTTTTAAATGATCTGAAAAATGTCAAAAATCAGTTTGAACAAAAACCGTAATAACTATCTTGTAGAGCGAAAAAAAGCTCTATCGAACGATACAAAACAATCTGCCAAAAAATTTGTTTTCATTACGCAATTTTGAATTGAAAAACACGTGGAGACTTACTCCCACATGCTAAAATATGAGAGGATACAAAAGAAGAAAGGCATCATTTTGTAGAGCAAAAAGAGCTCTATTGAATGCATATATGCACACCCTCTCCAATCTCGATGGTAGGCGAGGAAAAGGAGATAACGAAAAAGCACACTTTTGCGAGTACTGCATTTGTAAATCTTAAAAACAGCAAAAACTTGAACGATTTGAATAAAGAGTGGTACCATTTTGTAGAGCTGAAAAAGCTCTATCGAAAACATATGCACATACATTTTTTGATTTTGATGGCAGACGAGAAAGATGAGGTGCGCAAGTGCCACTTTTTTGCCTTTAGCTCACTTCATTTCCAAACCTCATAAATATTAGGTTGTCGAAGAAATCGAAAAACAGATAGTAGCATTCTGTAGAGCAAGAAAAGCTCTATCGAAAACATATATTGGCTTTGTTGAAAGATGGAGGAAACAATGTAAAAAACGGGGTTGAAAAAAACGGCAGGGACTTATTCCCCAACCCAATATTTATTACTACAGTAAATATCACGATCGTTGTTCACTTGCCGTCGTCAAGTGAAAAATGAGCAGCTTCTGATCTTTACCAAAACGAAGTAACTGATGACAACCCACTACAGAATAAAGGAATTTCAACAATGCGACTCCATATAGAACTTACCTCAGGAGGAAAAACCACTGCTCTTATACTTTGACACATCTGCATGAATTGCGTGTTGCAAGTCAGAAAAAATTGCGTCCGATAAATTTCACAGCTTATATGCCTCTTTATCTCTGAACTGACTTGTACTGCTGATCTTCGATTTTGCTAGACGAAAATGATCAAGCGACTCTGCTCCTCCATTACATTGTCTACCAATAGTAACAGCAAAGGGCCACAATGTTGCCATGATCGATTAAATACTCAGGTCCCTGAGTTGTGACGGTGACGGTCAATATCTATTGGTTGTACCCCTCAGGTCGTGAAGAAAGTTTTTGCTGGTTTTCGCAACATTTACTTCGGGAGATCATAGCTTGGCTTAAATTATGTTTTTGTCAACATGATGCATATTTGCACATCTCGTTTTGATTAAAGGCTGACGATTTACTTGGCGTGAAATCGTAAAAAGTCGACTCCTAATTATCATGCTTCCAAAACCCGCTGTTGTTGAGAGAGCTGTTCAGATATTTGGAAAATCGGGGTTATGACTAGATTTGAGGAGTATAACGGACAAGTAAATGCTTCAGCTTGCAACTTCCAATTTTTGCAAGACTTTTCTCATAGATGCGATCACGGATGGCTGTTCCGAAGAGTCACGTAGCAGCCATTTCTTTGAGTTTGGCAAGTCCGAGCAACCTGTGGTGTCAACTACATCCGTTTCAGAAAGTCCAGTACATCTGGTTATCCCCTGTGAATACAGACGATCATCGCTTTCTGATCTTTTGATTAAAGCGCTTCGATCAAATGAAAATTCGAACAGCTCATTCTCATTTCGGCAATTCCGCCATAAGGAGCAAATTGTTACATCGAATGCTTTACCTCCTCCCCTGGCTGTGTTTGTATTTGTATTGTAATTGCCTCCGCAGCGATTCAGTCAAATTAGATTCTGTGAAATGAAGTCATTTCGTCTCTCACTTTTCACAGAAGCTCACAATATTGGCCGCTATTGTCATTATGAATTCAGTTTTATTTCACAACTTTTTACCTGCACTTAATGAAAATGTTAGAAAGACGGTTTCTGATCACTTGCTTATCCAAGCGCATTACCGTTTTAGCTACCTTGCTGTCTCTCACCACTTTTTCTCAGAAATTTGAAATGTTCACCCCCTTTACCAGACTGTTAACTGGGTGGGCAGGTATTCCTCGATCATCTCTTTTATTAAAATAAGCGGCCCCGATTTAGAAGCAGTTAGGTCTAGATCCAGTAATCCTCGAGGAAGCCATATGTTAGCTCTGAAAAGGGAAGGTTATTCTGAAATTTTGGTTTAGTAATACTCGACAAACCCCAACTGTCAACGAAATGTATTGTGCCGGTTAGCCAATCTCAAGATGAAGGTCCTTCAGGAATTGGGCTCCTTTTTACGAGAGGGCTTTTGAATCATATGGGGGAACGTATACAAAACAGTATGCAAAACATACAATTGGCCTCCACTTTTCCTGATCGCTCCTATGAATGCCAAAAGAAGAGTTGACGGTTCGATATCAAACTGATACCACTGATATCAAATTTTTGCATATTTGATTTCCTGTTTTTGGGCTCGTAAACATTTGTATATAAATAGGAAGTGCGTGAATCACGTTAAAAATTGTAGAATACTCCCTAATGTTTTCCAGTTTAGCGAGTTTGACGGTCCAATTCTTTGACCTGCGAGCGCTCATAGAGCGCGAGCGAGGCATTTTTGAAATGACACAGTATTCGTGTCAGAGGGTTGAGCTACCCCATGGTCCAATCTCCAGGGGCCGTAGTCGACTCTGCTTAGTGCGCAGGTGACCAATCCTGCTGGAAGGTTTCTTCTGTGTTTTCTTGCTTTTTTTACGACAAGTTGTCTTCCAGCCACCGTTGTTCAACGTCCATAGCATCTGTTGGCTCGGCTGTTTACAGATCGCATTCAACGACTGTGAATGGCAATTTGTGGCTCACTTGTGACCAGGTTCAAGCCTCCATTGAGGAATCCTCAACGGGGGGGTGTCGTATTTGGTAAGCGCAGAAGGGGTCCCAATCCTTAAGATCAGCTGTGATCAGACCGATGAAATCGCTGTGGTTCAGGCTGGACAGAGTTCGAGAGTTCGAAAGTTGGAGAGGTTTGAAATGCACCATCGAGAACTGCTTCGTGATTGGGTCACACAGTATGAACAGAGTGCGTCATCTATTCTGACCTCATAGCATGGATGAAAACGCATAAAACAATGGGATGAAAACGAAAAATAGCTGATATAAACTTCTTTTATATCTTATTACGATTGCAAGCACGTAACTAGGTGTTAGTGGCCACTATGCGAACCGGAAAAACTTTAGTATTCATTGAGAATGTGGATGAAATCCTCATGCATGGCTCATCCCACATAGAAGCTGACCAACGCTTCTCGCCCTCCCACCAGGCCACCGAGAGCGAAGGATGCATACTAGAGAAATTTCAGTAGCAATGAATCGATTCTCCGGAGGAATCGTCAAAGATCGCGCAAACTTGACAAAAAAATTTCCCTCAACCGACTTTCCCAAATTTTTATTGCTTCGTTTTGAAGATATGGCATACCTCAGGTAGTATTCAAAAGCGACAAATTAGCAGACCCCGCCTCACCAAGCGCACTCATATGGTGAAGTTTGAAGGAAGTTATGGCCATTTGAATGAAACACTTCGAAATTTTCCTCATCCATCCTCATCTGGAAACCGATATCGAGAACTGAGCAACCATCAGCAACCAATAGATAGATCTGAGGGAGTTATTAGGAAAACAGTTCACAGCTGTTTGAAAGATGGGCTCTAGGTAAAGTTCAAAAAATTTTTAAAATGTCGGAATTTAGTATGGGGAAGATAACGCGCTCCATCGTGATCACCGCGTCGCAGCGGTGACCTGAAATAATGTCTCAGAACTACGAGTTTTTTATCCTGTTCGTATGATTCATCTGGTAGGCAAGTTTATTTTTCCTTTTTCAGTATTTTTAGTAAAAATTTATGTGTATGAAAGAATTACTTGTGTAGTATGGCATGGCAGTTTACTTGTAAATGCAGAGGTATCTCTGCTTTATTTTCAATTTGATTTTTTTCTTACTCTTGTCATGTCTGGTTGTCTACTTTGTTGTAACATGATTCTCATTGCGGTTAGGTGGGATAATTTGTGGTTATAGGCTCCGGAGCCTCCGTTGTCCTAAGTAGGAGGAATAGTTGTACTTCGCGCATCAGAATATTTCTATCCGTCCGTCTTTTTGTACCTACTGCTCTCTCTTCTCTTCTTCGTAACAATTTCTGTTATATTGTTCTTTATGACAATGCTCAGCGTTTTTTTTTTGTTTTGGTGAGAGGTCGGTAGTGGCTGTCTCAACAACGTTGCATAGCTAATAGACTCGATGGCTATCGATATTCATAATGGTATTCCTTCATCCTCATTGTTTTGCAGTCAACCAGCGTGCACTTCACGAGCATCAGTACTTGATGTGTTGTCCCCTCCGACAAAACTTTTCTATTTGTGATCACATCGCAGGAGATTTTAGTTTCAATGATTTTTCTTTTATTTTTGTTATTGAACCCGGTCTGATCCACCTTCTATCCTATTCTTCCGAGCTTACAAAGCCTTTTTTATTCTGGATAGTTCTCGAAATTTAAAGTGAGTTGCGCATCTAAGAAAGGTTCATGAGCTGTTCAGTTGTTCTGTTCAACCGCAACACATTTCCATGTTATAAACGACATTAGCAGAGAATAGCACACTGTGACCGATTATCGTGAATTACTGTAAGGAAGAGGATTGGATTTCCACTAAAGCCCAGGGGAAGAAGCTTTGGAATTGGCGAACTCTTTATCAGCCTCTATCCTAGGGTGTCGAAAACGTGTTACAATTAAGGTAACCAGTGCTTTGTGCAAGCAAATTCACTATCGATGCCTAAGCCTATGAAGACGACGAAATTAACAATCTCATCTTGGTATAGTATGTATTACGGATTCGAAGGACTAAAGTACCTAATCATTTCCATGTTCTGTATGACGCATATGCCTTTTTGGAAATGGTGTTATAATGAGGAAGTTGGGCTTCAATATTTTTACCTGTATTTAGCTCCATATATCGACTCTTTGGCATTTGGCTTTAACATACATAGACCAACTACCTAGTCAGACTCTTGTAAACGGTAGTGAATCAGTGGCGTGGTGAGGCGGAATCAATCCTGAGCCACCTGACCCGTGAAATACTTTCCTGCACCTCTTTCCCACTAGGCTTATGCAAAATCTACTCATCGTTGTTCTTCAACAATCACAGACTTAAGAGGGGGGTCGTACCGAGACCCCCCTTTGGTGGGGGAGGGGGTCGTATTTTTTGAAAATTTTCCGCAACTAGTCGCTTGACCCTGCTTGTGACTCTAAATTTATTTATGATTTTATGACTGAATATTACCAGAGAAAGCAGGGAAAAAAGCGCCTCTCCAATCTGAACTGCATGAATGAACGATCAGTGGCCCATTGTAATTTGAAAATTATGCATGGAGAACAAAGCGTTTTCTCCCTGCTATCCAGTGTCTCAATCATGTACAGTGCCTAGCTGGAAGTGTTGAAAATACCCTTCTATCAGCTCTTACCACATCCGTTTTTATTATAATTCCATCTGTATCGTAGGCTCAAGGGAGGGCATGTAATGGATTATTTTGGGTATAATTTGTGTATGCAGTAGTATCCCTACTACATATTGAACGTTTCCTCTGTCTGTACGTACGTCCGTTCCTCCGTCCGTCCGTCGGTCACGAAATCAGCTATCATATGAAAAACGACCTGTGGAGATGGGCACAAGTTTGGCATGGGTAGGGCATATGACAACAAGTAAAGACCACATATGGACCACGAAGCTCCGCCCACGACGGGCCGAGCTTGCACTGGGTTGTTCCATTTTAAGACCGAAATTTGTTAACTAGGCTCGAATGTGCCCCAAACGGGGGGAAAAGATGATTCAGGTCAGCGATGAGTTTCTGAAGGTGACAAAAAAATTCAGAGCACAGTGCGCGGAGCATTTGTAGTAGTGAGCGAAGTTTGGACATTATGTGAAAAACAACCTGCTTGGATGGCGACAAGTTCGGGGTGGGCAGGGCTGGGACAAGAAGAGAGACGCCCATGTTATGTCCGACTAGTTTTAATGATAATGTGTAATTTCATTTATAACACGTAAAATGTAATCAAATTTACCTGTACAGTACAATTGTTACATTACGCCCCAGGTGTGTAGAGAAAATGAAGATGATCCATCAAAGAAAAATGGACTTTTCATACATACAAAGATTCCTATTCAAAAGCTCTATCCATTGGTCTATTTCCAAACAAATTGGACCAACTCCGCTAAAGTTATGGCAAAAAACCGGTGCGCGGCGTACCAATCCCCCGCCACCCGCCGATTTGACAGAAATTAGGAGCGGTATTGTAGTGCTCTACAAGTGCAAACGTCGCCTGCATAAAACGCTCGGATAATCTCATTCAGGAATTTAAATTATTCTAGACCATTATTGTTTCTTGCTCTGTGATGTAAAGGTCGGAACTGCCGTAAAACTGCACACCTTCCGCAAGCCTTTGAGAGATAATGTCTTACAGCGGCAGAGAAGAGCTTGCTCCAAAAAAAGGAGTTTTGTGATCTAAGTGTATTCAATTGTATTTACATGTGTAAATGAGTTCTGGTGTCCAATGTATTCTTACTTAACTGTGATCTGTGATTAAGGAAGCCTTCTTCATACTGATGGAATGGATAAGTTTTGTTCGACTCCGAGCTTCCCGTTGACTGGTTCCTTCCGTTTGTTTTATATAATATCATGCATGGCAGTCATCATTGCTTCCATTCCACTTCAAATAATATTCATCTTGGTGCGTTGTTTTTGTCATAAGGTGCTACGAAAGATTTGCTCACACCCATGGAATGGAACTAGCGAAAACTAAGCCATCGAAGGCTGCCCCATATATGTAAATGTCAGAGCGCGTCATCAATTTGTAGAAGGCTGCATTCATATTGTCTAAAACGATCTTGCGATCACCACAACGCGGTTAATATTTCGAGATGCTCGAATGATAACACATCACTGAATGTGTCATCATACTAATAGTAAGTGCGGACCTCATATTGCAGCAGCCATCTACAGTACGAAGGCTCGTGGAGCATGATCGCAAGCACTGATTCCGCACGTGCCAATTTAGTTGCAGTTGAGCAGCCAGCCGAAGATCATAAGCCGTTGATTATCTGTGTTCATTATTTATTTTGTAATTATTGTATCTATTTTGTATTTTTTGTCAAGCAGTTCCTGCCAACGAATGGACTTTTTTGACCGTTTGTATAACCAATTAATTTTGTGAGAAAATCAATGTTTCAGGTTTGTCAGAAGATGAAAGGGTGGAAGTCGGACTTCGCATTCTACCTTCTCCAAATCATGGGATTTTTCAGCTTGCTGAATTACGTCGGATCGTTTGCTTCCTATATTCATGGACTGATCCTGTTCCATTCACCCGAAATCGCCAAGGTAGAAATACGATAACAGTTGGGTTTTTGAATCGAAGTAGTTCGGCACGGTTTAGGCGATAGGCTCCAACTATCAAGGCAGTTACCTCGCCTTTGTCGCCGCCAGTCTGTTTCTTACCATTCATCGCTTTTTCTATACTCTATTTCCACTGAGAGCGCATTTCATTTTAACCACGAGGATTGAGAAGGTGAGATTTAAGAGAAATTTCTTGGATATGTAACCTTTATAATCTTTATTTCGTCTGGTAAAGACCATGCTGATAGTTGCTCGCTGGTTGCATGTATAGATCCTTATTTACAAAGCCAGACAAAGAGGAAAAATACACAGAGATATTCGGGTTTTTGAGTGTGGTTGATGACTACAGTGCATGGATATCTCGTCCAATGGAATCGCGCTATGTGATAGTCAGGGATCATAGACACCTTCAAAAGTGTCTGTAAAGAATAAGATTTTTGACGCGATTCAGCGCCCTTCTAGTGATTTCAGTCATGATAGCACGTACGAGTAATTCGTTCCTGCCTACGGTTTACCTCCTCTGCTTTTCTACAAGAATTTGACGAGATTTCAGCCGACTGTATGGGAGCGAATACCCTTGTGATTGTTTCGCTGCCCTCAAATACAAACCGCTGTACTGCTGTGAAGGTGAACGACATTGTATGCCAGCGAAACTTCAAAAAGACACAGTGAAAAATGTTGAAAGAGAAGCAATGGTATTCCCTTTTCCATGTGACTACGGACCATGGCTATCATCCTTACAGATTGGTATTGCATTGATTTTCATAATCTATGGCACATTCCTAGCTCTTACCTTGTCACCGTTGGCCTCCTGGGAATTCTGCGCAGCTCACTTCTTTTTCTTCTCTGCAGAAACTCCGCTTCGTCCAATGATTTTGTGGTACGTTCACAGCTTGCTACCGTCAGTAGTGATTGTAGCAGCGAGCTTATTGTGAAAAAAATCAAACTGTATTTTGTGACTGGTGCTTGACTTTCAATGTAGCGATCAAGGTCGAAAGCTATGCGATAAGCTAGTCTTGCCAATTTTGGGTAGGCTCAAAGTTCGTGCGGCTGAATTATTTATGGATCTTCTGGTAGATGATCAGCAAAAGTAGGCTTTACAGGACAAACGAACTATCCAACTATTCGGTAGGCTTCGTGGGTGTAACTGCATATGGTATCATGTTTATCACACTATACATCAAAGGGTCACTAACCTTCAAAAGGAATAAAGAGATACGAATGACTGCACAGGTTATAAATCCCCTTCATATCTCATACATATAGAACTCCACACTGGCGGTCGAAAATTCGGAAACTGTTTATATACATATACAGCCATTACTTCGACCATGCTTTAGCTTTCCAGGTCGCTGTGGTTTCAGTATTCGAGTTGCTCTTTTTTGCGTATTGGCAATTTGGAGCGAGCGCACTTCTATCAGTTTCGGTGTTTTGGTGTCGTATATTAGACGGCTACTCTACGCTCATTTATTATGACGTTCTCATCTTACCTTACATGGTATTCAATGAGTAGGTTTCGGCATTAACATATACGCAGATATACATCTTAAACTTAGGCTTTCAATAATGGAGCAAGAGCTGTACGAGGCAATCATAGGTGCTCTATCAATAACCACTGGGCTGTTGCACACCACTGTGCGCGTAATACCATGGGCGTCAGTAGGTCGATCGGAATTGATTTTATACACTTTACTCACGGATAGTAACATGCTCCGCCCACTATGGGCTGCTCTCCGTTCACTTCGAATGTGTTCAAGCTAGCTAA